>OZ018382.1:29452896-30695349 GCA_963969555.1 Polydrusus pterygomalis
TCTGGGCTAGTTGCGATAATAAGAAATAATTAAAGACAGATAGGTAATGTACCTAATATTAAACGTTAAAAATATAAATGGGAGAGTATTAAGTAAAATACACTTTATTTTTATTGTTTTCTAAGATATTGTTAAGTAAGGTTTGGCGCCTTCAACTCCATATAAGTTTCAAGTTACATCTGGGATTATTTTTGTTAATATAAACATCAAGTTTTAGGATAAGCTATAATTCCATTAGCGTTAAAATAAGTCTATAACATCGTGTTTTTTTCCAATAAGTACTAATTTTTTTTTATTTAACGTCAGGTCACGTCGTATTTGATCTAAATTTTTTACATAACAAACTTTAATTTTAAATGTTTCCTACCCTGTAGGTAAATACAGAAAGAAATACAATAGAATACAGAAAAAGGTATTAAAAGGAAAATTCCATATTTATTAATTTTTGACCTGCTAATAGACCACATAATTGCATACCACTATTATCATCCATTGCATCTGTCTCTCTTCTTCTAACGCAAAACGAAAAAAAGGCGCGAGGCGACTTCCCACACTGAAAATAAGCACACTTGTTGCCAGCCATATCGCGTCACTCAGTCTAATCCTTTTTCAGTCAAAAATAAATATAATATATTATGCCAGTTAAATAGACAGGCGGCAACAATGTTTTAATTTAGCAGTAAAAAGGCTTGTCGTTAATGGCTGCATCAGCACGCTTTATTGTTGGTGAACTCATTGTGCCATCTATGAATTTAACGTAGCAGATTTTATAAATCTGCTTATATGGCCTTCTTATAGTTTGATATTCAATGGTGATGGTCTCCTTAAATCTTATTACAGAAATCCATTTTTGGTAAAAATTATAAGGGGTAAATTTCTATTTGCCCTCTACAATAGCGATCTATATTACTACGTATATTTAAAATGTGTTTTGTTTTCAGCAGGAGCCAAGGTGGAGGCAGCTACTTAGGCGACGTCAACGTTTCAGCCATATTGGACTCCTTCAGCGTAAGCTACGACAAGCGTGTCAGACCCAACTATGGAGGTGAGTTCCACGTTTGCATCGACGTCGCTTTATGTGTCATTTTAACTTGATGTCTCTGTTTATTTCGTTTGTTTTGAAATCAGGCGTATCGTGATTTTGAGTTTGGTAATTATTTTAACTTAAAAACGGAGTTTTGATATTGACATTTTGATTTTTATAATTTAAATAAATGTTTTACACGACAAAATTAATACAGGGTGGTCCAACGAAAACTTAACACCTTGATTTTCCTGCTTTAAAATGAAAATGTGGAAAATCGCTCGGAACCGTCGATTTTTATTTCGAAAGGGACATCTTTTGCGTATATTATCAATCTTGTTACTTCAAGCCCCTAGAAGGGAGGGGGGGGGGGGGGGGGGTAAGATTTAAATCTTAAATGGATACCCCTATTTTATATAATTTTTTTGGATTCTGCATAAAATTCTGAACTTTTTCAATAAAAGCATTATTAGTCTAAACTTAACAGTTTCCGAGATATTGACTCTTGAAAAATGACATTTTTGAATTTTGACAGCGTCTAGCTTTCTAACTGTACGTCTTGGAGCAAAACGGCTTACATGTCCCTATCTTCGATTTTTATTATCTTTCCAATAGTGCCAACTTTCGGTTAAACCGGATGTAAGATATATACGAGGAAATATATTACTTCCGGTTTAACCGGAAGTTGACACTATTGGAAAGATAATAAAAATCAAAGATAGGGACATGTAAGCCGTTTTGCTCTAAGACGTACAGTTAGAAAGCTAGATGCTCTTAAAGTTTAAAAATGTCATTTTTCAAGAGTCAATATCTCGGAAACTGTTAAGTAAGACTAATAATGCTTTTATTAAAAAATGTTTAGAATTTTATGCAGAATGTGATTTAGATCTTACCCCTCTCTCTCCTAGAGGCTTAAAGTAACAAGATTGACACTATACGCAAAAAATGTCCCCCTCGAAATAAAAATCGACGGGTCCGAGCGATTTTCCACATTTTCATTTTAAAGCAGGAAAATCGAGGTGTTAACTTTTCATTGGACCACCCGGTATAAATATTTACCCATGTTTCTTGTAAAGACACAAAACACATAATTTAATGCTTGATAATTAAATGTGTAAAAGAGGATTTAATATTAATTAGAATACATCGTAATTTCAGCGGAACTGGGAAATAATTTTCGATTGAAAAGATCAGAATTACAATTTCCAAAACTCTTAAAGATCGTGCATTTTGTACAAGTCGTCGGACTCGTATGTGCCAGTCAATTTCTTCTAACGTTCGTACTACACGGTCACGTGACGCTAAACGTAATCAAAATATTCTTAAATCGCGTTAAGCTTGCATGTTGTATTGCTCAGAAATTTTGCTTTATTTGATAAAACTAAACTCAATATAAATAATTTTTATTGATTCAGCCGATAATAGGTGGAAATCCGTAATTATAGTATTATGGGATATAGTAAAACAAAGAACTTAAAAATTTCTACTATATTAATAAGAAAAATGACATGTCTTGCTAACACTGTAGCTTCGTCAGATGACAATGATCCATACACTAGTAACCCTCCCTCTAAATAAAATCAATTTTTAAAAAGAACTAAACATTATAAAATAAATTGCAGTTAATAACGGATATAATTCAAATCTAATTGACCAAATCCTAAAAAAGAAAACTTACAAAAAGGTTATGACCTGGTTTTTCCTAAAAGCAAAAACTCTGACCAATTTAAACTTGTCACTTTCTTTGGACAACCTAGCAAAGTAATCAGCAATTTTCTTAACAAACTTGATATAAATTTGTGTTATAAAACTAATAACTCTTTAAGTAAATTTATCAAAAACAATAAAGCTAAAAGCGATAAAAACAAAAAATCAGGCGTCTATAAATTAAAATGCAAAGATTGTTCTAAAACATACATTGGCCAAACGGGTAAACATTTTAACAAAAGAATACAGGAAAAGTTTTTTAAAAACAAAACAGACTCAAACTACGCTAACCATTTGCTTGATAAATCATCATAATTTCGATCCTTCATTTAAAATCTTACATACGGAAAACAAAGGCTTAAAACTAATTTTGTTAGAATCTATGAAAATAAATAAACATAAAAATACGGACCTGTTACTTAATGATCTATTAGATTTAAATAATTAAAATTAAAAACTGTGTTAAATTTATTTTGTTGACTATATAGGTAGGGGAGAGCCACCAACAGTGGCCATCCTTTTTTTTATTTTTACGTATTTTAAAAACGTTTAAGAAATTATTTATTTTCCATTATTTTTGACTACATATACGATAAGGCTGTACAAATACGACTCTATTTAATTTTAAAAGGTATAGGATATTTTCCTCAATATTTTTTTAAAAACATACCACTATGGCCACTGTACCCACCCACATAGTGGTACAGTGGTTTCTCTGAAAAGCATACTAAAGACTGTTTTTAAGTTGGTAGTATTAATAATAAGACTTCATACAAAATCCTTTAATTAGGAAATTTATAAGTATACACATCGAAAAACAAAAGAAACATGTATCATATAATGCAAAAAATTTTATTCAAATAATGTAAGGAACACTGGCCAGACCACCCCTTTATAATATATATGAGTAGTGGCCAATGTACCCTCCGTTAAGGTGGCCACTGTAAGAAAGGGAACATAAAAAATAATACCTAACCTAACAGTAAAACAATGCAGATTCTTTAGCCTTTTACCACTGAACTTCGTACTGCAATAGCACATCCTTAAGAAGCATGCAATAAAGTGACTGAAACACTTACCAGCTTTGAATGATTAAAACGAATAGTCACTCTAATAAACTTTCCACACCGAATTTCAATGTCGCGCTTATTACGACGAAGATGGCCATTTAACTAAAAGTATTCGGCGCGCCACGTGCTGGAAACATACTTAAGCACGGATAGAAGAGAGGGCGCTAGCGGTGTACGTTTTGTAAGAGAATATTCACTGGCGGCCACTGTACCTGCCATGGCCACTGTTGGTGGCTCTCCCCTACTTAAGATTTTGTAAATTACCCATATTGTACCTAATTTAATTTTTTAAACTCTTTGTTAGATTTTCCCGCTATTGTACCCCTTTCACTGTTTTATTTACGTCTCCAATAATTTAAATTTATTTTTGATTTTCAAGTTTATTAAATCATTGTCATCTGACGAAGCTACAGTGTAAGCGAAACATGTCATTTTCTTGTTAAGATAGTGGAAATTTAATTTAAAGTTTAACTTTATTTTACTGTAGCCCATAATACTATAATTAATTTTGTTTAAATCCTGTGCTCTCTACTCGATATATGGAAACTTTTGAATTTGGCACTATACAGGGTGTCCCGAAATTAGCTGACAATATTTTAAGGAGATAAAGTACATCCAAAAATAAGACTAAAACCTTCTATTAATATACTTTCAAAAACGCATCGTTATGGGGCTAGAGCCCCCGGAATTGGAGCTATGATAAGCAGTTTTTCACAATATCTCAGAAACCGATTAGGGTATCGAAACAAAATTTGATACATATTTTACCCATAACAAGACGCAATAAACGGTTTAATTAGCTTAACTGTATTTCTTCCAGTGGCGTCCCACTGGGTAGGTAGTTGGGATAATATTGCCCTAAGTTTTTTATTTGTAGGATTTTTTAACTTTAGGTGAAATTTTTAGAAGCCTTGAAGTCTTTTGTTGAAAAAAGGTACTCCTGTTTCATTGCGGTAGGATTCACCACTTTCCAGTAAAATCGATTTTAAAATTTTCTGTTTTTTGAAATCCGTTGAAAAGGCTAAGGTTTTTTTGCATATCTCAGCAAACACTTAATATTAAAACCTGAAATTTATTAGAAGTTCTACTAGCGACAAGGCATATGTATTAAAGGATGTTACTTTAAAATATTTTTCCAGTAACGTCGCACGGGGTGGAGCCTTAAGTAAATACTCGAGTAAATATTACCATTATTTTTTTTATTTCATAGTATTACTGTAATTTTTTTTGTAATTTTAAATTTTTTGTTAATAAAACGTTCTATTATTGTAATTTGACAGAATGTAACGTTTTCAAATTAAACATATTTTTAGATTACCTACATTGTTTTTTAAATATTTATTTTCATGGAGATTTTAAGAGAGTTTTAAAATAAAACAAAAAAGAATAACAAATTGCAAATCAAATTTGATTGTGAACCACACGGGAAACTAATTTTTAAGCAAGCGTTCGAAATGATTTCCATTTTGTTGGATGCACAATCTAGACCTGCGTGTTATATTTTGTGAGGCCGGGAGAATCTGAAAATTGTATGCAAAAAAAACCTTAGCCTTTTCAACGGATTTCAAAAAACTGAAAATTTGAAAATCGATTTTACTGGAAAATGGTGAATCCTACCGAAATGAAACAAGAGAACTTTTTTTTAACAAAAGACTTTAAGGCTTCTAAAAATTGCATCTGAAGTAAAAAAATCCTACAAATAAAAAACTTAGGGCAATATTATCCCAACTACCTATCCAGTGGGACGCCACTGGAAGAAATACAGTTAAGCTAATTACACCGTTTATTGCGTCTTGTCATGGGTAAAATATATATCACATTATCTTTCGATACCCTAATCGGTTTCTGAGATATTGTGAAAAAACTGCTTATCATAGCTCCAATTCAGGGGGCTCTAGCCCCATAACGAAGCGTTTTCGAAGGTATATTAATAGAAGGTTTTAGTCTTATTTTTGGATGTACCTTATATCCTTAAAATATTGTCAGCTTATTTCGGGACACCCTGTATATCTACGACACAGTGGCGTCCGCAAATTTATTCTTTGTTAATAATTAATATAATTTTTTTCTATATCCAATATCAGCTTTAGGAACGATACTATGAACCAATTTCGTATATTTTACTTTAAAAAAGTTAAATTTGTCAATAAGTTATTACCAGAAAACAGAATTTTTGATTACAGTATAGGGTGAGTCAACCATAGAGTAAAGTTCATTATCTCATTTGTTTCAGGAATTACCAAAAAACATTGAATACAAGAGTTTAAGAAAATATTAAGGGGCACAATTTAAAAATTATTTTTAATTATACAGGGTTGTTCAAAAAAGCGTGACAAATATAAGTTTTTTTAAATGGAACGCCCTATTTTTTAAATTATTTTTAGATTCTACATGAAATTCTATAACTTTTTTGTTAATAATGTTATATACCTAAACCTAGTAGTTTTTCTAATATTTAAATTTTTTTAGAAAATTATTAGTTTTTACTCTTTAAAAAAATTGACAGTTCCGCCATTGGTTTTAAAGGTGGAATACTCATATTTGGTACAAACGTTCTACTGGGATGACAAAATAAAAATATGTAACATAATTTGTGTTAGATGCTACAGGGCGTTCAAAATAAATTTATGCATTTCGACTATTTTAAATTGAAAAATATCAACTTTTTTAAATGGAACACCCTGTATATTATTATTTTTTCTGATAGATTTTATAAAACTCTTCAACTTTCATTGAGTATGTCCTATACCTATTTTTAATAGTTTGCGATTTATTTTGATTTTTTTCATTTTTAATTCATTTTATTACATTAACGGGACTAACCCTATAAAATAAGTTGGCCATGACAAAACAAAAATTTGGGCATTATTAAATCTTAAAATGGAAAGTGGTAAACCAAAATGCTACCAATAAGGAAAAAGAAATTGAGATTTTACTTCATGTTGAAGATAATCCCCAGGTTAGTAGCCGTCACTTTGTCACTTAGCTAACTTATGTGACACAACTCAATCTACCGCTAATCGCACTACGAGCAAATTCAAATATCATCCCTTTCATATGGAACTACATCAACAACTTCTAGATCGTGATTTTGAACAACGAATAAACTTTTGTACGATCATAAATGAAGCTATAGATGCCGATCCGAATTTTTTGTCCAAAATAATGTTTTCCGATGAAGCTACCTTTCGCAGTAATGGAGCAGTTAACCGCCATAATATGCACTATTATTCGACAGTTAATTCATTCTAAGTCCGGGAAATTCAAAATCAAAACCATTGGTCGCTTAATGTATGGTGTGAAATCAAAAATCTTCAAGTTATTGTTCCATATTTTTTCCGCGAACCACTTAACATAGATATTTAACCTTTTTGCAAAATGAATTAACACAGCTTCATAAAGGAGTTGATAACATTGAAAGGAAACACATGTAGATTCAACAAGACGGCGCTTCTCCTCATTACCATCGGGAAGTTCGGGAATTCTTAAACAATCATTACCCACAGTAATGGATCGGTAGGGATGGATTCATTGGGTGGCCCCCTCGATCATGTGACTTAACACCTTTAGATTTCTTTTTGTGGGGCTACATTAAATATCGCGTATATATGCGATTCCCCTAATAACACCAGAAAATATGGAAAATAGGATACGGGATGCATGCAGGACAATAACACCCTTTATGCTAGGGAACGTGCAGGGAAATATAGTAAAAAGACTAAATATGTGTATCCAAGTAGACGGGCCTATTTTTGAACATTTATTACGGCATAATAATTAAAAATTAAGTAAGTTAGTTATTAGAAAAATTATTATTATTTATTAGGTTTAGTCCCTTTTTTTGTTTTGTCATGGCCAACTTATTTTATAGGGTTAGTCCCGTTAATGTAATAAAACGAGTTAAAAATGAAAAAAATCAAAATAAATCGCAAACTATTAAAAATAGGTATAGGACATACTTAATGAAAGTTGAAGAGTTTTGTCAAATCTATCAGAAAAAATAATAATATACAGGGTGTTCTACTTAAAAACGTTGATATTTTTCAATTTAAAATAGTCGAAATGCATAAATTTATTTTGAACGCGCCCTGTAGCATCTAACTCAAATTTTGTTACATATTTTTATTTTGTCATTCCAGTAGAACGTTTGTACCAAATATGAGTATTCCACCTTCAAAAACAATGGCGGAACTGTCAATTTTTTATAAGAGTAAAAACTAATAATTTTCTAAAAAAATTCAAATATTAGAAAAACTACTAGGTATATAAAATTATTAACAAAAAAGTTATAGAATTTCATGTGGAACTTAAAAATAATGTAAAAAAATATGGCGTTCCATTTAACAAAACTTATGTTATATTCGTCACGCTTTTTTGAACAACAATTAAAAATAATTTTAAATTGTGCCCCTTAATATTCTCTTAAACTCTTGTATTCAATGTTTTTTGGTAATTCCCAAAACAAATGAGATAATGAACTTTACTCTATGGTTGACTCACCCTGTAAAATCAATTAATTAGCAATTCGGATTATCATCAACTAAAGGTTTTAAGTATTATTTAGTTTTGCAAAGTTTCTTCCAAATTTTTTATAATAATTTACAAGGGTGATTTATCGAAAAACTACACAAAATTTAATATTGCTAAGGACATCGGTTATCGGATTTACCTGTGTTACCTTTCTACCTGTTGTGCTTTTAAGGTGAAATTCTCAACGCAATTCAACTGCCAACTTATAACCTACTTCGCGTAATTTTTTTCTTAATTATTATTTTATTTAAATCAAATCAATATCGTTTGCGCATTATTTAGGTAATATCTGTTGCTCTAAAGTTTAAATTACCTATTCACAAAAATAATTTTGAGATAAAGTAATTACTAAGAGTATGAATAAATGATTGTTGCTATACAATTCTCCTAAAGTAATTTATGAAATACCTTGATATTTATTTGATATATCAATTATTACTTTTATAATATGCAGTCGATATTGATATCACGCTATTGGCAATTTGGAAAATTTATCGGAAAACTCGAAAAAATACATTTAATTCCAATTTTCAAAAAACTATTACTTTTTTAAACACGTCATATAAATTAATAATTCAAATTCACATAGCAGTGTAAATTCAGAATTTTAGAAATAAGCTTATTGCAGAAAATATTGCAATAAACAAGACCTCACATTTTAAAAAAGCAAATTAAAAAAAGTGCTTTGTGATTTAATACTTTTTAATTTAGTTTAATTAATTATACCGACAATAAACATCATAACAGCCACAAAAAGCATAAATATGAAAAAACATTACACCAATCTCTTCACTTTTGAAACGTTTTCAAAATATATCTACAAATTATTTATAATTTTACAATGTGACAAGAGTTGACTTAAAAATTTGACCTTAAACAGAAAACATATTAACAAAGTAAAAAGTAGCCAAATGATAGAACAAGACACTTATTGGTTCGGGTATTTAGTTAAAATGGTGGGCACTGCCACAGCCACCTTAAAAAAGCCATGAAGTGACATCGGGCAACGCCGCATGAGCTGGGACTTGCGGATCCACAAGCTATTATTTTGACGCGGGCGAGTTTTTTATTCTTTCTGATATTTTTTGTGTTTTTTTGGCTCTGTTGCCACTATATTGATATAGAAAAATGTACAAAAAAGTAATAAATAGTTATTAGGATAACAAGAACAACTTAGCTAATTATTAAATAATAGTAATATTGCGTTGAGAAGCTGTTTTTGTTTCACTACGAGTATATTTATTTGATCGATCAAAAGTAATATTCTATTATACAAATTATTATCTTCTGCGTTTAAATTACAGGATTGACTATTATCTTCTGAAGTATCAAAATTTAGTAAGCTTATAAGGCTTTGTTTAAGAAATCTACGCTTGTCTTAAGAAAGTCACCTACTATCTGGGTAACTTCGTTACTTTAACAATGTATGAATTGGTACCGAGACAATAAGTTTTCAAGCTGAGACCACCTGCTTAGTTTCATTTCAAAGGGTAAAATCCATTTCAAATCATTGTAAGCCAATTCATTACCTTTAAAAAAAATCTTTACCTTCATATCAATGTCCACTGAAACCTGATTAACAATATTTATACAGTCATTAGTCAAATCTACACTATAAAAATATATATATATATATAGCACAAACTACAGAATACTGTGTGGGCTCTTGGAATGACTTTTAGCCATAGAATTATCAGATTTTCATCTTTTGTGAAGCAAAAAACTGATACACTCTCTTCACCTGCTTTTAAAACACTTTCATAGTTAGAGTTACACCCAGGAATACAGCAGGGGCTTAGCATAAATAAACAAACTAAAAGAAAAAAATAGTACCAAGTACCTAGGTATCTAGAGGTATCCTATCTACTTACGAACTATCTCAACTAGTGACATTTTTAAACTAATTCACATATACCTTCAAGTTAAATAAACACTTCAATATTTAATAAATTAACTATAGCCACAAAACAATAAAGTTTATCCCAAAGAGCTAATCAGAATACAAAAAACACAACTTTAATACAAATAAAATTCTGCCGCCATTGTAATACCCGTAAACAAACTTCCAGGCTGTTAGACTTTTTACTTTATTAATGCTATTACACCCAATCCGCACCAAAAATGTTTACTAATATTTTGTAGAGGTTCTTAGCAATCATGTCACTTAAATTTTCTATTAGATATCAATCGAAACCCAGATAAAAATACAAATTAATACGACACCTATACATAGTTCGCGCGTAAATTACATACTAAAGCATGGATAACCTAAAAAAAGTCACGTGACACATGGATCTTTAAGCAGTGTTGTCGATGTTTCTGTTTCACGGCTTCTTTCAAGGTGGTTGTGACACTGCTATCAAAAAAATTATAAATTTCAAACCAATTATACCATTTGTGTAAGAAAGTGCTGACGGAGCAATATTCCAGTAGGTACAACTATAACCCGTTCATATAGGGCGACCCGGAACAAATTAGTATTAAGCTGCGACTAGTGGGGAAGGGTAAAATTTTGGGTCCTTTTCATCATACTAAAAATCCCATAAAATCCACGCGGCCTTAAATTCGGTCAGCCATTTTGAAAATCGATATTTTTTTCATAAATCGCCATGTATCTTAGAAACTATGATAGATAGCGAAAAGTATAAAGCATGAGAATTTTGAGTGCATAAAAAAGCACATATATTTACTTAACAAAAAAAGATTATATTTAAAAGATGATATAGTGTCCGCGAAAATACACTGGCCGACAAAATTTTTTTTTTTGTTGTAACACAAAGCTAAATACCATAAAGTTGTAACACGTAACGTTTTCGTGTTACATTTATAGTACCACATTTAATGTTACAATATTTAATATCTATTGAAATAATAATTTAAGAATTTTCTAACTGTGTATATCGACTATATTTAAATTTTTACACCTACTAAACATACCTTACATCTAAGAAAAACACAAACATTACAAATATTAACTGAACACACTAATTAAATTTTATTTTTTCCTTTTATGAGGGGTCATATCTTCTCTTTTCAAAAACCAACAGGAATCACCCATCATGGCTGGATCCAATCGTCCTTGATAGCGAATTTCCATTGTCCTGATATCCTGGTGGAACCTTTCACCTTGCTCGTCACTGACAGCTCCCAAATTTTCAGGAAAAAATGACAGATGGGAATGAAGGAAGTGAATTTTTAATGACATTCGGACACCAAGCGATTTGTAGGAATCTAAAAGTTCATCAACTAACTGTTGATAGTTTGCATCCATATTGTTGCCCAAAAATCCCCTTACTATACTAACAAATGAGTTCCATGCTCTGAGTTCCTGCCTGGTAAGCTTCTCTGTAAAGTTGACATCGTCCAGCAATTTTCTGATTTGTGGCCCAATAAAAATGCCTTCCTTTAATTTGGCATCACTTAACTGGGGAAATACTTGTCTTAGGTATTTAAATCCATCACCGTCTTTATTCATAGCTTTCACAAAGTTTTTCAGCAGCCCAATTTTAATGTGAAGAGGAGGCAGAAGGACTTTTTTGGGGTCTACAAGAGGTGCAAACTTAACATTTTGAGATCTCGGCTGAAATTCACTTCTTTGTGGCCAATCTCTTATTATATAATGCTGATCTACTGCACGACTGTCCCACAAACAAAGAAAACAGCAATATTTTGTAAATCCTCCCTGAAGTCCTACTAAAATTCCTACAGTTCAGGTAATTTTTCTGTTATAAAATGCATCAATTTTTACCGCCCCTAATTAAATTGACTACCTGCTAATGTAAAATGGTCTTATTAAGCTATTGAAAAATGGTATGTATTGGGGCTTTCTCAATCTTTTTTCTATTATTAGAAGGGTATTTTCATTTTAAAAATAAAGAGCTGACCTGTGTTAGAAAAATCTTGTTGGCCAGTGTAATTAAAAGAAAAAGAAAATATAGTGGCATATCGGACAAGTGTGTAACTATTTTTTATATTGGAATACACAGGGATCCAAGTTCAATGGATACCCTGGGGCGGGTAGACAGGCGGTTATACCAGTGTAACTATCTTTTATATTGGAGTTGGTTCCGTGGGATGGCGCTAAGGTGTATTGAGGGCCGCCTTGATTCTACAAGTAGGCTTTTAGTACATTTTTCCATCGTTCTTGGAATTGCTTGGGTTATGGCTGCCCGTCGAGTCCTAACAAGGACGAAACGGCCGTCGTGGTCTACCCGCCCCAGGGTATCCGTTGAACTTGGATCGCTGTGTATTCCAATATAAAAAATAGTTACACACTTGTCCGATATGCCACTATATTTTCTTTTTCTTTTAAAAAAAGATTATGTACTATAATTTTGGGACCTGTATGTCTTTAAACTTGCACTCATCTTCAAAATTAATATTTTTGTCATGATCCCAAAGATTCACTGAAGGCGAAAATTTTGAAGACAGAAAAATAACAATTAAAGTTATATTTAATATTAATTATACAGTGTGTATCATCCAAATGGAATAAATTCGATAATAAATACATGGGGCGTGTCTGAAAAAACGCTCGGACACGTCGGTTGATATTTCTAGTTGCGCATTTTTTTCAATAAAAACTTTTTTTACAGGGTTTGTCATGTAACAGTGGCCAATATCAACTTTCCTATTTTAAATGCAATACCCTGTATATTATTCAATTTTAGGATTTTCCAAAAAATATTAGACATATTTCATGTACAATATCCTATCTTCAACTGTTTCGGAAATATTAAGTGTTTTCAGATTTAATGCAAAAATTAACAACACACTCAAAAACTAATAAGTAATACTATTTATATTATTTCTTGATAATGTAAAAAATAGAAAAAACATGAATGTAGGAGATGTTGAAAATGCTCGCCGCGAACGTCTTTGCAACATCCCAATCTTAAATAGAAATGCCTTCTTATGTTACTGAAGATCTCAGACGTGACGGATCTAATCGCAAGCGTTAAGGTACCTATTCACGTTCAGTCGGCCGTCAGTCCGTGGACTGTCCGTCCTGACCGGCCGGCCGTTATCGAAAGTCAAACTACACGTACAGTTTTATTCACCGATTACGGCCGGAGGATTTCTGCCGGATTCGATAGCGGCCTTCAGTTTTTGTTATTTCACTATACACGCGCAGTTATTTCGACAGGTCAAACATGTCGCAAAAACAGTGCACAGCGGCAATTGTTGTTATTTCACACGAACAAAGAAAAAGGAAAAGAAAAACAATTTGAATGAAAGACTGGCTAAAAAGACGTTGCACTTTCTTCCACATGAAGCTTGTATGAGAACTGAGGCAATCGAGTGCAAGTGATTTAAAAACTTTATTAGGATGAATGATCATTGTTTCGAGTATTTATTGAAACCGTATATTACAAGAAAGAACACCGTAATGCCTTTTTCAGTTCTTTTCTGAACGCACTTTTCATATTATTTATCTTATGTTTCACCGAGTCTAAAGTTGCTTACATCTACTGTTTTATATAGAAAAGTAATTCTTCATATTATGCTTTAATTGGCAAAGCCCTATTAGCATATGAAGAGTCTTTTATTTTCTACAAATATTTATGTTTGCGGTACAACTCAATAAAATTCTTGATGAAGGTAGGTTGGTTTGCGATTTTGTTCGGCGTTACTGAATAAAAACTATAAAATTTTAAAAAGGAGAGAAATAAGACACTTGAAGTTTTCCTCTACTGGTATATTAAAATAAAGTTTTAATGAATGGTAAATTATCTACATGTTTCGAATGTATATACATTTGTAAATCTTGGCTCTCGACATTACTTAATTAGAATTTAAAGTTTAAAAAGTTTTAAATGTGGACTGGAGCTGACAGTTCTGAAAAGACAAGGTTAAATGGATGTCTACATGACATGGCCTGCAGTCCAATGCCGGTCGGTAAACTACTACACACGTTAAGTTTTAACAGTCGACAGGCCGCCGGCAGAACGCGACTCGTCATTTAACTGCGTGTGTGTAGTGAGTACCGGCAGCCCGGCCATTATCTCTCCGGCAAAATACGGCCGGCCGACTGAACGTGAATGGGTGCCTTAATTCGTCTTCTTAACGGCCGGTATTATAGGTCAAGTTTAAAATAGATTTTTTAAACTTTGAAGTTTAAACTAGCCTAAACTTAATTCTAAACTTATGTTGGAAAAGATGCGTTTTATAATTCGTTGTGCACCTAGCTTCAGTGCAATTGAAATGTCACTCTCAAAATACTTTACAGGTTATGTAATGCAGCTTTTTCTTTAGTTTTCTATGCCGAGAATCTGTTTCTGTTTTGAATTATTTTGACTAAAAATGGACAATAAATTTGAAAAATTATTTAATTTTTCATCATCGGATATAATGTCTTGAATCACTTCAATTATTTCTTCCATTTCTCAAACACTTTGATTAAAAGGTTACATAGGTTAAGCTGAACAATAATAATTATTAGTATACTCTACAGTCTGCTATACACACGATGGGAACTTCAAAACACAAGACAACGAAATAAATAAAATCCATAGACTTCTCACAAATAATAAAATCCAAGATTTGCAGGTTACGTTTTGTTTCATATACCGAAATGTCTCTTAAAATCAAGTTAAACCATTTTAAACCATACCCAATCTGTCCG
The DNA here is from genome assembly GCA_963969555.1 of Polydrusus pterygomalis. NCBI lineage: Eukaryota > Metazoa > Arthropoda > Insecta > Coleoptera > Curculionidae > Polydrusus > Polydrusus pterygomalis. The sequence continues at coordinate 29,467,853 of OZ018382.1, forward strand.
TTAGCTTAAGACATTATTTTGGAGCAATGCTAAATAATTATCGCCATTTAAATTCGCATTAATGAAAAAGGCACCTATGATATGATCTCCAACTATTCCTGCCCAAACATTAACGTTTTCAGGATATTGTGTTCTCTAATTCAGTTTTATGTATACCTTATTTTTAATTTCATATCAGTGAAAAGAAACGGTAAAATGCAGTAAATCTGAAAATACTTAATATTTCCGAAACAGTTGAAGATAGGTATAGAATATTATACATGGAATATGTCCAAAATTTTCTGAAGAATCCAAAAATTGAATAATATATAGGGTGTTGCATTTAAAATAGGAAAGTTGGTATTAGCCACTGTTACATGACACACCCTGTATAAAAAGTTTTTATTGAAAAAAATGCGCAACTAGAAATACCAACTGACGTATTCGAGCGTTTTTTCGGATACGCCCCCATCTATTTATTATCGAATTTATTCCATTTGATACACACTGTATTATTGGAGCTACTGGACAACCATGTTGATCTTGTTTTACTTGACATAGGGAACTGTTGAAAACTTTTTCAAATCAGATTTTAAGACCAAGTAAGTGAAAAAAAAACGGCTAGTCATGGACTCTTAATAGTTTAATATCAAGTTCGGACAGGCAATTATCCCACATCAACAAGCTGACGTTCCTGTATACAGTATCCTGTTATTAAGGATTTAATTTAAAATTTATTTGTGTAGACGATTTTTATTGGGTTTAAGGATCTTAGGGAGCAAATAAAACCCATATTTTAATTTGCCGACGTTTTGGAAAATACATTTCCTTCCTTAGGGCTCTGAAATAATAGAACTCTTCTTAGGTGTTAACAGTAACCGATAAAAACATTATATAATTGATTGGCAAATGACAAATCTAATTTTTTCTAACAAATCGTAACAGAAAGTTCACAGAAATCTTTGATAAATTAAATAGATTATTGTAACACCGTTACAAACAGGTTTAATTTTTTAATCTTATGGGATTTAAAGAGAAAGAAGAAAAAACACTTTAGAAACAACGCTCAAACTGCAACGAAAGATACAAGGACGATACGAAAATTTGCGTATTTTTATTTTTATTAAAAAGTAGGTACACCAACAAATAAAACATATTAAAACTTACAGTTAAAGTTGGCTTCACGAGTAATAATGTAAAAAAAAATTAAAAAAGATAAAATTAGAACACATAACAACGGTAAACGGGTTATAACAAACGGCACCGTAAACAATTAGTAGTTTTAAGATCTTTACAATTCAACCTGTGCAAGGTGAGAACCAACTGATTTGTTTATCAGGTACTAGCGGTGATAATGTAGAAATACATTATAGTTGTACATTCCATTTTCCCTTCTTCGTTTTTTTAAATTAAATTAAAATATGAAGTACTGAGGGTTTATATATAATCTGTCTTTCGATTGACACTTTCCAGATCGGTCTTGATTTCTATCATTTATTTTAAAAGCAGTTTTTTATAGTTAGTTTGCGTCCCTAAAATTCTTACATTTTCAAAGGTAAAAGTGTGTCCGTACGTTTTAAAATGGTTAAAAAGTGCTGTATTTGACTCTATAGTAACATGGACGTTTCTGCAGTCTATCACATGGTATTCCGGTCTTTAAATACCTTCCAGTTTGCCCTATATATACTTATGTACATTATTTACAGGGTACCTTGTAAATTATATTAGATTTAAGGGGTGGCGGAGTTTTGTCCTTTAGTTTTGAGAAGATAACATTGCCGATAGTATTTTCACTTTTAAAAGCTATTTTGTCCGTTGTCAAAAGAGTTTTTTATTTTTTCGGACAACCCTCTTATATAAGGATTTTTTTTAAATTTATTCTTGAGGTTACCTTTTGCTTGACAAAAAATATAAACTCAAATATGTTCCGTAGGTACACTAGCTCTGAAAACAACTCAACTTGTTTTTCATTAAAATTACTTTTGAATATCGGCTACTTGGCAACAGGATTCGAATATTTTTTCGAATAGATACTATTTACACATCACTAATAGGCAACATTAAGTAGTACGGTGGCCTGAAAAGAACTAAATATGTATTAGTAGTAATAGTAGGTAGTTGTGGAGAGGGACCAAAGCGATCTTTTTTGCCCACCCCTAAATCTTCCCCCAACTCTAACCACCTATGCCCTCGCCTAACCTTCCCGAACAGCTGAGCCGAAGACATGATGTCTTAGTCTTTCCAGAGCCTCACCAGAAACTGCAAAGGTATCTCTTCCTCTTAACATCCAGGACAAATTGGGTATTCCGCGAGGCCGATCCGCGTCGTATGTTTTCTGTGCCCACTTAGAATCCCTATTAATGGATTGAGGGCTCGCCGGTTCCTATTCAGGAGCCACTTATAATCTGGATTTATCTGCCCCTGTTATAATTAGCTTGCCTGCATTCTTGTCTTTGCGCCATTGTTCCGTAGAACGCTTTATGGCCCTCTCAATAAGTGCAGATCCCACCTGTTGATCTGAAATCTCTATTGCTGGTTCTGACCCTTGAAAAGGAATCCCTCCTCCGAGTCTAGTGAGCTCTTTTGCACTCCTTGGTGTCCCGGGGCTCGGACCAGTTTAATTCCTCTTTATCTGAGAGCCTATTCAGAGCATCTGGGCACTCTTCAAAGAGTAAACGCCGTGTGGCCCTATCATTAAGTGCAGATCCCACCTGTTGATTTGAAATCTCTTTTGCTGGTTCTGACCCTTTGAAAAGAAGTCCCTGCCCCGAGTCTATTGAGCTCTTTCTCTCTTTTGAACTCCTTGGTGCCCCGGGGCTCAGACCAGTTTAATTTCCTCGATATCTGAGATCCGTTTCAGAGCATCTACGCACTCTTCGATGAGTAAACGCCGTATGGCCCTCTCATTAAGTGCAGATCCCACCTGTTGATCTGAAATCTGTATTGCTGGTTCTGGCCCTTGAAAAGGAATCCCTGCTCCGAGTCTGTTGAGCTCTTTTGCACTCCTTGGTGTCCCGGGTCTCCGACCAGTTTAAATTCCTCGATATCCGAGATCCTTTTCAGAGCATCTACGCACTCTTCGGTGAGTAAACGCCGTGTGGCCTTTTCATTAAGTGCAGATCTCACCTGTTGATTTGAACTCTTTATTGCTGATTCAGGCCCTTGAAAAGGAATCCCTGCTCTGAGTCTGGTGAGTTATTTTGCACTCCTAAGTGTCCCACGGCTCAGACCAGTTTAATTTCCTCGATACCTCAGGTCCTTTTCAGAGCATTTACGCACTCTTCAATGAGTAAACAAAATATGTAAGTTCGCCAAACCTGCCCGGGAACCTTCCGCTTGAGATGCGTGAATGCTGCCATTGTGTAAGTTCAAATGCTAGAAGGCAAGAAACATTTAAATAAACGAAATATATTTTATTGAAAATTATCCGTTGATACGTTGTCATGGGACATTAGGTATAAATTATCTTTTTTCAAAGACTCACACAGATCTCCTGTTGCTGTATCAGCTGTGGGATACCCTATATAAATAAATTTATGGAAAAATTTTGATTAAGAATAAACAAAGAAGGATTTGTGTTATTTATATTGATCTATCAACGTTTAATATATGCATTATATTAGACCTGACACGTAATAGTGCGTAAGCTCTAAATGGATTATATTCAAAAAGCTAAGCCACGTTTATTTTATAAATAGACCCTGAATGAGCGGAGCGATATGTATTATTATCAGCATTAACTGAAATCGATATATTCGTGGTTTATATAAACATAAACTTAATGGCTTTGGTTTAAGAGAATTTTCGCCTTGATCTCATTATTTTACTGTTTAACGAAAAACTTTTGATACAAATTTAATAAATATTATTTTACCATAATATTTAGATTTTAAACGTGCATTCCAAACAATTGATAGGGATAATTATTATTAAAAAAATTATATCAGTATTGATTAAGGGGATTTGTTTATAAATGGTTTCAAAGTTACTTAAGTAATAGGCAAATTTTAAAAAGGAATATAATAATATTGGGATAGGTAGCATTTTAGGTCCATTATTATTTATTCTTTATATAAATGATATGCCAAATGTTTTGAAACAAAGTTTTATTCAAATGTTTGCTCATGATACTTTATTATATTATGTAAAGGGTAAAAATATTCTTGATTGTATAGAAATTTTAAATTAAAAACTATATCAAACTGGTTAAACATTTTAAACAATTAATTAAAATTAAATGTTTTTAAAACAAAATTTATGGTTATTGGACATAACGTGAATAATACAGATATAAATATTTTAAAATTAGAAATTATACACTCTTTTAAATATTTGGGAGTAATTTATTTAAAGTTAAAATTTGAATAACATTTTGAAACTATTGTATCTAAAATTGGGAAAAAAATTAATTATTTAAAAAGAATTAGTCAAAATTTAAGTCTATTTCACGAAAAACAATTTATAACACTATAATTTTACCTCATTTTTTATATTGTTCAACTCTTTTATACACAGCAAATGATGGGGTCTTTATTATATTAAAAGTTTTGCAAAATAAAGCTATGCGTATAATTTTAAATGTGTATAAATATACTAAAATAAACTTAATGTTAGAGAAACTTCAGTGGTTAAAAATGTTAATAATTTAATATTTCTTTTTATTTGTACTTTTATTTTTTAAATAGAACATAACTTATTGCCTTTTCATTTAAAAGATTTTATAACTCAAAATTTTGAAATTCATAACTATTTAACCAGGTATAATAAAGATTTTTGTCTAGGTAGGGTATCAAAACATTTGAGATAGACATCGGCTTTCCATTAAGACTTAATTAAATATAACAACTTGAATATTTCAATTAAATTACAGAGCTTTTTAAAAAAAAATTTAAAAAATAATTAAATAATTATTTATTTAAAAAATAAATTAGTGACTGATAATTTTTTTTTTAATACTTCAACCATAATATTAATTAAATATTTATATTGCTAAATAAATCTTATTAACACTACTACTACTACGAGTATTTAATAGTAACGCGACGAGTGTCAAGGTGCGTCACTTGACCCCTTAAAAATGTCCCTTATTAATCTAAATAATATTTGTAGCCCCAATATAAAATACCATTTTGTTATTTGTGCCAAAAAGAAGTTTTCTAACGAAATTCAAGGACCTGACAGGATTTACGGGATTCTAAGACATTAAATTTATCAGAGCAAAATTTATGAGCAAATTAATAAAAGTTTACATATTTTCGTTTGTCATAAAAGGGATGACGTAATATGGAATACCTGAAATAAAATATGTAAAATAAATGTTTATTTAATATCGAAAAATTATAAAAATAAAATATCTTTCAATAATTGGACTGGTCCTAATACGATATATAACAGTACAATAAAATCTTTAGAAGTTGCCTTTATATAGAATTAATTTAATATTTTTAAGGTTTACCAAGTTATTCCATACAGTGTGACCACTAAAGTCCGCATCATATGAGATTTTTTTTTATTAATAGCTTTATTCTAAATTTCACTTTGGCATCAAATTCTGCCTCGATCGAAATAAAAATTAAGCAAAAAATAGTAGTCACGTGATTCGCATTATCTGTCAAATTTTAATTTAAGTTACTTAAGTAAGTTTTTTTAAATGCAGTTTCTAGCCCACATGCAAAATTTCAGCTGCATAAGATACTTTTGATTTTTTCCCACCACTAAAATTTATTTTCCACATAATGAACACTGTACTGATGACACTGTGTTCTTTTTTGTCTTAATATTAAGGTGTATTACTTTCAGACACAAACTACGTTTTCAAAAATACTTATTTTATGAAGTTACCTTATACAGGTTCAAAAACAAATAAACTTTGCATCACATGCGGCAAAATTTTATTAGCCCAATTTTAATTTTGTAGAAAAACACACATTTTAATAGGGCGCTACTTTAAAGAAAATGTATCCAAAATAAAGCATTGTCAAAACTAAGAAGTTTTATGTAGGTTGCGATGAGTCTTATTTGAACAAATCAAAATTATTTTATGCAGCTGAAATTATGCATGTGGGCTAGAAACTGCATTAAAAAAAAACTTTTTCTTTTAACTTTTTTCGATACTTTCAGGAATAACCCCACTTTTGAATTATTTTCTAAAAAAAATTAAAATTTGGCAGATTATGCGAATCACGTGACTACTATTTTTTTGCTTAATTTTCATCTCGATCGAAGCAGAACTTGATGCCAAAGTTAAATTTCAAATAAAGCTATTATTTAAAAAAAACCATATAATGCGGACTTTACTGGTCACACTGTATAAGGCACTAACCTCTTGTTTATCTGTTAAAAACATAAAACTAATGATAAATAATGTCAATATTAAAAATCAATGATATTTGAAGATAAGCATGCATTCAAAGAAATTTAATAAAACTAAAACCTCTATAAAACAAAAATATAATTGGGGGGGTATGATTCCCACTAATACAAACAAGACTATACGGCAATTTAAAAATGCGCGCTTTAGTGTTCAGTAAATAGATGATGCCAATATTATTGGATATTAATCGGCAATCCATACTACCACTTTCTTATTTGATCACTCTATTCTATATATTTTCATATTCCGCCCTTGGGATTATTACTGCGGGCAGCCTTGGTAAGAATGATCCTTATGTTTATAACAGAGATTTCGATATTTAATAAACAAATTATCCCACTGGCGCCACTAAGCAAACCAGAAATCGCTCTCTAACCACTCCAATAATAGGTTTAACAGCTCCCTATCAATCTTATCAACGTCTTTATTTACGGTGACGTCACGACGCGCTTTCATTTTGTCTCGTCTCGTTGAGACGTATTTTGAAACCTTTTACTGACGTATTTAAACCCGTTCGGCTGTGTTCGACAGAAATTGACCGTCACATACGAGCTTACTAGCTAAACGACCGCCGGGCCCTCTCATGGGTGGGGCTAAAATCGATGCTGAACGTTGCCGAGCAACCAGGAGAGAAGGAGATCAAAGCGGGCGAGGCAATCGGGATGTCTATGTTTTGCTCCATGCCCGATTTCGCGATTGTTTGGCAGATTTTGCGTATTTAGGGTAATTTTTTCCGTAGAGTTATGTCAAGACGTCGCGGGGAGCCAATATATATTGTTTCTATGTACAAAAATTATTAGGAAAAATATAAACTTGGTTAGTTAGCAACTCAAACCTTTAAAGGGATTAGAATTTTACTTGCTCAATAATAGGATTAGGATCTGTTTTCTAGCGTTGATAATGAATGTTAAAAGTTTATTTTTATTGTAACAAACGTTCTAAAAGAAGTAGAAAGTAGAAGCAAGAACTAAATTCTTACATATTAAAACCCATTATTTAAACTCTACAAAACTAATGAGCATTCTTTAGAATTTAAATTCAAATTTTTATGATTTATCAGGATTAGTTTTTTAGTATTTTCCTTCACTGGCAAGTTACGGAAAGGTGAGTTTTTAATTTTTAAAATATTTTAAACCCCCAAATAAAATAAAAATTAATCTCGTTTTTCTTAAATAAAAGGGTTAAATAACACTAGTATGGGTTTTTTCACTACCCAATACATCTATTATTTAAGTTAAAAAGTTTTAAAAAAGGTCTATTATAATTGAAAAAAAATTCTTATCCCTCATCGCTCTGAAATAAAATGATATTTGTTGATTTTGGATAAGTTGCAATAATTTGCAGCTGTTATAGGTTTGTTTAGGTTAAATGTACAAATCTACATGTTTTTCAACTACCGGATATATATTTTTTTAGGTTAAAAATTTACCAAAAGTGTATATTTCGAACCTTGAACCAAAAATTCTTTTTCCTCAACAATTTGAAATAAACAGGGTTTACAACAGGGCTAGAATAATTTTATTATATTTAAAAGGTTGGATTTTATCATGTCTCCTAAAAATTCGCTTGTCCATTAAACTCTATAATATTCCGAGGGTGCTCAAACTAAAAAAACCATTACTAATTTTAACCTTTCTACTATGGGAGCTAATTTATTCTCCTAAATAAGTAGAAAACCTTATGAATATAAAAGGAAAAGCAACTGCATATTGAACCTAATCTGTACTTAAAAATAATAATTTAGTTTGAATACCCTGAATATAAATAGAAAGTGCTCAGCCCGCCAAACGTTCGACTTTTATGAAATAAAAAGTGCTCTTATTAGCAACAATACGCCATACTTTTTAATAAGGTGTCCCCCCGAGGAATAATGTAACAAAAATGGTTTGTATTTGATTTTAATCGAATTTTGCACATTTTCACGTTTTACTCACCATTGTATTAAAATATTTTAATGTTTAACACCAGCTTAATTTACCACAGAAGCAACAGTTTATGGTTAGTTTCTTTTAAAAGGTACCTGTACCATTTAAGGCCACACACAAAATCGCATTATATGAAGGTTATTTAAACAGTAATTATTTTGTAACAAAAGGAAAAGTTTGTAACTAGCTACTTTGGCAGTAAAAATTATTTTTATCGACGTCAGTGATATTACTATGACTGCGGTTTGGTTCGTCAATTATCGTTTAAAATATTTCTGCAAACCGATCTATAACATAGAACAACGTAAACTGTTTTAAATTACAGGTTGAACAGCTTATGTCACTATCTTAAAGGGTTTTTAACTATGCCACTTTTATGCAGACTTCATTAGGGACATAAAATTGTTACAAGACCTAATATTAAAGAGCAGATATTAGATAGTGTATAGGGTATCCGGAAATGATGACCAAAAAATTTAGGGGATAATCTAGACCGAAAACAAATGCTATATCTTCCTATTACATTTTTTCGAAAATTAAAATACATAAAATATAAAAGATACAAATAAAATTTAAGCGTAATTTCACCCCTAACTCCGTTATAAATCTATTTTCGAAAAAATTTTATAGGAGGAGATAGCATTTATTTTATTTTCGGTCTAGAATTATCCCTTACATTTTTTGCTCATCATTTCCGGACAATAAAATGCATTTACTCCAAAAAGTCTACTAATATCAGTATTTGTAGAATTGTAGACAATGACATAATCACATTTGTAAATCGTCAGTTGTGCGTTTTGGCAACAGGAATGACGATAATTTTTTTTTGTTTGCAGTTTCAATTTTGAACTTCTTTGACATAATATGCTGTTCTTCCGAAAAACTCTTTAAATTCTAGTGTTGCTCAATTATTGATTATAGTTTTATCTCCTTTATTTGTATTATATTTTTATTTCCTTCTTTGTTTTTATAATAATCGTGAACTCCAGCAATTAATTACTGACAGTAGTGGGAGAATAAGGTTTAAAAATCAAGATATGGTAATGCGTTTGATATTACTAACTTTAATTGGTTTACTTTTATTTAAACAATTTTTCAATTCGTATTTTTACTTTATAGTATAAAATTACATGGTGGCTTTGTGTTAAGTATCAGCGTTTTTCCTAGTTACATCTGTTCGACACTTCTAATATACAATTTTAATGGTATAAACCACGTTTTTATAGTAGGTACATTTATCGTTTATTATGCATGTTAAGTTATTATTATGAATAGTTCCAAAAATTTAAAATAGAGTGTTATTTGCTTTGATTTTTTTCACAATGGCATAGTTTATTTAAAAATTGTAATTAAATTTTACTGTTTTTTTCACTAACATTTTCCAGTTTTTTCAGTGGTTTTCCGAATTATCTATTGTAGGATACCTAATATGAAAGATATACACTTCTCGTCAAAATTCGCGAATACTCTAAAATCTAGCAAAAGTTTGTTCTTAACGAACTTATGAGTGGTTCTCATCCGATTTTAACGAACTAATTTTTTCAGTGTAACCTAAGATTTTACAAACCTTTTTAAGTTCTTAACGTTAATCTGTAAAACGATTTTACTGATATACAGGGTGTTATTAGTAGAAGCGATTTTGTGCCGTAAATTTAAAACATTCTGTAGAGTAAACTGGTAAAGTTAGAAATTCCCGGTATGTGCCGTTAGTTAGATGACATCAATATCTCCAGACCTTTTTGCCAGTTTTTTGATAAGTGTCTTTTGGGAATAGATTTTTTTTTTAAACAAAAAATGTGTCAAATTATTCGTAGGAAACTATTTAGAAGGTGGAAAGTATCAAATTAATCACTTATCTAGCATGCTGTGTACGAAAAAACATGTGTCATTCGTGTGTTATTTAGTATGTAGCAGGTTAGGGTCAAATGAGCTAGCAGTTTAAATTATTATTATTATTATTAAATGGAATTTGGCATCAAATCGATCAAGGGGAGATTCAACTGCTAATTTTGAGCATGCCACGACGATGTCATGATGTTATTGCAGCAAGAGGTGGAAACACCCGTTACAAATAATTATTCGAATGTTATTTTTGTGTTTTTATGTTTTTTATGTTGCAATGTTTTTGTGAATTTATTTAATAAAATTTGGCTTTACACATAACGTTTTAATTTTTTTGTCCCTCAAAACATGTAAGTATACCAGAGTATACCTATATACATTAGATTTAATTATTAATATTATTAAAATTTTAAAATCTATAATACTGGTCGAAATCTATTTAACCGATGTCAAGGTACAGCTTTTTACAGATTTCTCCGAAGAATTGGCACATTTTTTGTTTAATAGTGTATCTTTTGAAAAATAGCTCTTAATTAAATAAGAAATAAAACGTTCCGAAATATTGACCCAAAGTGTCAAATGACTAATTTTGAAACAAAACAAAAGCATATAGCCCGGTTGGCATAGCGTTAATAAACCCAGTTACCATAATTTTCGGAATTTTGTATTTATGATTTTATCGACCCCTGTATAATAAGAAAACGGCCATCTTTAAAAATCAGTATTATATCATGCAAAATCTATAGGAAAAGAGCTTTCAAAATTTTGAATACTGGTCAACCTGTTCAACCATTGCCAAGATACAGCATTGTAAAGATTATCCTACAAAAATTTGACACATTTTTTGTTTAATAGTTTATTTATTGCCAAAAGACTCTTATCAAAAAACTGGCAAAAAGGTCTGGAGATATTGATGTCATTTAACTAACGGCACATACCGGGAATTTCTAACTTTACCAGTTTATTTTACAGAATGTTTTAAATTTACAGCACAAAATCGCCTCTACTAATAACACCCTGTATATCAATAAAATTGTTTTACAGATTAACATTAGGAACTTAAAAAGCTTTGTAACACCTTAGGTTACACTGAAAAAATTAGTATATAGTTCGTCAAAATCGGATGAGCGGTTCAAAAAATAGTTACGAACAAACTTTTGCTAGATTTTAGAGTATTCGCTAATTTTGACGAGAAGTGTATTAAGTGTGCAATATCATCCAATCACTTTTTAAAGATATTCATAATAAAAGCACAACAGGCATAAATCGTAATTTATACAGGGTGTCCTTTAAGGTGCGGTCAATAATAGGGCTCTAGTTAAATTGGGCCGAAACAAGATTAGAACTTTATATAGAATGTTGTCCTTTGTGCCCTCATTACGGAGCTACAGATAGTTTTATATAAATATTTTCGAAACTATCAAAAATAAAAATACGAAGTTTAAAAAGTTCAAACAAAACAAAAATAATCAAAACTTATTTGTCAGGTGTTTGTCGGTGTATGTTATAATTTACCATAAACAAAATAAAGTAAGTGTAGGCCTAAATTTTGACTTATTGTTGGTTTGAAAGTCTCAAAGTTTGTTACGCATTTTAGTTTTGCTATGTCGGGGTAATCCATCCATTTGGCCACCTCAATCCGCAAACCTATTACCATTGGATTTTTTTTTATGAGGATACTTAAAAATCGTGCAAATTCCCCATGATAAATAGGAAATAATTATTAGATTAAATTATTTTCCACTGCGCATCAATAAGAAATTATCCAGTCCTGCTTAGTAAAGTGCAATGGGCTTAAAAATTATGAAAATATGTAGCTGTGCAAGGTGACAATATTGAGCACAGTCTATAATTAAAGTTGCCCTTCTTTCCATAATTTTTCCAATTATTCGTGACTCTCAGTGAGTTTATTTTTTTTTATTTGTTAGAATAACTTAATAGATGATTTTGTTTTTAAATTATTATTTTTTTTCTTATCTTTTAATGCAAGATAACTTTTAAATCAATTTATTTAGAATATTAAATTATATTTAGGAATACCTTTTTTCGTAAAATCCCCCTTTAATTTTCATACCTTAACATAAAAAAATACAAAACCCAACTTTAAAAATAAGTTTTCACCTTTCACTTCTTTTGACGTACTTTTAAAATGCAGGCATTTCTAGGAAAATAAATTGAGCTCACTAACGTTACCAAAGTTTCAAAATTTCGTATTTTTATCTTTTATGGTATCGATAATATTTAGAAAAAAACCATCTCTAGAGTCATTCTTTCAGAAGGCTGTAACTCGGGAACAAAGGACAAATTTTATATAAAATTCGAACCTTGTTTCAGCCCAATCTACCAAATGGCTGATTATTGACCATACCCTGTATAAAAACAAACTGTACAAATGCAATTCAATAAACCGTCAAGAGATAATATTATTTACAAAAATAAATGCGTATTAACGGTACTGAAGCTGAAGTAGTGGACTTATTTAGTACAGGTAGCTTTTAGTTCTTTATCCTAAACAGCCTCCATTATACTGTGTGAGTTTGTAATTTAGAATAAATTCAGTAAATCCAGTACCAAGTCCAGTACAGTTTTTTTTTCTTTGGAAAAATGCTTGAATACTGGTATCGAAATATTAACTTGTGGTCTTTTTTTATAAAAAAATATTGATACAGTGTTATTTGATGGATACAAGGATATAACTATATCGGTAATTTTTTTAAATGGCAACTCTAATTTTTTATGATATATTTTTAACATGCATATTAAGTTATAAATAAGTGCCAAATTTCAAATTTTTATTTCTTGTCGTTTAAAAGATATTAAACAAACAAAGATTAATTAAATTGAAAAATAAAAAAACTAGCTTTAATACTTTTTCATCAATAAATGCTTAAAATATTGTCCAATCACTATTTGGCAATATCCTAAAAGCAAATAGAACTCATTTAAATACTTCTAATAATTATAGAAAAAAGAAAAGCACAAAGTCATTCTCCACAAATTTATTAGAATAACTAGGCGAACCTAGAATAATTCATAATAATTCGACATGTTTTGAGTGTAGAAACACTCATCATCAGGAAAACAAAGTAAATAGTACAATGCTGATGTTGATAGCAATAGAGAGAGTGAGATTGAGCCGTAATGGAGCTTTCAATGGTGTACACGAGGTGTAAAAATTAATAGTCAGAAGACCGACGAGATTTTAGCATACTGAAAAGTCAAGGGCTAGTGCAAAGGCCCTGTATTGGGCAGAAAATTAAAGAGAGTAAAAGTAAAATTAGGAAGTTTTAACAGACTTTGTGAAAATAATTTAGGTAAAAGTAGTGAAAAATCTTAAGTTACATACAACTTTGTCGGAGACGTGTAAAAGTGGTGAAATGGGAGAGAAAGAAAAAAAAATGTTTTTCGTAAAAGTCAAAGCATCATTAAGCTTGAAATAAAATGCTGTTGGGGTACCAGGCTTGTTACGGCCCAGTTACCCGAGTCAAAACATACACATTGTGTGCAAAATTAATAGGTTTAAAATAATTTTTTTTAATTTTCCTTCTGACACGTGCTGCTTGCAGTTGAACTTCTTTAACAAAGAAAAGGTTACTTTTCTAAGCTTTTCTAGTGAAACTAAAAATATTTTAAACCTATTAATTCTGCACACAATGTGTTTGTTTTGACTGTTGCCGGGGTAACAGGGCCAACAGCATTTTATTTCAAGCTAAATGATGCTTTGACTTTTACAAAAACTAATTTTTTCTTTTTTCTTTCTCTCTCATTTCATTACTTTTACATGTCTCCAACAAAGTTTAATGAAACTTACGATTTTTCACTACTTATAGGTACCTAAATAATTTTCACAAAGTCTGTTAAAACTCTCTAATTTTTCTTTTGCTCTCTTCATTTTTCTGCCCAAGACAGGGCCTTTGCACTAGCCCTTGACTTTCCAGTATGCTGAAGTCTTGTCGGTCTTTTGACTATTCATTTTTTATACCTCGTGTACACCATTGAAAGCTCCATTATGGCGCAATCCCTCTTATTATTTTCTCTATTGCTATCAACATCAGCATTGTACAATTTACTTTGTTTTCCTGATGATGATGTTTCTACATTCGAAACATGTCGAATTATTAGGAGTTATTCAAGGTTCGCCTAGTTATTCTAATAAACTTGTGGAGAAAGACTTTGTGCTTTTCTTTTTTCTATACATTTAACTTCACTTTGAGTATGGACTACTTCTTCAAAACTTCTAATAATTATTTCGGGAGAAATAAACCGATACTCGTGTCTTTTGTGCCATCAGCTGAAATTTGGTACTGATGTATAACGTGCGAGACACTGTATCAATATTTTTTTTTTATAAAAAAAGACAACTACTTAAAATGTTAATACCCGTGTCCATTTTTACAAAAAAAAAAAAAAGACTGTATCTACTACCGATACTCGTGTCTTTTGTGCCATCAGCTGAAATTTGGTACTGATGTATAACGTGCGAGACACTGTATCAATATTTTTTTTTATAAAAAAAGACAACTACTTAAAATGTATAAAAAAAAGACAACTACTTAAAACGTGTCCATTTTTCCAAAAAAAAAAAAGACTGTATCTACTGGATTTATTCCAATTTACAAACTCACACTACAAAATAATTCGTTAAAAAATGAAGCAACAGGTTCACTTACAATTTTACAACTGTTATAGGAAGGCTCTTATCAACGCCACTCCAAATGCCGCCCACTTTATAGAGTGTACTTAACAGCAATCAACAACATACTGTAAACACATTACCCACATTATATTTTGACCTTTAACCTTAATATGTTGTGTCAAAAGTCAAGAACTCTTGTCATGTAGATTTAGCTCGAAATATTTACGAAGATATTTAAGTGGTAACATGAAAACGGTTTCAGCGAATAATACTAAGTAGATGTTTTTTGGGACGTGGGAGAAAAATAAATGCAAAACTTTAAAAACATGTTTTTTGCACTAGTTTTTGAACAAAAATGTTAATCATTTGTTCCAGAACATTCCATTTACATTACGTGCGCAAATATATACAGGGTGATTCACGGTGGATGGAACGTTAGACGTTTCTGACGAACCAGTAAAGGAATCGTTCTGAAAATTTGGTCGCGTACATAAACGGACATGCTCTACCAACCTAAAATATTTTTAACAATACAGTGTTGCCGCTTTCACACACAAATAATAGTAACTTCAATTTTTTAAATGCAACACCATATATTTTATTTTATTTTTGAATCCCCCATTAATTTTCTTACAATTTTTATTAACTCTACTCTATACTTAACTTATAACGTCACTTTTAAAAATGCTGATAATTTTGAACTCTAAAACAGTAAAATCCTGAAATGTGGTAAATAGTTAACTAATACCGTAGGGCTCTTTGCCATAGTCCCAAATCTTAGTTGCAATATACAGGGTGGTTGAAAAATACACTTATTCTGGTAACTTGAAAAAGCGACCATAAGTCATTTTTTTCAAATATAATACCCTGTATATTATTACGGATTTGAAAAGCTGCTAAAATTTCACTTCATTCTTGTATATCATGCCTGTACCTAACTAACTAGTTTAACCATTTCTTTGACGTATTAAGCATGATTTGTAAAATTTTCTATACAATTCAATTTTTATTCGGTTATTAGTAAGTTAGCCATGACAAAAACTAATGTTTACGTATGTTACTATGGTTATCGTTTTCACATTTCATTAAATTTAGATACAAGATAGAAATACAGTTTAAAGTCATGGAAGAAAACTATACAAATGCAGTTTTTATGAATTTATTTATTTTATTTGGACAATCTGATAGAATTATCGCCAGGACATGTATATAAAGTTTAACGAAATGTACTCTAATTTACCGCCAATGAATCTTAAAAAATTCATAAGGATCCAGAACAATTTTATTAAATGTTAACTAGGTAGTCAAATAATAAAAGACTACTAAAATTATAACTAATAAAATGCTATTTTAACATATATGTTCAAAACGCTGGCCGTTAACATCCAAACACTTTAATATGCGGGTGTTGACTGCATGGATTTCAAGAAAAATTTAGTTTTAATGTTTTTTGCATGTTAATGCAAACACACATTGTCCAAATAAAATAAATAAATTCATAAGAACAGCATTTGTATTTGTATAGTTTTCTTCAATGACTTTAAAGTGTATTTCTATCTTGTATCTAAACTTAATGAAATGTCAAAACGATAACCATAGTAACATACGTAAACATCAGTTTTTGTCATGGCTAACTTACTAATAACCGAATAAAAATTGAATTGTATAGAAAATTTAACAAATTATGCTTAATACGTCAAAAAAATGGTTAAACCAGTTAGGTACAGGTATGATATACAAGAATGAAGTGAAATTTTAGCAGCTTTTAAATCCGTAATAATATACAGGGTGTTACATTTGAAAAAAAAGACTTATGGTCACTTTTTCAAGTTACCAGTATAAGTGTATTTTTCAACCACCCTGTATATTGCAACTAAGATTTGGGACTAGGGCAAAGAGCCCTATGGTATTAGTTAACTATTTACCAAATTTCAGGGTTTCAGTGTTTTAGAGTATAAAATTATCAGCATTTTTAAAAGTGACGTTTTCGGACAAAAAAAACTGAAATTAATTTATATCTTAGAAACGGTAAGAGATAAGTATAGAGTAGAGTTAATAAAAATTGTAAGGAAAGTAATGGGTGATTCAAAAATATATGGTGTTGCATTTAAAAAATCGAAGTTACTATAATTTTTGTGTGGAAGCGGCAACACTGTCTTGTTAAAAATATTTTAGGTTGGTAGAGCATGTCCGTTTATGTACGTGACAAAATTTTCAGAACGATTCCTTTACTGGTTCGTCAGAAACGTCTAACGTTCCATCCACCGTGAATCACCCTGTATAAGACGAATTGTAACTTGGAATAAATTTAGTAAAACTAGTATAGTTTTTTTTTGGAAAATTGCTTTGGTACGGGTAATAATTTCTTAAGTTGTGGTTTTTTTTATAAAAAAAAAATGGATATATAGATAATTAGAGATATTTATGATGATATCGATAATATTTTTAAATTGCAACCTAAAATGTTGATACCCGTGCCCTAGCATTTTTGTAAAAAAAACTGTACTCTATTTACTCCAAGTTATAAAGTCACACTCTAAAGAGGGTTGTGATAAAAAAAAAGGATCATCCTTTTATACAGTGCCGCTTACTTGATCAAGGATCGCTTGTATATGTCAATTGACTTTCTTTTTAATGCATAGGGTGAAACAAAGAAGTGCAGCCTACGTCAATTTAACTCTTTTTAAAGAAACGCATTGTATAGTTGTATACTTCTACATTTTTAGATTCAGCGATTAATTCTGTACATTTTCTATAAAATATGTGCTATACCTATGTTAAACTGTATTCGAGATATTAATATTTAAAGTTTTAAAATAAATACTTTATTCGCCTGAATTTCTACCGGGTGTTTCATTAAGGGTGGCCACCGGCCATATCTCGGAAACTACTAAACATTGAAACTTGGGGAAAAAAATTTTATGATTAAAATGGTCATCAGAAAATTCTGGAAGTTAGTTCCGCATTTCGCCATAAGGGGGTACAATTGAAAATTCAAAATATATGGCAAGCCTATAGTTTTAATTAGTTAAGAAGTAATTCAAAAAGAATCAAGGAGAAACATTTGTCAACACCTATCAAAATTTAATCTGCCGATTTTGTTTCACGGCTCTCCAGATTTATTTTTAAAACCAGATATTATGCCTAAATTAGAACTTTTTCATGATTATGTCATTAATTCTAAAGTAGTTTTTGGGTCATTAGAATAATGAGTAACAAACCTACACATAAAAGATCATAAAATTTTAAAATATTTTTTTGTAGTGGCCACGAAGCTATAAAAACAATAATTTCTTCGATAAAAAAGTTAAAAATTATTGTTTTGGCAATAACTCTGAAACCAACAAAGATATCGAACTGCAGTCTTCACATTTTTTATTGTAAATTTAATCTACTTTCCGATTATAATGTCATAGTTATACCGTATGATTTGAATTTTCGGGATAAAATCGAAAAAACTGTTATTATTACAAATTGCGCCCTCTATCAATTTTATTAGAAACCATGTATCGTTGGATACGGCAACTAAAAGAACTTACCTTTCTCTTCCAAACAAGCTTAAATTTAGAAAAATCGGATAAGTCATTTAAAAGTTATAGCGATTTTAATGATTGCACTTTCAATAGCTTCCCCCCACTCTTATCAAGGTCGGTACGCCAACGAGCCCTTAACCAAAATGATGCAGATTATCTATTCTTTCTAATGATGTAACGAGAGGTATGCCATAATATAGGAATTTTCGGAGAAATTTAGAATTTTAAAAATTAATTTTCAATTGTGCCCCTTGTGGCGAAATGCGGAACTTAAAAATAATTTCCAGAATTTTCTCATGACTACTTTAATCATAAAAATTGTTTACCCAAGTTTCAATGCTCAGTAGTTTCCGAGATATGGCCGGTGGTCACCCTTAATGCAACACCCTGTAGTTTCAACAATCATGTGTCCTACGTAATATGCTGTTTATATAAGAGAATTAAATACAATTTTTCCATGTCGGTAGATCAATAGACGTGGGGCTATAGAGTGACCAACCAGATGGCCCGATCTCAATTCGCAGGACCTTTTTTTTTTGTAAAATTAAGATTAAAATATAGTTTACAAATCTAGGCTCGATGCGTTAGATACGCTTCGAAGGTCGGGCACACTATACCTACACTGACCGGCACAGACCAGCACAGCGCGAACCTGCAGCCTGCATGATCTCGCACACTTTACCAGCACAGACCAGCAACTTTAGCCTGCAGCAAAAAAGTTTTGTAGTGGTAGTTGAGTGAGCAACATGGAAGCGTGTAATTCGGAGGAAGAAATTTGTGTTTTAGCCGTGGCGTGTGAAAGAGAGGAGGAAGAGGAGCAATCCAAGAAAAAGAGAAGGTTTTGGGTTCATCCTATAAATAAGAAGAGGAAGCAATTTGGTGAATTTCATCGTTTGTTTCCTGCACTGAAAATATATGACGAAAAATTCTTTCAATATTACACGAATCCATATTTACGGGTTTGTGTAGGTGCCGGTGCGCACATTAGGTCGGACCAGCATGACCAGGCCTAGCTATTGCCGGTGCTATTTGTCCTCAACTGACACGACCTGCTCTGACGGTCGTTGCTGGTGACGGTACGTGCTGGTACTGATCTACTGTGAGCTACGCAATTAAATAACATGGGCGCCTTTACGGACAGCATTTTCTGGACCGGTCCGTGCAGGTATAGTGTGCGCGATCTTTAAAGCACGATTCTCACTATACGTAACGTCACCGACACATCACCGTTCGGTTACCGTCCTAGCAAATATTCTTAGATCGCAAACGATGGACGAAATTTTACTATCCGTCACGTCCACTTTTCGTCGCCGTCCATTGCTTCTAAAAAAAAAAAATCTGTGACGGTGAATCTGATGATGACGCTGACGCTGACGGTGACGTTGACGAAGGCGATGCGTATATGGAGGAAATTGTGCTGAATGAGTCTATTGAACGAGTGGTACTAGAAATCCATAACAATAATTTATTTATAAATGTCGACAAGTGTTTTGCGCTTAGCTTTACGCGTAATCATAACAAAATAACTGTTAACTACGCTATAGGAGTAAATACACTAAAAAGAGAGCGGAGGGCCAGGGATCTTGGCGTGCTCTTTGATGAGAAAATAATTTTTGATCGGCACATCGAGACCACCGTTAATAGCGCTTATCGCATGCTTGGCTTTATCAACGGGCAAACTAAACAGCTGCGCGCACTCTATCAACTCTCTACTATTCGTATTTAGTCGCCTGAATTTTACGTCCTCAGTCTGGAATCCGATGAATATTATCTATATACAGAGGCTTGAACGTGTGCAAAATAAATTTCTGAAAACTTTGGCCTATAGAAATAACATAGAGGTAAACTATATTTTATTACGCAATACGTTTAAAGTATTAAGCTTAGAAAATCGTAGGTCCCTAAATGATATACTATTTCTTTATAAAATCATAAATTCAAATATTGACTCTATAGACCTTTTATCGTCAATACCAGTGACTGTGCCGCCAGGGACTTTAAGATTCGCGAGAACATTTCTTTTACCATTTAGCCACAACAATAGTAATGCTAATTATTCACCTTTAAATAATTTATACTGTAATAATAAAAATTTATTTTCTATATCCCTGAATACTGTTAAAAAGTCACTTAAAACTTTTTTCTTAGAAGAATAGTGTTCTTTTATTGTTTTCTTTTATGTTGCTTAATTAATTAATCGATAGAATGTTCCTACATGGTATATAATTTTCGATTGTAAATTGCGGACACTATTTTTTGGGTTTATCCTGTACCTATGTGTTCCAAAGAGATATAATAAATAAATAAATAATTAAATAATGAATAAATAAATTCCTCTTTACAAGTGGTGTAAAATGTACAGGGTGTCCCACATAAGATCCTCTATCCCCTTATCTCGAAAGATATTCGATTTTTGAAAAAAAAGTTAGATACAAAGTGTTATTATTTTAAGGGAACTTTTATATTATATACCTTTTACGTATACAGGGTGCTCAGTTTTTCATGGTCAGGAATCAACTCTTAAAAATTAAATGGGACACCCTGTATATTATTTTGGATATAGATTCCTCATAAAAAATAAGGGTGACTTTTAATAAGATATTATATAGCTAACTCTCGTGGTTTAGGATTTAATATCCGTTTTATTTATTTTTTTGGTAAAAACGTATTTATTTAAGGTAGTAGGAAAAAATATAAGTATATCATATTTGGTGAAACTGCCATTTTTATATTAAAGACAATATCACAATATATAATTCTGCTTGTTTACTTTGGCTACAAATTATACAGGGTGATGTCAGAAATTTATCCGATCGAGATATATAAAATCATCTGTAAGTCGATAATTTTAAATGAAACACCCTGTATATCATTGCCGATTTTGATTGTTCACAAAAAATTAAGGTAACTTTGTATAAAATTGCCTTTACCCATCTCTAGCCGTCTAGAAAATATTCGCTCTTAAACATTTTTTATGCATTAATAAATACCTTTCGTTTAAATTTAATGAGGAAATACGTTACAAATATTTTTTTAACGAGCTGACTGTAGTAGATTTTCAACAATATACTGTCGTTTATAATTTTAACTAACATTAAGTAATTATTTAAATGAAAACTATGCAGAAGTCATTGGGCGAAATGGAAATATTCGTTGGCCTCCGCGGAGTCCAGATTTGACTCCCCTGGACTATTTCATGTGGAGAACATTAAAGGATAGTCTATAAAAATAAACCTTAAGATGTTAATGAGCTTAGGAATCGAATAAGGGAAGAAATTTAAAATACCAATGAAAGTGCTGCAGTAAGAGACGCCCTAAGAAAACTAAAAGTTATCTACACAACTTGTATTGCCCAAAATGGAGGCCATATAGCACATTTACTTTAATTTTCCGTTTTGTATTAGGTATAGTTTATTGATTCTTTCCTTATATGTATTTGTTTTGTTTGTTTTCACATATTAATTAATTTGTAATTAAATGTTCACTATTAACTTAACTTCTTGCTACTTACTTAATAGTTCACAAAACTTATCATATTGTTAAATGTTAAAGCATTTCTTTATTTGTAAATATATCGTAAGTCGTTGAAATAAAAGATTAAATATTATTGTTATATCGAGCATAGCATAGGTATTTTATGTTACCGATCATTGGGGAGGATTATTTTCTCAGAAAATACAGATATGTAAATTAAAATTATAAACTACAGTATATTGTTGAAAATCTTCTACAGTCAGCTCGTTAAAAAAATATTTGTAACGTATTTCCTCATTAAATTTAAACGAAAGGTATTTTTTAATGCATAAAAAATGTTTAAGAGCGAATATTTTCTAGACGGCTAGAGATGGGTATAGGCAATTTTATACAAAGTTACCTTAATTTTTTGTGAACAATCCAAATCGGCAATGATATACAGGGTGTTTCATTTAAAATTATCGACTTACAGATGATTTTATATATCCCGATCGGATAAATTTCTGACATCACCCTGTATAATTTGTAGCCAAAGTAAACAAGCAGAAATATATATTGTGGTATTGTATTTAATATTAAAATGGCAGTTTCACCAAATATAATATACTTATATTTTTTCCTACTACCTTAAATAAATACGTTTTTACCAAAAAAATTAATAAAACGGCTATTAAATCTAAACCACGAGAGTTAGCTATATAATATCTTATTAAAAGTCACCCTTATTTTTTATGAGGAATCCATATCCAAAATAATATACAGGGTGTCCCATTTAATTTTTAAGAGTTGAGTCCTGACCATGAAAAACTGAGCACCCTATATACGTGAAAGGTATATAATATAAAAGTTCCCTTAAAACAATAACACTTTGTATTTAACTTTTTTTTCAAAAATCGAATATCTTTCGAGATAAGGGGATAGAGGATCTTATGTGGGACACCCTGTACTACAGGAATTTTTAAATCGACTGATCTACTACAGGATAGTTGGTAGAAGATATTTTTAACATCTTATAAACGAGTTATTTTTCTTTACGTTGTTGTTCGCCTATTTTTTTTTATTAGTACAAAGTGCTAATATTTTGAAAACGTTTCTATATAAGTATAGGACATATTTTATAAAAATGAATCGTATAATCTGAGAATGAAAAATATTATGGGTTCTTTGAAAAAAAAAACGAGGGCGCACGTAGCACTATTTTTTTTTTAAATGCATTGTACGAAAATTGACTTGTCCGAGGGATGTTTGACGAAGTAGGCGATATTTTGTATATGATCCGTTTGCTTACCACAATCCTCTAATTCGTCTTATTCCGTCATTAACATTTTATTTACTTGGTGGTTGGAAAAATAATTGCATTCTCCAAAATAATTGTTGTAGAGTTTTATTGAAAACATATCAATAATAACGTCACTTTCGGTGTATACATGATCCAGCACTTCTCCTCCCGCCTTCTATAGCGCGCTTATTGATTAAGTTAGGATTTTAATAGTTAGCAGACATTACCTGCATCATATGGCGTCTTTAAGGAACATATTTTTATTTAAAAATGACTACACTTTTTGGGACACCCTGTAGAAACAAAAATATTTTCCTGAAACAAGCCGTTGGATGCAGGCAAAGTTTGCAATGAGCTAGAGAAGGCGGAAGCTGAGATGAGGTGAAGGACCCTGTATGAGCAGTTTAGTTAGGGATTTGTTCCTTGAAGAGTTTCACTCACTCAGAAAGATACGGAGAAATTTTAGAATATTACTCAGAGCTTTGAGATCTATAAATATTGATAACATGGATGACTTGGCACTGCAACATCGGAAAAGCAGCGTCCTTTAGCAGACATTATACCAATAATAAATAAGCTAGAAAGGGTTATGCGTTTTATATTTAATCTGCAAGGTTTTCCAGATTACCCTGAAATTATCCTGTTTAAATACATAATCCACCTATCTAAAAATTAAAATCAAGGTCCAAGGTATATTTCCGTAGGGACACCAAATATTAAGTTAGGATTAGTTTTTCTTAACAAAGAATTTTCTCAATGAAAGACAATTTATTTTGTCAAATTTCCACTTTTAATGAAAAACTTTTTCTTTACACGACTCGTTTCGTTACATTGTAGCTTCTTCGGGTGTATGGTGCTAACTAATTTTATTTCAGTACAATAACAAAATGGTCTAGATACTTAATTAATCAATACAGGTATACACATTACAAGCTTAATTATTTAATTATATGTTCTTAACACTGTTTAGGTACTGTAAACTTAAATATTATTGTCGGTATAATATATCTTAATCTTATGGGATAGCCAAAGAACTCTATTTAGATTATTGACACAGATTTAGCAAAGGGGAACTATTTAGTTCCCCCAAGTCGCAAATAAACATAATTTTTCCATTTACCACAAGCCATCACATACTGATACAACAATTGACAGAAGCTCCTCTCACCCAATACAACACAAGCAAGCTGCATATCACAGCATGATTAATAGATTGACTACTGTTCCTTTATCTGCTAACAACTTTAACCACGAATTAACTTTAATAAAACAAACGGCAATTAATAACGGCTATTCATCATTTATGATTGCTACCATAATATCGAAAAAACTAAAAAAGAAGGCTATTTCTGAAACCTACTCTCTTATAAAGGAAAAACCATGCAGGCCTCTTTAAAACTATCACTTATTTTGGAAACCCATCGGATAAAATTTAAGAACACCTTAATCAAAGGAATATCAACGTTGTTATAAAACTAACAATTTTTTGGGAAAATTTTTAAAAAACTATAAATCAAAAAGCAACAAGGACAATAAACCAATTAAATTGTAGCTCTTGTCCCAAAACTTATATAGGCCAAACAGGTCGATCATTTAAAATGATAATTTTGGAACATAGCAGAAGTTTTCTCAGTCATAAAACCGACTCAACTTATTCTAATCATCTTTTAAAGGAACAACATAATTTTGATAACAAATTTAAAATTTTACATACTGAAAACAAGGGTCAAAAGCTTAATCTTTTGGAAAGTTTAGACATAAATCGATTGAAAAATTCCGGTGCATTATTAAACTACCTAGAACTAAATAGTTCCCCTTTGCTAAATCTGTGTCAATAATCTAAATAGAGTTCTTTGGATTTCCCATAAGATTAAGATATATTATACAGACAATAATATTTAAGTTTACAATACCTAAACAGTGTTAAGAACACAATAATTAAATAATTAAGCTTGTAATGTGTATACCTGAATTGAGTAATTAAGTATCTAGACCATTTTGTCATTGTACTGAAATAAAATTAGTTAGCACCATACGCCCGAAGAAGCTACAATGTAGTGAAACGCGTCGTGTAAAGAAAATTTTTTTCAATTAAAGTGGAAATTTGACAAAATAAATTGTCTTTCATTGAGTTATAAGGAATTTCCATTAAGTAAAGGTCTCAACGATTCAAAGTTTAAAAGAATTTACTGTTGAAATATTAACATTTTAAACGTTTTCTTAAATAGGTTTGGCAAACGTGTGTACAAATACTCACGTAGGACTAGGCAATGGTTCCACGTTATTAATATTTCAAAAATTTTAGGTGTAGGAAATATATTATACCTTAACGGTTTGATTCTTAAAATTAAAATGAAAAATACCGAATAAACAGATGTAATAACGATGTTTATCATAATTCGTACATTTTTATTTTAAAATCTTTAATTTAGAGTGCATTGAAATTCTTTCCACCGTAAACTGCATAAAACGGTATTTGCTCGTATTGCTGAACAAGACGTATAGGAATAAGGTGCACAAACATTTTTTAAAATTTTGCATGAGCTTCTCTCAAAAAAATACACTTGGGATATAACATATTGACAAAAGTAATTTAAAAAAGGTAAGAAGAGCAAGTAAATCACTGCTTAAAGTTTAGGAAAATTGGGGAAGAGTAACCCAATTTAAAACTCTAACACTTACAAGAAGCGACGTATATTGATAGAGTGAATTTAAAAACAATATTTATAAGTGTTTTTCAGAAATAAGAAAATATTTTAACTCAATCCACGTTTTAAACGACGAAGATTTTAAATATATAACTTAGTTTATATAGAGTTTTTCAAGAGTTGGGTTGTAATACGAAATAAACTATTTTTTTTACTTAAGCAAATTTAGTTTAAGAAGTATACTACTACTTTTTCTTTCAAGGTTTGTTAATATTTTTCATATTTCTTACGTAGAATCGAACACACCCAAAAAAAATCCATAATTCTGCTATAATTTTAATTAATTAAATGATTAAAACAATAAATTTTCAGGAGGTCCGGTTGTTGTTGGAGTCACGATGTATGTTTTGAGTATAAGCTCTCTCAATGAAGTAAAAATGGTATTAAATTATGATTTTCTTTTAGAGAAATGTCACATAGACACCAATAACAATATTTCTCATTTTAAAGGACTTAATTCTAAATATTTCTAGTTTATACTGTTTTTCTTTATTTGCTTACACACGTACAAATCACTTTCTGTCAAAACTTCAATAAGTTATTATTGGATATATTACCTAAATATACATATATACAGGGTGTCAGGGAAAATATGGGAAATCTCCCGGATATAAAAAAAAGACGTGAAAAGAATACTACAAGTTTATATAAATTTCTTTCGTATGCCTCTTCGGAGATATGGGCTCCCAAAGAGCTCCCATGGAATTAAGTTTTTGACACATAATTATTAAACCCACAGGTATATTTCATTTTTTCTTCATATGATGTAAACCAGGTAAGACCCTTTAAATTACTATCCCAGAAAGTGTTGCAAATTACTTACACCTGCAGGGACGGACTAGGTGTGACACTAATGTGCCCATTTTTTTACGCCCTGTATGACAAAAACTTTGGACAACATTTTTTATATACCTTTAACTATTGACTAACAATTAAGTCTCTTCATTCATGTCGCTAATCCTAACCGTTTTCGGAAAAACGTCATTTTATTTACAGCATGTATTTAGCGTATTTCGATTAAAGATACATCTTTGTCAAAAAATAAAAATTTATTTTAATTTATTTTATTAATTTTTTCACGAAACCCATGTTGAACCCACTTACGAAGTTTTTTACTAAGCAGGTAAAGTTTAAATTTTTATTTTTTGACAAAGATGTATCTTTTATCGAAATACGCTAAATACATGATGTAAATAAAATAACGTTTTTTCGAAAACGGTTAGGATTAGCGACATGAATGAAGAGTACTTAATTTTTAGTCAATAGTTAAAGGTATGTAAAAAACGTTGCTCAAAGATTTTATCATACAGGGCGTAAAAAAAATGGGCACATTAGTGTTACAGATAGTCCGTCCCTGCAGCTGTGAGTAATTTGCAACACTTTCTGGGATAGTAATTTGAAGGGTCTTACCTGGTATACATCATATGAAAAAAAAATTGAAATATATCTGTGGGTTTAATAATTATGTGTCAAAAACTTAATTCTATGGGAGCTCATTGGGAGCCGATATCTCCAAAGAGGAGGCCGATACGAAAGAAGCTTATATGAACTTGTAGTATTCTTTTCACGTGTTTTATTCATATATGGGAGATTTCCCACATTTTCCTGTTCCCACATTTTCCTGTAACACCCTGTATAATATAGATGTTTTATTCTTATGACAAATATTTTTTCTACTCCCTGCTTGGTAATACATACACACCCACCCTCTCACACTGCTTACAGACACTGATTTGGGGAGGTAATTAGTTACATAAGTAAATACTTACCTCTCTAGGGAAGTAAGTGAATAAATAATAGACTGCACTGCGCAATAATTATTTTAAAGAAACAAATTTCGAAATTTTCGCAGGGATTTCCCTATCTTTCATTCCACTTTTTGGGCAATAGAGCTACGCAAACAGTCTCCGCGACTACATTGAGATCCATTTCACCGGTTTTCTTACAAAACATTTTATTATAGAACAACTGGAGTAGAAAAAATATAATACAGAACACGGGAGGTCGTGATCTTGACCTGTCCCAGACTTTGGTGAATAACAACGTCCTCCGTCGGTATGTGCTACCTACCTTCTTTGTAGTGTCAATAACTATATTTTAGTCATACTCAAAAGAGTAGTACTATTTTATGAAATTTTCACTTCTTGAGGCCAAGTTTTCCGCATTGCTGTTAAAATTACCAACCAAAAGAATAACAATTATATTGCTACAAATAGAGCTAAAAATAAAAGCATCTTAACTGTTTTTTAAAAGAATCCAAAGGTAAAAAAATCAATTTCACGAGGACATTGCAGTATTTCAGTTAATTTGAAATAATATAATTCTTATTCATTGAACGTTGGTTCTACTTGAAAATTTATATAATTTCAAATACAATATACTGATTAATGATCCAGAAGATTTTACAGAAAGTGTCCGCGCTAAGATGGAATAATACTTTTAAATTTGGAACTCTTAATACTTATATATTAACCTTTAAGCAAATAAGCAAGTTCTATTTAACCAGATTTATACGTATTTTTAGCATTAAGTCCTTTTTCATTAACCATTTTTCGGCACAACACGTGAATAATATGCTTTTGGCAAGCTTAGAGCACAAACAATGCGTTTGGCGGTCTGGGAATATTTTGGCCGTAACAATATTTTTTTAAATTCGGTAAACAGAGTTGTAGAACAGTTTTACTTATATTTTTAACCGTGACATTTTCCAGTGTGTTTTTACCATGAAATTATTACGTTTATGGACCATAATTACTTCTTGATCAGGTCTTACAACGATTACTTCATCAGCGATTGGATATTCTGCAAGAGCTTATTGTCCTGACCATACGCCTTTGAAAAAAAGTAGTGGCCGAAACTGGTACTAACAGTATTGCGATCGCGGGAACTATAAGAGATAAAAAGTCGGTTAAAAAGGGAAATGTTTTAGGCAATTATGTTGGTAGGAAAGAAAGAAAAACTAAAAGTCTTCCTTCCTCCACAAAGTTTAATTGAATGAAACAATCAAAGGTCTCTACATGTTTCGAACGTAGAAACGTTCATCATCAGGAGACAGAAAATAACATTAAAAAGTGCTGATGGTTTTAGCAAAAGAGAAAATGGTGAAGGACCTTAACCCTTGAATGCCTAAGCGGGGTCCTTGCGGGACCCCAGTACAGTATTTTCCTTAGTATTTTTGGAATAAAAAAAATCTGGCAACTGCGCCTTTAGGTATGTGCTTGAAAATAGTGTTAGCACTAGTGTTGGGAAAAACCGATGATTTTAATAATCGAGTAGTCACTACTCGAGCGATTTCAATAATCGAGCGATCGCTCGAGCGATTTATCACTCGAGCGATTTATCACTCGAAATTTCGGTTCAAGTATCAAGTAGTGAATGAATTCAATGAATAGCGCATTGAGCGAGTGGTTGATCGCTTGCCGCTCGATTCGATTCGATAGCGAATGACGCCGAGGGCAAGCGATCACCACCGATTGCTTTTTGAAGGCCAGGCCAGGCGTCGCAGATGTTTACGTTTACAGGTGATTCTATTTAACGAAACGCATGTCGCGATAGCGCCTACTCTTTTATGTTTATGTGCCGTTAACAAAGACGTATGTCGTGTGAGACTTCGGAGCATTAACTTGAAAGCCGTCAAGCGACGATGGCACGATGGCCGAGCGGATATCGAATGAACGAACTTTCGCTCAGTGCATGATACAAAGAAAGAAAGATATGATCGATCGTATTCCCAATTCGGTCCGGTCCGCGCAATGACGTCATGTGGTGCTAACGAGATTTAAAATTACATAGGATTAGCCGGTAAAAGTAGATATTTTACTGCATATTTTGCAATTATTGCTTTGGAAGATTTAAGTGCATATTATTTTAAGTACTTTAAGGATAGAGGTGTATAAATCAGAACGTATTTCATGATGTTCTTGGGTTAAATGTTAAAATTTAGCATATATTTGGTATCAATGAAAATAATTGTCTGCTTATGCATTTTATCTTTTAAATGATTACAATTACTTATTTATTTTTACAAAATCATAAAAAAATACCCTATATTTTTTGGTCCTTCCACCTTAAGCAATAAATTGTTTTAAAAAAAATTGTACAAATGTGCAGTCTTAAACATTTTTAGAAAACAGTTTCGAGCCTTAAATGACCAAAATCAATTAATTTGCTTATTAAGATTTCTTTATGCAATAGAAAACGATAATATTTTTGGAGATGTCTGTTTATAAATTTATATTCTTAACATTTGACCAGGGGCGGACTGGAATCATTTGGCCCCGGTGGCTACATGACCTCTATGGCCCCAACCCTCATTAAGAAAAATTTTTGAAACAAAAATATGGTTGTTTAAATGTTTGGACCAATTGGCCCCAAATACCTTCTGGCCTCGGTGGCGATGGCCACCCGCTCCAGTCCGCCACTGCATTTGACTATAATTTGACCAAGGATAAGGATGTAAAAAACTCATTCAGACATTAAAAAAAATATACTAGGACTGGTAATTCTCATAATAGTAATAAGAGGTACATTAACAATTATTAAAAAATAAGGCACACATACAGGGTGTCCCAGATAAGAATGCACTCTACAGGGATCTCGTAAACCATAGGAGATACAGAGATGGTTAAATTAGAGAAAAGTTGCGCAATACTGAATCCTGTAACGTCATGTTTTCAAATTTAAAAAATTCCGAATGCTTCCGAAGATATTTGGATAAAACCGAATTTTCGCGATTTCGTTTTAATTGATTTCTGATTTTATTTGAGGAGACATTTCAAAATAAATTTAACATTCTCATTGCCACTTTTTCTCCCCTACAAGATTGTTTAATTACATTTTTGATCCGACGTTTCGTTTAGTCACAACCATCATCAACTTTGTTATTTTAAATTGTAGGAAAATTTTATTTTATGCTTAGTAAATTCTACGTTTTATTTTAAATCTAACGGTGTATCACGCTTATTATTTATTAGACGTCTCGATATTTAAAAACACATCATCAATGAAAATAGGCACATTATCGAAAATATTTTTGTTTTTATTGTTTTATTTAAACACTAGTTGGATTTTAAAACATTTTTTTTAAAAGAAACTTATAACAAAACATAATATCTAATAAAATTTATCTGAAAAATGCAACAAGTAATAATTAATTTTAATTATTAAATACAATTAAATATTTTTTATTTTAAAAAAATGCATTATAATATTCAAACATAACGTACCATTTAAATTCGGCATCATATGGGTGGCTATGAAATTGATTGACGACATTGACGTTCGCAATTGTTTAAATAGTT
The DNA here is from genome assembly GCA_963969555.1 of Polydrusus pterygomalis. Lineage (NCBI taxonomy): Eukaryota > Metazoa > Arthropoda > Insecta > Coleoptera > Curculionidae > Polydrusus > Polydrusus pterygomalis. Next base: position 29,498,902 of record OZ018382.1, read on the forward strand.
TCTTTAGATCTGTCACTTAGCTACAGAGACCTGTTAGTTTTAAATTTGGTAATAATTATTATGTTTTAAAAAAAAAATAACTCCAGAAATGTTAAATAACGTTATGGAATAAATTGTTTCCCGGTGTTATTTATGTTTGGAGAATGAGGGTGGAATTTTTGAAAATAAAAAATAATTTATTATAAAAATAATTGTATTTAATAATTAAAATTAATTATTACTTACTTGTTGCATTTTTCAGATAAGTTTTATTAGATATTATGTTTTGTTTGTTATAAGTTTCTTTTAAAAAAATGTTTTAAAATCCAACTAGTGTTTAAATACAACAATAAAAACAAAAATATTTTCGATAATGTGCCTATTTTCACTGATGATGCGTTTTTAAATATCGAAACGTCTAATAAATAATAAGTGTGATACACCGTTAGATTTAAAATAAAGCGTAGAATTTATTAAGCATAAAATAAAATTTTCCTACTATTTAAAATAACAAAGTTGATGATGGTTGTGACTAAACGAAACGTCGGATCAAAAATGTAATTAAACCATCTTGTCGGAGAGAAAAAGTGGCAATGAAAATGTTTAATTTATTTTGACATGTCTCCTCAAATAAAATCATAAATCAATTAAAACGAAATCGCGAAATTTCGGTTTTATCCAAATATCTTCGGAAGCATTCGGAATTTTTTAAATTTAAAAACATGACGTTACAGGATTTAGTAATGCGCAACTTTTCTCTAATTTAACCATCTCTGTATCTCTTATGGTTTACGTCGAGTTCCCTGTAGAGTGCATTCTTATCTGGGACACCCTGTATAACGGTTTATTATTTTAAACCAATTTCGTCAAATTAAACTTTTTATCTCACCTACGAGGAGGAGAACAATTTTTTTAAGCTAAAATTTGAAATATTTTACATTGATTTGTATCATAAATATGTAGGTATATACTTTTGCAGATAATTATAACAAATAAAAGCTGTCATATTGTCACCTATGCATAACGCCACTGCACAACGCATATTAACAACTAATTGTCACTAACAAACAACAATAATAATCCAAAAAAATACTAAAAACCTATTTCTGTATAACAAATAATAACAATAGTACATAAAACCAAACGTATTTTATACGAAGCCCGCTAGAAAATTAGCACCGCATGACGTAAGCGGCTGTCGATTTGGCTCCGCCCATATGCGCAATGTCATATCTCTTCTTTCTTTGTATCATGCGCTCAGTGGTTAGTGCTTGACTGCTTGTTAAGCGACGATTTTCGCTTGAAATTATAACTCGAGTAGTCGTGTCAATAACCGAGTGATGTCGGTTATTTCAATAATCGAGTACTCGAGCGGTTTTTCACTCGAGCGATCCCAACACTAGTTAGCACGTGTTAGTTTGGTTTGAGCCGCCGACGCCGCGACAGTGCCAGGTTATAACGCTATTAGGTAGGTGGGGTCCCTCAGAGATAATAGTATAATACCTACATATTAGTATTTGTTTTGCTTTTGTTAATATTCTTCAGAAGGTGTTGTAAGTTAATTTTTAAATATTTAATAAATATTTTGAACACTATAACCTTAAGCTTGTGTTTGATAATTAAAATACACTTTAATGCATATCCATATGTTTATTTACTATGGGGTCCCTTGGGGACCCCGGTTGGGCATTTACGTTGCTTTTAGTAGGCTGGGCGCTCAAGGGTTAATGGAGCTTTCGTGAAAATAAAAATTGATGTGCAAAGCCACATAATATGGAGAAAATATTAAACTTTAAACATACTAGGTATGTAAGAAGTCGGGAAAGGGGTCTAGACCAACCCTATAAACTGGGAAAGAAGAAAATAAAACCTTTCTATAAAGAAAGTGTTAAAAAATTAAAATTTGTTTAATAAAACATTTTGGATAAATGTCAGAGACATAGACCAAAAACTTTGGTCCCAACACGTGGAAGAGTGAATAAACTCTTGATTAATTTTCAAAATATAATGTTCAACTTTCGATTTTATTTAATAAAACTTAAATTAACCTCTTGCGGGGTTACTGAGCCTTAAACCTCAGTACCCCAAAGGACAATTCAAAATGCAATTTTCATTGCACTAAGTATGTTAATTACTACCAATTTACTTTTTCTATGTCTCTGACATTTATCCAAAATGTTTTATTAAACAAATTTTAATTTTTTAACACTTTCTTTATAGAAAGGTTTTATTCTTTCCCAGTTTATAGGGTTGGTCTAGACCCCTTTCCCGACTTCTTACATACCTAGTATGTTTAAAGTTTAATATTTTCTCCATATTATGTGGCTTTGCACATCAATTTTTATTTTCACGAAAGCTCCATTAAGGTCCTTCACCATTTTCTCTTATGCTAAAACCATCAGCACTTTTTAATGTTATTTTCTGTCTCCTGATGATGTTTTCTACGTTCGAAACATGTAGAGACCTTTGATTGTTTCATTCAATTAAACTTTGTGGAGGAAGACTTTTAGTTTTTCTTTCTTTCCTATACTATAACTCCACTTTAAGCATGGACTACTTTTTCAAATTAATTATGTTGGTAGTTTATTGGTGCTAGAGGATCGATAATGGTTCCTTTGGTTTTTAAGATAATCTGATTAAACTTTAAACGTTGCATTTCCTTAGACTTTATGTTATTTCGTAATATTTTTGAAATCTGCAAACACATTTTCATAGCAACTTTTTACGTAGAATATATCTACCTGGTAATATTTTAGTTACAACGTTTTGGTTTCCTGGAACAATCATCACTTATCCAGTACTTAAGTTTTCCGATGATACGATACTAAAGCCAATTAAAGATTAACAATTTCTAACGTCACAATAACTAAAAATCACATTTTTAGGGAAAATTCGAACATATTTGGCAACACTGACAAATCGGAGGATCCTTTTACTTAAGAATAGAGTTAAGTTGATAACAACATTTTTTTTATACTATTCTTAATTACGGTAAAAACGTTATAATTAACAAACTAATACTAAGGTGCAGACAATTTTTTTCAATACATCGCTGAGATTTTTTTTCGGCAGATTTGGATACGCGATAAATGGTATTACGTTTAATATGACTAAAAATATCCCGAGTTCGTTGCTCAAGAACTTGGCGGGTTTCAGGGGAGTTTAAATTCGTATAGGGTAGAGCGGGGCTAGTTGAGCCAGTTTTGGGTAATAACCTGCTTGTTCCGTATTTGCTTAACATTTAGTACAAATATATTTATCAAATATTTCTTTGGTTATTTGCTGATCTAATTATATCAATAAATTGTCAAAAACACATTAGTTTCAGGGCAAGAATACACTTATTATAGTAGGGTTCTACTGGCTCAACTATCCCCACACTCGGGGCAAGTTGTGCCCATATATGGGGTAAGTTGTGCCAATAGACTTACCAGACGATATAGTCCAAACATAGTATTGGGAAATTAAAATAACTAGAAGGCCATATTTAAATAAAAACAAAATCATATTCTTTATTAAGTAAACAAGAACGATTAACTATTACTCTAATCAGTTTCACAATTTATACAAACATAATATAAACTACCATTGGGAGTGCATTTTCAATGAGCCCAGTTTTTACAATAAGAACCTTGTACCCACTCTTCACCCGGAATGCTATCTGAGAATTTTTCTAAACACACGAGACAGAAATATTCATCTTCTTCTGATTCTGAATCAGAAGTCTCTGATGTAGAGCGGTTATTACTTTTCTTCCTTTCCTTTAAGGCATTCTTCTCCAATGCTTGTTATTTTCATGCTATGGCGTCTAAAGTATTTTCATCGTCTGAATCCGATGATGAACATTTTTGTTGTTCTTTTTGATTCTTGTAAGAAGGATCGGCCAAAAAAACTTGTCGAGGACGCACATACCCCATATTAACTTCTTCTTGATGAGGTTGGGCTTTCAGTTTATCCAAATATCTGGATAAGGTCATTCTATCAATTTTGAATTCCTTTGCTGCAATTCTCTTGATTTTGCCATATTTCTCCACGGCTTCCGCTGCTTTTTTTAAATTGGTTTTGTGTGGCGTTGCCACGTTCAATTTTTCTTTTGTATGTACGCATCCTAAAACAAAGAAAGAAATAATGTCTAAGCTTATCTAACTTAGACGGGACTAGTTGAGCCATTGCTCAACTGACCCCGTAAAGTTTGGCTCAATTAACCCCACCACGGATTTCAGATGTTCTTATTTAATATCAAAATTGTCGTATAAAGTTCATCTCTCAAACTAGGAAACCACGAGAACAATTGTGTAATAATTAATAATTAGCTTACATTTGGTCTGTATCTCAAAATGTCGATCTACGACCACAAATGCCTTGAAAAACAATATTTTACTTTTGACGCGAAATACCAAATAGAACGACCGCCCTCTCGCAGCGAATGCTGAATACCGGCTAAAATTTGAATGTACGGCTCCCAAGACGTACTGCATCCCGCGCAATGCTCGTTTTAATCTTACACTGCTCCACTCATGTGGTAGGCCCGGTGGCTCAAATAGCCCCGCGGCTCAACTAACCCCGCTCTACCCTACCTCATTTTTGACAAAACCCCATAAATAATAGTCTGATGGGGTAAGGTCCGTGAACCTAGCAGGCCAGTGCATGGTGCCACCGGTAGATATTACCTTTTCACCGAAAGTCTCAGCTAAAAATGTTTGTACTTATCTGAAGTTAGGCGAGTGGCTATCATCTTGCTGAAACCACATGTTATTAAGTTGATAATTTATAGAATTAGTTATATTAGTTGTACCTTAATTAAGAATAGTATAAACATAAATTGGTATTAAATCAATTTTATTCTTAATTAAAAAGATCCTCCGGTAAGTCGTGTTACCAAATACGTTTGAATTTTCCATAAAAATGTTATTTTTAGTTATTTTGAGGTTATAAATTTTAAATTTATAAAAGTGTTTAGTATGATATTATTAGGAAAAATTAAGTAGTTTTCGATAAATAAAAAGTCCAATATGGCGGTCATAAAAAAAATAAGATTAATTATGGTTTCAGCAAACCAAAACTTAAATATTACCAAGTAGACATATTTTACAGTGTGACCAGTAAAGTCCGCATCATAATGGGATCATTTTTTCTTAATAACTTTATTCGAAATTTGACTTTGGCATCAAGTTTTGCTTCGACCGAGATAAAAATTAAGCTAATACTAGTCACGTGATTCGCATTATGTGTCAAATTTTAATTTTTTCCTAAAAATAATTCAAAAGTGGGGTTATTTCTGTAAATACCGAAAAAAGTTATTAAAAAAAGTTTTTTTAAATGTAGTTTCTAACCCAAATGCAAAATTTCAACTAAATAAGATAATTTTGATTTTTTAACCATATTTTGTAAATTGCACTACTTTTGCAAAATAAGACTCAACGCAACCTACATAAAACTTCTTAGTTTTGACAATGCTTTATTTTAGATACATTTTCTTTAAAGTAGCGTCAGATGAAATGGGTGTTTTTCTACAAAATCAAAATTGGGCTATTAAAATTTGGTCGCATGTGATGCAAAGTTTATCTGTTTTTGACCCTGTATAAGGTAACTTCATAAAATAAGTATTTTTGAAAACGTAGTTTGTGTCTCAAAGTAGTACACCTTAATATTGAGTTGAGTTGCGTAGAGTCTTATTTTGCAAAAGTGGTGCAATTTACAAAATATGGTTAAAAAATCAAAATTATCTTATTCAGCTGAAATTTTGCATGTGGGCTAAAAACTGCATTTAAAAAAACTTTTTCTAATAACTTTTTTCGATATTTTTAGAAATAATCCCACTTTTGAATTATTTTTTGGAAAAAATTAAAATTTAACAGATAATGCGAATCACGTAACTACTATTTTATTGCTTAATTTTCATCTCGGTTGAAGCAGAACTTGATGCCAAAGTCAAATTTCGAATAAAGCTATTAATAAAAAAAAAATCCTGTATGATGCGGACTTTACTGGTCACACTGTATGTAAAATGTTGCTATAAAAATGCGTTTACAGATATAAAGAATATTGGGTAATAACACAGTTACAACCTATCTAAGGAAACGCAACATTATTTTAGTTTATTTACAACCTCAAAAACCAAAAGAACCAGAATCTATCCACAAGCACAAATAAACTGCGAACGTAATTGCCTAAAACTTTTTCCAATATAGTTATTTATGCAACTAGTGCAAAAAGTGTATGTTTATTGCACACCGCATAGAATTTATTCACCAAGACATAGTTGAGGTGAATAATATGCCATGTGCAATAAACACACTTTTTGCACATATACACTATTTTTTCTACGATCGTTTTTTTTTTAACCAAAAAGTTTAAAATCGCTCTGTATTACCTCTCCTTTGCGTGCAAAAGTTGTAATTCAAATTTGGCAATGGATCATAGATACCTTTGACTTCAATAAAATTATGGCGCCCTGTCAACGTGAATTCAATTTCGATAGGGTTTCGACGGTGTGCAACATACAATACACATACTATAAACAAATTGTTCGTTTCCTTGGTAATTTACCTTATTGCACTAGGGCAAAAAGTACTTTATTGCATAGTATGCAATAAAGACCTACTTTTGTCATTAGAAATTCATACACAAAATGACATTTTTTGAACGATCGTAGAAAAAAGGTATTTTTATTTGTTATAGTTTCCGAGATCTCAATACTGTCAGCACCCATTTTGGCCACCCTGTATACATGAATTTTTATTCTAGGAATTCATATGTTTAAAAAAAATAAGACACTCTTAAAACCTAGTCTATATTCTACATTTTTGGGGGGCGTATGGTTCTGACTTTTTTTGTGGACAAGCCCCTTAAAACAACCAAATTGTCGGTAATGTATTTTATACAAGAATTCTAGAAATTCAGCTTTTGGAAGGCCCAAGACTTGGTTGCATTTTGATCGCCTAATTTATTAGATTTTTGACTATTCTAAAGTATCACCAGTAAAGTCCGCATCATATGGGATTTTTTTTTATTAATAGCTTTATTCAAAATTTGACTTTGCCATCAAGTTCTGCTTCAATCGAGATAAAAATTAAGCAATAAAATAGTAGTCACGTGATACGCATTATCTGTCAAATTTTAATTTTTTCAAAAAAATAATTCAATATTTCTGAAAATATCGAAAAAAGTTATTAGAAAAAGTTTTTTTAAATGCAGTTTCTAGCTTACATGAAAATTTTCAGCTGCATAAGATAATTTTGATTTTTTAATTATATTTTGTAAATTGCACCACTTTTGCAAAATAGGACTCAATGCAACCTACATAAAACTTCTGAGTTTTGACAATGCTTTATTTCAAATACATTTTCTTTAAAGTAGCACAAAATTAAATGTGTGTTTTTCTACAAAATCAAAATTGGGCTATTAAAATTTGGTCGCATGTGATGCAAAGTTTATTTGTTTTTGACCCTGTATATAAGGTAACTTCATAAAATAAGTATTTTTGAAACCGTTGTTTGTGTCTAAAAGTAATACACCTTAATATTAAGACAAAAAAGAACACAGTGTCATCAGTAAAGTGTTCATTGTGGAAAATAAATTTTAGTTTAACTTAACGTAAAGTTTATCTATTTTTAACGATTTAATTTAAAACCCCTTTACTTTATTTCTTATTTTTTTACTTTCAGACACTTATACTTATTTTATAAAGTTACCTTATACAGGGTCCAAAACAAATAAACTTTGCATCACATGCGACCAAATTTTAATAGCCCAATTTTGATTTTGTAGAAAAACATACATTTAATATGGCGCCATACTTTAAAGAAAATGTATCTGAAATAAAGCATTGTCAAAACTAAGAAGTTTTATGTAGGTTGCGTTGAGTCTTATTTTTCAAAAGTGGTGTAATTTACAAAATATAGGTAAAAAATCAAAATTATCTTATGCAGCTGAAATTTTGCATGTGGGCTAGAAACTTCAGTTAAAAAAAAATGTCTAATAACTTTTTTCGATATTTTTAGAAATAACCCCACTTTTGAATTATTCTTTGGAAAAAATTAAAATTTGACATATAATGCGAATCACGTGACTACTATATTTTTGCTTAGTTTTCATCTCGATCAATGCAGAACTTGATACCAAAGTCAAATTTTGGATAAAGCAATTAATTTAAAAAAAATCCCATATGATGCGGACTTTACTGGTGACACTGTACAGGGTCTTCCAACGAGGACTGAACAGGGGCTCATTTTTGTGCTTCCTTGTATTTAAAGAAAAATCCAAAATAGCCAATCGATGTACTTTTTCCTTCAAAATTCAAAAATAAAACCAAAAATTTATTTGAACCAGAAACAAAAGAGTTACGCTATGGATAAGGTGTTTTTTAAATGGAACATAGCTTTTTTTATACGATTTTTGGAACGAGTGATTTTTTTTTGTCCGTTCTGATTTAAATATTTAATATTGTGACAGCTATTTTTATTAAATTTTAATGTTCCAGTATAATTTAACTTTAACCTGTTTGAAACATACACTAGGTAATAAAGGTATAATCACCTTTGAATCCTTCAAAGTCATTTCGGCAATATTATAGTAAATTTGTCAAATTTTTTGACTTTGAAGGATTCAAAGGTGATTATACCTTTATTACCTAGTGTATGTTTTAAAAAGGTTAAAGTTAAATTATACTGGATAAAACATTAAAATTTAATAAAAATAGCTGTCACAGTATTAAATATTTTAATCAGAACGGACAAAAAAAAATCACTCGTTCCAAAAATCGTATTAAAAAAGCTATGTTCCATTTAAAAAACACCTTATCCATAGCGTAACTCTTTTGTTTCTGGTTCAAATAAATTTTTGGTTTCATTTTTGAATTCTGCAGGAAAAAGTACATCGATTGGCTATTTTGGATTTTTCTTTAAATACAAGGAAGCTCAAAAATGAGCCCCTGTTCAGTCCTCGTTGGAAGACCCTGTACCTATATGTTGCAAAAAAGTATTTGCCCTTATATTGAGTGACATTGGGTATTTAATAATATAAACCCTAATAATTATGCCAGAAGAATGAAATGACATTGCGTAGCTAATGTTGGCTTGCACGAAAGTTCTAAACAATAATTAACTAACAGGGTCATTTTGATTGGGAAATAATCATTTCTGCCAATGTCATTTATGTTACAGTCAAACTTGCTGGACTTTACTTTTTAAGTAAAAATATAGAGGCCTCAAAAAATGGTTGCCTTGGGCCCCATGACTTTCAACTTATATATATATATATATACAGGGTGTCCGGAAAATACGTGTACAGCGTTTGACGACAGACTCCTGACGTCAAAATAAGTCGTTCTAAGCCGACTTAGTTATATCCAAAATTGTCTCGTTTAGCCGGTAGAGGGCGTCAAAAATTTGTAAAAATATTGGTTTTTCCTAAATTACGTAAAAACCTGCTAATCGATTTTAATGATTTTTAGTATGTAGACTAATACTATAAAATGACGTTTTCTAGTAGTATAGTCACCGGCTGTAAATAAGTGGAAGTATTATAAAATTGATATAATACGTCAACATTTCTTCTCATTTTTTATATGAACGGCGTTTTGACAACCCAGATATTTTTGTAGAGTGACTGGATGTATTTGGAAGCTATTTTACCTCTTTAATATTTTTCGTTGAACGAGCTGTTTTGCCAGAAGAAAATATTTACAATATTTAGTATTATTATTAATAATATTAAAATCAAATTACCTGTAACAATAATTTTTTAAGTGACCTTGTTGCTATGACATTTAATAATTTGACAATTATTGACAAATTGTCACCAGTCTATGAAATTTACTCATGTATACGATCAACATTCTTGAATTACAAGTTCATTTTACCATTAAAAATGGAAAATTATACGAACTTTGAGAAGGTTGACATGCTCTTGGTATACGGGTTTTGTCAAGGAAATGGGCAGAGGTCGTACGCGAACAACTCGAACTGTGGAAACAAAAGAGATGATTCTGGAAAGAGTTGAAGAAGAACCAAGTACCAGTACCCGTCGCTTAGAAAGTGAGTTACATGTTCCTAAAACGATTGTCAACGAGGTTTTAAAAGAACAGTTGTTACATCCTTATCACGTGCAAAAAGTCTAGGAAGTTTTACCGACTGATCCCCCCATGCGGCTTACATTTTGTCAAATTAGTAGAAACAAAAGACGTGATCCAAATTTAAAAAAAAAATATTAAAGATGTAAAATAGCTTCCAAATACATCCAGTCACTCTACAAAAATATCTGGGTTGTCATAACGCCGTTCATATAAAAAATAAGGAGAAATGTTGACGTATTATATCACTTTTATAACACTTCCACTTATTTACAGCCGGTGACTAAACTACTAGAAAACGTAATTTTATAGTATTAGTTTACATACTAAAAATTATTAAAATCGAGTAGCAGGTTTTCACGTAATTTAGGAGAAAAACAATATTTTTACAAATTTTTGACGCCCTCCACCGGCTAAACGAGACAATTTTGGATATAACTAAGTCGGCTTAGATCGACCTATTTTGACGTCAGGAGTCTGTCGTCTAACGTTGTACACGTATTTTTTGTATTGTATAAGTATTAAATTATTTGACCGATTAACGATCTCTTTAACAGAAAAGCTTTTTTCAGATAATACGAATTATAGTCAAAGGTTTTTAAAATGCAGCGACTCGTCGCAACTCATTTCGGGCCTTTCATAACAGCCAGACGTAATCAGTACGCCTCATGTGAGATAGGTAGTTGTAAAACAATGCCCAAACTCTATTAAGGGCAATTTATCACCTACTTGGCAAATAAGAATTTAGTATTTTGACAATATTTCAGTTCGAATGGTAAAATTTGGCCAACATCAATCATTTTTACTACCCTAAAATTTTTTTTTGTTTTAAAAAAAATTGGAACTATAATTTTTATCGGGGGTTTGGAAAAAAATATTCTATTTCTTTTCTCCAACGATGGAAAATGAAGCTAGTATTTAAAGATTGATGGTGGTCAAAGTGTAAAATATTTTAGAACAATAATATCGTCTAAAAATTCAATTTTTAGGCTTAGGTGGCAAATAAGTGATATAATATCCTTAGACAAGTAAAATTTCAATAACCGAGCAGGTTAGATTGTAGGTGAATGTAGTTCTCCAACCCATTTAACGAAGTACATACGGGCAACGAAATAAACTAAACATTTAAATGGTAGCAGATATTGTAATAAGTTCAATCGAATTCTACGTTTATTTATATCCGATTTAATTCTATAAAAATTGTGTTGTTGTCAAAACAACCCGCCAATTAGCCCACCAATAACAATAAATATTATGAATGAAGCGCAAACGAATATACAGTGCATCAATGGACCTGTACCTACACTAGTAAAGTTTTTATTTGGCATTTAAAGAAAAATAGCAAATCTTAATCAAAAGTTTTACTAATCCTAAAATGTCCACAGGTAAATTGAAAATTTGAAAATAACAGCGGGTAACGAAAAAATAAAAAAGTGTCATGAAAACAAATGACAAATTTTAACGTTGGTTAGTTATCAGAGTAATTAAGCCAAAAAAATGTAAGATACATCTTATTTTTTAATACCTTACCTTTTATTACCATTAGAATTATATTTTTTCTTTAAAAAATGTTTCACTATTTTCTTAAAATAGGTAAATTATTCTTAACTCAATTTTCCGTTTTATTTTAGTCACCCTGTCATAAAAACGACTATAATTTTTTTTAAATAAGAAGACCTGTTTATGCAAGAAACAATTTTACTTCTTAAATGCCAAATAAGCTACTTAACAAGTATAATAAGGTCCATTCTGGGACACACTATATAGGGTGTCTGGTTTTCGGAGACTCACTCATCAATTGAAATAACAGCGCCCTTATGAGAATTCCGGTTTTACCGCCAGGTGTGACAAACTTGCTTATTATTATTAATTTATCATAAGATTCGATATTTAAGTGGTTCAAGAAGTGATTTTACAAAGGAGAGAACAAAGTTTGTTTAAATTTTCCAAAAGGCTCATAGTCTGTGACAGTGTCTGGATTTCCTGTAGTTTCACAAAATCTAGAAGAGGCATCGATTCAAACACTGAATTTTGCTGCTTTCTCTGTTTCTAGTACTTTTCTGTGAAAAAAACTTTTAGTAAAAGTTATTGGTAATGAAGAAAGGAACAAAAAAAAATTATACAAGGTGTTCTATTTAAAATAGCAAGTTTGTGACTTCCGGTATAACCGCCAGTTACATAATATAATGGCTCTTATTTCATTTGAAGAGGCCTTCTCCGAAAACCCTATTATCCAAATTTTCAGGATTTAACTAGCATCGCTTTTCGAAATATTTTAATGCTTAGTCATCGTAAGATACCATGTACAATTTGATAAAGACACCAGCGTATTTTGCACATGTTGCAGCTTTTAGGAAAAATTGTATTCAACCTCTTATTAAGCTATGAAAGCAAAGTGTCATTTACCAGTTTAAATGGTCTGTCGACCATTTAAGCTTTATGGGAAAAAGTTTATTCAAATGTATTAAGTTTGTTTTTCTTATTTATGTTTATTCAAAAACCAAATGTGTTTTATTTTTTTTACAGTTTATTATTGACAAATGTCACTTTTAAAAATATACACGAGATATAGATTTCTTTCTTATAATCTATCAATGTTTTCCATAGTCAAACTGTTCCATAACTCCTAACAAAACTTACTGTTAAAGAATTTCTGGTTTAGAATTTAAAAAATATATTTTTATCGTAATTTTAATTAAATTTGACATTTTTATGGGGCTATCACGTGGTCATTTTTGTGCTTTACAGGCCCTCCGGTTGACGTGGGCGTCACTATGTACGTTCTTTCTATCAGCTCACTCTCTGAAGTCCAAATGGTACTTATAAACCAAAAACCCGACATTTTTAACAGTTACTTTATGTCGACTTAAAATTTTAGATCATCCAAAGCACTCAGCAATTCAAAGTATTAATTTTTAATTAAAAATGCAGCCACCAGGCATATATCAATCTGTATACCTACCATAGCGAGAGAATACTGTGCATAGGTTACCTATATTATGCATAAGCTATAGAATGCAGTATTTTTGACTTGCTGCGAGGCTTGCGATGTAAAAAGTTACGTTGTTTTTAGTGTTCGGTCGTTCTTATTAGTGTCCCCGTACCCCAATTTTTCCAGCCCCTTGGGTATCATTAACCCAATGGGTTGGGTTTTGGACAGGCCCGGGGTGCACGAGTTTTGATTTGGTTTTCACGTTACTTTAGCACCTACTAAACAATATTGGTTCGTAGAAAAAAGTTTCCGTTATTTAAGATCATATGTTTTATTGAAAAAACAATAGAAACCGTAAAGGACAAGGCAGCTATGAATTATTGATGCGGATGGTCCAAAACACCCAACGTATTTCCATAGAAAGCATGGCTTTGGGTCACCCGCACCAACGGTTGTACATTAAAAATATATAATCCATAAATAACGATCCTTTTGGACCAACATTATAAAAGCAAGATATTTAAACTATTCAATGGTTGGTATAGTATATTCATTAATCCTACATAACTTCTTTAGCCCAGAACTTTTTGATTTGGTTTCGCAAGTAAAAGGTATTTCATGTGGAGAAAGCTGTTTTTTGCAGTATTTGCACCATTACCAGAAAAATACTACAAGAAGGTTATTTTCCTACGTGCATGAAAAAAAGTATCTTTTCCGCATTGATTTGATACAAATTTGCACTATTCAGCACCATTGCGAAATTGTACTAGTGCTGAAGAATGTACGTATCTCTTTGACAGAAATCAGTGCGAAAAATTGACACTTTTGACAAGCTGGTAGGAAAAGTCCATGTTCACATTGATACGGATTATAACGGCCTAGACTGTAATAAAGAGTTAAACATCATTGCGGTTTACAGGACCTCCAGTTGATGTCGGAGTCACCATGTACGTTCTCAGTATCAGCTCAGTGTCGGAAGTCCAAATGGTACATAATACATTTCTACCACCCTTATGTCAATATTTACCACCAATAGACTCTATATCTACGACCCCAAACAACTAAATCGAGCCTTGCAGACCTTTGTGCATAATTGACGTACATTTGTTTCACCTGCGACGAGCATACTAAGTCGAGATAGAAAAATGTCTAGAATTTTGCTTAAGGCTTTAAAATAATACATCCGAACAAAATATTATATGGCGAAAGAGCGGTAAAGATCACCAATAAGGACGAAGATAAAAAAAAATTGTTTCATCTGGTTAGTTTTTTTATCACTCATCCCCAATACGATTTTTTTGTTTTTCAATGTTGCAAAGTTTGGGCAATAATGCCTGTAGACTATAATATCAATATTTAACTGATTAGGATGCAGTAGTAGGTATGACGGCACTTGAGATCACCCCCACTCCTCTGCCACTGACGTCATAAGCACCGTTTTTTGCTATTTTTGAGCTGTTTAGTAAAACACCAAAAATAGCTCACAAACAGCAAACAACAACTGAAAAACAGCAAAAAAAAGCTCAAAAACAGCTTTAAAACAGCTCACAAACAGCAAACATAGAGGTGGAGGAGTGAGAGTGATCTCAAGTACCTCCAAATCTACTTGCAGTTGCTACAAATAAGTGTCGAACATGTATATAGGTATACAAGGCTCTTAAAATCTAAACTGCTGATTGGTATAAATATAACCAGTTCGGTTTCAGAAGTCGTTCCTTTGGAACCCATTGGTGGTCTCTAGAGTTAATTAATATGGAATAAGTATTCAGGCGCGTAGGAAGGTTTTAACGTAGGACCTGAGCTTCGCCTATTAGGTTCCGATAATGTACGGGTTTTTAATAGTTAACTGCGAGGTGCAATTGAAATGAATTGTTGTATTAAACAAGTAATTAAGATCCAAAAAAAAACCACAAACCTATAAAGTTTATTATATTTATTTCATTGGAACAGAAGGAACTCCATAAGGAAATATTCTATAATGTCCGCTAAGGTCGGCCCGCGGATATATCTTGAAAAGTATTGGTTGTACGATTGCCGCTAGAGGGCGCAACTGACGGGACAAAATACAGAAATTAAGTTCGTTTAAAAATAGTCCCATGTTTGCGGCGGTTTGGTCCTAAAGATTTTTTTCATATCTCCAATAATAATGGTGGGGGAGGCTGGTAAGTAGGTTATTACTAAAAGTACTGTATCTTTTACATCTTAATAAATTATTTAAAAGATTATATAATATATTAGCTTGAAAGAGAGTTTCATGAAATTTCATGCTTAATAAAAAAGTTTTATAGGTACCTTTATATTTAATTTTCTTTATAATACGCACAAAAAACCTACTATCAAATACCCGGTTTTGATATCTTTATTCGTTTTCGAGTTATTTGCAAATAACCTTTTTTTATCAAAAAACAAATAATGTTAGCCAGTTAAAATGATTTGTATGCCTAGAATCTTAATCAAAGAGGCCATGGAATTGACCTAATCAAAATAATATGCTTTTTTTTAATATTATACAGAAAGTATACCTACCGTTTCATAATTTTTTTTAAAGAAAATATTAAAAAACTAAAATTTCCATACATAGCGACCTCTGTAGAACAAAATACGAATTTGCAACTAACCACAAAATTACTATTTTATTAAACATGCAATTCTCTTTTAAACGAGCTCAAAATTATTAAAGTTGCTGAAAAGATGTGAAAGATACGGTAGTTTTAGAAACAACTTATTTACCAGCTTTCCATTCCCCATATTAAAACATTACCTTAATGGGTATATCTTTAAAATAACTTTAATTTTGTATTTTGTCCAGTCACCTGCTGGTCTACCTGATGATCTAGTAGACTATTTAAAGATAAAATTTATGTTTTCATTAAATTTGTAACAAAGGAAAGTGCAGCCTATACAATAGAAGACATCCACAACACAGAAATAAATGATTCAGTAGTTAAGTCTTAGCTTAGCGGGACATCTCCAGTTGCCACACTGTACGTTTTAAAAACTTTTTCCTTTTTTTCATTCTTACTAATACTCAGGAGCCTAACTATTTATCGTTACTTCAATTAAAAACTCAAACTTTTCCTTCTCGCAAATTTAAGTAATCGTTTTAAATCTTTTCAGTGAGTAGAGCGAAAGCAATAGAAAATCCTTAAATATTAAAAAAAAATGGATCTCATAGCGGTTTTGATTACTTAGTGCTTTCCAGAGCAAATAAAGACACATACATATAAGACCGGATGTATATATTGTTAAAGGCTTGTTGACAATAGCCAGTAAGTTTTAGGAATAATTTAACTTTAAATTTAATTAACTTAATAGTTCTGCAATTAGGTAGTTTTTGCCGAGACTGCGCCATGGCATGTGACACTGACACTGACTTTAACTGATATAACTACAGCACTTTTGGTTATTTTCTGCTGAAGCGCTATTTCATAAATTGTCTAGCAATTAGGTACGAAGAACCGTAGAACCTTCCTACGCGACAAATACCCTATTCCGACTTTTCTTTAGCTTTATAAGGCATATTAATGTATAACAAAGTCACTCTCGGTGTTCTACGTATAATATATAAACTAAATATTCGTAATCAGCATCACCTTATACGTGTGTTTGGATTTTCAGTTTAATTTCTGTGTTTTTATTTTTATTTTTGACAGGCTATATCTACATCCGGGCTCGACGTACCGGACTATGTGAATGTGTGTTTGTGAATCGTGAATGTAATACAGTGAAGTCGTTTTTTCTTGGAGTGTACATTTACTGTTATTTTTTAAATCAAATTTTAACTACAATAATGACAAAATTATATTAATTTTCCACAGTACAGAAGCTAAGATGTTTCATCTAATGAGAACGTCACCATAGTTTAGTCCTTAAATGACGTACTTACTATACATCACGTGTCTATGACAACACGCTCCGTTAACAATAGGCCACTTTTTCCCAATTTTTTTTTTTTTAAATAATAAATAACAGATATGCTAAGATCGTTGCTCTGCGATCTATGGCTGCTTAAAGTGCATATTGTATAAGTCATAGAAATTTAAATTGTACTAAATTATCTATCTAATTGCATTGGACTAGGAAATGAATTGTAAAATAAGGCAATAGATGAAATCAAGTTTAAGTTCCAAAATATAATTTGTATATTATGGAACCTAGGATGGGTTATATGTTTCTTTATATATATATATAATAATATTATGAAAAGAAATATATCGTATATGAAAAATGTTTCCATAGATTTAATTATTTTGGTTGCAATATCCTTGTACACTCTGAGAAAAACCCGACCAGAAAACCTAAAAATGGAATCATCGCAGTCTTGAATACTTGGACTGTGTGCATGAGAAGCCTCTACAGTATGGCAAGTCGCTTTTGTCGTATTTTTTTTTAATTCTCACTTATGGTTGGTAACTAAGAAATATTTTTACGAGTTATATTTATAGGGAATATGTAAACCTAAATAGAATCCATTTGTGTCGTAAAATGTTTGGAAAAGCCGCACTGAAACAGAATTTTTTTTTAATTTAAAAAAAAGGCAATAAGGTACCAGCATAAATTATATCTGTACCTGTATGTATTCGAGCTAAACTGTAAAAATTGATATTCATTATAAATTAGAATATTGTTTATTATCAGTAGTAAGTGTACAAGACTAACTCCTCAAAAAATAAGAAAATCAACCTCCTCATATACCAGGGAGCGACCAATGTCTCACTTGAATGTTTGATTATGAATTAATAATTTACCATGTAGAACAGCATTAAATGGGAAAATATAGATGCGGCTAAGAAGCACCTTGCTAGTAGACACACTATTGGAGAGATATAATGCTTGCCAGTCTGTCTTTGTCTATGGTGTGAAATAACATTGAACACTAGGCGAGGGAATTTTGGTGTAGAAATCTTGGGAATTATTGGTATAAGTAAAGGAATTAGAAGGCATTACAGGAATTAGTCGGTGCATTAGTGGTATTAGTTGGTGTATTACAGGAATAGGTTCAGGCGTTAGTGGCATTAGTCGAGGCATAATAGAACTAACCACGGAATTAGGAGGTATAACTTTGAAAATTAAATTTACTTACAAATTTACTTTATTTTGTTGAATAATGCCTCGATTGTTACGTTCAATCATTGTTTCCTAGATTATTTTTCATTAGGCTGAATAGTTTTGGCGAAAGCTTTGCCCAATTAAGATAAATATTTAGACAATTTGAAAACCGCTAAATAATTCGGCAACATTGCTTCTATTACCAAAATAAAGTAGTAGCCAACTGCGCTTGCGCCAGACTACGTCCAAATGCGCTTGTGAGCACTTATCATCTGTCACTTGTCACTTGTCATGCGTAGAAACCCCTTCTATCCTACTGCTTATATCTCTTGAATCAATCAATTCAATCAATCTCGTTTCGTTTTCTAACGATTAACGACGCATTAACATCTCTTATAAATTATCCCATCGATCTCGGACTTTTCCTTACGATTTAGGGCCGCGCATGCGTTTACCAACATGTATAAACTGCAATGAAGCGTACTTAAGTTGTATTAATTACTAGCTCTCGAAATTAACCGATAGTTATCGATCTTTAGCGACTCGGCGTAACTAGCCATTAAGCATATGAATCCATCGTTACCAAGTTTATTTAGGTATTAGTATAGGAATTATAGGTGAGTAGAGGGAGAAGAAGCATTCACCATCAATTAGCGCCAATCTCTTCTACGCATGCGCCAGTAGTGCGCAGGTTCAAAGCTGTTTATAAATCGTACAAAGCTGTTTATTAATCGTTCAAAACTGTTCATTAGCTGTTAAAAGCTGTTCATTAGCTGTTCAAGGCTGTTCATTAGTCGTTCATAAGTCATTTAAAGCTGCTCATTAGTCGTTCAAAGCTGTTCATAAGTTGTACAAAGCTGTTCATTAATCGTTCAAAGCTGTTCATAAGTCGTTCGAAGCTGTTTATTAGCTGTTCATTATTCGTTCAAAGCTGTTCATTAGTTGTTTATAGCCGTTCTAAAACGGCTAAATTAATCAGCTTTGAACAACTTATGAACAGCTTTGAACAATCAATGAACAGCTTTGAACGACTTATGAACAGCTTTCAACGACTAATGAACAGCTTTGAACGATTATTGAACAGCTTTGAACCGCTTTGAACGATTAATGAACAGCTTTGAACAACTTATGAACAGCTTTAAACGACTAATGAACAGCTTTGAACATATAATGAACAGCTTTGAACAGATAATGAACAGCTTTGAACAACTTATGAACAGCTTTGATCGATTAATGAACAGCTTTGAACAACTTACGAACAGCTTTAAACGACTAATGAACAGCTTTGAACAGCCACTAAACAGCTTTGAACGATTGATGAACATCTTTGAACCTGCGCATTGCTGGCGGATGCGCAGAAGAGATTGGGGTATACTACTTAAGAAGAATTAGGGGTATTAGATAAATAAAACTAGCGAGTAGAGGCATTAGTGTACAAGAATTTTAACCGCGGTTTACCTCTCGAGGCAAAGTAACGGTAAGTGACTGAACTTTAGTGACTTCAAACGCTGCCTGCTATTGGGTGCTCTTTCGTGGTTTATAAGGAGGATATTTTCTCCCTCTTTATGCTTTATGCAATGTTAAAGAATTGTTGTTTTTTGAGGGGTTGCTTTTGAATACTTATTTCCATTGTATCAATAAATTATACTTTAGACAAATGTTAATTACCCGTTAAGTCTACTTTTTATTGATATACCTAACTTATAATTTTTGCCTGGTGAACATTAATAAGAAAAATAAAAATGAAATATAATGATTTTCGGATAGTGCTTATGTAATAGGGAACTTGACAAAAATTTTAAATGGGGAAAAAATTCTATAAATCATAAGTATATATTGTCATAAAACATATGGCAGCAAAAAAAACAACATATTTCATCCCAAAAGACCGCTAGAAAGATTTAAAACTGCCCCAAAATTCAAATTATTCCAAGCGGGTAAAAACGGGTTGTGACGTCACGAAGTATTATTGGTCATGATGACATCCGCGAAATAGGTTATAGGTTAGCAATAAATTGAACGACGCGACGTTGAGAATTCCACTTTAAAACAACAATACAATAACAATAACACACGGCAATCCAAATGCAAACTCGGTAGCTCGGCCACCGGTCAGGATGACAGATGATACTTCGTGACGTCATCGGGCTTGGCGCGCTTTAAAGGTCGTTTGAAATGCTTTTGACACGCGCGAAACTTTAAAGAATTTTTACCTTTTAAGTTATTACTGATTTTTAAGGAGTAATAATTGGGGAATATTTTTTTTAGGCCTAACTAAATCATATTATTAAAAAAAAATTGGAAAGTTCCCTATTATTATTACATAGATTTTCGAATTACACACAACAAAATTCGATCATATTGTGCGGAAATATGCAGGAAATTGAACTTTAATCAATTAAAATACATTTTAAAAAGATCTTTTAAAATATTTTAAGAGCAAACACTAGTGTTACCTTCGCCATTTCGTTTTCTTATCACTATTTCGTTTATTTTTCATTATCTACAGTTTAAGTTAAAAAAAAATTATTTGATAAATTAATAAAACCAAAAAAGTTTGCCCATATTTCTTTTTCTGCTTTTATTAATTTATAAATACAGTGTCACCAGTAAAGTCCGCATCATATGGTATGTTTTTTTTATTAATATCTTTATTCAAAATTTGACTTTGGCATCAAGTTCTGTTTCGATCGAGAAGAAAATAAAGTAAAAAAATAGTAGTCACGTGATTCGCATTATCTGTGAAATTTTAATTTTTTCCAAAAAATAATTCAAAAGTGGGGTTATTTCTGAAAATATCGAAAAAAGTTATTGAAAAAAGTTTTTTTAAATGGAGTTTCTAGTGTATATGCAAAATTTCAGCTGCATAAGATAATTTCGATTTTTTATCCATATTTTGTAATTGCACCACTTTTGCAAAATAAGACTCAACGCAACCTACATAAAACTTCTTAGTTTTGACAATGCTTTATTTCAGATACAATTTCTTTAAAGTAGCGGCCATAATAAATGTGTGTTTTTCTACAAAATCAAAATTGGGGTATTAAAATTTGGTCGCATGTGATGCAAAGTTTATTTGTTTTTGACCCTGTTTAAGGTAACTTAATAAAATAAGTATTTTTGAAAACGTAGTTTGTGTCTGAAAGTAATACACCATTAGGACAAAAAAGAACACAGTGTCTTCAGTAAAGTGTTTTTTAAGTGGAAAATAAATTTTAGTTTAACAACGTAAAGTTTATCTATTTTCAACGATTTTATTTAAAACCCTTATATTATAATTTATTATTAAGCTATGTCATAATAACGTTAACGTGTATTACTTTAAGACACAAACTACGTTTTCAAAAATACTTATTTTATGAAGTTACCTTATACAGGGTCAAAAACAAATAAACTTTGAATCACATGCGACCAAATTTTAATAGACCAATTTTGATTTTGTAGAAAAACACACATTTAATATGGCGCTACTTTAAAGAAAATTTATCTGAAATAAAGCATTGTCAAAACTAAGAAGTTTTATGTAGGTTGCGTTGAGTCTTATTTTCCAAAAGTGGTGCAATTTACAAAATATATGTAAAAATTTAAATTATCTTATGCAGCTGAAATTTTATACGTGGGCTAGAAACTGCATTTAAAAAAACTTTTTCCAATAATTTTTTCGATATTTTTTTTTTAATTTAAAATTTGACAGATAATGCGAAGCACGTGACTACTATTTTTTTGCCTAATTTTCATTTTGATCGAATGCAGAACTTAATGCCAAAGTCAAATTTCGAATAAAGTTAATAAAAAAAAAATCCCATATGATGCGGACTTTACTGGTGACACTGTATACCTACACTAGTGTTTTCTCTTAAATGTGAATTAATCTTTAGGATTGCACAGTAAAACGTACATAGTCCTAATAAAAATTAAATTTAAAAACTGAAAAATAAATATCACTTAAATATTTCTTAGTTGCCTGTCGAACAGAATAATGCTCAATATTTTTATTATAATAAACGTTCTAACACATAAACGCGCACCATCAGAATTAAACTAAGTAGAATGAAATAATAATTTATGGATATTCTTATTTATGTACCTGATAATATGTAAAATAAATAACAGTTACCAAGGTACCTCTGAAAGGGGGCAAATCCTAAAATTAAAATACCGTTGGAAACCAAATCAAGGTTACTAAGGTCACTTTATGACGTGACCCCTCCGGCCTGGCCTTGAACAAATTGTATACATATATATATTTCCTTGTGTTTTCCTACTGTTGTCCTATTCTAACCCAATTATCCCTTTTAGTTTATAAATAATACCGTTTCTATAAGCTCGCTGCATCTCTGTAACAAATTGAATTCATTACTACGTACTGGAACCTTCAAATTTAATGCTTAACACTGCCTAACTGCCCAAGCGAGAGTTTAAGGCGCAATTTATTAAATTGCACTAGGCAATAATAAGAATTTATTTAAATTGCACTTAAGAGCACACACACAGTGAAGCATTCACAATTTTATATCAATATTTCGTTTATTTTTCGTTTTCTCCAAAAAGCGACCAAATAAGGTAGCAGTTACCTACAATTTTAAGTAAAAACATTTGATTGTTGATAAAACTTAGAAGTAACGAAATATTGATTTTGAGGGCATAATGTTAAGACACAATATTAAGCTGCGTTATCGCCAAACTTGAAATTCATAACAATATTTTATTTTTATAAATTATTGTAAATATGGTAATGTCTTACATCGCACATTCTTTAATAGGTCAGTTGTAATGTATGTTATCGTTAATGTACTATTAGGTTTTTACTTTTGAATTACTTTTTTGCCCTAATCTTAAGGATCTCCGAAAATGGAAAACCTTCAGGCTTAATAAACATAAGGGCTTTGAACTTGCATTGTCTTTCTTAGTTTTAAATCACAACGATTCAACTGGTAGGTATCTTTAGTCATCTTCCGCTGAATACTAAATAATCAAAGTAACTACAACCCTATTCACAAAAAATTACCTTGTCGGACTTCCATTGTCTTTACTTTGTTACTTAACACAACGTTTCGGTTAATTAGTATCTCTAACCGTTTTTAAGTGTAAACTAAATTATAATTATTCTATGGCTACTGTCTTAAATACTATCCATCCATGTGCAATGAAGCATGATGACTCCGCCTACGTGCTTATTGGAGTGTGAAGTTTCAGCTGCTAGTTTTGGACAAGAAGAGGCTTCCAGATATTGGGGATATCTATACTTGGTTTACTAAATATATGGGTATTTGGATTTATGAAAGCTGCTTCTTTGAATGAATTTTCGTTTTCTCCAGTGCAGTTCCGTGTCCAAAACCTTGGCTTCTGACCACTGTATATTATGCTGGTTAGTCTATACATGTTCCGCTATACCTGATCTCAAAGTTTCACCTCTTTGAGTATGTTTCAGATGTTCTTTAACTTGTACGGGAACGGTACGTAAATCAAAATATCCATATCCCCAATATCTGGAATCTTCTTCTTATCCAAAACCAACAGCTCAAACTTTACACCCCAATAAGCACGTAGGCGGAGTCATCAAGCTTCATTGCACATGGATAGTATTTAAGACAGTAGCCTTAGAATTACAATTTAGTTTACACTTGAAAACGGTTAGAGATACTAACTAACCGAAACGTTGTGTTAAGTAACAAAATAAAGACAATGGAAGTCCGACAAGGTAATTATTTTTTTGATATTACTTCATTGTCTACTACCTTCTATTTATACTAGGTAGGTGAACTGAAACATAACTTAGATTGGTGCAGTCATGCGTTTAATTGCTGCGCGATATTATTCTAAGACTACATCTTCTTAACAAAAGTTTCCAGATATTTCTTATATCTAATGATGGCTTACTAAAACAATCTGGATCCTTGTGTACAGCGCAGCAGCTTCCTTGATCTTCTTCTTCCTCCAGCGTGATTCTTTATGCAGGGTTTCAGCTTCTGACCACATGTTATGATGGCTATGTGTTTAGGCATGGTCAGCTACACGTGATATGCTGGATCATATGTGATCCTAGCTAGTATAAAAAGGGCTAGTTACTTTGCTTATTTAGTATTCACTTGAAGACGACTGGAGATATACAGGGTGTCCATTTGAAAACTTCCCACCTCGATTTTCCTGCTTTAAAATGAAAATGTGGAAAATCGCTCGGTTCCGTCGATTTTTATTTCGAGGGGGACACATTTTGCGTATATTGTCAATCTTGTTACTTCAAGCCCCTAGGAGGGGGGGGGGAAGATCTAAATCCTAAATGGATACCCCTATTTTATATAATTTTTTTGGATTCTGCATAAAATTCTGAACATTTTTTAATAACAGCATTATTAGTCTATACTTAACAGTTTCCGAGGTATTTACTCTTGAAAAATGACATTTTTAAACATTGACAGCATCTAGCTTTGTAACTGTACGTCTTATAGCAAAACGGCTTACATGTCCCTATCTTCGATTTTTATTATCTTTCCAATAGTGTGAACTTTCGGCTAAACCGGATGTAAGAAATATAGTACTTCCGGTTTGACCGGAAGTTGACACTATTGGAAAGATAATAAAAATCGAAGATAGAGACATGTAAGCCGTTTTGCTCTAAGACGTACAGTTACAAAGCTAGATGCTGTCAAAGTTCAAAAATGTAATTTTTCAAGAGTCAATATCTCGGAAACTGTTAAGTATAGACTAATAATGCTTTTATTAAAAAATGTTCAGAATTTTATGCAGAATCCAAAAAAAATATATAAAATAGGGGTATCCATTTAAGATTTAGATCTTACAACCCCTCCCTCCTAGGGGCTTGAAGTAACAAGATTGACAATATACGCAAAAGATGTCCCCCTCGAAATAAAGATCGACGGGTCCGAGCGATTTTCCACATTTTCATTTTAAAGCAGGAAAATTAAGGTGGGAAGTTTTCAAATGAACACCCTGTATACCAGTTGAAACGTTGTAATTTAAAACTAAGAACCAAACCTTCTTTATCATTAAAAATCATCACTGTCTCCAACTTTTTAGCAGAAACATTAAAATGTGGCAAGAAATTGCAGATAAACCTTTAAAAATTGCTGAAATCCGTTACAAGGTAAGAACTTTATTATTAACATATTTTATGGTTCTTGCATAATATACGGAAATTGTTTTTTAATAAAGCATTATGATAATTATAGGTTAAAAAATGATTTATTAAATATCTACATCGTACTCAGAAGAATATTGGCATCTGATTCAAACCAGTCACTGCTGTTAATAAACTTAGTGAGTCGGATTAATTGTAAGTTGCCTGTTTTTTCCATATCATTAGAGAATGGCTCGTTCAGGGCATTGAACGTTTTTCTCGCGTGGCCAGGACATTCACATAAGAAATATTGAATAGTTTCCTCCTCATCTCTGCAAAGGTCGTTAGCTGGTATTTATTACGTTCGGCGTGTCTACCGGAAAGGCAATGTCCGGTGACTACTTCAGTGATATTTCTTAGGTATTTCCGACTATGTTGTAATAACGCTGCGGTTTTCCTGATGTCAAATATTTTATCATTACAAAGAAAATGGTACAAAGTCAGTTATTAAAGAATACCGAATGAAATAATCGCCACATAAACCTAATTTGAATAAATCAAGCACCAACAATCTTAAGAAGCTACAGAACATATTCTTAGTTAAAAGTCAGGTAGGTACTAAGTATACATATTTAATAAAAGTTTTATTTTTTCAAGAAAAAGCATTCTAAGGTTTGTTCTGGTTGGAACATCGAGTACATCATACAGGGTGACAATGTAAAAACTTGAAATGGCTATATCTTAGGAACGAAAAACGGAAGAAAAAACGCAAAAAAACAGTTTCTATAAAACGAAGGGGAAACAAAAACAAGCGTATTATCCCACCCTTATCTGCAATTCCTTGGACAGGGTGAGATACACCCCTCTGTTTATTAAGGAAAACAATAAATGAAAATACAATTTTGAAATTTTTTATTATTATTTAATTAAATGTTCAAAATGATTGCTACCAATATCCTGGCATATTAAGAGATATCTCTTAAGAATTCTAAACATTTTAAGCCTAGGTATTTTGTTTTGGTTTATTTGCTATGGTTTTTTTGTCGAAAAAAAAAATTGTTTATAAATATTCGCATTTTATTATCACATAATTTACTTCAAAAGTAACTTGTACTAGTATTATTATTTTAAGAACAGTTGACTTTTGGTTCAGTTTAAACGAAAAGCAGCACTTCTTATCTTTAACAACGGTGTACAGCACAGCTGAACGTGTAGAAATTATTTTCATTTATGGTTCCCAGGATCAATGTTTCTTAAGGACAGCTCAACGTTTTAACGAAAGGCATCCAGGTCAAAATGTAAGCCCGGAGTATGTTCGCCAACTAGTAGCCAAATTTGAAGAAACTGGTTCTGTCGCGAACAAAAAGATAAATCAACCGAGACTAGCCGCCGAAGCAGCGCAAATTGAAATTCTGGGGCAGTTTGCAATGAATTCAACTTTATCAACTCGTCAAGCAGCTGTAGCAACTGGATTATCTCGTGAATCAATAAGAAAGGTACTTAAATTTCATAAGTTTTATCCCTATAAACTGCACATACTGCAAGAACTTGGTGACGACGACCAGGACAGAAGAATTCAGTTTTGTGAAATAATGACAGATAGAATTACGGCATAACCTCGACTAGTTAAAAATATTTGCTTCAGTGATGAGTGTACCTTTTATTTAAATGAGCGTGTTAATAAGTAAAACTGTCGTTACTGGAATGACGAAAACCCCCACGTATTTAGAGAAGGGCATACCCAGTACCCCCAGAAAATTAATGTTTGGGCTGGTATATTGGGAGATGGTATTATCGGCCCAATATTTATACAAGGAAATTTAAATGGCGACAGGTATGCTGAAATGCTACAGAGGTCTATTGAACCACTAATAGTGCGAGAATTAGAAAATCAGAACTCGGAAATTTATCTTTAGAAGAACGCTTACTACATTTCCAACAGGATGGAGCACCTCCGCATTATGTAGTTCACGTTAGGCAGTGGTTGGATGATAATTATCCCAACCAGTGGATTGGAAGAAGAGGTCCTGTTGAATGGCCACCTAGATACCCGGACCTCTTGACTTCTTTTTGTGGGGTCACCTAAAATCTGTGGTTTTTAAAACGCAACCTGAGTCACTAGAGCAACTTCAGCATAGAATAGTTCAGGAATGCAGTGCTATATCCAGAGAAATATTTGCAAATGTACGGGAAGAATTTGAAAGTAGGCTTTATTATTGTCTTCAAAACAACGGAAATCATTTTGACCATTTAATTAAATAATAATAAAAAATTTCAAAATTGTGTTTTCATTTATTGTTTTCCTTAATAAACAGAGAAGAATTTCCTGAAATGTAGCATTCTATGGTACCATTGGAAAGCGTTTTTCAAGAGCTTCAAAATGATGTATCACTCGACCCCCCTTTCTATTTAAGATTTTAGGGGTGTATCTCACCCTGTCCAAGGGGTTGCAGATAAGGGTGGGATAATACGCTTGTTTTTGTTCTTTCTTCGTTTTATGGAAACTGTTTTTTGCGTTTTTTTCTTCAGTTTTTCGTTCCTAAGATATGTCCATTTCAAGTTTTTAAATTGTCACCCTCTATAACAAGATATATAAATTTACTGAATTATATTTGGTCAAGTAAACCGCAGTATTTAGGAAGTTCAATGTCTCCAAAAAGTCTTTGTTAAGGGTGTGTAAGTCATTGTTAAGGGTTGTCTATCTTGATGTCGTAACGCCACCGCAAATTTTGGACTCTTGATTAATAATATGTGTTTTATCGACACTGGCACTGGGCACAGAACGATTAGCGTTTTGATGGAATGTAGCTATGCGTAAGCTTTGTTTGGCCATTTCAGATGATATTTACTATTTACTCTCACTTGGTCTCCCTGGTTTTTTATATTGCTTTTTCACGGTCTGAAGGTACTTTTACACTCAGCTGAGAAGACTACTTATTTTACTCATTTTGAGACGGATTAATAAATTATTACACTAAAAGTCACTTTGGTACCAAGACAGCATCTGCGTCTTTAATAGCTGCCCGGGCGGTTCTATTAGCCTCCTCCTTCCCAATAATTCTTATGTGTGATGGTACCCATAAGCAACATACTTCCTTTTCCACGTTGTGGATGTCATGGATATAAACTTGTCTATAAACCTTTTGTACCAGTCGTTTTTTGGGATAAACAATAGTGCCTGTAGAATTATGCGAAGCTCTGCTCTAAAGATGATTGCTTCTTCAGATAGTTGTTGTACTGCAATATTTTTAATTTACTGTCGAATGTTTTAAATAAAATTAAAATTAATTTTATAAATATTACAAAGTAAATATCCGATTTGCTTATTTATAATATTTCATTTAGGAACCAAATGAGTAAAATATTGTTTTGTTGCTTGTTCTAGAACATTAATGTTTATTCTATTATAAAATTGTTAGAAGTTCTTGGATATAATATCAATTTTTATACAGGGTGTTTCATTAAGGGTGGCCACCGGCCCTATTTGGGAAACTACTAAGCATTAAAACTTGGGGAAAAAAAATATGATTAATGTGGTCGTGAGAAAATTCTGGAAATTATTTTTAATATAATATAATAATTTCTTCGATTAAAGTGTTAAAAATTATTATTTTGGCAATAACTCTGAAACGAACAGAGATATCGAACTGAAGTCTTGACATTTTTTTTTGTAAATTTAATCTACTTTCCGATTATGATGTCATAGATGTTATACCGTATGATTTGAATTTTTGGTATAAAATTAAAAAAACCGTTATTTTTAAAAATTGCGACCTCTAGCAATTTTATTAGAAACTATCGTGTAGCGTTGGATACGACAATTAAAAGTACTCACCTTTCTCCTCCAAACAAGCTTAAATTAAGTAAAATCGGATAAGTCGTTTAGAAGTTATAGCGATTTAAATGATTGCACTTTCAATAGCTTCCCCCAATCTTATCAAGGTCGGTACGCCAATGAGCCTTAAACCAAAATGATGTAGAAGTGTCTAAGCTTTCTAACGATGTAACTAAAGGTATACCTTAATATGGAAATTTTCGGAGAAATTTAGAATTTTAAATCATCGACACAATATCAGGTTTATCTGTAATATTTTGTCAATATAGGCTATAGAAGTGAAACTCTTTATCTACTAGGTATTGCATATAAGATTGCACTCTACAGTAATCACGTAAACTGTAGCAGATACAGAGATGGTTAAATGAAAAAAAAAATGTATAAAATTCCTAATTCTTCCGAAGATATTTGAGCAAAACCTTTCAGTTCCACATACTTAAATTCTTACATTATCAGTTTTAATCAAATTATCTGTCAACTGATATTGTTTCATCCAGCTTTTATACAATATAATCGTCGGAATTTTAATAACAAGTATATTTATTTATACTTGATTACTTTAAAAAATGTTGTAGCTTATAGAACGGTTTTAGCACTGATGCACATATTTGTTGATATACGAGTGCGTTGTTACTATTTCTGCATTTAATTATATAAACTTAAAATTTTCCTCATTAAATATAAATATAAAAGGTTTTTAAATGCTAAGAAGAAGTAATTGTTCCTTCAAACGATTACACAAATCACAGTATTAGAGAAGTGGCTTACAATAGTATAGTAGTATATGTATAGTTTTATAGCGATTAATATACTTTGAAAACAAAATATTTATGCAAACGGATGTTATAATAATTGAATCGTTAACAATATATCGCTATTCTATACTACACCTATCAATGCCTGTTCATTCTCTAATACCACAAATTTATTCCTTCTCACCTGCCAGTTCCCTCAAATATCCTATGACCGCCCAAACTAAAGCATTCAGAGACACGCACATTTTTATAGTAATTTGCCTTACTTTTAAAAATAATAGTAAGGTGGTAAAATCCTTAATATAAATACAATAATTGAGTTGTTGCAAGTTGCAAAATGTTTAAATTGTGAGACTCTAAATAATGTTCATAAAACGAAAAATATAATTAATTGTCCTAAAAAATGTTGCGTATTTAAATAAATGCGAAAAATATGTACGTTCACAGTATGAACAAATTACCTGGGATATCTGTAGAAATGCGCGAGTCTCTGTTAAATAAGTTAAAATTTGTGCAGCTTAAAGCATTTTAAATCAAACAGACAACAAGCATGAAGCATGAAATCACCGTCACTTTTGTAATGCTTAAGTTTTATACGTTGTTATGGTATATATATTGCCTAATAAGTCAATGTTGTTAACGTTATAGTAGCAGATACTATATTTGGGTATACGTAGAAACATTTTTTTTTATTAAATGATATTGAGGCGCCCATTTTGAAAGTTAAAAAAATGGTCGCCGTTTGTGGGTTATGTTACGCACATAAATTGCTCCGTTTAATGCTTGTGATATGTATAATTCTATCGTTTATCTTAATAAACCAGATGACAAATGTGTAGCTCGAATCCAAAGGAATTATTTTACTTTGTTGCAATACCCTGTATATATTGTACAGGGTGTTCCAAATTCGATGCTCACAACTATACAAGATATAGCAAAGGTTAAATTGGGGCGACGTTGGATAATTTGAAGCTTAAGTTAATGCCAGTGAGAAATTGCGAAAATTCCAACTACTTCCGGACATATCGGAAAAAACCGAAAACTTTATTTTCCGGTTTTGTTTTTTTGTGATGATATTTATAAACCTATTAAAAAACATAAAGCACTTTCCACAATTACTTTATTACGACGTATTTAAGATAGTTTCTGTAAAAACGACGTTTCATATTCAAATATCATTATCAGCTCAAAACTTTTAAATGCGGACCTAAAATTTAAATAGTATTTCTGCAAGTATTTTCATTACCCGAAAATATAAACCAATCATTTTGCCAAAAATTCATTGTTTTGAACCGAAAATCCATCCTCAATATTTTTTTTTTTGGTTAGAGTAGCATATTTTTTAAACATTATTATCAAGACCGTATTGCAAAATGACGATGGATTTTCGGTTCAAAACGGTGAAATTTTTGCCAAAATGGTATTGATTGACCAAAATGCTTCAGAAAGTAATATTTCAATTTCAGGTTCGTATTTAAAAATTTTGATCTGAAGGTGATACCTGAAAACTACAACGCCTGTTATATTAGAAACTATATTTATATGCATCGAAAAAAGGTGTCTCTGGAAAGTTTTTCCCGATTTTCAACATGTTTATAAATAATGTCATAAAAAAACAAAACGGAATATGAAGTTTTCGGTTTTTTTTAGATAACTCCAGAAGTAGTTGAAATTTTCTTGATTTCCCACCAGCATTAATTTAAGCTCCAAATTACCCAACTTTGCCCCACTTTAACATTTGTTGCATCTTCTATAGTTTGTATTATATAGCCTTGTTATTAAAAGTTCATAAAAAATATAACTAAAAATAAGCTATACCTATGTTTTATTTAAAATGTTACAAAATTTAGAATTAATTTTTCTAATAATTGGAAGTACAGACCAAAAAGTACCAAGAGATAAATTACATAGTTTAAAAAAAGTATGATATGCTTCACCAATACATTTACTAAATCGTAAAATCGTAGCATACAAAAATGTTATTGTTGGTTTCCCTGCTGCAAAAAAAACTGTTTTAAAGAAAAAATGGTTAAAAAGTGTCATTTCAGGATAGCATGTAGCAAAATATTGTTGATTATTAAATCTACCCCAATAAAATTCAATTCTTTTTCGCCCTCTTATAAATATCATAAAAAATAAAAATAATAAAACTTATTATTAGGGTGCGGATATCAGGTAGTGATGGACCTTTAAACCAGAGTCGGCTTGAGGACTAATTGGAAAATATTATTTATTAATATTAAATATTTTAAAATTTTATAGGCAATTAGAACTTACTACAAAGGGCCTACCTACATTCATTGACGGCGCCCTTTTTCTCCCATGAGGAGGGGCCCTGCTCCTAATGTAATATCATTATTAAAAAGCGAACTCTCTCCCAAATCTGTGGTAAAGCCCAAGAAGCTGCAGTGCATTGCACAAAGGTATTTACTGATCATCAACTTTCACTTTGACTGTGACATTGACAAACATAATTTATAGGATTTCTAGATGTTTGTATAAGTTTGTACGCACTTATACAAGGTTGCACAAGTTTGTACAAGTTTGAACAAGTCTGTACAAATTTAAACAAGTCTGTACAAGTCGGTATAAGTTTGTACAAATCTGTACACATTTGTACGCGTGTGTGCAGGTTTCTATAAGTCTGTACAAGATTGAACAAGTCTGTACAAATTTAAACAACTCTGTACAAGTTGGTTTAAGTTTGTACAAATCTGTGCACATATGTACAAGTGTGTACAAGTTTCTACAAGTCTGTTCAAGAGTGCACAAGTGTGCACTGGTACAAGTTTGTAAACACTTTTACACCTCTATACAAGTTTATACAGATAATATGTGCAAACGTGTACAAACTTGTAAAACCTTGTACAAAACTGTGAAAACTTGAACAAACTTGTACAAACTAATGCAAACTTGTATATATTTGTGCAAAATTGCTTAAATCTGTACAAACTTATACAATTGTTGTGCAAAAGTTAACCGAACCACTTTAATTGTGAATAAATTGTATTTTTCAATATCGTTACCGTCACAGTCAAAGTTACCTGATTAGGTAATTATTGTTGGAAACCTTTTGGCAATCCAACATAAGTGTCTTTAAGATTTCAGCTTCCTGAGAGTTTCCTTTAGATATATCTTTTTAAATATCGGCATTAAATTAGGAGCAACTACTCCTTGGGGAAAGGGGTGGCCGTCAATGTGTGTATCCACTTTGTCGTAAGTACTATAATTGTCTGTAAAATTTTGGTCTCTAATAATAATAGTAATATTTTGCAATTAGTCATCATGCCGATTCTGGTTTAAATATCCTTTTACTACCTAATATCCGCTCTTTAATAATTATTTTCACACAGCTACACGTAAAAATGTTTTTCCTAATTCAAATATTATATTTTGTGCGACATGTGAAAATTACCATGCTCTTGAATAGACGTCAATAAAGCATTACGTTAAAATAATTCAACCATTGAGTTTATTCAAGAACACATGCTTTCTTTGACCTCTATTTAACATTGCACAGGAAGAAAAAATAATAACTACTTGTTATGTTTCACAAATTTGATCAGTTTCCTGACACGTGTTTCGGCCCTTGCGGGCCATTGTCAACGGTGTACAAGAAGATACTAAATTCTACGTGACATTACAAAGGTATTTATATCATGTATTTATAAACATGCCATAAAATTAAATTAGAATTAGAAGATTGAATGGTCAATTGTGGGTTTTTCTAACCTTTAAAGGTACAGATGCATATTTACTATTTAGTCTTAAATTAGTGTGCTATTAAGAATTAGGGAAGCGCCAGAAGATATTTCGGTTTGATTATTAAAAATTAAATTTACTAGAAACAATAGCTATCAAAAAAGCCATAAAAAACAAAAGTAATGTTGTTAATAATCAAACCGAAATACCGTCAGGCGCTTCCCTAATTCTTAATAGCACACTAATTTAGGACTAAATATGCATCTGTACTTTTAAAGGTTAGGAAAACCCACAGTTGACCATTTAATCTTTTAATTCTAATTTTAATTTTATGACATGTTTATAGCTACCATAATATGACATAAATACCTTTGTAATGTCACGTAGAATTTAGTATCTTCTTGTACTCCTTTGACAATGACCTGCAAGGGCCGAAACACGTGTCAGGAAACTGATTAAATTTGTGAAATTTAACCAGTAGTTATTATTTTTTCTTCCTGTGCAATGGAACAACAGTTTCACCAAGCATGTAGCCCAACACAAATTAATCATCTATTTAACTTGATTATTTATGTGCCAAAAATTATGATATAAATTTAAGAGTAACTTTTGAGTGTATTGGTAAAAATAATAAATTTTTAAAACAATCAATTCACAACCCTCAATAGGACATTAATATGTATAAACTCTACATTTATACACACATAACTGATAATGAATAAATAATGATGAAAAATTAGAAGAAACTTATATCGTACTGAGTACGTAGAAAAATATATTTAGTAAAATAATTAAAACATATTTGTTTAAAAAGGAGACGTCAAAACCAACTGCATAGAAGGGGAAGTAAAAAGAAGATTTTGAAATTAGTCCATTAGACTCAGTAAAACATAAAAAAATTTTAGGCTAGATGGTATAGTCTTAATTTCGTTGAAATACAAAATAATTGTTAAAAAACTGTTTGGGTTTTTTTTTGGTCCCAAACCATTTTTTAATAATTATTTTATATTTCAACAAAATCAACATTATGCCTATCTGATTTAAAAAAAAAAACATGTTGCACTAAGTCTTATGTATTATTTTTCCTTTTGTTGCTATACTTTCAACTCCACTTAAAGCACTATTTCTTCAAATTACTAACTTTAATATTAGAACAACAATACAGGGTTCCCCATTTAAAACGAAATAGGCTAAATATCTGGTTCCACGTTAATTAAAAAAAAAACGCTCGGACCGGTCGATTTTTATTTCGAGGGGGACTTCTTTTGCGTATATTGTCAATCTTGTTACTTCAAGCCCCTAGGAGGAAGGGGGGGGGGGGGGTAAGATCTAAATCTTAAATGATGGATACCCCTATTTTATATAATTTTTTTGGATTCTGCATATAATTCTGAACATTTTTTAATAAAAGCATTATTAGTCTATACTAAACAGTTTCCGAGATATTGACTGAAAAATGAGATTTTTGAAATTTGACAGCGTCTAGCTTTCTAACTGTACGTCTTAGAGTAAAACGGCTTACATGTCCGGTTGTAAGAAATATAGTACTTCCGGTTTAACCGGAAGTTGACACTATTGGAAAGATAATAAAAATCAAAGATAGGGACATGTAAGCCGTTTTACTCTAAGACGTACAGTCAGAAAGCTAGACGCTGTCAAAGTTCAAAAATCTCATTTTTCAAGAGTCAATATCTCGAAAACTGTTTAGTATAGACTAATAATTCTTTTGTTAAAAAATGCTCAGAATTTTATGCAGAATCCAAAAAAATTATATAAAATAGGGGTATCCATTTAAGATTTAGATCTTACCCCCTCCCTCCTAGGGGCTTCAAGTAACAAGATTGACAATATACGCAAAAGATGTCCCCCTCGAAATAAAAATCGACGGGTCCGAGCGTTTTTTTTTTTAATTAACGTGGAACCAGATATTTAGCCTGTTTCGTTTTAAATGGGGAACCCTGTATATGTACAGTGTGTATCAGCCAAATGGAATAAATTCAATAATAAATACATGGGGGCGTGTCCGAAAAAACGCTCGGACACGTCGATTGGTATTTCTAGTTCCCCCGTTTATTAATAAATACTTTTTATACATGGTGTGTCATGTAACAGTGGCGAATACGAACTTTCCTAATTTAAATGCAATATTATTATTCAATTTTTGGATTCTTCAGAAAATTTTAGACATATTTTATGACATCCTATACCTATCTTCAACTATTTCGGAAATATTAAGTGTTTTCAGATTTAATGATGATTACGATCATCAAACTTTATACTTTTTTATAATTTAATTACTAAAGCAAAAAACGTGATGACATATGCGTGCTCGGTTTTTGTAATATATTTGTTTTTGCAAAGGAAAGAAAAACACGAAGTCTTCTCCCACAAAATTTAATAGAATAAAAATTCTTAGTATACAAGGTCTCTACATGTTTCGAACGTAGAAACGTTCATCATCAGGAGACAGAAAGTATATTGCTGATGGTTGTAGCAAAAGAGAAAACAATAAGTGGTAGGTGTCAAACCTTAATGGAGCTTTTATGGTATTAAAAGTTATAACGATAAAATTGCATTTTTGAAGTTATTGAAATGAAAGTAAGTCAAAAACATACAAGGTATGTGGAAAAGACTTATAAAGGGGTCTAGAAAGACCAAAAAGAGGAAAATGGGTTAAGAAAATTACTTCTAAAAAGAAGTTGTCCAAAGGAATATCTTGAAAACATGTCTTGTAGACAATATAAAATGTGAAAAGTGTTTTTATATGTTAGATAAACGTTATAGGCATCATAATATGGTGAATTCTGTAAAAATAGAATAAAAGAAAATTGAAATATGATTTTTATAAAAAAAATTAGAGAGTACTTACTGAGTATCAAAACGGAAAAAACAGTTTGGGGCACTGAATTCTAAGATTCAGTAACCCACCGTGTATTAATTTCCAAATAATTGAATTAATAGCATAATTAAACATTTTACAAAGGAAATCAAGAAATTTATTAACTTTTCACTTGAAGTGACGAAAGAGAAAGAAAATGGAGTGACAGTTGACAAGACCGATAATATAAGTTCAAATCAACACTAAGTATGATAAGAAAAAGCAATTAAGATTGTGTTAGTATAATAATAATACAATCTAACAACCTAGATTTTGTATTATAATTATACTTTTACTTACATATACTTTTTCCCCTCATGCTTAGTGTTGATTTGAACTTTTTTGATACTCAGTAAGTACTCTCTAATTTTTTTTATAAAAATTATATTTCAATTTTCCTTTATTCTATTTTTACAGAATTCACTATATTATGATGCCTACAACGTTCATCTAACACATAAAAACACTTTTCACATTTTATATTGTCTACAAGACATGTTTTCAAGAAATTCCTTTGGACAACTTCTTTTTAGAAGTAATTTTCTTAACCCATTTTCCTCTTTTTGGCCTTTTTAGACCCCTTTATAAGTCTTTTCCACATACCCCGTATGTTTTTGACTTACTTTCATTTCAATAACTTCAAAAATGCAATTTTACCGTTATAAAAGCTCCATTAAGGTTTGACACCTACCACTTATTGTTTTCTCTTTTGCTACAACCATCAGCAATATACTTTCTGTCTCCTGATGATGAACGTTTCTACGTTCGAAACATGTAGAGACCTTGTATACTAAGAATTTTTATTCTATCAAATTTTGTGGAGGAAGACTTCGTGTTTTTTTTTTCCTTTTCATACTTCCAACTACACTGTATGGACTATTTCTTCATATTTGTTTTTGTTTTAGTGTTAATTTAACAAAAATGATTTAAGATAATACACGATAATACACCATTTTAAAAAAATATGGCGTCAGTAAAATATTTTTCCTGAAGGTCATAATTTCCACAATAGAAGGACTGTTCGGCTATAAAGAAATTATTTCAGTCATTACTATAACCTATCTTGTACTTTAAAACCTTCTAGGCTTTAAGTACAAAACGTAGGAGTAATAATAATATAGAGTAAACATTACCTCAGAAAATGTTCACATTGTAACCTGACCATGAATCTTAAAGACAAAACCAAGTAAATTATTCTTCATTTGTGGGCCTAAATGATTTTTCGGCTTTAAGGCCCAATCTAAGGTAAAAAATAACCTGCTTTGGCGTTTATTGCTGACTTTCCTTAGTCCTAACTATCAAGTCGATTTACAAGGTAAATATCTACTCTTTTGGACCATCTCTTTGGCCTCTTGTATTTTCTGGCTTTGAAGATCTTATATTAAGTTCGAATCACTTTCTTTTGACCAAACAGTCAGTTTCTTTGGCCGTTTCATCCAAAAAGCCGATTTGGAAGTAAAAATACACGATTTTTTAGTTAAATAGGTCATTTTCTTCAAATTAGAGGTCGCTAAGGCTTTTTATATTTTTTTTTGGGAAAGCTAATGTTATGTTATTTTTGCAATATTTTATTTGATTTTACTTTCTATCTTTCACCATTTATATGCCGCGATGAACTAATTAAAAAATTTGAAACCCTAATGGTATACAGGGTGATTCACGTTGGATGGAACGTTAGACGTTTCTGACGAACCAGTAAAGGAATCGTTCTGAAAATTTGGTCGCGTACATAATTGGACATGCTCTACCAACCTAAAATATTTTTGACAATACAGTGATGCCGCTTCCACACAAAAATAATAGCAACTCAGATTTTTTAAATGCAACACCATATATTTTATTTTATTTTCGAAACCCCCATCACTTTTCTTATAATTTTTAATAGCTCTACTCTATACCTATCTCTTACAGTTTCTAAGATATAAATTAATTTCAGTTTTTTTTTGTCCGAAAACGTGACTTTTAAAAATGCTGATAATTTTGAACTCTAAAACACTGAAACCCTGAAATTTGGTAAATAGTTAACTAATACCATATGGCTCTTTGCTTTGTTCCCAAATCTTAGTTGCAATATACAGGGTGGTGAAAAATACACTTATTCTGGTATCTTGAAAAAGTGACCATAAGTCCTTTTTTTCAAATGAGACCCTGTATCTATATATATTATTACGGATTTGAAAAGCTGCTAAAATTTCTCTTAATTCTTGTATATCATACCTGTAACTAACTAGTTAAACCATTTTTTTGACGTATTAGATCCTTATGAATTTTCTGAGATACATTGGCGGTAAATCAGGATACATTTCGTCAAACTTTATACATGTCCTGGCGATAATTCATTTTCATTACATTGTCCAAATAAAATAAATAAGTTCATAAGAACGGCATTTGTATAGGTTTCTTCCATGATTTTAAACTGTCTTGTACTGTAACTATCTTGTATCGAAACTTAATGAAATGTCAAAACGATAACCATAATAACATACGTAAACATCAGTTTTTGTCCTGGCTAACTTACTAATAACCGAATGAAAATTGAATTGTATAGAAAATTTTACAAATCATGCTTAATATGTCAAAAAAATGGTTAAACTAGTTAGTTAGGTACAGGTATGATATACAAGAATTAAGAGAAATTTTAGCGGCTTTTCAAATCCGTAATATTATACAAGGTGTTACATTTGAAAAAAAGGACTTATGGTCACTTTTTCAAGTTACCAGAATAAGGGTATTTTTCAACCACCCTGTATATTGCAACTAGAGCAAAGAGCCCTATGGTATTAGTTAACTATTTACCAAATTTCAGGGTTTCAGTGTTTTAGAGTACAAAATTATCAGCATTTTTAAAAGTGACGTTTTCGGACAAAAAAAACTGAAATTAATTTATATCTTAGAAACGGTAAGAGATAAGTATAGAGTAGAGTTTATAAAAATTGTAAGGAAAGTGATGGAGGTTTCGAAAATAAAATAAAATATATAGTATTGCATTTAAAAAATCGGAGCTACTATTATTTTTGCGTGGAAGCGGCATCACTGTATTGTCAAATATATTTTAGCTTGGTAGAGCATGTCCGTTTATGTACGCGACCAAATTTTCAGAACGATGCCTTTACTGGTTCGTCAGAAACGTCTAACGTTCCATCCACCGTGAATCACCCTGTATAGGTAATAAAAGAATGAGAAATAACAATAATTATTGTCTTTTTCCAGTCATCATCATGTTTGCGGGGAGTCCACCCAGGTATACTGACGTCACTGAATATTTCCATTTTTAAGTGTTACCCTTTTTTATTTTAATTTCAATTTGAGTAAAACTCTTAACGCCTGGGTTATCAAAAACAACACTGAAGGGTGCATAAAAAATTAGGTAGGTACTTTAAAACTGAAATTAATTTCGGCAACCGATTTATTATTTATAGGAAAAAGGTATCCATTAGCAGTTTATCATTAGGTTTCTTTAATATTTACTCTTTTATTATCGACGAAATGGATTTTGCTGTTGCACAATACTTTAGTATTATATTTTTTGTTGAATTTTAAATTCAACTTTAAAAATAATTTAAATTTTTTTTCTTTTGGCAAGTTATTTCGGTTTTAACCTTTTTTTCTAAATGTTATTACGTCATCTTCTTCTTCTCTTCCTTTTCTGTGGTACAGTCCATTCCCTGGCGTTCTTTAATCAAGCACATTTCCATCTACCAGGACCCCTTCCACTCTCTATAATATTAAAAGCCTTTTTCACAAACTGTATAACCAATTTTGAATTGTCCTACCTACACTTCTGCAGCTTGACGTCTGTTTAACTAACCCAAGAAGAATATAAAAAAAAACAGAAAAAACATTTGGTGAGCAAATTAGTCAGAGGAGATAAAAAATGATAAATGTATAATATTATATATTAAGTATTAATCGGCGTTGTGGTCTAGTGGTCAGTGCAGCGGCCTCTCAGATCGAAGGCCCGGGTTCGTTCCCCGGTGCCGGCAAAAAAAAACGTCGATGTTAAATTTGGAATTCGGTTTAAGAGCTGCGCCGTCTTTCGGAAGAGACGTTAAACTGTGGGTCCCGTGTCATGGATGTTGGCACGTTAAAGAACCCTACCCTCGACAAAGAGGGATTCGGCAAAATTACCAGATAGTGTGTGACAAATTCCCTGGCGTCGGTGATTGGCCTCGTTGCGGAAATAGGCCGACGTAAAATAAAAAAAAATTTAAAAAAAATGTTAAGTATTACATAGGTAGGTAGGTATTCTAATATTATACAGTGTCCAATTTCGAAATAAGTATTAAACTTTTCTATTGAAGATATGTATTAATAATGTTTACAATATTATTATAAGAGAAACATCGTTTAAAAGGTTGTGGTTTATGTCGTGGTATTGCCCAACTAACATATTAAGTAACATAGACCAGAACGGAAGAAATATAATCCTAAATTGGCAAATATTTACTTATTTTTGCCTTAAATGTTTTCTTAAAAGTCACAAAAGGTTCGAACTCCAAAACCTTAGTCAAAATTTGGATATCTACAACTTGAATAATTTGTTATAGGGAAATCAACTTTTAGTTTAATTTACCTAGTTAAAAATTACAAATAAATTACCTCTTTGAGACATTAAAAATAATTAATCCTAATAGGGCATATGATTAAGTCATAATTTACTTTATTGTAACTTAATATATGTCTTCATAATTAAGGATTTTTTTAGCTATCACGCTAGGTAAAATATTACCTAATTACAACCTAAAAAAAGTCCTAATAAGTTACTGACGATGGAGTTATAGAAACAAGTACTATTTTGGTTAATTTTGCCTTATAATTATTCCCAAAGTTATAAAGTTTTGTGGTTAAAAATTGAGCTACTTCTTAACTTTCTGATTAACCTTAAAGGACAAAATTGCTTGTAAAATTGACCTGTTGGAAAAGTTGTCCTGATTGAGGTCGTAGATTACATATTAAAATTACCGTCAAGTTACATTTTTCCTTAACGACATTTGTTTATGTTTTCACTTTTCAGTTCAGTCTGTATTTTCTTTTTAAAAATAAAGTGCTTATATATAGTGTTAACATTGGCAATGCCAAAACAAAATTCGAATAGGAAAATAAAAGAATATAGACATACTACACAATACAGGCTTTAATTAACACTACAAAAATTCTACGATGTAGGTATATCGTGAAAAACTCCAAAAAATTGCCTTTATGGGGATGTCTCAGTTGTCATTGTCAACAAAACGTGCCGATGCCAACCTAAAATCCGCGTTGCCAACTGTAAAGTTAGAACGGAATCAAATCGTTTAACGTTCAAAATATTATTAGCAAGAGACAATAACAACGAATCAGGTTCATGTCACACAAAGACTGCAATGGTCTACACTAGTCCGGACGATATTACACTACCTACTCGAAATTTTAAACGAATAGATAGTTTCCTGTATTGGTTAGCGCAGATCCTACAAATTGCCCTTTATTTAACTTTGACTTATTACTAGAAATGTCTTATTTAGGGACGATTTAACTTTAAATTCGATAAATATTTCCAATTTGACCTCGGACCAGGAAGACATGTTCTGAAAGTTAATAACGAAGGGAAAAATAACTTTAAGGTTAAAAATATAAAAACGGCCATATTTAGTAATTAGTTTTCCTGTTTATCGACAACTATAAAAAACAATATTTAATATTTTAAGAACTAAATGAGTTGAGTGGAAAAATCCATTAGACTACGATATCTTTCGTCAACGGAAGTGTTTTTAAAACTATAGGTACATATAAAGACACTTCTGTTTTTAGGTTAAGAGTAAAAATATTTAAAATTATTCCAATAATACATAGAAAAATCGCATATTTTAAGGGCGCGTTTTGTTTCACGAAGTATCATCACCAGTATTCACAAACAACTTTCTTTCGCATCAAAATTTCGGTCAAAATGATAAAACTTAATAATGTAATAAGTAGGTACATCGCTTTATTATTAAATTTAATAAGCGGCCATTCCAAAATATTTGCTTAAGTCAAACTCCATGTTATAATTTATTATTTATCTTGTTGGCATAAGTTATTGCCTTTTCTTTTCTAACGCCAGATAAATATAATGTTTTCTCTGTTGCGTTTTTGTATAGTGTCTTATTGCTCCTATTTAGGTTGTATTTAGGTCAAAAGGTTGGTATTACTTTCCACATTTAGAGGTAAAATAGGTCTATATTTATTTCACCTCGATTTACCTTATTGGACAGAAAAACCCTATCAACCTATTTTCGACTTTTAATTTACTTTAGTTTCTTTCCCCACATTGGGCAATAGGAAAACAAATGTAGTTAAATTATCCCTACATATAATTGGTCATGCAAAATATTCGACCTGTTTAGAGGTCGAATAAAGGTAAATTTAACTTAACATGTTTGTTGGGTGTTAGCTTACCCTTAAATCTACATCTGCGAAACCTACATTTTGAACATTTTATATTTCTATTAAGAACTTGTCGATGCTAATAAATAGCTTTTAAATCACAATAGCTGTCCCTTCACTTAGTCTCATAAGTTCATATTTAGCTTCTCTTCGCCATGGTAACTCGTCTAATGTTGTTTTAAGTCGTTTTACTTGTTCCAAGAGTTTTCTCTTTCCATTCCCATCTTTCCAAGCACATTTTCATTAGAGATGCGTTCCACCCATCAAATTTTCACCATTCTGCAAAAGACCCATATTTTGAAAGCCTCCAATCGAATCATTATGCGAACTCTTATAGTCCAAGATTACTCCATTAAAGTGGATTGAATAGATAAATGTTTGTTTGAAGGTGGTAGACAATAAAGTAATATCAAAAAAATTTCCTTGTCGGCCTTCCATTGTCTTTA
Source organism: Polydrusus pterygomalis (assembly GCA_963969555.1). Taxonomy (NCBI): domain Eukaryota; kingdom Metazoa; phylum Arthropoda; class Insecta; order Coleoptera; family Curculionidae; genus Polydrusus; species Polydrusus pterygomalis. The sequence goes on from OZ018382.1 coordinate 29,542,033, forward strand.
TTTTGTTACTTAACACAACGTTTCGGTTAGTTAGTATCTCTTACCGTTACCCAAGTGTAACTAAATTATAATTCTAAGGCTAATTCTTAAATATTATCCATGTGCAATGGAGCTTAATGACTCCGCCTACGTGCTTATTGGAGTGTGAAGTTTGAGCTGTTGGTTTTGGACAAGAAGAGGCTTCCAGGTATTGGGGATATCTATACTTGGTTTACTAAATATATGAGTATTTTGATTCAAGAAAGCTGCTTCTTTGAATTTTCGTTTTCTCCATTGCTGTTCCGTGTCCAAAACTTTGGCTTTTGACCACTGGATATTATGTCGGTTAGTCCATACATGTTTCGCTATACCTGATCTCGAAGTTTCACCTCTTTGAGTATATTTTAGATGTTCGTTAACTCGTCCGGAATTTTTTTTTTGTTTCTCCAATGTACGATTCGCCACACTCGCAAGGGATTTAATAGATACAATTTTTTGTGTTTCAATACGGGGGGGGTTTTACTTTTGTAAGAAAGCTTCTAAGCGTATTTCCGGATTTGAAGGCTGTGTTGATACTATAGTTTTTGGTTATCCTTCTAATCTTTTCAGAAATCCCATTAATTAAGGTATTGTAAGAAAAACTTGCTCCTCTTTCGTTTCTGTATTAATTTTGCTTTGCGATTTTTAAGTTTTGAGATGGTATTAGCAGTGGCGGCTCGTGCCATTTTAGTGAAGTAGGGCCAGGTAAACCCTTAGCGCCGCAGGCAAAAAAATGTTGGGTGCCACGCCCTTTTTTGTTAATAGTTCTTGCTTTTAAAGTAGGAAAAATAAGCAAAAAGGCACCTAATTTAATTTATGAATTTACAATCATATCTTGAATATACCTAAACACAATAACAAGTTTAAACACACAAGCAATGTCAGTGGTTTCATCTGCGATAACAGCGATAAACGGAGAGTCCTTTATTTCTTTTATGACTTCATCATGATACCTACACATCTAACATACAGTCCAGAAGTTCATTTTGTAGGGGTTTTGATGTTCCTTTAATTACTTTCGATTTTTCAATATGATCTTTAAGAGTTTTGTCTGATTCTGAGCTGAAATTAATTAATTCACGAAATATGCCCCTATTTTCCGACGTCTCTTTTTCGTCATGACCTCTCAAAGCCAACTCAAATGCACCACAAAACCGAACGCAGTTTATAATTTGGTTTAATATGTATCTGTTTTTATCAATTTGTTCGTTTTTCTTCATTATTTCATTGTGATATGCAGAATTTAATTGAGTTTTAATGTTAATTTTACCAAGCATACTGAAATTAAATATATTGTTTAAATATACCTTCGATTTTTCATGTGTCTTCATTTTGTCCCAGAAATGGACCAAATCATCTGCTGTACCTTTTTGGGACCAAGTTTGCTTCCCACCAAATAAAACACACATAAAACAAAATAGTCTATTAGATTCATCACAACCGCACACCCAAATATTTTTTCCATAAAGTTTCCTTTAAAAATCTAATAGTATTCATTACTTATGTATTTCTAAAATAAAAAGTTCGTTAACCCTACATTAAATCAGCCGCCGGCCGAACGAAAACAAATCGGGACGCGACGCGAACATCAGCTGTTTGAAACGTCTAACATCAAACGGTCAAACGAAGAGAGCCTGGCTACGTCGTCGAGATTTTTGCCTGCTTGAATTCAAGGTCATTTCCAACGTTTTTTTATTGAGGTGATGGCGTTTCGTCACCTCCCGTGTGCCTCGTCGCGCTTGGCGCGGAAGCTACGTTACCGTTTTACGCATAATCGCTTCCTTTTAGATGGAATTTTGCACCTGACTGTGTTCCATTTTAAAATTATTTTGCTAATTGCTTTAAAAACGAGAATATTAATTTTAATAGGTTTTGGTAATTTGTAAAGGGCAGGACGCTAGACAGGAGGGCAGGTAGTGCCATGGCACTGTGGCTCTACCCCACGAGCCGCCACTGGGTATTAGTTACAAAGGTTTCAGGGTAACCATTCTGTTTTAAATCTTTTTTGATAATTGAAATTTCAACATTAAGGTATTCTGGATTGTTGCGAACGTTAGAGGCTCTGTGATAAAGAGTTTCAATTAAGCCCTGTTTTATGGAGTTTGAATGATTCGATCCGTGATTAAGGTATTGCCCCGTATGAGTGAGTTTTCTGTACACTGAAGTTTTTATGTTTTCAGCAATTCGTTTGACGAGAAGATCTAGAAAAAGTGGACCGCGTTGTGTAATTACGAATTAAGGGACATTTAACGGTTTCGAGATATTTAAATCAAAAGTTTTTAATTTTGTTGAGTTGCCCCAAAGTCGCACCAAATACTTTAGAACCTTTTTTTTTAAGCAGGTCCGAAATATAGTATACTATATACCTATGTTTTAAAAGTGCGAATATTCCCCAATTTATGACCACTATATAGGTACCAAATGGTCGCTTAATTCGATATAACTATTAAAGTTAAGTATAGTTTTAAATCTTCATAAAGAATTAACCGACATGTATGACGCTTAATTCTTTATAACAAAACTAAAAAAAATAAAACAACACTGGTTTAGTATGAAATGATCGCGGATTAAGTTCAGCCAATTGGCGGTTAATTTCATATTACAGAAATAAATATAATAAAATTATATTTTGTAATATCGTTTTAGCGACTAATTCGTTATTAACAAACGTTAGTTATAGTATTAACTTTGGCAAATACGAAAATATCACTTAATACAGGTGCCTGTAAAAAGGGTAAAATAGGAAATTTAATTAAAAAAAGTTTTTGTTATATAGACTCTAATGATTACTAAAAGATGGCACCGTTAACCCGTTTTTAAATTTTTGTCGCTTAATTCGTAATTACATAACGCGGTCCAAGTAGAGTGGATTGTTTTTCTGTTTCAATGGTAAATTTAATGGATTGTGTTATACTATTAATATGTTCTTAACACCGTATCAGCTTTTCGTTGCTGTCTGTCCAGATTATAAAGGTATCATCAACATATCTAAGCCAAAGCTAACCTGGGTAATACTCCTCCAATTTTTCGGAAGTGACACACGAAGCTCATTTACTGCCGCTGGTGCCACTTCTCAGCCTCTAATGCGCCATCCTAGTATATCCCATACATGCTCTATAGTCTATAGGATTTAAATCTGGAGAACATGCTGGCCAATTTATTTTTTCAATGGCAACGTCTGTCAAATATTCAGCAACGCACATTGCTGCATGTGATCGAGCATTATCTTGCATCAAGATAAAACTGTCTCCGATAAATGGAGCAAATGGTACATGATTTGTTAATATTTCCTCAATATACCTCAGTGCTGTCAGCAATTCTCATTCAATAAACACTAATTCAGTAGAATCCTCCTTTGATATTCATGCCCAAACCATTACGGAACCTCCTCCATAGCTAAGCCGAGGGCTGAACGTACATTCAGTAAATCTTTCTCCACTTCGCCTCCATACACGCTCTCACCCATCTGGTTGGTGTTGATATAATCTAGACTCATCAATAAAGAGTACACTATTCCATTGTTCCAAATTCCAATCTAAATGTTCACCACCAAATTGTAATCTTGCTACTCTTATGACGAAGTAGTAATTTAGGTCCAGTTGCAGGTCTGCGTGAGTTTAAATTACCCTCGTGTTGGACGAATTGTCCAAGAACTGACATTTTTTTAATTCGAACCTCTCGAAATTGGGTTTTCGCCTGTACTGACGTGAAACGACGATTCCGAAGAGTTTTAATTAGAGGAAAGTAAGGTAATTTGGAATAGTGTTGGTAATTTGGAACACTTGCGTTCCCGCGATACTTATAGCTCCATCTAGTTAAAAGCAAGCGTATTACGTTTATTTACCTCTATATTAAACATATTTAAGGTTAGCACGTGTTTATAATTCGCAGTTTAGTAGTGGCAGCCGATAATCACCACAGTGATATTTAAAAACTTTTTTGGTGAGTATTAAAACCATATTTATCTAACTCATCCTTGAAAATTATAATTTTATTTATTTTAAAGGGTTTTTAGTGATTAATATTATGTTTATTTTAAACAATATTTTTAAATTAGGATCTGTGTAAAGCAATGATTTTGTTGTTTTTTTGGAATGCTGTAATGTTGGTAATTTGGAATACTGTTGGTGAAGCTAATTTGGAATATTCCAAATTGCATTCAGTTTTGTACACAAAGATTGATTCTTTCATGTCATGAGTTAATGGTTTTTATTGTAATTTTTTTCAGATATGTCGTCACAACATAAGTACAAAAAACGCAAAATGTGGAATGCCACAGATATGTCGAATGCGATTATCGCCGTATAAAAAAAATAGGATATCTAAAAGCATCGAAACAGTTTAACGTACCTCGCTCGACACAATTTAAGCAAAGTAGAAAATACAGAAAAAAATAAAACAAAGAAAGTACAAAACAAAAAAGAAAAGTTTAAGAAATTTAAAAAGAAAGTTTCAGATACTGACACAAGTGCAAGCTATCGATCTGCTTCCTCGGATGAAATGGAACTATTTGAAGAACCGACAAAGCCCACTGAGGAGGATGCAGAGTGATTCTTTTGTAATGGCAAGTTTAGCGAAGATTTTAGGGGAGAAAAATGGGTCATGTGTATCATGTGTGATTATTGGGTGCATAGTGAATGTGCGGGTTACGCAGCTGGAACGTACATTTGTGACTATTGCAAGTAGACTTCTATTTTTAAGTTCATTATTCGTTTTGGAAGGTGTATCCCTAAGCTACGGCTTCTGCAAATTTCATGCATGCAATTTGGAATACACTATCCCAAATTACCTTCAGGTTATCTTTTAAGGTCAAACTGTTCATTTTTAAGTTAAGTTTAAATATTTCTTTTTGTGTTTCTCAACATTTTATAACAAGCTAATGTTTGGAAATACAAATTTTTCTTAAATCATTTCACATATTTTTATCTCTTATTGATAAAGGATTTTTTTTAGAATTTTTTTTTATAAATCGTATGCCAAATTACCTTCCTTTCCTTTACAAAAAATCGGTCATAGTTTTGCGTTTCCTAAATTATTGACATCATCAAGATCATTTTGAATTTGGGTGAGAACAAATAATGCACTTATTGACATGAACCAAAAATCAAAATGCAAAGAATGTTTGCGGCTTAATGGAAACTGATATTTTGAAGTAATTTTGCTTCCTAATTATTCCACAGGGTGTTTTAAAACTAGGCAAAAAAAAACTTTTTGATTACCTTTGTATAATATGTCAAAAAAACAATTTCTCTTAAAATTTGTATAAGCATATTAAAACTAATAAATGTATTTATAGCTCTCTAAAATATCATTTAAATAGAAGTAAAAATAAAAAAATTATAAAGCCCTAAACTTGATCCAAATTTTATGATGCCCGTTTTTTTTGTACTGGAGTGTAGTTAAATTCAATTCAGGTTTCAAATCTAAGATATTTAAGGTAGCAACTCATAATAGGGGTTGCTAGGTTCCACAATGGGTTAAGAAATAACAGTTAATTTTTGGACCTGAATTCTATTAGAGATAATTTAAAAAAAATAAATTTAACTTTAACCTCCCCAAATTCACCATGTAATAACTAGTAAGAGAAAATTAAAATGGATAATTGAAACTAACTATTAACACCTTATATTAGCATTACTTTTATCTAACTAACTAACTAAAATCATGCTATATAATATGCAATAATTAATGTGGGTCCATAATACAAAGACACACCCAATATTTTCAGACATTTGCCCTGCAAAATCTGGAATTTGGCCAAAATCCCGGATGCTGTTCCAATTTCGGGAATAGGGGAATATTTCGCTAAATACTAAATTGCCATGGATGCTTATTTATGTTGATGTATTTAGATTTATAGATCGATCTTTAAAAATTATAGTGTTAGTTTTAAATTCAAGGGCTTAGGGAATGGGACAGCTTTTTTAGATAGGGTGTGGTTTGAATAAGTGGTTAGTACTTGTAAAATCTGGGGCACTATAATTTGGAGAAGCTTAAGTGGACTGTATTTTTATACAAGGCTTGTTTTACAACAAACTGATTAGTTTCAAAAAAGGATGTAAGTTATGAAATAATAATTATGAAATATTAAAAGAAAGAAGGGGAACGACCATGGATTTAATCATAGATTAAGGTGACTTACCTATGGCTAATTAGGAATCCCCGATGCCAGTAGTGGGGGGTAGCCGGGAACGACTATCGACACTGATATTTGTCTAGATCCAATCACTAATTATGTATATTTAATTACGCCAATAGCCTCCCATACACCAGCGGATAACTTAACGAATTTGATATGGCACGAGCCAAACACGCCGATAAAACTTTACGTGTATGTGGCGAGCCGAGCTTCATCGAAGCGTGTAATATCTGCCACGGATGGAATCAGCCGGTTTTAACCCGTCAGTAGATTCGCTAGGTTAATTTGAAACGCGTATCAAGTCGTCCAACTTGGTTTGAGGTTAAATTAAAATAATAATAATAATAATAATAATAACAAATAATGTCTGCCGATTCACGTTACTTGTCAAACGAATTTATTTTCAAATGTACTTCCACCATACTTAACAAATGTCTGAAAGTATCATTATCCATCCTTAAATTGTTACGGAAATCATTTGGCTCGTCTTGTTAAAGTTCTTTCAAGAGTAACATATGACTCAGTTAATCTCTACGAGAAATCCATTTTTTTACCCACTTGCTCCGTATTTTTGATTTTTGTTTATTGGCAATAAATAGATACGCTCTGGCACAAGCTATAGCGCGTCTTCTACGATTGGTATTCATTTTTAAAACTCATCGAGTACAAATAAATCCTAGTCGATCTAAACTGGTTAATCTTTCAGGAATTCCAAAATATCGCGAGCCAAGCCAAAACTGTTATAAAACTTGAAGTTTTGTCCCATTAACGAGAAGATTTAATCAGGCGAATCTAATCGGGTTATTAAGTCTGCGAGCCAAATTCAGCTGCCCAAAAATGACGAGAGTTTTGGTACGTGCCGAGCCTAGCTTGCAGACCAAATTCGAACGGATCAAATCGGTCTAACTTATATGTTGGTGTAAGGGCGGCTAATAAAAACCAACAGATTATTCTTATATTAGGAATCAATAGTGTCACGAATTTCTCTTCGTGGCCCGGAGACGTAGATAAATGAATGAAAGTCTGAAGTTACAAAAAGGCGTCTATTGGATTCTTCTTAGTTTCTATCCTAGAAGGCGAACCAGCATGTCTTGTCTGATGACGCGTATGTCGGTTAGGGTAATGGGCAGAGACGTCACTTGGCCAAGCCCAAGGCTTGGCCAATTGTTAGTAGATGTGATTTGACCGGGTAATGATCAACGATGGATGCAGCTCAAGCTGGCCCAGTTTATATAGCCAAATAAATGATGAGGTTGCAATGCACTTGACCCCGATTAGCGTACAGTGGGTTGCGACCTCAACAACGCACAGTGGTCGAGTATCCAAAATATACCGGACCACTGTGAGTTTTAGTTGACAATAGTATTTTTGAGTTCGCACCAACAATAATAATTAAGATTGTTATTAATAAAAATAAGATTTCCAAGTAGGATTTTAGACACATTTTAAATGGCGCTATTGCACGTCTTTCCCAGTGGATAGTACTAGCTGTGACTTTTTCTGTTTCGCCGCATAATCGATACTTTTATGGAAAATGTGTCGAAAATGTGTTTATTCTTAATCTAATCTGTTTAAAGATGTCAAAATGGACACAATAAGGAAACAAATAATTAGAATTATCTGCAGGTTGTGAAATAGAAGAAATGCATTATGAAGACGAAATCATTTCGCCATGATGCATTTGTCACAAGTGTATTTGCCATAAGTCATGATTTAGTTCACTTAGTTATTACAAAAGAGAAACAAAAAGCAAATTTTATCATGTAGTTTAGTAATTTGGCCTTGGCCTTTAACGCGCTCTCAATTTATTTGCATTTACAGAAAAAGTAATATTTTGCGAAAAAATTAAATTGGAAATAATTTCAAAATTTTACTTATTTCTTTTTTTAATTGAATTGGCTAGTAAAATGGAAATAATGTGACAACTTTACGGCTTTTCTAAAGATGCAGGAATTTAACTAAAACCAATTTTAACAAATAAAAGTTCATTTGTCAAAATGGCCTCCAGACGCGAGATGTTATTCTGGTTCAAAATGAGGTCGAAACACAAACAATTTCTACTATTGAGTTTCTATAATGTTTCGTATAATATATAGTTATAAATAATAGATACATTATCGAAACAGAAACACTGTTTCGATGTATCGAAAATATTGCGAAGCAAACGTAGCTAAATCGATTTACATAACCTAAAACAACAAGAACCCACAGAAATATTTGATATAAGTTACAACAAATAATGTAAAACGATTGATAAGGTGATTCAAAACAAATTCAAAAACCCAAACTGAAAATAATTTAAAAATTATAATTATCAAGGGTAGATATTCAAGTCCTGTCTTTCTTCTTAAAAATTATAGGTTATTGTTATTATAATTTATCCCGATCAACAAGCTGAACAAGCAGGTAGTGAGTGTATATGCGTTTAAAAAAACTTTACCATCTAAAAAAATGTTTACCCGCTAAAACTAAATACTACTTATGTAACAGCCTCCACTTGTCTTTGATTGATTATGAAGATGTAGTATATAGCGATTCTTTAAAAGCTACGCTTTCTTACTCTATTCAAAAGATCCAAAATTCCTGTATGCATTACTTATTTAACATTCCCTTTAGGAACCACGTAACTTCATATTTGAATAATAATATTTTAAATATAAAGAACCTCAGTATTTAAGAGTAAATTTTCATTCTTATCTTACAAGAAATCTAAATTATTTCAGACTAGGTACCTCAACAGTGTACATCTAATTTTCAAAAGTCATTCAGTTTCATAGCCGTTCAAATGTGGAATAATTTACCTAATAATGTTAAGGAATTTTTAATTAACAAATTTAATAATTGAATCGGTATATGCATAAAGGGCACATGTCAAAATATGACATTTTTGGCAAATCGAAAAAAACAGTTTTTTGACCAATTGGGATTGGTTTTTTTTTTAAATTTAGGTTTTTGTTTTCTAATGTGTATGTAATTGAAACCTAATAATGAATTGGGCTCCTAAAGTCAATTTTGAGTTAAACAGGCACTTTTGAAAATAATGACATGTGCCCTTTATGCAAATTAAAGACACAAAATAACTTTTAAAAAATTTATTACATGAAATAAAATAAACAACCTAAACAAATTAATCCTCATAAATATTGTCTGTGGCATTAGTAGTTGGCCACTTAAGTATAGATTCAAAGAAAGGTTTATGTTCCTCTTCAACAAAGGCACTGCATTTTTTTATATGGTCCATTTTTTTGGATTTAATGGGAACCTTGCCGAGAGGATAGGTTGGAAGCTTTGGTCCAGAGCTAGAGTTAGATGTACATGGTTGTAACAACTTGAATGTATGTGATATCAAACCGTCAATAAACGGATAAGCTTGAACAGTACCTTTAAATTTAGAGGTATATTTAAAGCACGAAAAGGTACTTATGTTGAATTGAACTTTTTCCTTGCGCGGAAGAGTTTTTGATTCTTCGGAAACACAGTTTTTTTTATAAATTTTGCTCCACCAATTTTTATAATCCATTATATCCAGTGTTTCTACTTCTTTGACTGAAAACTTTTTAATTTTGTTGCTTGTAATAATGATCTCGGTTATCTGATGTACTGTACATATTCTGTCGTATTTTCTCAAGTTTTTTTTAACAACCGCAAAATCTCTATCACAAGGGAGAAAAGAATGCCCTCTAACAGGGAAAAAATGAAGAATTGTGGAAAATTTGCACGAATCCGTAAGCGCCAGAAGCATTCGAATCATTGTATGGTTTTTATTTTGACCCCAGCAGTTATCACTGAAGAGGTGCAGTTCTGTATGATCCTTTTTGAATTCATTGATGTAATCCATAACAAGCGTGCAAATCTCGTTTGCTGTTTTCTTTGCCTGCCCTTCGTGGTACACATACATCCTAGATTTTTTTTCTTTCAGGTTGTGGATGCAAAATACAGACACAGTCAGCTGCTGATAATAAAATATCTCATTTACAGGCGACGTTGGCAGTTGAATATTTTGCATAAAGTCAAATGCCAAAGACAAAACTTCTGCTCTATTTTCTTCTTCTTCGACGTCTTTTGTTAATTTTGCGTAGAATTTTTTGCTTTTTCGTTTATGAACTATTAATTCAGCAACTGCCGTTCTTTTAGCTATTTCGTTTAGATTTTTGTCTTTAATTTTATTATTCAAAAGTTCACAAGTAGAACATACATCTACTTGGGGTCTACCAAACGTCAGATTGAAATTGTCTCGAAAGAATGCCCGGTAGAAGGAAAAACTTACTTTAAGGTTTTTATATTTTTCTTGGAACAGCTGATGCATTTTTTTAATATTCAGTTGGCAACTTAAATAGTGCTTTTCAGTTCCTGAGTAATGGCTAAGTTTTACAGGAAATGATTGTATATGCTCTCTGACACATTGCCTGATTTCTTCAGAAAATGCATTAGCGCTTGAACTTTTTCCGCGTAAGTCTTTGGGTGACTTACCTTGCTCAGACAAGTTGTTTATCCTCCTAATCCGCTTATAAGTTATGTCATATAAGAACATAAAAGCTTTAACACATATTTGTATCTTGGAAACTCCTTTAAATGAATAATATTTAACAGTATGTGATTTAGTTTTTTTATTTTCACCAGGCCGAGGACGCCGCTGTTTAACGTTTAGGACCTCTACAAGACCCTGTAAAAAGATATCTTGTTCAGTTTTTGTCTGTAGGGAGTAAAACCGTTGAAAAATATTTAATTTATCTTCGTAAGTAAACTTCTCAGAACATTTTAACCTACAACTAAAATAATAAAATCAGATGATCAGAAGTAAAAACACAATCGTTGTTAAATTACCTGCAAAGGACTTCCTGTATCTTCTTTGCAGAGACAGTTTTTCCTCTATAATCCTTATACGATTTTCCTTCTACTTTCGCTTTTTTCTTTATATTTCTCTCATACTGGGAAGGGTCAGCTTTTCGCCTTCGTTTAGGCGTTTCATTGCCTTCCTCCATTCTATTACCACAAGCACTGAACGTTATGTTAATATGACGAACAACAAGCAACTAATATTGAAACCGCGTGAACCCCCGAAATTCATCCGGCATGCGGCGGTGTATTCTCCCAAGCGAAATATTTTCATTACGCAGAAAGGGAACATGTCACTGACGTGTGACCTTTATGCATAACGCCGAGTAAATGTACCGACGCGTTCTAACATATTACAAAGCAGACATGTGTCTTTTTTGCACGATGCGATGCGTGAATATAAAGATAACCCATTTTTGATTAAAAGCTATTTTTCTAAATTTTGACATGTGCCCTTTATGCATATACCGATTCAATTATATCAAGCGATTTCTTTTAAATATACAAGGGGGGGAAGTTTAGCATATCTGTATTTGGTCTTATTATTTTATTTTTTTTTTTGCCATTAATGCGCATTTGCATTGGTTGGTTTTGACCTGGAAACTGCTCGAACTTTCTTTATTTTTGTTCTGTCGTTTTTAAATTTTGTCTACCTGTCCTCTCTGCCCTTCTCTTTCTTGCGCTTGGGTCGGTCGTTACCGTGCTTAATCTTTGATTAAATTAAATATAGGTTTCAGTAATTCGCATATTATAGTTCTTTTAGTTATTGATATCCTTTTGGGCTATACCACATAGACACAATTTATTTGTGCTCTGTGATATCGGTTCTATATAATCGCGGTACCCATAGTCAAATTTGTTTTTAATTAAAAATCACATGTACTATTTTAATTGTATTTTCTGATTTGATAAATAAATTGTGTTTGAATGTGAATTTGAGTGTGAGTGTATGTTGCTGAAAGTTTCAAAAATATTTTTTTTTCGTAAATGAATGGACAGCATTGTTTGGTAAATATTTCGAGACAGAAAAATACCAGTTTGATCGATTCACTTAAATCGACAATGTGTCTCTACGAATTGGAAACGCATGTATCATACATAACCTCACAATTTTATGTAAAACGTTTCGAAAAATATTCATTCCATTGTTTATTAAATGTTTCAAAACGTTTCTCAGCAAAGATTGTGTCCAATTTGTGTTTAAATATGCTAGGTACTTGGGTTAGTTTCCACTATGCTTTTTAATTTTACAATTGTTTCTATAAGTATTCATACATTTTGTGATGCCAGTAAAAATGGATACGCTACTGCGATATTTTGTAGAGTAGCCCAAGAGAATAAAGTTACGGTACACTTGTTAGCTGCCAAGGCCAGAGTTGCACCCTTAAAGAAGTTGACAATTCCACGACTGGAGCTCATGGGAGCTACTATTGGAGCTAGACTTTATACTCAAGTCATAGAAGGTCTTACAAGTAAATTCAACAGTTTTTTCTGGTGTGATTCGTCGACAGTGATATCATGGATACAGCGCAATGAAGAGTGGGGTACCTTTGTTTGGAATAGAGTTGATGAAATTCGTCGCCTTACTTTAGCAGAAAACTGGCGACATGTACCTGGAACGTGTAATCCTGCGGACCTTCCATCTCGAGGATGTACGCCAAAACAGCTTTTGGAGTTAAAATGGCTTTATCAAGATAGGCAAAGTTGGCCAGTTGAACAATCAATTGTTGGCGAAGAAGAAATTTACAAGGAACGTAAGAAGAAACTGGTCGCAGCACTGTTTAAACCGACTTCTGGCACCTGTCTTACTTTAGTAAATTTACGAAAACAGTAAGAATGATGGGCTGGATTTTTAGGTGTATTTATAATATGAAAAATCTCAACAAACGTCAGGGTGATTTGACAGTTAAAGAATTAAATGACGCTGAAACGTTCATTTTTAAAATGATTTAAAAAGAAAGCTTTACAGACCTTCAAGATAAAATAAAATAATCAGCCTCAATCCCTTTTATGATGAATCAGGAGTAATACGTCTAAAATCCAGAGTTTCTAATCGAGAAGATACACATAACTACCGTTTTCCAATCGTTTTGCCTGCAAAACATCCTACCGTTGCAACTTTAGTTATGGATATACATAAGAAAATGTGCCATGTAAGAACGCAAGGATTGTTAAGTCAGTTACGTGAAAACTATTGGATACTTGGAGGAAGACGTAATATTAGATCCATCCTGTTGAAATGTATACCTTGTAAGAGGTTTGATGCAAAACCGTTTATGGTAGAATCTTCCTCGTTACCACTAGACAGAGTGCGTGATGCCGTGGCATTTGAAGTAACTGGTGTAGACTTTGCTGGCCCACAAATGTTCTTTGCCTAACCGTTGGCTAGCTACCCGCTCGCCCGGCCTAGACGTTCGAAAAAATTGGGAAGAATGTTTTATAGATCAAAACAATTTTATTCCCCGGCAACTCCGGCAAGTTAAACTAATTTTTAACAATATTTTTGAAGTCCGAACTATATTTTCTTTGACATTGACTTGACTACCTAAACTGCCTTAAATTAATTACTGGTTCATAACAGTTTCCTTTCTGTGTATCCAATCAAATTTAAATTTAATCAAACATCCAACGATAATTCCAGCATATAACAAGTCAGAAAATAACAGCGCTTTAGGCTAATAAAACCCTGTACAAAATCGCATGTCTTGGCGATGGGGGGGAAACTGCACAAGTTACCGCATAATAGGGAATGCATGTCTGCATCTAACTCCTTAACCCGGTTGTTTATAATGAAAAACTTGCGATTTCTGCAAATCGATTTACCCTTAGAATATCGCGACCTTGTGCCTTTTATACGACCTTAGTTAAACGCTATTGTACAGGGTTATTCAAAGATAAAATTAACTGTTATTCACGATAATATTAAAAATACTAAAAATGATAATATAATAATAATAATAATAATAATAATAATAATAATAATAATAATAATAATAATAAACAATCTTTATTTCAAAGGTATGTTAAAGCACAACATAAAACGAAATAACGTCATAAAAAAACACAACATAAATATGTAGAAAAGATGACACAAAAATCTAACAATTTCTCATGTGTTCAAAATATTCCTCTACATTGTATGGTTCCATATTTACTAACAAATTAAATATTTTTGTCTTTAAACAGCTAACATTATCAATAATTTTTATATTCATCGGCAGGTAATTGAAAAACTTTATACAATTGTAATAACCACCTTTTTCTGTTATTGTTAATCTGTGTCTTGGATACTTATAATTTACATGTCTAGATAAATACATATTCTGCGGAGCACTATCACTGAATAACTCTTTATTTTTGAAAAAAAAACAATATACATTCCTGAATATACACTCCGGTTATTGTTAAGAGTTTATTTTCTCTAAATTTGCCTCTACAGGATTCCCGAAATTTTAATCCTAGCATTATTCTTACTGCCTTTTTTTGGCACACAAATAATTTCTCTATATCCTTACAACTTCCATATATAACTATACCGTATCTAATGTGGGATTCAAAATTTGAGTGATATATAACTTTCTTAGTATGTAGGTCTGTATATTTTGCTAATACACGGAAACTATAACACGCGGTGTTCAATTTTTTTCGGACATATTCAATGTGGTTTTCCCACGATATTACATCATCCAGGACGATTCCCAAAAATTAAACATTCCTAACTATATTAAGAGAATTGTCATTGATTTCCATTGTTTGTGGTTGTTCTACACGTGACTTATTTGTTTTAAAAATTACAATATTGGTTTTATTACCGTTTAAAATTAGTTTGTTTTTTGCAAACCAACTGCTGGCCTCCGTCATTATGTCATTGGTTTTTTCTTCAACATGAGTGATATTTTCATCACTAATCAATATATTTGTGTCATCTGCGTAGTTTGTTAGTTGACACCAATCTCCATAGCTGCAAGCTATTTCCGTTATATTGTTTAGGTATATGATAAAAATAATCGGCCCTAGTACACTGCCCTGCGGTACGCCAAGTTCTATCGAAACCTCGCTGGATAAATATTCTTTATTGTTCTGTCTAATTAAAACTTGTTGTGTCCTTTTTGAAAGGTAAGATTTAAATAAATTAAATATAGCATTTCTATCACAAGGAAGTTAATGTACACTACGATGAACATTATATTCCTCATTTAAGGTGGGATTAGCGCCGCCATTTTCTATCGTCAATTCGTTTTGCCGAACTGTTGACGATTCGCATGCGCACTGCAGTGCTGTGTTGATCAGAGTAGTTATTTTTATGCTTTTGGCATAAAAAGAAGAAAGACATACAGATTCTGAAGCTGGTAGACATAGCAGATGTTAGTCAACCGGATATAGTTTTATTTACTTTCGTGTTTTGTGCAATTACCGAACCTTTCCTGTTAAAACAGACACATATTCTCTTGAATTCTCAGAAGAGATGACATCTAGATAGACTAGATGACTAGAAAATATCGTGTTAGCAATAAAAATTGTTGTTTTTACTTCAGTTCAAAAAATCGACGTGTTTACTTTCAAGGATTTTAAAGTAAATTGTGGCAAATGTTTATTGTCATTTCGATTTGCCTAAATAGTGACGATTCGCATGCGCACTGCAGTGCTGTGTTGATCAGAGTAGTTATTTTTATCAAAAAAAATATTTTTATGCTTTTGGCATAAAAAAAAAGAAAGACAGACAGATTCTGAAGCTGGTAGACATAGCAGATGTTAGTCAACCGGATATAGTTTTATTTACTTTCGTGTTTTGTGTAATAACCAAACCTTTCCTGTTAAAACAAACACATATTCTCTTGAATTCTCAGGAGAGTAGGAGAGATGACATCTAGATAGACTAGAAAATATCGTGTTAGCAATAAAAATTGTTGTTTTTACTTCAGTTCTAAAAATCGACGTGTTTACTTTCAAGGATTTTAAAGTAAGTTGTGGCAAATGTCTATTGTCAGTTCGATTTGCCTAACTATTGACGGTTCGCATGCGCACTACAGTGCTGTGTTGATCAGAGTAGCTATTTTTATGCTTTTGGCATAAAAAGAAGAAAAACAGACATATTCTGAAGCTGGTAGAGCAAAGCAGATGTTGGTCAACCGGACATAGTTTTGTTTACTTTCGTGTTTTGTGCAATTACGGAACCTTTCCTGTTAAAACAAACACATATTCTCTTGAATTCTTAAAAAAGATGACGTCTAGATAGACTAGAAAATATCGTGTTACCAATAAAAATTGTTGTTTTTACTTCAGTTCCAAAAATCGACGTGTTTACTTTTAAGGATTTTAAGGTAAATTGTGGCAATTTTAGAGATTTAAAAAAAACTTCTTTTTTTAAAGTTTCTTTGCATTTATTTTTAAAAAAATCCATCGGCATACTATTCGCCAATGCCAACCTGAACATCCTTTCCAAAATTAGATACCAATTATTTTTTTAAATAATTGCAAGGTTCCGAAAGTTACCCCTTCATTCAAATCATTTGTAGGTCTTTTATACATGATTGACCTTCAAAACTGTGCCCTTAACCTCTTAACCCGGACAAACGTCATAAGGTGGAATATGTGCTGCACCTCAGGTAGAATGTCGTGTAGATATACATCGTTTTCTTACAGCATTGCACCGGTATATCTTTTTCCGATACATCTCGTCTATCAATTATTTTTTCATTCGGTAGCATCGGAAACTCGCAGAGCCATCACATTCCGATTTCGATTCATGAATTATAAATGAAAGTTTTGTTTTTTAGAAATATTATATATAAATTATACAGGGTGAGTTTTTTAAAGTGTTACAAGACGATATCTCAAAAACGGTTTGAAATATTTTCTGGAAATTTTAGTGAGGAAATGGGAAGATGGGGGACATGTTTAAACATATTTTTGACGTCTACCCCGTTTCCCCATTTTGAGGGGTGGGGGGTAACTTTGAAATTTTAAATAAGATAATGTACTTTTTATTGGTAAATCTGAATCTGCGTGAAAAACTACGTACGACACAAAAAACGTTTTGATTTGCTCCCCTGGTAACGAAATTATGATTTATTAGGTTTTAAAATACAAAAAATACTTTACTATTTAATGTTAACTTATTTCTGTCATGCTTCAGCAGATGTTCGAAATGTCTCCCTTCAACTTCTAATCACTTTGTCACTCTTTTTCAGAATATCATACCTTTGTAACATTTTAGGTCTCACTAATAAGCATGCAACGCGGATTCGGTCTTTCATGTCATCTTAAGTTGTAGATGTAGCCGCCATCACTTTGTGTTTTATAAAATCTCACAGGAAAAAGTCAAGGGGGGTCAAATCCGGGGACCTAGCAGGCTGTTACCCAACCAGCTTGACCAATCCTCCTGTTTTCAAACAATTCGTTACTGGCCTGTATGGAGCTTCGTCCTATTGGAACCACATGTCAGGAGTTTTGTTTTAGTTTAATAATTGGGGTAATTGTTTCCTTAAAAAAAAAATTATACATTTCTCCATTTAAGTGGACTTTGAAGAAATAAGGGCCAATAAGTATATCCTCGATTATACCACACCATACATTTACTATTTGCAGATGATACGACAATTATTTATTTTGCTGAAACTCTTGCAGAAATGTATTTTGATATTAATAATGATTTAAAAATACTTCTTTCTTGGCTTCAATCAAATAAACTTACGTTAAATTTTAAAAAATCTTCTTTTATGTTTATAACTAAAAATAAAATAAATTCCATCATTAACCCCTTAACATTTAATAATGAAAATATTCAATATTCAAAAACGACAAAATTTTTAGGATTAGTTTTAGACCAAAATGTAAATTGGAAATGCCATATCCAGTATATTATCAACTCGATATCTCCTTTGGTATCTGTTTTGTACAGAGCTAGATATTTTATTCCTTTGAAATACTTAAAAAATATATATTTTTCATTAATATATTCAAAATTACAATACTTAGCTTCTGCATGGGGATCTGCTTGTTTATCAAACTTAAAACCATTACAAAAATTACAAAATAAAGTTATTAAATGTATACACAAATTACCACATTTAGAACCAACTGTTAATCTATATAGACCGAAAGGGTATTTACACGTTCAAAACATTTATAAATTAAAAATTTGTATTCTAATTCACTCTATTATTTTAAAAGAAACAAAATCAAACATAACACTTCAGGAAAATAAGACATTACATGATCATAACACCAGACATTGTATAAATTATCAAACTATACCAGTAAAAAGTAATTTCGGAAAAAAATCGCTTTTATATGACGGAATAATAAAATATAACAATCTTCCACAAAATATCAGAAAAATTAAAAAATTGGCAACTTTTAAAAAACAATTAAAGAAATATTTACTAAATTAAATTATTTATACTATTTTTTTTACATTGATTTTATTAATGAAATAAATTGGATTAACTTCCATTTTTTTTTTATTGTTATTTTTTTTTATGGTTATTATTTTCTATATTATGTTGTCACTTTCCATGTAATGAACTGTATAAGTTAGTTTGGAATAAAGACATTTTAAAGTAAAAAAAATTGACCAAGAATGTTGATTTGGCAAAGTTCTCATCCACTGGGGATTTTACTACGTCCAATAGTGCATATTGTGTCTAATTACCTTTAAAAAAACAAACAACAAAATTATTTTTTTGTTTCTACTGACAAGGGATAACTTAAAATCCTACCTGGCCACAATTATGGAAAGTAGCTTCGTCAGAAAAAACAATATTCTTGAGAAACCTGTGATTTCCTTGCATTTGTCTTGTAACCCAATTGCAAAATATAACTCGATCCTCAAAGTCTTGCCCATATAGCTTTTGGTGAAGTGTAACGAGGTATGGATAAAATTTGTACAAATGCAATACGGTCCTAACTGATTTCTGACTTATTTCAGCCTCTCTAGCAAACCGCCTGGAACCAACATGCGGGTCAACAGCTACAATTCCTAAAACTCAACTGCCCTATTTTCATTCGTTTTCGTACACTATCGAACTCGTGGTTTCGTCTTCAGGCTGCCGGTTTTACGATTTCTGGTTTCCAGCTTTTTAAATGCCATATGAGATTTGGGATTATTAGGAAACATCTGCGCCAACACTAATGCAGCTTGTCTGTAGTTTTTTCTGCAATCCCCCAAAATTAACAACATAGCACACTAAAATTCGCTTTCATGTTTAATTAACCAAACCGATAAATAAACGTTAAAACTTAAAAAATCTGAACTGACTTTAGTTAAAACAACGCATTTCCATGGAAACGAGTAATAATTTTAAAATAATTGACCTTGATTTAGAGGTATTTTTTTTTGGTAAAATTCAATAAATAAGTAGAGGTTAAATGGTAAATTCTTTTAAATAAATCATAATTTCGTAACCAGGAAAGCAAATTAAAACAAGTTTTTGTATACGTACGTAGGTTTTTACGTACATTCGGATTTAACGAAAAAAAGAACATTATCTCATTTAAATTTCCAAAGTTACCCCCCACCCTTTAAAACGGGGAAAGGGGGTAGACGTCAAAAATATGTCTAAATGTGTCCTCCCATCTCCCCATTCCTTCACTAAAATTTCAAGAAAATATTTTAAACTGTTTTCGAGATATCGCCCTGTAACACTTTAAAAAACTCGCCCTGTATATTATTTTGATTTTTTTGGGCTTATAAGATTTTTTGATATATTGTATGTATGTGTTAGTAGTATTTCACAGACACATAGTATATAGTTATTTTCCTAACAAGTGCGCAAAGTGATACTTTTCCGCACGCAAGTACAGTTGGACGAACGACGCGAAGCGGAGTTCGGATAAGTTCTTGCGTGCGGAAAAGCACTTTGCGCACTTGTTAGGAACAACATTTTTCCTACGAGCTTCATATCAGATAACAACAAAAATAAAAATATGATAATTTATTTAATAATTTTTAATTCGACTTTAAAGAAAGAACTATAATATACTTACAACTAAAAATTACATAACAAAAAAAAATAATAGAAAATTAAAAAATTACATAACAATAAAAAAAATAATAGGAAACTTAATTATTTGTTTATAACATTATATTTATCGTCAGAGCTGCTCATTTTAACAGTGTTTATATATATTCCCTACCAAGGAGATTTTTGAATAGTTTTACTTTTCCGCACCCAGTGCGGATAAGAGTCTTATCCGCACTAGTGCGGAAAAGTGTAACTTTGCACACAAAAATGCGTGCGCAAAGTACTACTTTGCGCACGCTCGTAGGAAAAAATTAATTTTATGATTTGGGGCGTAGATTACATCTAACGACTTTAGTGTAAGAGTTTTTAGTTTTTAAAATACAAACTTTAAATTCACTTTTTTTGAGTTTATATATAAATTTCGTTGTAGTTTTATTCCTCTTTATTCTGCTATTATAGATATGTATCCGTTAAGATGACGTTGAAGTCGTCAACTACATTTTTAATCGCCAGGACACGAAAATAACACGAATAAAAGTAAACGATAAATAAGCCCAAACACTATATTTATGTATGTACACTGTATGTAGTAATAAATCAAGATTTTTGAGAAAATGTTTTAAAACGGGCTTTTGCAAAATTTAGCAGGAAAAATTAGAAAATAAACAAAAATGATGAAATCTGATCTGAAGTGTGTTTCACGACCACTTTTTAAAAAACTCTGGTCTCACAAATCGAGACGAGATTTTTTTCGTCTCGTAATTTACGCAACATGACGTCATAAAAAATTCTGCAAAAGTTCCAAGTACATAGCGTTTTTATTATTACAATGAGGTACCATGTGAGTATTATAATTGCATCCTTCTGACACGATTTTCAAACGAAAACAAACGACCCCTCGCGGTTCGCGCCGTTGCCTATAAATTTGAATTAAGTTTTTAGGGTTGCAACTGTGTACAAAAATAGAATTGTAGAATATTAAAAGTAAGATAGACCCGTTTTGAGCATCCAAGGCACAAAACGGAAACGCTGGTTGCCTGTACAGGGCGGAACAGAATGCACGCAAGTGCAAAAATATATCAGTTACCGGCGTCATACTTTTAAAAACACCTGTCTGCTTTGTTTTATCTGTCTGTTTTTGGTAAACAATGTGTGTAATCTGTTTCAATAATGTGTAAATTATACTTAGTTTATAATATGTTGTTTTAACTGGATAAATAATAAACTGGGATGTTTACTTGTGTTTCTTCCGATAAACTATTGTGGAAATTTAAGTTTTTATTGCTCGTTGTAATATTCGTTTAATATTTGTGTGTGTAATAACCTACAAAAAAAACAATGTCACTGTTATAATATGGTAGTTTGCGAAAATACATATTATTGTCTTTATGTAAATAGTAAAATTGAAGCTAGGTTGTTTTGATTTACAACGGCATTATTTTAAAATAATTATACCAAAAACAAAACCTGCAATGTTCCAGGGTGCAAATCAAATTACCATAGCTCCTTAAAACAAGGTAAGAAACTTTATCTACCTCAAAATTTCCGGCCAGTTATTATTTATAAAAAAAAATTATTAAAAGCAATTCCCCTCAGCGACCACTGGACACCATTAAAATAGTATGTAATTTACTTCCTATATTTCAAAGTTCAATATTATAATTAATTCGCGAAAACGATTATCGAACGGTTCTCTATATCAAACATTTCGACAAAAACTATAAACGTTATAAAAAAAGATCATTGAAACCAACCAATATATTTATTACCTTATTATGTACTTCTAATTTTGTCCTCACAATGTCTTATAGACACATACCTACTTATAAAATTTATAAATGTTTTTTTTTTTTTTAATTTTAAACATTCTTCGACACCTACTTTTAGAAAGTTTTTTTTTTCTTCCCCAGTTTAGTTGGTTGGTTAATACCCCATTTACTGACTTCTCACATACTCAGTATGTTTAACTATCATCCAATTTCTTTATATTATGTTTATTTAACACATCAAATTTTTAGTTCCATAAAAGCTCCATTAAGGTTCTACACCATTTTCTCTTCTGCTAAAACTATCAGCACCAAATATATTTTCTGTCTCCTTGTGATGAACGTTTCTACGGTCGAAACATGTAGATACTCTTACTGAATATTCTTATTCTATTAAACTTTGTGGAGGAAAACTTTTAATTTTTTGTTTTAATGTTAGGTAAAAAAAATTTAGGGGATTTTTATATTTAATGTTTTAGTTAAAAAACTTTTTAGGTCTGATGATGCCCATATAGGGCGAAACATGTTACCTTTTTTATTAAATAGTGATTGACGAGACGACGAGTTTGTGTTGTTTTAGTTTTATTTGTTCATATTTCCTGCTAAATTTTGCAAAGTATTTTTTAAAGCATTTTCTAAAAATCTTGTTATTAAATCCCATAAATTTTGATATAGTAAAAGAATTTTGAATAAGCTTTCCAGAGAAGTATCACAAGTGGGGTAGTGCCGTTTAAGATTTTAAAGAGGATTAGGGTAGTGCTTCAGGGGTGGGTAAGGGGGTCTGCAAAATACCTGATTTTTATTCCCCCGCGTTTTTGTAGAAATAGTATTTTTGGTTTTTTTATATCTTCTTTAGTGTAGAAAATATAGACATTGTACGTTTTCAAAAGGTCACCCTGTATAGCGTGTAAGTATGAATCAAGTAAAAAGTTTCTAAAATCATCATTTTACGTACTTTAGTCAAACAAAAACAACGATTAGCAGAAAATTAGTTCCCAACTACGTCTTAAAAAATGATATTCTAATGGGAAAAAAGAAACAAGTAAAAACAACCGACGAAAGACCCCAAAGGGCATAATCTGTTTATCTACAACGGAAGGAGACTAAAAGTGTCTAAAAGACATTGATTTAACACTGAAAATTAACACGAAGCGGTGCTAATGCCATTTTAATGCAAAATAGATGGCTTAGATAAGAATCGGAGTTTATGTGGTACGTAAAATCATTGTGAAAGGTTCCGTTGTACAAAAGATTTTAAACTGAGCTTTTGTGACAATTTAATAACAATGGTATTAATTCTTCTTTGCCAAAGATGTAGGTATAATCTATGATTTTAAAATTATGACAGAGCAAAAAAAATGAAAAATTTTGATATAATTAATTTTTATTAGCTTCATATCTAAAAAATGTTAATAGAAAATAAAGGCACAGTTAAAAGAATATAATATATTCTTTTAATTGTGATAAAGGTAAAGTACCTGTTCAATGACCGCTGACCGTTACGTCATATTCTCTATATCTGTGGTACGTCATAAATTAATTCAGTCAGTTTGACTTACCGGTGGTAAAGGTTATGATTTTTCTTAGGCTTGATCTATACAGGGTTAGGAAAAATTACCAGAACGGTCCATTATTTCAAAATATACAGGGGTTATCAAAAAACGTCTTAAATAAAAAATGTAGGGCTAATAAAAATCTACATATCGGTGATAAATTGAAATATACAGGGTCGCCCACAAAGTTGTGGAGAATGATAGTTATATTTTTTTAAATAGAACACCCTGTATATTTTTACATTTTTCAGTTCCACATAAAATTATAATTATTTTTTATTAAATGCATTATTAGTCTATACTTCATAGTTTCCGAGATATTGACTCTCGAAAAGTGACATTTTTGAATTTTGACAGCTTATAACTTTCTAACAGTACGTCTTAGAGCAAGAAGGCTTACATGTCCCTATCTTCAATTTTTAATATATTTTCAAAAAAATCAACTTCCGGTTAAACCGGATGTAACACGAAAGGGAACACGAAGATTGTGGCGACCCTGTATATTGCAATTTATCACCGATATGTAGATTTTTAACAGCCCTACATTTTTTATATAAGACGTTTTTTGATAACCCCTGTATATTTTTAAATAATCGACCGTTCTGGTAATTTTTCCTAACCCTGTATAACGACGGATGCATAAATATGAACAAGTACAAGATACAAGCGCGTTTTTTCCAATTTTTAATTATTATTTTTATACTGTTAATGAAGTCAGAAATAAGTAGTTTATTTAGGGAAAAAGGTATCATGGGATGAAACATTTCGTTTTTGAAAATTAGTATGAAGTTTTTAATTAATTTAAATTTACTGAAAAATAAATAAAATTTAAAATTGAATCATATATTTTTTTATCTAGTGCATCTCCAGTACATCAGTTTATATATTTTGTTTCAAATATTTTCATCTTATTTATAAAATCATAAAGAGGAAAATATAATAAATAATGACAACACAACAAAATACAGTTTTTAATAATTAAAATAAATAATATCCACAAGGGTCATCATCAGATTCGTCCAAGTTAATAATAAGGGGAAGAGTATCTGAAGCATCGATAAATCTTTCCCGTTCCCATACATCATTTATAATTTTATTAGTTTTTTGTTACAGGATGCATAGAACTTATTTTTGCATCATAATAGCGCTTACATTTCGACCAAACCATTTCAATAGGATTAAAGTGACAATGATATGGAGGAAGTCTTAAAACTCGGTATCCATGTTGCAATGCTAGTTCGTCCAACCTATTAAAATAAAAATAATTAAAAAATAAAATAAAAGGCGCTTTCCAGATTACCTTTAACGTTTGGGTGGGATATGCTGCTTCACTATTATCCAGATCTGATCCTTCCGTATTTGGAATTTTTTTAATTAGCCCAGAATGATAGGTAGGTAGTGATAATTAGCGACGGTTCCTCCAAGTTTGGTAACAATTTTTCTTCAAACCATTTCTCAAAGTTTTTACTATTCATCGAATCATGATAATTACCAGATTTCAGGCCAGACTTAAATATTAAACTTGCATTATTCACAAATCCATTTTCTGAACCAGCATGGAGAATAATATACCGCACACCTTCTAACGATTTTTTTTAAATGTATCAAGAGTATTATCTTGCCAACTTCGCCCAAAAGTCCAGGTTTCAACCAGAAAGACAGGTTTTAAGGGAAATGAGAGTTGCCGTTATTCTTAAATTCTCTTAAAAATTCAATTTTTTTCGGCTATATGGGGTCGCTCCATTAAAAACGCCTGTTTGATACAGTACATTTTCGCCATTTAACTTTAATTTTTTTTACACAGTCCGCCAATGAGCCAGTGGATATTTCAACACTATTAATGGTTTTAAGGTTTAGTATTGAGCGAATGGTAGCGTGTTTACCTGCTCTATACATCCCATAAATACGCTCTTTTATGGTATGTTCATTAATTTCGTGAAGTTGTCGACCACAGGATGATATAGCTGCATTATTGCGATTCTTAAAAACTACATCCTTTTCTATCCCTTTTGCCTTAATTCGTTGGATTATTGAACACGAAACTCTCAAAGCATCAGAAGCTCTCTAAAACAGATAGGTATTCATAAAAGGATTGCCATAATTATATTTTTCATGTTTATTATTTATGTTTTCACAATTCCTGCTTTATTATATCTAGTTACCTCGTAAACTGCGTTAAAGGTTAAAAGAGTCTTTGGGCAACACTTTCTTTTTGAAAATAATCAAATAATTTTAAAATTAACTCTTGTTCTTTTTGACAATACCGTGATATTTTTAAAATAATGTTGATTAAAAATTTCACTCCCAAAAATTACAATAAAACTTTTTTGACTGGTAATTATACGACATACATTATTGACGCAAATTTACTATCTCACCTAGTTCACGGATGTTAGAAAGATAAGCACTACTTGTGACGTAATGGTCAGCAGTCATTGAACAGAGTTTAAAGTAAAATGCACACATTTATAAATACAGTGTCACCAGTAAAAAAGTCCGCATCATATGGGATTTTTTTTTATTAATAGCTTTATTCGAAGTTGAACTTTGGCATCAAGTTCTGCTTCGATCGAGATGAAAATTAAGCAAAAAAAATAGTAGTCACGTGATTCGCATTATCTGTCAATTTTTAATTATTTCCAAAAAATAATTCTAAAGTGGGGTTATTTCTGAAAGTATCGAAAAAAGTTATTAAAAAAAGTTTTTTTAAATGTAGTTTCTAGCCCACATGCAAAATTTTAGCTGCATAAGATAATTTTGATTCTTTACCCATATTTTGTAAATTGCACCACTTTTGCAAAATAAGACTTAACGCAACCTACATAAAACTTCTTAGTTTTGACAATGCTTTATTTCAGATACATTTTCTTTAAAGTAGCGCCATATTAAATGTGTGTTTTTCTACAAAATCAAAATTGGGCTATTAAAATTTGGTCGCATGTGATGCAAAGTTTATTTATTTTTGACCCTGTGACGCCTGACCATTATATTATCTGATGAATCTCAAATATTTTGGTAATATAGAAGATTTTAAATTTGAATTTGAATTTATAAAGTAACTTCATAAAATAAGAATTTTTGAAAACGTAGTTTGTGCCTGAAAGTAATACACCTTAATATTAAAACAAAAAAGAAGACAGTGCCATCAGTAAAGTGTTCATTAAGTGGAAAATAAATTTTAGTGGTGGGTAAAAAATCGAAATTATCTTATGCAGCTGAAATTTTGCACATGGGCTAGAAACTGCATTTAAAAAAACTTTTTCTAATACCTTTTTTTGATAGGTATTTTCAGAAATTACCCTACTTTAGAATCATTTTTTGGAAAAAATTAAAATTTGACAGATAATGCGAATCACGTGACTATTATTTTTTGCCTAATTTTCATCTTAATCGAAGCAGAACTTGATGCCAAAGTCAAATTTCGAATAAACCTATTAATAAAAAAAAATCCCATATGATGCGGACTTTACTGATCACACTGTATATAATTTAATTCACAAAAACAATAGGAATAATTTACTGTGTTATAATATCACTTTATTTAATAATATTAGTTCGCGATGTTGAAACGAAAAATGCAAGATGTTGACGGGCTGAGCCGCGTGGAACCAAAATATTTATCTGTTTTATAATTTCGGACCATTCAATTTTGTTATGAGGGATATTATGTAAAAAATTAGTGTCGGAAAAAGTTCACCGGTTCTCCAAGAAGGAGAGCGAATGCCTTTCCAATAACTGATCGTGAGAAAACCAATATCCGGATACACACAATCCAATTTAAGGCTAAGGTACTTGAGATAACGTTGCTGAATTTTTCGAGACTGCCGATATGCGCCTGGTAAAATGAACTAAATGGTAGATGCATACTCCAACCTTGATCTAACAAAACTAAAAACAATAATTTCAAAGTGTGCTAGTTAGAAAAATCCCCAATACTCTAAGGTGCTATTTATGGAGTTTAAGGTCATAAAAGGTACGGATATGGGTGATTTAATGGTGTGTTTTTACAGATGGACGGAGTCGAGGTGGCTCCTGGTAATAAAAATGGGCTTTTTAACTAAATTTTAATTTTAATCCCATCGCATAGAGAAAGAAAATATTAAATTTTCTACGGTTTCACTTTTTTAAATTTTCAATTATTTACTGAGAAAATAAATAAAGAAGATACGCTATTTGATAAAAACACGGGAATAAACTCACTGACGTCACATTTGCCGCGACTCATGGGTCCGAATTATTCAGCTGAAGATCGAACACCGCATCTACCCGACTATCGGGCAGGTTGTTTTCTATTTTTAAGCTGTTCTTGTCTATTTACTTTATAAAAACACAGATAGCAATATAATCCGTTGAAGCTGACAAATAAAAGAATTGCGCGGATAATGGGATGACGTAATAAGGTTTTGATCTCATGTTCTCAAACTTTCTGCTTTCGTGACGTCTTTTTAATTGTCTCTAGAAAAGGTTTGTGACACTCTAGAAAGATTTTTGTAATATTGGGATGTATTTTCAATAGGTTCTAATTCAGGATGGTAATGCTGAATATGATAAATTCAATTATAGTGAAAAGTAGCCATTGTACTTGTACTGAAAAAGGTAGGGTCCGAGATCGCGCGGCTAACAAAAATTACGCTAAATTAAAGATTATATTATTAGGGATATCTGACAACACTGTTGTCAATTGCACCAACATTTGAAAAGTAGGGTCTCATATAAAATTAAAAAAAATTGTAAATATATAAATTTTAATTTTATTAAGAATCTTTAACAAATATACGACATGCAGAATAATGTGTGTGAAATACAGTATAAATACAGAAATGCATTCAAATATAGAAATCATAAAACTAACACGAGTCATATTTATACAGATAGAATAAAACTATTGTAATAAAATAACCTTTTACTATACTTTAGGCTTTAATTAACAGAATTGAATACATAGAGAAATACTATATGTCAGCAAGTGACAATATACCAAAAGTACAAGTACCAGAAGATTAAGGTAAACAATACAAACTTATACAGGAGTAACTAGAATTATACCACATTAACATTTTTCACATATAAATCTTCTAAAATCTTTGTAGCTTGTTCAAACTTCTCACATTCACTAATATGTTCGTAGACGGTATGAGACACAAAATTAGTTAGAAGCCTTAGTTTTGCACTATCATCAAGTTTATTTTCTTTATCGCTTGTTTCCAAAAAATTTTTAAAAGTCTTGAACCAGTGTTTCCATTCTTTAGCCGCTGAGTCTTCATGTGGATCTGCTTCAAATCGTTCAGGCTTCAAAAACTTGTCCATTTATAATTCTGTTAATTAAATTGTAATAAAATAAACCTGGGGAGAATGTGGTATAATTCTAGTTACTCCTGTATAAGTTTGTATTGTTTACCTTAATCTTCTGGTACTTGTACTTTTGGTATATTGTCACTTGCTGACATATAGTATTTCTCTATGTATTCAATTCTGTTAATTAAATTGTAATAAAATAACCTTTTACTATACTTTAGGCTTTAATTAACAGAATTAAATACATAGAGAAATACTATATGTCAGCAAGTGACAATATACCAAAAGTACAAGTACCAGAAGATTAAGGTAAACAATACAAACTTATACAGGAGTAACTAGAATTATACCACAACTATACTAAAAAAACTGAAGCGGGATTGCAATAATATGAAATGCCATTAATACTCTATTAGTGATCATTTGTTTTGGGATGAGTGATGCAATTTTTGGTTTAAACGATTTTTTTTACCTTAATATTTTTTATGATATATTTTATGTTGTATATTATTGCTGTTAATTTTTATAAATGTATCTAATTGAAATTCCAAATTAACTCTTAAAATCTGATTAATATTCTGATGAGGTCTATCAAATGATTGATTAAATTAATTGTGAAAGGAATGAAAAAAAAGAAAATGAAGAAAGGAAAAGTATAATCTTGACTTATACAGTAATCAATCAAATAATCGCAAAACTTATCCAATACATCATGTTCTGGTTAAAATTTAAAAAAATCTATTGCAAAACAGTCACATACACACATTGGTTATAAAAACGGTTATCTACTTCATGTTCCTCGCCATTATTTTTCTGGTACTTACCCGAAAGACTCAACTTTTGGATTTTTCTGTACCAGAACTGTGTAAAACGACAATGTACAATATTGTCTTCTGGAAATGCTTTCCATATTGTTTTGTGAATAGCATCTTCAAAATCTCCAATGAATCGTAATGATTTTAAAGGCAAATTGAATAACTGTTGACATTCTATGTTTTACTCGAAGGTAGTAAAATACGTTTTTTGAGGTTTATTTGACAGCAAACAAAAGACTAAAGGAATATAATTATTGCCGTTATTAGAACCTTGGATGGTAATTATTTATACAAACAGTTAATGATAGTACTTGAAAGATTCATCAGCATATCATTCCTTTGAATTTACCAAGCATTGCAAATTTATTTTATCATTTCTGACTAAAAACTTTTGTTGTCTATTAGTAACAATATCAAGATGTTCAACTAGATTGTGAAATTCCAAAATATCTTTTGGTAATGCTGGATGAACCGTTGACCTAGCTTGATATACCTTTTTCCTCCTTCTTGAAACACCTTTGGTCGTAACTTATTCACTAGACCATTCGATTTTATCACATCTCTGATTATTTTATAGGTTTTTCCGATAAATTGGTAACTGCTACTTTTTTTGCGGAATTACTTAGTAATTGCCTAGTTATTCCTTGTAGTGAATCTGGTTCGTGATTGTGTTCTCACACCGATTCCATTATCACAGTATTTTTATCACTCTCACTTTTTTAATATACTTTACAATTTCTACTATTTACTAAGTATAAAATAAATTTATAACTACTATAAGGTTTTTTCAGAAGAAAAAAGGTATACAACTGCTAATATATTTACATTTTGTATAATTTTTCTCTTTAATTATAATAATTAGGGTAGGACCCCCGCAGGTACAACTTGTAAAGTGTCTTTCATGATAGTTGATTGAAACTCCAAACTTCAAGGTTCAAAGATTCATTTCATTAGAAATAAAAATATAGCTGTCAACAGTGTTCTAATATTTACCTAAATTTTGAAATATATGGAATTAATAATAGAAGCCACCTCGAACCCTTGAAAAAGTACCTGAAAAAACGGGATCCATCTCAACTTTCCCCTTACAGATATCCCATTATTTGATTGATATTGTCCATATTTATATACAGTGAGTTTTTTTAATGCGGGCCATAGGGATTTACATGGCAAATCTTTAAGTCAACGTTAGACACATTTCTATTGAGAACTACAAGTTGAAATTTTACACAAATATTTCTTGTGGTCTCATATCCAATTTAGGACCATGTTTGTATTACTTTACTAACGCAAAACATTGAAAAATACCATTTTAAGTTATAATATCAGGCTGTTTTGCCCAGCCCTGTATATCAAGTTTACCCAGGTATATTTGACATAAGCTGGTATGTGACATTTTTATAATAGTTGGCAAGTTATACTAAAATAAATACTGATAGCCGTGTTTTCTTTTCTAGGTAGTTAATTACAAGAGGGTAAAAAAGTGTAACTTTAAAAAAATAAAAAGAGCTTTTTTAGGTATCTCTTGGAGCTTTTTTACACAGATTGTAGGTTAACTTCTTCCTCCCATCTTATATTTTATCTATTCTCAAGTTTTAATATTATTTGTTTAATATAAATGTGCCTAACATATGCTTAAAGATTTACCATGTAAATCCCTATGGCCCGCGTTATAAAAAAAACGCAGTGTATATAATAATATGTCGTAGGCTAATTACAAATTTATTCGTTCGTTTCAACACCGAATTGCTCTCAGGCTCATTGTAAACGGTTCTTCAATCTCATTTGTTTTAAGATATGACTGATTATAACTAGTCGTTATGTAAAGGACTGGAAAGTACTCACATTTTATAAAACACCTATTTATGTTGTTGCTTGATCGTATAATATTTTAAACAAATAAGTAGTAAGTTGGACACTTTATTTTTGTCATAACATCATAAAAGAAATTAATGGGTAACTCTTACAACACATGTTCCGACATTCGCTACGTAAATTTAGATATATATTTACATAATGTAATCTAACATAATTTAAAAGTATTATTATTTGACTTATTTGAACACGGTCCGCTTGAATGACATTTACTATTGCATTTCAAGTGAGCCTTAAAATAAAAACACTTATTTGCTTGCCTTGCAGGAACATTTCTTGAATCCCTGCCCTCCAAATTTAGAAAACTTAGTTAAAGCTTCTCTCAAAGAAATAATTTTTCCTTCCAAAACCTGAATTGGTTCGAGATATTCAATGCCAACGATTTCGTCTCTTGAAAACCATCTATTCAAAATACCGTGCTTAGTACCAATTTGGTTTACTCCTTTTTTTATTTCTACGATTGTTCCCAATATATTTTAGAGTTTAGTGGTCCCCTATCGAATGTAGGTATTTCAACCGCAATATTCTGTATCTGTATTTTGAAGCATTTCTTCTGAGCACGTTTTTGACCAGCAAGACATCCCATTCTTGGTAACCAATATAAATTGGTGTTTTATAAAAGGCCTAAGTACTTTCCAGTCTTTTACAAAACGACTAGTTATAATCAGTCATATCTTAAAACAAACGAGATTGAAGTACCGTTAGCAATGAGCCTGAGAGCAGTTCGGCGTTTTATGAAACGCCTAAAAAAATCAGTCGAATTGTAAAAATTCGGTATTTATTCTTTATTTTACAATATACTTACCTAGTCATTTATAAAACGACTAGGCGTTTTATAAAACGACTGAATTTGTAATAAATATAAATAAAACATAATATACACTATTTATTATTGTGGTTGCATTTGAAGGCATTTCATTTGGTTACTGCCAATATTACGTTTTTTTTCTTGGTTGTTTTTTAATGGCTAACGTTTCAAGTAAATTAAGTTTTCTGCTTTTATTTTAAATAAATAGGGATTTTATTTTATTTAATACTAGCGTGTACCCGGCATTCTCCCCGGTATACCTACCGGTATACGCCCTGGTATACGTCTTGCTATGGTCGCTTTCTCTGAGATGCCATAATAAGGCGAGTTCACCATCACGATCACGTCAAGTAATACTTTACAGATTTATAGATACAAACCCGAACAAACCCGGCCAAACCCGAATTATTCTATATATTAGTACCCGGCATGCGTTGTTACAACGCCACTTTTTTTAATGCTAAAACCTTCCTCGGCCTGCACACAACAACTCACCAAGGTTTCATCGCAATCGGATGAATGATATAGGAACGTATACGGGACATACAGCCAGACAGAGAAACATTTATTTTTATATATATACATGACACTGTTCGGGTGTGTGTCATTTTTTCTACAACCTAAGATTGTTGTACACTTGTGACAATACTATTATACCGAATCCTTTGGGCACGGCACTGTTTGGGTATGTGTCAATTTATCCGCAATCCATAATGTATTTCAGACAATAATATTGTGCCGAACCCTTCGGGCACGGCACTGTTCGGGTATCTGTAGTTTTTCACATTAGTATAGTTTTTCATAATCCAAGATCGTCTTATCAAATATGTATAGTTTTTTCACAACCAAAGATAGCTTTAAAACATTGTGTTTTTTTTTCACAAATCCATTTCGTTTTTCTGGTATCCATGATTGTCGCTTAAGAAAACGAAATTAAAGAAATTTTCTGTACCTAAATAACGAAATTTTATACCTGAGCTGTCAAATTTTGTTATCTCTTCAAATAAGAAAGTTACACGTGATTTTATGTGACAGCTGTTAAATTTTGACAGATTGACATATACTTTTTTTTTTCATGTTAAAAAATTTTTTTGCATTTCTTTTTTGTCCAAGATCGTAGCTGCAAGAATAAAAAAAAACAATTTATACTTGATCTGTCAAATTTTGACAGGTAAGTGTCAAATTTTTTTTTATTTTTTTCTTGTCCGGGATGGTAGCTACAATATTGCCAAATGAAATATTTGAATTAAAAGAAGTTGAAATCACTCCTGTCAAATTTTGACAGCTGTCAATGTCAAATTTTTAATGGCCATTTTTTCACCCAGGTTAGTACTTAAATTAATCCGATATCAAAAATTTGTTATCTCTTCAAATAAGAAAGTTACACGTGATTTTATGTGACAGCTGTCAAATTTTGACAGGTAAGTGTAAAAATTTTTTTCATTTTTTTCTTGTCCGGGATGGTAGCTACAATATTGCCAAATGAAATATTTCAATTAAAAGAAATTGAAATCACTCCTGTCAAATTTTGACAGCTGTCAATGTCAAATTTTTAATGGCCGTATTTTCACCCAGGTTAGTACTTAAATTAATCCGATATCAAAAATTTGTTATCTCTTCAAATAAGAAAGTTACACGTGATTTTATGTAACAGCTGTCAAATTTTGACAGGTAAGTGTAAAATTTTTTTTTATTTTTTTTCTTGTCCGGGATAGTAGCTACAATATTGCCAAATGAAATATTTCAATTAAAAGAAGTTGAAATCACTCCTGTCAAATTTTGACAGCTGTCAATGTTAAAATGCCACTTTTTTTATCCTTTAATGTTCCTCGGCCTGCACACAATAACTCACCAAATTTTCATCGTAATCGGATAAATGGTATAGGAACGCATACGGGACATACAGACAGACAAACATTCATTTTTATATATAGATTGTATGTTTTCCATAGGTGCAATGGTTGAATATCCCGGTACTGTTTTGTCTCTGTAAGATTAAATTACTGTGCTCCTTTAACCCTGATTTTTTTTCTTCCCGTCTGGCGAATATAAATTATATTACAGTTGTCACAATTGATTTGATAACGGCCACTTTTTGCTAGTGTTTTGACTCTATTTTCGCATTCATGATGTGTTTACCTATACTATTTTTATTGACTTGTATTGGTGTTATGTTTCGTTTTTTAAGTTTTTAGATATTTTCTTGGTTTCTGATTCCCGTGTATTTAATTGCATATTATTTGGTTTGTGTTTTATCAGATTGTATCTTATATAGAAAATTTTTTGACATTTCAAACAGCCAATTAAATTTTGTTATTCTTTATCATCTTACATAAATCACCCAATCATATCAACATTTAAGTGAAAACAACACTCCGGGTAGTTTTCAATCACTATGACACCCAGGCATCATTTATTATGACACCAATACTTTGACAGTTCATATTCCAACTATATAAATTTCAAAATGTCACGTTTTGGCAATGCAAATTTTCATTGCATTAACGCGCTAGTTAATGAAACAATCCCAAAAAATACCAGAAACAGTCACAAATACACGTGGGGAATATTTATAGAGTTTTGCTGTGAACGCAAATACGAGTTAAATAAACATATAGAAGCGTAGAAGAGCTGGCAATGATACTGAAAGATTGGGCGGTTAATATGAGAAAAAAAGATGGGACTGAATTCAAAGAAGCAACGGTAAAGACTATGTGGAACGTTTCGTGCAAAATTTTACAAGAAAAGTACTATAATGAATATAAGATTATGATTGACCCGTTTAACAGCATAGTATTTAAACCAGCCCGAGATGCCCGCGATGCAACCAGAAAGAAATTACAAGCAGATCCATGTAAACGTAAGACCAGTTCAGTTTCGTTAAGTCTATCTGAAGTAAACCAAATAATATTGTTCTGGAATGAAAATACCCCTGAAGGTCTTATGCGTAAATTCTACCATATTGCTGCAGTAGAATCAGCGTGGAGAGGAGGCGAAGCAGTTGCATATCTCCTGGATTTTTTTCAAATCGAAAAAAATAACGATGGTTCTCCAACAAATCGTATTGAATATAATCCAGTGTTCAGTAAAACTTGCCAAGGCGGTTCAAAAAGCTGTACAAGTAGTAAATGGTTGATTGTCAATAGTGAAAGTCAAAGATGCCCTGTACGCCTGTTTCATAAATTGATATCAAAACGAGGCGTACATATAACCTCACCACGGCTGTTCTTAAAAGCAATTCGACACTGGAAAACGGAAACCGATAGTTGGTACGATAATGTTCCTGTTGGCAAAAATACTATTAATGGATGGACAAAATCGTCTGCTGAAGCTATCGGCCTGAATGTAAAGGATAAAAAAATAACAAACCATTCAAACAGGTCAACTGCTGTTAGCGAATTGGCAAAAAAGGTGTGCAAGAACAACAATTGCTGAAAATCACTGGTCATAACAATCCAAATTCTATAAAACCATACTTAAACATCGACCAAGAACACCACAATAAGATTATTAATACTATGCGTGGTAATGGATCTTCTATAGTAGAAAAAAATACCGAATCAAATGTTACGTTAAATTTTAATAACTGCACCTTTACAAATTGTACTTTTAATAAATAAATAATTGTTTGGTTGCGAGAAATTTTATTTTTTTATCAAAAATTTATCAAAAAATTTTCTGACCGAATATCCCTCGGACATTGACCAATGCCTCATAATTTTATCTCAAGCACGTAACCAAGGTAACAACCCTCCGCCTTCAGCGTCGGGTTGTTACCAGGCAACGTGCTTTCGACTAAAATTATCTCGTCCATTATCAATGTCCTAGGGTTATTATAGCTGAAAATCAACCACAATAGATACAGTCATAACATCACACTCTAAAAAACTACAACAATCGAATCTATAGGAGCCTTCAATACCATGATACATAGATTATTTAACATTATCGTCTCCAAATCAGAATATGAAAAAGAACTATTTAATGAAGACAATGACAACTCTCTAAAAATTAACACTTATAACCTCCCTAGAGCATAAATTATTTTCTTTTCACCGCAAAGTATCCATTCAATGGGTCCATTATAGACTCCCATTCGTTGAAGATGTTTTCTTAAGTGACAATAACCTGTTAGTAGGCCGGTCACTTGTTTTAGCTGGGTGCGCGTCAAGAGCTGCAGCGTTCCAGCTGATAGCTTCTTCGAGGGCCTATCGATAACGACTTGCGTGTGTGCCTGACCAGGTGTACCGTTCCATCGAGATAAATGTTGTTTTTACGCCCATCTGTCTAATGTTGTTTTGGTTGCCTTTTTTGATATTCCAAGTGCGGGTTCTGGGCCCCTGAAATTTTGAGCAGATCCGGTTCTTGCCAGTTCATCTGCTTTTTCGTTACCTTTTCCTTTTATCCCTGAGTGACCAGGAACCAAGAGGAGTTCAACCTTGTTGTTTCTGGCTGCCAAATCTTTTAGGTCGTTAAGGCACTCCATTGTGATTTTTGATGTAAATCGAAAGGAGTTCAAACCCTTAAGGGCAGCTTGGCTGTCTGATAGGATATGTATCTTTTGGTCTTGGTAGCCCTTTTTAATTCTTTTGTACGCATGCTTGGATCGCATGAACTTCTGCTTGGTATACTGTGGCGTAGTTTCCCAGGGGGATGCTGATTTCCATTCTGGGTCTTTCCCCAAATATATCTGCGCCTACTCCGTTGGCCGTTTTTGATCCATCAGTGTATCAAACTAGGCCATTGTCTAGTGACGGAGATTTTCCTTTGGACCACAGATCAGCGTCACACCTGATATTAAATGGTTTTGTAAAGTTATAAATCGCTTTTATGCGATCGGTTTACATCTACAAGAGCTCGTCGTTGATAAGGTCCGTGGCTCTTGATGTAAGTGACATAATACAACTCTGTGTTATAAAAAACAATAGTGGGCACTATATTTTGGTAAATTATAAGCATTTAAATTGCATTATTTTTACTTTTCCTGTGCTCCAGTAAAATAATTCATTCTTAAATCTTTCGAAGAAATGAACAATGATTATCAAATTGATAATCTCATCAAGAGCTCCCACTCATCTCGATATTGATCCGAAAAGTGAAACGCCGTGCACGAAAACAGCTCACCATCTCGAAAATGTATTGACTTTTGACTTGTTCACATTTTATCGTGAAGAGTTCCAAGCGGTATTTGACGTTTTTCACTTCTAGCGTTCGAAATAACTTGGAACAATCTTTTCCAGAGCACGAATCGATTCTAAAAGTTTTTGATATGCCTGCGAACAAATAAAACTGTATGATTGAATCGATCAAGTCCCTTGTTCACTTGCAACCCGAATTCTTTGTAGATGAATCCGAATCTATCCAAGTCGATTTTCAAACGCTTTTTGAGTCATATGGAGGATCGTTAGATATTTCGAAAAAATCGTACAAATTACGGAAAATAGAGCTCTGTGCTACATTTTTGGCATATTATTGAATATACTCAGTTAGGGAAGCTTGCAAGCGGGCAGTGCCTTCAAATTTCTTTGGGAACAGCAATTTCATAACAATATCGTCAAGGTCAACTGAAGAAATATCTGGTGCTTGAGGATATATAAATTTTCCTTTTTTATATCTCAAAAAATCTATTTCAAACAGTCGTTCTCTATGACTTCCTCAATTTTTCCAAAATAGTGTTTTAGGACCTTCTTTGTTGCAAATCTCACAAGCACAAAATCTCCTTCTGTCCAATTACGTCTCCCAGTATCTGCATTGATTATATTGGCTCCATAGATTCAAAAAATTCTGTGTCCGAGTTTTCGTGGTCGAATTCACTTACATCGTCAGATTCTTCATCGTCGACAATAGAGCTCTGTGCTTGTTAAATTGTATGATTTGTTTTGACTTCTCCAATTTCTTCGGCATTCTATAAAAGATCTTTCAGTTAATTGAAGCTGCTCAGGAATTTTCTGCGAACGACGATGGGCGATAATCGTTTGAATTCTTTGATGTTACTGTTTTCTTTAAGAAGATATTGTAGACAGAATTCACGTCAATGAAATCGTGAAAGCCTGTTCTGAATGAAAACTTCGTAGAGTTTGAATGAGAGACGTGAGAATTAACAGGGGATTTTTATTATTGCCTGAAAAGAACCGTTGCTGTGTTTAGGGAAACAGGTTCTATACAACACAAAAAAGGGGCAGGAAGACCATCTGTAAGAACAGAAGTACTTGTTGCAAACGTTCGTGAATTTAAGAATGTAAAGTCGAGTGCCCTTTTAATATCCTATACCTTTTGTCACTAGGAAATATAAAAATATTTAATGTTCTTGTAACATATTTATATAAGGTTAATTTAAAATTATAACTTTTAATTATTTAAAAAACAAACTTGCCCTATTTTTTCCTTATATGTAATCCCCCTTTTTAGTGATCTTCATTCGCTGTGTGTCTTTAAATAAAGTCGCCCTGACAGACCCCAGTGGCGTGAAGCGTGTATCCCTGTTTATATGTTTCGTATAATTATGTTCGTACGTTCGTAAAATAATGCAAAATACGCCAACAAATTGTATAAGACGCCTGTTCCAAGAAGTGGGAAGATCTTATGGAACATGCAGGACTATTTTTAAGAAGCAGCTAAATTTATTTCCTTATAAAGTGCAAGTATTCCAAGAAATACAAGCCGCAGATTTTGAAAGACGCAGGAATCACTCTCAATGGTTTACCCAAAATTTATTGAAAAGAAATGATTTATTAGACCTGACTTTTTTTCGGATGAAGCCTGGTTCCACCTCTCCAGTTATGTGAATTCTCAGAATACACGCATGTGGAGTAGTGAAAATCCTCATTTTTTTAGAGTCCACAATGCACCCTCAAAAAATTGGTGTCTGGTTAGCTGGTTCCCGAAGAAGAATTGTTGGTCCTATTTTTTTCCATGACACTGTTACAGCACATCGGTATAGAGACAATATTTTGAATCCATTTGTGGAGCTATTACTTGACGAGGAACTACTTTTTGGATATTTTCAACAGGACGGTGCAACCGCCCATACAGCCGCCGAAACTATTAACTATTTAGGTACGCAATTTTTTCGACGACAGATTAATCAGTTTTCGATTAAACATTGAATTCCCACCTAGATCGCCTTGTTTAACGGTTATGGATTACTTCGGTTTTCCTCATTTAAAGAACACTATTTTTAAAACACCAGTTGCAAATTTAGAACAATTACAAGAAAGGATTATCCAAGAATGTGGTAACATTTTTCCAGAGATGCTGGTCCACACTTTCGAAAATTTGAGATGTGTGAATTTATGCTTGGAGCATGGCGGTGGCCAATTTCAGCAATTTATGTAATTCTTTTTCTTTTTCTTTTTCTTTTTGTATATTCTTACTTTGTTAATTTTGTAAACAACAAAAATAAATTTGTATTTGTCTACTTATTTTATTACTCATTAGTTTGGCATATCATGTCATAATATGATTTTGAAAAAATTTTAACCTAGATTTGGTTAGATATATCATCCCCATATCATTCTGATCTAAACAAAGCCCTACGTTTTTTAATCCAAACCATCTTTGATGCAAATAATTTTTGCTCGCACGGTACTTGTGAAACTTTTATGTTTTATTTCTAGGAAGCGAAAACGGGCATATGTTTACATGAACTTTGTGTCTTAAAATCATGCATTGATTAACCTTCTTCATTATTGACATTAAATTATGAAACACCCTTTATATAGAGCTAATATCACTTTCGTAATCTTTATCTGTATATTAAAACGTCGCACCGGAGGCTTTTACCAGAGCTTATAATAGCATGTCTATCGATATTGCTGGTCGGCAGAACTTTCACTTTGACCTAAAATATTTATTCAAGTTTATTCGGGGTTACGCATCCGTAAAGTTTTATACACTTTTGAAAACTTTATTTTACTTAATGGTATAAGCGGATAGGTCAACAAATAGCTTTAATATTAATAAAACCAAAGAATATAAGACAGACAAATCAATATAATATTATAGCCCAATCTTCGAAAATTTTCTCATTCGATAAGGCTAAGCCCAGCTTAAGGTCTCCGGGCACGAATTTTGTAATTGTTTTATTTATCCTTAGAAATTAATTTGATCTCATAAATAACTCTCGTGGCTTTGTGCGTAGTATTTTTCTTCTGCTCCCGACACCAACGGCCACGAACTACGTCACAACGGCAAGTTAAATTGGGCGAAGGCATACTAAAGATTTCCTGTTTTTGTGGATAACGTCTCTTTTGTAAAATAATGTTTTCTAACATGTTTTAGGAAGATTCGATTACGAAATAAATTACAATTTAACTGATTTAATTGTTGTTATTATTAATATTATATATTCTTTACTTTGCCCATATTACTCTATATACAGGATAGCGCATCAACTGGTGGAATATAGGAAATTAAATTCAAATATTAAGGGGGTTAAAAAGGGAGTTATTTAATTTATTAAAAAAATTCCATAAATTTAAGAAGACGCAGCTTCATCTGATAAACAAATTCTTTGGACAATTCATGCGTGATTATCTGTTAACTTAATCGTTATTTTACAAAATTGCTCTCGCTTATCGAATGTAAAATATACCACAAGATGTTTCGGGATTACCGAATAATACTTTTATCTGACACGAAACGCGTCACCCGGCAACACTACGACTCCGAAGGAGGAGTAGTGTTGTCGGTATCGCGTTGTGTGTCAGGTAAAAGTATTAGGTAATCCCGAAACATCGAGTTGTATTCAAAAGATTATAGATTATAGAGTGAAATAAAATACATATATCCTTCTTATCTTAAACATTTTTATAATAATAATTATTTTTAATAACAAAATTACAATTATTATAGTGCAAACTTGAACCATTGGATGAATTATTATCATAGGTTGGAGATGTTTGAATTTGGGCTTCAGCATTAGAAGTAGATGACGGTGAATTTTCGGCTCTCATTTGCGACAAAATCTTCATATGATGCTGCTCGCTGAGCTGGAGATAGGGAGTAACAGAATTTATAGAACTATGGCCCGTTATTTTGATGAATTTCTGGAGATTAGTGCCTGAACTGCTAAGAGTACTTACTGTTGAAGCTCTATTAGAGTGATTCATGATTTTTTATTTTTAGTGTCTAGGCCGATTGCTCCCATTTTTGTCCAGTTTCTTATAATATTAATACCTGCTGGACAATTCTTAAACCATGGGGAATTATCATTCTGTTTCCATTTCTGATTGACCGTCAAAAATAATCGATTAGTTTTAATGTTTTCCCCTCTTTTGGACATTAGCTTAAAATATAAACGTATTGGACATAAATCCGGATTCACAAAATTTTTTACAAGCCACTTACTTTCACATGTTCGACTTGCTCCTCCTTGCGCCGTTTTAGCAAATATTGGGTTGTATTCCAGACGACCGGTACTAGACCCGTTATTATATTTTTCCTCCTTAAAATATTTCAATAGCAAAAAACCAGCTTCATTTCCCCTCAATGCTAGCTCGGATGCAGCTATGTGGAAAAATTCTCGTTGAAGCCCATCTGGGGTATTTTTATCCGAACTAAAGGCCATTTTTTCTATTTCCTGTCTCGCCAAATCTGTGGAACTCTTCTTTCGTGCACGAGGTACCGCCTGCAACTCTTTTCGGGCAAAACGGGCGCTTTGAAAAACCATGTCATTGAATGGATCTATGCGGCGATTATATTTTTCAAAATATACTTCCTGGAGCATTTTGGCCGTTTTGTTCCATAAAAGCTTGACCACACCTTCTTTATAATCGCTTCCATCGGATTTTCGCATATTATATGCCCAGTCTTTTAAAGTGTTGCACAAATCCTCGTCTGTTGTCGTTTTCTCAATTTTGAAACTTTCTGCAAGGCAAAACTCAGTAAACTGCTTCCATACATATTTGTCTGAACGCTCGGTATTTTTTGGCTTCACATTTTTAATAGCATCGTTGACCTAAGGCAACAAAATTTTACCAAATCTTTGTTTTGCCATTTTGTAACAAGAACTGACAGAAATTACTTCTGAAATAATTTGTCAAAAAATTATAATTACAATATGGCCACCAACCGATAATCGCTTAAATTATTGTCACTTATTATTCACATCCTTCTATATAGGAAAAATATACATGAAGTTGTATAAACAGGATTATCAACAAATAACTCTTGTACAATAATTACTGGTTTGTAGGGATGAAACATCTCTTTTTTTAATTTACGGTAGTTTGGTAAGTATCCTTGTCACGCCCAAGTTGTATGCCTGAGCTATGAGAACCTTCTTGTAGTAATAATAATATGTTTATTTTTTTTATCCTCAGGTATATCAGGACGACCACGTTTAACACTATCTTTAACAGTACGAGAAGTTCTCCACTTAATTGCTACCCTAGACACTGTCGATTGGCTAATAGGCGGGCGATTTGAGTATTTTTCTTTTACCATCTCACTGACTATTGAATATTTCGTAAACGGTTGAGGCGTGATTTTTGATAGATGTCTGGAATTGATTGATGAAAAAATTAAAGTTGATACCAGTAACATTTTTATTAAATAAATTAAAAAACAAAATACAATATTTAGGTATTCTCTACTGTGCTTAGAGATTACCAGAAAATTCTGGTGTTGTGTGTTGCTTATAGCATTGAATATCAAACTATATAAGAATGACGGATGTCCAAGAACCCAGTTTTAGAAGTCTTGGAGGTGGTTTGGCCGCCATTGTGGAGTTGATCGTAACTCTAACCTTAAATCTGTCGTTATAGCGCAGCGTCTCGGCAACAGATGTCTTAAATTCACGGATGTGATGTCGTGGTGTTGCCGCATATCCTATTTTATTGGAATTTTTAATGATTAAGCATTTTTAACAAACAATAAAACAGGAGATTCTCAATTCCAGCCGAATGTATGTTTTTGATAATAATATGTACGCTGATTACTCCGGGGTAATTGGACTGATTTTCACAATGATTTTACCGTTGCATTGGGTGTTAAATTAAATGTTAAACAAATAAAAGTAGATAAAAAGCGACGGCAAGTATAAAATAGGTTTTATTTCCTCGAAAAATAGCAAAATACCTAATACACTAATACAAACAAACTGGATGTTTCTTAAGTAAGAAAGTAAAACCTACTTATTTTAGCCA
Source organism: Polydrusus pterygomalis (assembly GCA_963969555.1). Classification (NCBI taxonomy): domain Eukaryota; kingdom Metazoa; phylum Arthropoda; class Insecta; order Coleoptera; family Curculionidae; genus Polydrusus; species Polydrusus pterygomalis. The sequence goes on from OZ018382.1 coordinate 29,585,251, forward strand.
ATTTGAAAAGTAGTAATAATTGCAAATTAAAACCAAGTTAAACAAACAAACCTCACATCATTCATATTTTACCCAACATATACGTTGTAGCCTAGGTATGCATTAAATAGTGAGAGTCGTCATTTAATTCTGTTAGAAATAGAATACATGGCGGTCAATATGTTTTCATGTAATTAACGTTGGGACGTCAAAAGGTTGAAAATATTATAAGCTACAAAGCAATTAAAAATAGGGACATTTTTAAATCTAGACTATACTATGGTAGGAAAATAAATGTAAGCTACTTAAATCTAGGATAGGTGTAGGTGCTTATGTGAAATCAACTTTTACGATAAGCTATAAAAATAAATTTAAAAAACTCATGCAGCAAGTCAAACAGACAGGCGGCAACAATGTTTTAATTTAGCAGTAAAAAGGTTAGTCGCTTTCTTCTTGGTGAACTCATTGTGCCATCTATGGATTTAACGTAGCAGATTTAGGAAATCGGCTCATATGGCCTTCTTATAGTTTGATATTCAATGCGTAAACATCATTTGTTTACGTTCCTCGTTGTTCCTTCGGAGTCGAGCTTTTTATACTTTAAAACAACTATGGAAATGAACTCGTGCAGTTTCGAAGAAACACCCCATTTTTAAGAATTTTTAGAAATTTGTATGGGCTTGTGCTGCAAACAAACCCGATAATTCAACCATTTATAGCAGACTGTAGTACCTTCAATAATTTTGACAATGGTGTTAATAATAATATGAGTTCTAAGATCGATGATCAATTTAAATTGTAAATATGTAGAAAATTTATTGATTTATTTATACAGGGTGTCCGGTAAGTATATGGCATACCCTCGGGAGCGTATAGGGGAGATCAAAATAACTGTACTTGGTCATAAAAAAAAACCTAAAGTGCCTTTCAACGGAGATACAGGGCCCCAATTATCTTTTCGGCTCTAACAACCGACACGTATAATTTAATGAAATTTTAGTAATTTGTGTCGGCCATAGAGACTCATAAAACCGTACTATATTAGATGTTTTACATCGTCAGGGAAGACAGGGACGGACTTGCCACCAAAATCGTTGGGCCAAAATTTTGACAGATGTCATTTTACAGAGCTAAAAACTAATTTTTTTTACTACTTTAGTTATTTCTATTTAAAAAAAGGTACCTAATCTACATTTGTCTCGATGGAATTAGCGGACCCACGTTTAAGCATTGATTAGAAATTAAAAAAGTTTATTAACATAAGCTATTTGAATACAATAACTAATCAAATAACTTTAAGATTACTACTACGCACTAAAATAATTAAATAAATTATTTCATCTCATTAATACTCACACGCATCTAACTTATGGACCAGCACTCGGTAATTGTGTGGAGGTAGGAAGAATTCATTCTGATCGGCGTTTGGGTTTGTTCGGGTTTGTTGAAAAATTTTGAAAGGGTCGATCGTAGCTTAAGGTTGAATTCTCAACGTCATTTAATCTATTGCCAACCTATAACCTATTTCGCGTTGATTTTTTGAGTTTATTATTTTAATAACTAACATTCAAAGAAAATCATTATCGTCGGTACATTATTTAGGTAGTATCTGATATATTGCAAAAATATCAATTTATTTCATTGCTAATTTTGGTATAATTATATAGTGAAAGAACAATGAGTGACAATGACATAATAATGTAAAAAAAATCTTACCCGATATTTTTCGCTATATAATTCTTCTAAAATAAGTTATGAAATTCCTTGATATTTATTAAATATGTCAATTATTACCTATAGAATATCAAGTCGATACTGATTTTCTTTAAATTTTGTATAAAAGCTAGAAAACATAAATAAATCTACGCGAAATAGGTTATAGGTTGGCAAACATGTTGAGACTCCCACCTTAAGAGAAACAGGTAAAAGTTAAATTATGAAAAGCATTTAAAACTGAACTTTTCGACATTTTGGAAATCACTTAAACGCAAGAATGTTAAAAATGTTCTTATTTACTTGAGCAGATTTTCGAAATGGGCGCCCTGTACCTCTATACATTTTCTTATCCGACGGATGTTTTTTGTTGTACTCTAAACAATATTCCAGGGTTATCTCGAATTTCGTTGCAATGGTATATTATTCTTTCTATCAGGTCTTCGCTGGTGTCAACTAGCGTAGTATTAATCTTAAAGTTATTTGATTAGTCATTGTGTTCAAATAGCTTATGTTAATAAACTTGAGTATTAAATAAATTTTGAATCAATGCTTAAGAGTGATACACAAAAAACCTATTTTACTCAAAAACCGCTTATTCCATCGAGACAAATGTGGAGTACCTGTTTTAAATAAAAATAACTAAAGTATTTAAAAAATCAGTTTTTAGCTCTGTAAAATGACACCTGTCAAAATTTTGGTCCAACGAGTATGGTGGCAAGTCCGTCCCTGACTTCGCTGACGATGTAAAACATCTTATACATATAGTACGGTTTTATGAGTTCCTATGGCCTACACAAAATACTAAAATTTCATTAAATTATACGTGTCGGTTCAAAAGTTAGAGTTGAAAAGGTAAGTCGCTGGGTACCCCTTTGGGGCTCTGTATCTCCGTTAAGGGGCACTTTAGGTTTTTTTATATCGTCCCCTTAATACTACAACTAGGTAACTCGAATTTTTGTGATTTTGAGTTATCTACTTTTACCGGTATAATTTTGCACGCCCCTTTTAATGCTACAACTAGCTAAGTTCAATTCCCACTCGATAGTAGAGAAATCCAATGACACAATATAGATATGTCCTAAACCCAAAAAAAAAATTACTGCTAAAAGTAGGCACCTTAAAATATCTAATCGTGTATCTGGCAACGCCGAATTTGTTTAATGCAACAAGTGGTTAACTTGACTTGTTCACAGCCCTTTCCCGAGTTTCTACAAGATGCCTATTTGTGCAATTGTTTCTAGCGGCGGTTGTGTGATATTTATTATTATTGTTTGTATAGTTTCAGTGATATTTTGTATGTCTGTATTTCTTTTAGCTTTTAAGCAATAAAAAGTTGTTTCGATTTAAAAAAGTTGTACTTATTGCTATATCAAAAACTAGATATATTGGTTTTTTCTAAAAAAAATAATTGCTAAAACTAGATATCTGATTTAATTATTTAAAAAATAATGAAAACAAGGGTTTTGACCACTTAAAATAATCAGGATTTAGAATAATTTCAACTACCTGCGATATATTCAGAAACAATTTCGATTTGCCGTAACAGGCCTCTTTTTATTTTTTGGCAAACTTAAAACTGCTCTCCTGAAAAATCACAAATTTTGAGTTACCTAGTTGTAGTATTAAGGGGACGAATATGACAAATTATAGTTATTTTGACCTCCCCTATACGCTACCGAGAGTATGCCAAATACTTACCTTACACCCTAATTTACCTACTTATGGAGGTTAGGTATACAGCACCAATTTTTCTGGGCACTGGGCTCTAATACATCGAAAATAAAAATAATTTTTGCATACTTTTTGGACAACCAAGAAATCTATACATTATTTATTTTAAAAATATGTACTCATTTCATGAAACGCCTAGTCATATCATGAAGCGTGGCTAAAAGGTATATTGCAACTGGTTTGTTCGTTGTTCCCCAGAGCATTTTTTTCAATTTTTTCAACTAATATTATTTTATAAAAATTAAATTTAAATTAAATTTTAAAAAAATTGAAAAAAATGCTCTGGGTAACAACGAACAAACCAGTTGCAAATATACCTTTTAGCGTGCAGCATGATATGACTAGGCTTTTTATGGAATGACGGATTTCACTATCAGCCTACGACATATATATGTCACATTATCTGATATCAGTTTGAATTCAAAACATGTCGTATATTAAGTCATATATTATTTTTCCAGGGTCGTAATCAGTCACAAGCCATTCATAAAATGCGATTTATTTACTTCAACTGAACAAAATATTTATAATATGGTAAGAATATCAGGTTTTATTAGTTCGGTTTATTGAAGAACCGATAAAAAACAAACAAGTTTAATAAATATACAGCGTTAGTTGAAATAACCGGAACGGCTAAATTTTCTTCAAAACTAGCAAGGCTAAATCAATGAATTTTGGTACAGGTGGATAGCTTAAAAAATTGAATTAAAAATTGACAATTTCGACGTTGCCAGATTTTTAGTTTTTTCTGTAACTCGAGGAATGTTTTTTTTTTCAAATATAACAACTCTAAGGAAATTCAATCTATTTCCATTTAAAAACGTTTCAAATAATGTGAAAACGAAGGTTGGCAGACATAATGTACCTAATAGTATCGATAACGACAATAAAAACTAACAACTACTAACAGTAACATAGCTAGTAAGAATTACTTACATATTATAGTAGAACTACATTAATTTGATTATGAAACCGATAATATGTAAGTAATTTTTACTACCTATGTTATTGTTAGTCGTTGTTAGGTGTTATTATCGTTATCGATACTATTAGGTACATTATGTCTACCAACCTTCCTTTTCACACTATTTCAAACGTTTTTAAATGGAAATAGATTGGATTTTTTTAGAGTTAGAGTTGTAACTAATTAACTTTTTTTCCCATAGAACTATTTGAGATAAAAATTTAATACTATCAGGAAATGGCAATGTTGATGGGAGGAATCGAATTCAATAAAAAAAAAGAGTAGTGTTACATTTAAAAAAAAACATTCCTTGAGTTACAGAAAAAACTAAAAATCTGGCAACGTCGCAAGTGTCAATTTTCAATTCAATTTTTTAAGTTATCCATCTGTACCAAAATTCATTGATTTAGTCTTGGTAGTTTTGAAGAAAATTAGCCGTTCCAATTATTTCAACTAACCCTGTATAACTCATAATAACAAGCAGATTATGCACCCTTTTAGCAAAATTTCTTTATCAACAATTCATCACCAACAAATTTTTAGTTCACGTGTCCTGACATCTTAACTAATAAATTACTAGAGAAACAGAGATTTATTTTCAACATTGAACAAAATAAAAAGATATCAATTAACTATTGTTATACACATAATAAAAATTGTTCTTTATTTTCAATATTTACTTAAAATTTAGTCTTCATTATTAAAAGAATCCGATTTATCTGGATTTATGATGATCGGTAAGACATTACTACTATACTATCTATAAACTTTTGAGTAGGACCCACGTATATTTCCCTTTTTTGAGTAGTCACCTGAAAATAAAATATCATATTTATGATAAAGTTCTTTTAGTGTCTATTAAATATATATATCTGAACATTTAAATTGGAAAAGTTTTATGCCTTTGCTGGGTTTATGAGTTCGATTTCCCTAAAACAATAATATTATATACACTACCGTGCAAAAAAAACGGGCATCATAAAATTTGGATTTAGTTTAGGTATTTATAATTTTTTTATTTTTACTCCGATTTAAGTAATTTTTTAGAGAGCTATAGATACATTTATTAGTTTTGACATGCTTATATCAATTTTGAGAGAAATTGGTTTTTTGATATAATGTACAAGGATAATCAAAAAGTTGTTTTTTTGCCTAGCGTCAAAACACCTTGTGGAATAATTAGGAAGCAAAATTACTTTAAAATATCAGTTTTTATTAAGCGGCAAATATTCTTGGCATTTCAGCTTTTGGTTCATGTCAATACATGCATTTGTTCTCACCCAAATGCAAAATGATCTTGATGATGTTAATGATTTAGTAAACGCAAAACAAAAGCTATTGACGACCGATTTATTGTACTTAAAACTCTTTGGAATCGTCGTTTGACGTCACTACAGGCGAACAATCAACTTCGAAAGGTTTGAATTAAAAATGTCAGTTCTTGGACAGTTCGTCGAAGATTACACGAGGGTAATTTAAACTCACGCAGACCAGCAACTGGACCTAAATTACTACCGCGTCATAAGAGTCAAGAATGGAGGAATATTACCCAGGATGATAATAATATTCGCGGGCTAATTAATGGCATGAACCGACGTGTACAGGTAGAAGTAAGGGCTAGAGGAGGCAATAGAAATTATTCAAATGTGTTTAAGTGGAAAAGTTGTTGTTGATACCTGTTAAGTGTGTTTTGCGAAAATATTATTTTTTAAATCTTAGATATACCTACGCACTTTTTTCCGTAAATTTAATTTGTTTATTAAATCTTGATTATTGCAATAACATTTGTTTTCTTGCATTTCAATAATCTATTTTATTTTGAATGCAATGACAATGAGAAAATTATGGAAAATTTAGGTTATTGACATTATCAAGATCATTTTGCATTTGGGTGAGAACAAATGCACGAATTGACATGAACCAAAAACCAAAACGCAAACAATGTTTGCGGCTTAATGGATACTGATATTTTGAATTAATTTTGCTTCTTAATTATTCCACAGGGTGATTTGACACTAGGAAGAAAAAACAACTTTTCGATTATCTTTGTATAATATGCCAAAAAAACAATTTCTCTTAAAATTAGTATAAGCATATTAAAACTAATGAATGTATCTATAGCTCCCTAAAAAAAATATTAAATTGGAGTAAAAATAAAAAAGTTATAAAGCCCTAAACTTAATCCAAATTTTATTATGCCCTTTTTTTTGCACGGGAGTGTACAGGGTGTTTTTTTTAAGGTCGACGAGCGGCCATATCTCGGAAACTACTGGGCATAGAAACTCAGGAAAAGAAAAATGACAATTAAAGTGGCCATAAGAAAATTCTGGAAATAACTTTAAAGTTCCGCATTTTGCCGCAAGAGGGCGTAATTGAAAAGTAAATTTTTAAATTTTACATAACTCCGAAAATTCCACATTAAGGTATATATTTGATAACACCATTTTAAAGCTTGGACAATTATGCATCATTTTGGTCTAATGCTCATTGGCGTACCGACTTTAATAAGAGTGGGGGAAGCTATTGAATGTGTAAACATTAAAATCGCTGTAACTTCTAAATGACTTATCCGATTTTACTAAATTTAAGCTTGTTTGGAAGGGAAAGGTAAGTATCTTCAATCGCCGTATCCAACAGTACACGATAGTATTTAATAAAATTGCTAGAGGGCGCAATTTGTAATAACAGTTTTTTCGATTTTATCCCGAAAATTCAAATCATACGGTATAACTATGACATCATAATCAAAAAGCAGATGAAATTTGTAAGAAAAGATGTGAAGACCGCAGTTCGATATCTTTGTTCGTTTTAGAGTTATTGTCAAAACAATAATTTTTAATACAAAATGCGCCCTCTAGCAATTTTATTAGAAACTATCTCGTACCACTGGATACGACAATTGAAGGTACTTACCTTTTTCTTCCAAACAAGCTTAAATTTAGTAAAATCGGTTAAGTCGTTTAGAAGTTACAGCGATTTTAATGTTTACACTTTCACTTGATAAGAGTGGGAGAATTTATTGAAAGTTTAAACATTAAAATCGCTGTAACTTCTAAACGACTTATCCGATTTTACTAAATTTGAGCTTGTTTCGAAGTACCTTCAATTGTCGTATCTAATGGTACACGACAGTTTCTAATAAAATTGCTAGAGGGCGCAATTTATATTAAAAATTATTGTTTTGGCAATAACTCTGAAACGAACAAAGATATCGAACTGCGGTCTTTACATTTTTTCTAGCAAATTTCATCTACTTTTCGATTATAATGTCATAGTTATACCGTATGATTTGAATTTTCGGGAAAAAATCGAAAAAACTGTTATTATTACATATTGCGCCCTCTAGCATTTTTTTAGAACTATTATGGACAACTAAATACGACTGGTGAAAGTGCATACATTTCTCTTCCAAATAGTCTTTAGTTTGCTAAAATCGGATAAGTCGTTTATAAGTTACAGCGATTTAAATGATTACACTTTCAACAGCTTTCCCCACTCTTATTAAAGTCGGTACGCCAATGAGCATAAGACCATAATGATGCATAATTGTCCAAGCTTTGAAATGGTGTTATCAAACATATACCTTAATGTGGTAGTTTCGAGTTATGTAAAATTTTAAAATTTACTTTTCAATTACGCCCTCTTGCGGCAAAATGCGGAACTTAAATATTATTTCCAGAATTTTCTTATGGCCACTTTAATTATCATTTTTCTTTTTCTGAGTTTCTATGCCCAGTAGTTTTCGAGATATGGCCGCTCGTCGACCTTAAAAAAACACCCTGTATAATATTAGAAAAAATATTTTATCTACAACCATTTAATAATAGGTGCATTATAATTCTGATAATAAAAGCATTATGCTATCCATAATTTAACAAGTATAATTATCATAAAACAACAAGTGTAATTATTATATTTCCCATATGAACTTTTTTTCTGATAATAAGAGCATTATGCTATCCATAATACAACAATTGTAATTATCATAAAACAACAAGTGTAATTATTATATTTCACATATGAACTCAACTTTTTTTCAGGCACTGTATACATGGATGGTTTTAGATAAAGTATAGTATTTGACTCGCGTCTAATGAACCATAATACACTCGGATGATTTACAACACTCGCCTTTGGCTCGTGCCGTAAACTTCATCCTCGTTTTATTATGGCCTACATTATACGTTCGTTAAATAATATACTATAACCAGAAAATTACCAAAATACAGCACCACACAAAAGTGGTCGGTAAATATCGACTTGTCAAAACCAAATAATTAAATATCATTGTGATCATAGCCTACTAAGTCCAAACAGTTATTAATAAAATAATAAAACTTAGACATGCCATTTCTTCTGTCTTATTCTTTATTATGTATTTCTAATTCTAATAATGTTGGGTTGCACATAGGTTTTTAACCATAATTAACTAACCATTTAACAACTTTGACTGTGACATACATGACATCGCCGTACATTATTCATTCACATTCATAGTTGCTGGTTAGTATATTATTATTTATGGTATTTGTGCAACCCTATACAGTGTCACCAGTAAAGTCCGCATCATAGGGGATATTTTTTATTAATAGCTTTATTCAAAATTTGACTTTGGCATCAAGTTCTGCTTTGATCGAGATGAAAATTAAGCAAAAAAATAGTAGCCATGTGATTCGCATCATCTGTCAAATTTTAATTTTTTTCAGAAGAGAATTCAAACGTGGGGTTATTGCTAAAAATATCGAAAAACGTTATTGTAAAAAGTTTTTTTTAATGCAGTTTTTAGCCCTCATGGAAAATTTCAGCTGCATAACATAATTTCGATTTTTTACCTATATTTTGTAAATTGCACCACGTTTGCAAAATAAGACTCAACGCAACCTACATAAAACTTCTCAGTTTTGACAAGGCTTTAATTCAGATACATTTTCTTTAAAGTAGCGCCATATTAAATGTGTGTTTTTCTACAAAATTAAAATAGGGCTATTAAAATTTGGTCGCATGTGATGCAAAGTTTATTTGTTTTTGACCCTGTATAAGGTAACTTTATAAAATAAGTATTTTTGAAAACGTAGTTTGTGTCTGAAAGTAATACACCTTAATATTAAGGCAAAAAGGAACACAGTGTCATCAGTAAAGTGTTCATTAAGTGGAAAATAAATTTTAGTTTAACTTAACGTAAAGTTTATCTATTTTCAACGATTTAATTTAAAACACCTTTTTTTATTTTTTTACTTTCAGACAAAAACTACGTTTTCAAAAGTACTTATTTTATGAACTTACCTTATACAGGGTCAAAAACAAATAAACTTTGCATCACATGAGACAAAATTTCAATAGCCCAATTTTGATTTTGTAGAAAAACACACATTTAATATGGCGCTACTTTAAAGAAAATGTATCTGAAATAAAGCATTGTCAAAACTAAGAAGTTTTATGTAGCTTGCGATGAGTCTTATTTTGCAAAAGTGGTGCAATTTACAAAATATAGGTAAAAATCAAAATTATATTATGCAGCTGAAATTTTGCATGTGGGCTAGAAAATGCATTTAAAATAACTTTTTCTTATATAACTTTTTTCGATATTTTTAGGAATAACTCCACTTTTGAATTATTTTTTGGAAAAAATTAAAATTTAACAGATAATGCGAATCCCATGACTACTATTTTTTTGCTTAATTTTAATCTCGATCGAAGCAGAACTTGATGCCAAAGTCAAATTTCGAATAAAGCTATTAATAAAAATATCCCATATGATGCGGACTTTTCTGGTCACACTGTATAAGAGAGTTACCATTTTGGACAAACTTAAAAAAAGTATAATAGGAAAAACAACCCATCTTCATAAGGGTAGTCATAAACCAACAATAACATTTTTTAGATATTTTCTCTTTTGGAAAATTTAGTACAATGTGGCTTGTAACTTTGTTTGTAAATTTAGAAAATCCAGTACAGTTTTTCTTTTTGGATAAATGGTTGGGCAGGGGTATTAACATTTCAATTTAGGGTATTTGTTATAAAATATATATTGATACAGTGTGTCCAAAATTAAAGATATGACGATATTGATCGTTTTTTTAAATGGCAGCCATACCTTTTTATTGACTACTTTTAAAGTGCATATTAAGTTATACAGGGTGGTCCAACGAAAACTTAACACCTCGATTTTCCTGCTTTAAAATGAAAATATGGAAAATCGCTGGGACACGTCGGTTTTTATTTCGAGGGGGACATCTTTCGCGTATATTGTCAATCTTGTTACTTCAAGCCCCTAGGAGGGAGGGGGGATAAGATCTAAATCTTAAATAGATGCCCCTATTTTATATTATTTTTTTGGATTCTGCATAAAATTCTGAACATTTTTTAATAAAAGCATTATTAATCTATACTTAACAGTTTCCGAGATATTGCCTCTTGAAAAATTACATTTTTGAACTTTGACAGCGTCTAGCTTTCTAACTGTACGTCTTAGAGCAAAACGGCTTACATGTCCCTATCTTCGATTTTTATTATCTTTCCAATAGTGTCAACTTCCGGTTAAACCGGAAGTATTATATTTCTTACATCCGGTTTAACCGAAAGTTGACACTATTGGAAAGATAATATAAATCGAAGATAGGGACATGTAAGCCGTTTTGCTCTAAGACGTACAGTTAGAAAGTTCAAAAATGTAATTTTTCAAGAGGCAATATCTCGGAAACTGTTAAGTATAGACTAATAATGCTTTTATTAAAAAATGTTCAGAATTTTATGCAGAATCCAAAAAAAATTATATAAAATAGGGGTATAAATTTAAGATTTAGATCGTATCCCACCTCCCTCCTAGGGGCTTGAAGTAACAAGATTGACTATATACTCGAAATATGTCCCCCTTGAAATAAAAATCGACGGCTCAGAGCGATTTTCCACATTTTCATTTTAAACCAGGAAAATCGAGGTGTTAAGTTTTCGTTGGACCACCCTGTATACATAAATACCAAGTCTCAAATTTTTATTCCTTGTCAAATAATGTTGATAAGTTGAAAGCACCAATAAGACGTGAGTGTAGGTTAATTTCTCCCGAAGTAATTAGAAATGTTCAATTCGAGTTGTTCTTGCGCTTAGGATATTGCCAAAGAGTACCTAAATGGGTAACATTTTGAGCATTTATCGACTATAATTAAAGGTGGATGGAAGGCTTTCTTATTTTCAATTAAATTATTTTTTGTTTGGTTAATATCTTATAAATGATAAGGAATATAAACTCGAAATTTGATACTTATGTATAACTTAATAATAACTTTAAAAATAGTCAATAAAAAAAACTAGGGATGCTGTTTAAAAAAAAATTATGGGAATCATCATATCTTTAATTATTATTATATTATTTCTACTGTATCAATGTGGTTTTTATAAAAAAGACTACAACAAAATTATTATAACAATATTCAAGCATTTTTCGAAAAATAAACTGAACTCAATTTACTGAATTTATTCCTAGTTACAAACTCACACTGTATATTGTCTGCAACTTAACATTCTCAAGTAAGAAGATTTTATTTTTTACAGGAAAAATTATTTAATGGTCACAAAAGAAAAATATGGGAAGGAAAATAATCGTCATGATATTTTTCCATCTTTTCGTTTTATTATCTAAAAAACGGCCAAGTAGCAAACTGTTGCTTCTAGTTCAGGTTTAAAATTTAAGTGAATTTTTATAATGCTGTTTTCTGTTTCTCCTGATTAGTAAATTATATTTACTGAAACCGAAAACTACCCAGGTAGCAGGATGACGTCTTTAAGACGTCGAATATTGGTCATCAGCGACGTCATAAATTACGTAAATGAAACGTTTAAAAGACGTGCGTAAGTCACAGACCAATGACGTCTTTTTTGACGTAAAAAATACGTCATCTTAAGACGTCTTTTTAGGTGTAGAAAACGTCAATAAACGTCATAATTTACGAAAAACGAAAAACTTCCTAAAATAATACATAATAGGGGTAAAAAAATACATATAAATATTTTATGTAAAAAATCCTTTTAATGATAATAAATTAACTATTACAACTTTCATGAGTACGCAGAATTGGAAAAATGCTAAGGAATCCTTTAATGGCGGCCAAAATACTTCTTTTTTTGGGGCGTCACCCAGTATGAGGGCACAACGGCTACTCCCCCGCCGTCAATAGCCTCGAACTCGATAACCATACATTTCTATTCGTTTATAACACAAAATATATAGAAACCATGATAGAAACTAAATCAAAATCACCATAAACTTTTTACTTTCACTTTTGCCGAACTGTAGACTACCTGACTGCTAGCGCCAAAACAGAATACCAATGCGTTCTGCGTTCTGTCAGACTGCCAATGTCATAAAACGAAGCGCGGGTAATTTAAATTTGATATTCGCAGACTTTTAATGACAAAATAGGTTTTCGCTTTTGCAAATTTTACATACATGAATGGTTAATTTGAAATGCTAATATTTTAAAAGTTTTATGATACGTACGTGCCTTTAACTATAAGAAAAAGCTATTCTCAGGCGTTTTACTTATTTAAAGGTCTGTCCCACTATATTTTCAAAAAACTTTGTCACTTAGATACTTTTTAATGATACGTATAATTCAATAAAATGACTAAAAATGGACGTTTTTATTACGTAAAATTATGACGTATAATACACGTGTTAAAAACTACGTTATTTTGACGTCATCTTGCGACCAAAAGACGTCAAGTGACTAAAAATCACCAATATTCGACGTCATAAAGACGTCATCCTGCTACCTGGGTAGTTCAGCAGAACGCTATTTGCCCTTTTTTTTAATAAAACCGAAAACGGGCAAAATATTAATTTGAAAATAAAATTTCGAATGCGTCCCTAGTTCTAGCTCGAAAAGGTATCATTGCCATTAGATTAAAGTAAATTTATTATACAAGGTGTGCTAAAAGCTATTGGCAATAATTTGGGTCGAGTAAAATGATTAGAAACAAAGTATGAACTTCATATAAAATTGTGTTCTATGTGCGCTTAATATACGAAGCTGAAGCCCTCTAAAGCTGGTTACTCTGAAGGTGGTTTTTCCTAAATATTTTCGAAACCTTTGTAGATACAAATTTAAAATTTAGATATTTTGGTAAACATTGTACGCTGAATGGAACTGTTGTCTTAAAACTGTCGATATTTAAGAAATGTGGCAAGAAATGGGGGATAGTCTGTTAAAAATAGACATATTTTACGAAAAAAAGGTTCTATTGGTAAGACATGATTGGATGCGCCGTTTCTAAATAAATTTATTTAAAAATCACTTTCCATCCGTAAAATACGATCACATACGTAGTAATGGGTTATTGGTATTTTACTTCATAGCCTTTTATTTAACGTTAAATTGTTTCAAGGTATTTAAATTGTTTGTTTTATTCAATAAATTAAATTAAATAAAATTTTGGGATCTGTTAATTCTAGTAAATAACATAAATTAGCGATTTTTTCAAATGCAAGGTACTTTTTAAATAAATTTATCTAGGAACCACGTCTTACCAATGGTATATTTTTTATAATATATGCCAAGCTTTTCTAATTTACATAAAAAGTTAAATGTTAGCGTAAAAAAAAAGTTAATTTTTACTCATCTATCCCCTATTTTTGGCCACATTTCTTAAATATCGAGTTTTAAGACCACAGTTCTAGTCAGCGTACAAAGTTTACCAAAATATCTAAATTTTAAATTTGTATCTACAAAAGTTTTAAAAATATGTAAAATAAGCGATATTCAGAGTACCCCCTTCGGGGGCTGTAACTTTGTGGCAAGTGGACATATAACACAGTTCTACTCGTATATAAAATTCTTACTTTATTTTTAACCAATCTACTTAATTCCAAATTATTGAACCACCTGCCATTTAAGGACACCCTGTGGACCTATTATAGAAACTTCGGCATGCCGATGCATGAAACTAGTATTCCTAGAACTCGTTGATGTTTGTTAAGTCTCTTCTTCACCAGGAGAGTTTACTGGTTACCCATTCGTGGATTTGAATATGGCTTTAAGACTCATCGGCCTTTCAACTCTCTTCATTCTTTTACCGGGCTTATTTGAACAAGCCGTCATATTATTGTAGCTAGTAAATAATCCTTTGGTATGAGAAGTTTACAATATTAGATTTCACTAAAAACTTAAGTCAACATAAATAACTACTTTTACCTCTTTATCCACTACTTTTTACTAAAAAAATTGTATTCCTGTAGGATTTCACGTTGGATTTTTACTTCCGACAATTCTGGACTGATCCGAGACTTGCATTCCGCAAAAGGCCACAGGTAAGTCTTCAAACAATTTTTTTTATGACCGGTCGTGAAATGCGAAATGAAACTTGGATACTGAGAAGTCCAAAATGACAGTTTTATACCCTGAGATTAAAGTGATACCACAATCACCTTGAAAGAAGCCGTGAAACAGAAACATCGACAACACTGCTTGAAGATCCATCTATCACGTGACTGTTTTGAGGTTAGCCATGGTTTAGTATGTAATTTACGCGCGAACTAGATGTAGGTGTCGTATTAATTAGTATTTTTATCCGGTTTTCGATTGATATCTAATAGAAAATTTAAGTGACATGATTGCTAAGAACCTCTACAAAATACCGATGAAAATTTTTCGTGTGGGTTTGCTCTAATAGCATTAATAAAGTGAAAAATCCAATAGCCTGGCCGGCCTGGCGGTTTGTATCCGGGTCTTATAAATGGCGGCAGAATTTTATTTGTTTTAATTTAAAAGTTGTGTTTTTTGTATTCTAGTTAGCTCTTTGGGATAAACTATATTGTTTGGTGGGTGGTGGCTACAGGTAATTTATTAAATATTGAAGCGTATATTTAACTTGAAGGTGTATGTGAATTAGTTTAAAAATATCACTAGTAGAGATAGTTCATAAGTAGGTAGGATACCACTAGATACCTAGGTACTTAGGTAAGTACTATTTTTTTTCTTTTAGTTTGTTTATTTATTAACATGCCAAGCCCCTGCTGTATTCCTGGTTTAACTCTAACTATAAAAGTGTTTTAAAAGCAGGTACCTACCTACGTGAAGAGAGTGTAATATATTTTTATAGTTTAGATTTGACCAATGACTGTATAAATATTGTTAATGAGGTTTCAGTGGACATTGATATAAAGGTAAAGGTTTTTTTAAAATGTAATGACTCGGCATACAATGATTTGAAATGGATTTTACCCTTTGAAATGAAACTAAGCAGGTGGTCTCAGCTTGAAAACTTATTTTAACGAAGTTACCCAGATAGTAGGTGATTTTCTTAAGACAAGCGTAGATTTCTTAAACAAAGCCTTAAGCTTACTAAATTTTGAGACTTCAGAAGTCGATAGTCAATCCTGTAATTTAAACGCAGAAGATAATAATTTGTATAATAGAATATTACTCTTGATCGATCAAATAAATCTACTCGTAGTGAAACAAAAACAGCTTCTCAACGCATTATTACAATTATTTAATAATTAGGTAAGTTGTTCTTGTTATCCAAAACTATTTCTTACCTTTTTGTACATTTTTCAATATCAATATAGTGGCAACAGAGCCAAAAAAACACAAACAATATCAGAAAGAATAAAAAACTCGCCCGTTGCCGCGCGTCATAAGAATAGCTTGTGGATCCGCAACTCCCAGCTGATGCGGCGTTTCCCGATGTCACTTCATGGCTTCTTTTTAAGGTGGTTGTGGTCCTTAATGTCCTCGAGGTCAGAAGTTCGTTAAACCTCTACTTATGGATTCAAATAGCTATGTATACATAGGGAGTCTTACAAATTCGGCTCTTACCGTTGGGATCTAGGAAATGGTAAGAGATGTAAGAGATACAACGAAGGTTACATTGGGACAATTTGAACATAACTAATATGCCGTCGAAAAATTTGAAAAATTTTGAGTAGATACTGCCGAAGATATTCGCAAACAATCTATACGTTCCCGTTTCGGTTTTTATTCTTTCCAAGCTTTATTAACAGAGATGGCAAAACAAATTTTACATTTTCTATAATATGTTGTCAGATATTGATTCTGAGGTTTCGTCTTTTTAGTTAGCGTAAAAAGAAAATGTCCATTTTAACCCCACAATCCCCTTTTTCCGGCCACATTTCTTAAATATCTACATTTTAAGACCACAGTTTCATTCAGCGTACAAAGTTAAATATTTAAATTTTAAATTTGTATCTGCAAAGGTTTCAAAAATATTTAGAAAAACCATCCTCAGAGTACCATTAGAAGGCTGTAGTTTCATACTAACTGGGCATAGAACACCATTTTATATAAGGTTCTTACTTTATTTTTAACCAATCTACTCAATCCCAAATTATTGACAATATCTTTTAGGACACCCTGTATATAGCTGAATGTATCTGACAAAACAACTGTATTAAACATTTGACATTCTCATATTTTTAATACGCTTTTATTAGCTTCACCTGTACGTTTGTTTGTTTGTCCGTAACCGACTTCTTTGAACCCGATTTTGACCCACTTGAAACGGTCA
Organism: Polydrusus pterygomalis; assembly: GCA_963969555.1. Classification (NCBI taxonomy): domain Eukaryota; kingdom Metazoa; phylum Arthropoda; class Insecta; order Coleoptera; family Curculionidae; genus Polydrusus; species Polydrusus pterygomalis. The sequence continues at coordinate 29,602,163 of OZ018382.1, forward strand.
GATTTAATTTAAATTTTGTAGACTTATCAAGAACCGCTGACAATACAATAATCTACTATTCTAGCTCAATCTACTAAAAAAAAATTGTTTCTTAACAATAACTTAAACTAAAAAATGAACAATAATATATATAGTTTAAAAAAACTAAAAAACACGCTTTAATACTTAATCAAACTAAAAAGCGGAAATTAAATATAGTTTAAAATAATTCTTGAAACTCTTAATATAGGCAAAAAATAATAATGAACGATAAACATTAGTATTGTAGTGAAAAAAAACGTGGGTCGCTTTTTGCTATATTTTTCGTATATCGAGCACCCCACACTTTTTTTACAATAATACTAATGTTAATGGTTCATTATTATTTTTTGCCTATATTAAGAATTTCAATAATTATTTTAAACTATATTTAATTTCCGGTTTTTAGTTTGATTAATTATTAAAGCGTGTTTTTTAGTTTTTTTAAACTATATTTATTTAAAAGGTAAAAAAAAACATCGCCAGTCGATGGAACGTGCAAGTGCGGCGACGCGGGCGGAGCCCTGCTAGTTGTAAATAAATTGCAAACGCAGCGGTCGAGTCAAACATTTTTCAACCATCAGTATCACAGGTAATCCATCAGTGGAGATAGAAATAACCTTTTTTGCAAATATTCTAGAAAAATTGTGAATTTTTTAATATTTCTAAGGACACATAATTTCCCTTGGGGGTTTGTTCGATTCTTATCTCTATAGACAACTATTATTATCCATAGCGATTGCATGGTGGCCAAATTTTATATCGTTATTTTAAAATAGAAATATCGACGAAGATGTAAAATTTTATGTTCAGCGAATTGCGTTTTCGCTTTTCTATTTATAGACTGACAGTAAGTAATAAAAAAATATATATATTTTTGTCAAGATCTGCAAAATCCTCAAGGGTTGTGGAGATAAAAATAGAATCTCATTAGCACGTCCCTATCCCAACATGTACGAACGCATTAATGCTCCAAAATTTACTGTATTGACTTGATACTTTCAAACGTTGACTTTCTAGAACCATTGTCCTGCAAATCCGTTGGGACTGAATTTTTTAGATAAACGGTGAACTATCTGCTGTTAAAAATTTTTTAAAAAAATTTACCTTGTGGAACTTCCATTGTCTTTATTTTGTTACTTAACACAACGTTTCCGTTAGTTTGTATCTATAACCGTTTTCAAGTGTAAACTAAATTATAATTTTGAGGTTACTGACTTAAATACTATCCATGTGCAATGAAGCTTGATGACTCCGCCTACGTGCTTATTGGAGTGTGAAGTTTGAGCTGTTGGTTTTGGACAAGAAGGGGCTTCCAGATATTGGGGATATCTATGGGTACTTGATTTACTAAATATATGGGTATTTTGATTCATGAAAGCTGCTTCTTTACATTTTTGTTTTCTCCTGTGCTGTTCCGGGTCCAAACCCTTGGCTTTTGACTACTGTATATCCGATGGTGTAGGGCACAAATTAGTGTCGTAAGTGTAAAAGTGTAAAATGTTCAGGAGACAAAATCTAAAGTTCTGGAAGCATATTGCCTTATTGCGATTGTGTTGTATAGGTAGGATGTGGTTGTCATATTTATCGCTGGACAAACCGCATGTACCAAAATATTTTTTTTAATAGGAGCAAACGATCATTTTTTGAAATATTTACAGCACTTACCACAATATGTGGTTTTAAACTGATGCTTACTTTACTATATAGCATAATAAAAACAACACTTTGAAATCAAATTTTATTGTGAAACGCAACCATGCAGTCCATCAAACTCAAAGAAATATACAACTAAACATTTTTAAATTTATATTACGATACTATAGCATTAAGTGTATAATTTTGCTTGGTTAAACCTTACCACTTTTGAGGTTATAAATATTTAAGTAACACAAATGTGGTTACTGCGTACTTACAACGTAACAAAATCCTGTATTGTAAATGCCAAATGTGTTAACTGCTCTTACCACATATGAAGTAGAAATCTGTAGCGGTTCAGTACTTACAACAGGTGTCAGATGGAGCTACTAGCCCAAAAATAATTAAATTCAATTACCACATTTGTGTATGCGAAAGTATTAATATCAAGCCATTGCCTTGTGGATGTAACTCATTTTGACCAAAAATTGTACTTACAACATTTGTGTGCTACACTATCGAATTATGTTGATTGGTCCATACACGTTCCGCTATACCTGATCTCGAAGTTTTAAGTCTTTGAGTATGTCTCATATGTTGAATGTTCTTTAACTCGTACGGGAATAGGTCTTTTTGTTTCTCCAATGTACGATTCGCCACACTCGCAAGGGATGGGATAGATACATTTTTTTGTGTTTTCAATACAGGAGGGTTTTACTTTTGTAAGAAAGCTTCTAAGAGTATTTACAGGAAACGAAAATTCAAAGAAGCAGCTTTCATTTATAAAAATACTTTTATCCCCAATATCTCGAAGCCTCTTTTTCGCCAAAATCAACAGCTCAAACTTCACACTCCAATAAGCACGTAGTAGCTAATTGAAACAATTAAAAATGTAACGATTCTTTAAAAAAATTAGCCTCTTTGATGAAAAACAAAATACTGATATGCACCCCTACTATTTATATCTATCAAAAATATTTAAGATAGTTTTAGGACAGGTTGGTCGGGATACAAAAATATAAAACGTCCAACTACTTCCTCTACACTCTCAGCGTTGCATACCATAATATAATTTTAGTTTTTTGTTCTTAAATAAACTATTTCAAAACAACAGCAGGTAGTTTGTTTAAAGGTGGTAGGCAATGAAGTAATAGCAAAAAAATTACCTTGTTGGTTTACATTGTCTTTATTTTGTTACTTAACACAACGTTTCGGTTAGTTAGTATCTCTAACCGTTTTCAAGTGTAAACTAAATTATAATTCTAAGGCTACTGTCTTAAACACTATTCATGTGCAATACAGCATGATGACTCCGCCTACGTGCTTATTGGAGTGTGAGGTTTGAGCTATTGGTTTTGGACAAGAAGAGGCTTCCAGGTATTGGGGATATCTATACTTGGTTTACTGAATATATGGGTATTTTGGTTCATGTAAGCTGTTTCTTTGAATTTTCGTTTTCCGAAAATACGCTTAGAAGGTTAGAAGGTTAGAAGGTGGTGAATCGTACATTGGAGAAACAAAAATACCTCTTCCCGTACGAGTTAAAGAACATATGAACCATACTCAAAGAGGTGAAACTTCGAGGTCAGGTATAGCGGAACAAGTATGGACCAGGACCAACCAACATAATATACAGTGGTCAGAAGCCAATATCTGGAAGCCTCTTATTGTCCAAAACCAATTAATAGGTCAAACTTCACACTCCAATAAGCACGTACGCGGAGTCATCAAGTTTCATTGCACATGGATAGTATTTAAGACAGTCGTCTGAGAATTATAATTTAGTTTGCACTTGAAAACGGTTAGAGATACTAACTAACCGAAATGTTGTGTTAAGTATCAGAATAAAGTCAATAGAAGTTCGACAAGGTAATTTTTTTTTAATGTTTTGAACTGCATATGCTAAGTTCACCGTAACCCGTAACCTTACCTAAAAAATTCAGTCCGAACGTATTTGTTGCCATGAAGGCGGAAAGTGGATCGTGTTCGAATTTCAAACTGACGTTGGCACTTGGCAACGTTGAATCTTGCTCGGTCTCTTTTTAAGTCGCGCCAAGTCCATTTCGAATTCATTTCTTTACATTAAATGCAGCCTTGTAAGTTCATTCTTGCTAGTACAGTATACTGGAACCGTTAGTTTGTGAATACTTTTAGTACTTTTCTGTTTTTGTAATGGAAATGGGATGAATGATACTGCAAAGTTTTATTCTTGTGTTTATAGTATAACCAGCCAAAAGGATCCCAATTAGTCAAATGTTTTCAGTTTTTACAGAATAGGCCAATCAAATTCTATATAGGTCCTAAAAAAACAAACGAAAAAGTATATTTTGATTTCTCGTTTAATCTGTGTCTTGTGTGGTGTTCTTCGCGGGCTATCTTAGTTGTTTCGTAAAAAATTTAATAAGATACAGTGTGACCAGTAAAGTCCGCATCATACGGGATTTTTTTTTATTAATAGCTTTATTCGAAATTTGACTTTGGCATCAAGTGCTGCTTCGATCGAGATGAAAATTAAACAAAAAAAATAGTAGTCACGTGATTCGCATTATCTGTCAAATTTTAATTTTTTCCAGAAAATGATTCAAAAGTGGGGTTATTTCTGAAAGTATCGAACAAAGTTATTAGAAATGGTTTTTTTTAATGCAGTTTCTAGCCCACATGCAAAATTTCAGCTTCATAAGATAATTTTGATTTTTTACCCATATTTTGTAAATTGTACCTACCACTTTTGCAAAATAAGACTCAACGCAATCTACATAAAACTTTTTAGTATTGACAATGCTTTATTTTAGATACATTTTCTTTAAAGTAGCGCCATATTAAATGAATGTTTTTCTACAAAATCAAAATTGGGCTATTAAAATTTGGTCGCATGAGATGCAAAGTTTATTTGTTTTTGACCCTGTATAAGGTAACTTCATAAAATAAGTATTTTGAAAACGTATTTCGTGTCTGAAGGTAATACACCTTAAAATTAAGACAAAAAAGAACACAGTGTCATCAGTAAAGTGTTCATTAAATAATAAATAAATTTTAGTGGTGGATAAAAAATGAAAATTATCTTATGCAGCTGAAACTTTGCATGTGGACACGAAACTGCATAAAAAAAACTTTTTCTTATAACTTTTTTCGATTCTTTCAGAAATAACCCCACTTTTGAATTATTCTCTGGAAAAAATTAAAATTTGACAGATAATGCGAATCACGTGACTACTATTTATTTGCTTAATTTTCATCTCGATCGAAGCAGGACTTGATGCCAAAATCAAATTTCGAATAAAGCTATTAATAAAAAAAATCCCATATGATGCGGACTTTACTGGTCACGCCGTAGATTAGGTATATAGATTTTTGATTATACATATTTTTTTTACAGGTCGAAATGTTGTCTGTAGGCTCGGAATTTATCACAAACATATGGGTGCCTGACACGTTTTTTGTAAACGAAAAAACGTCATCGTTCCACAAAGCGACAACGTCTAACGAATTTATACGAATTCACCATTCTGGTAGCATTACTAGAAGTATTCGGTAAGTAAACGTAACCCACACTAAATTAAATTTAGGTTTAAAAGATTATGGGTTTAGAATATTAGGGATCAAAGAAAAATGTTTATTCGCGGTAAATAATACTTTTATAGGATTTATTATTCAAAAATTATTTTAATCAACACTCTTTAAAAAAGTTTTTAGTCAATTCTAAAGATTTTGTCCCAATGTCTGACAAATCTGGTATTTACAGTATCAGCTGTTCCACTGAGGGTTGTACAGCGACCTATATTGGTCAAACAAAACGAAAATTTTCTAATAGAATCAAAGAACATTGAAAGGAAATTGAGAAAGCCAACATTTAAAATCTTTCCCCTTCAAAAATAAAATCTAATTTTTCTAGACATATCTTTTCAAATAATCATATTTTTAACTCTGATTATCAAACAAAATTTTTACACTTTTGCAACAAAGGAAACAGACTAGACCTTTTAGAAATTCTTTAAATTAATAAAACATTAAATAACAAGAATTTACTTTGCCTGATTGATCAAATCCAACATAGTTGTTCTTTTTTCAATGCACTCAACTTCAATGATTAAATATAATTTTTGCTTTGTCCTTCTCCTTCTCTGTTGTTCTTTGTCAATAACAATTTTCAAAAAAACAATACAATTTTAATAATATTCTCCATCAGCACCATTTATATTTTCTGTCTCCTGATGATGAACGTTTCTACGATCGAAACATGTAGAGACTCTTACTGAATATTCTTATTCTATTAAGCTTTGTGGAGGAAGACTTTGAGTTTTTCTTTCTTTCCCAAAAAAATAAAAGTTATCTTTTTTTTTTATCTCTTGGATACGGGGCCCTTACGGTGGCGGCTTGTGTGGGAGGAGTGTAGGACTCTGCCCCTCCCCGAACAAACCCAAACAAACTTGCCACATAGTAAGAAACATTTTAAACAGTACAGGTTGTTCAATCGCTCAGTGGGGGAGGTGGCATTGTCGTTCGCATTTTGCTCTCGATGAAGGCTGAGACGAGCAGGAACGGTCGAACAAGTACCCAGCCAGTCCATAGTCTTTAGTTTATCCTCATTAATTTACTAATTATTGCGAGGTACGGAAATATTTTGACCGTAAAAATGTTTATATTATAGGCTACATCAAGGCCGGAATGCTGGCCTACTATATTGTAATAGTTTGTTTAGTAAAATGATACTTTATCTGGGCGAAATATATTGTTCATGACGTATACTTTATTCCCAGTTCTTCATACTTTACTTTTCAGTGATAGACTTTCCCAGGTCGGGAATTTAAAGTAGAATTTATTTTCTTAACAAAATTTTTAGTTTTTCTTTTCGTTTGGCCAGCAAAACGCATACCGATTTTTAGTCAAGTAGAAGTATAGATCGTTCTTAAGATAAATATCTCCTCTGGACTGCAAAACATACCCTCTGTAGAAAGAGCTCTGAACAAGAAGGTAAATAATAATAATAATAATAATAATAATAATAATAATAATAATAATAATAATAATAATAATAATAATAATAATAATAATAATAATAATAATAATAATAATAATAATAATAATAATAATAATAATAATAATAATAATAATAATAATAATAATAATAATAATAATAATAATAATAATAATAATAATAATAATAATAATAATAATAATAATAATAATAATAATAATAATAATAATAATAATAATAATAATAATAATAATAATAATAATAATAATAAATAAATAAATAAATGTTTATATTTCCAAAGACATTTTACAATGTATAGGTTTCGTCAGTTGAGTTGCGTTTAAAATGACACAAAAAATAAAAACGATTAAACCATTAAAAAATCAGACATTTAAAAATTCGTCCAAGCTATAAATAGACTTACTGACTAAATATTTTCTTAGGCACCTTTTAAAACTTAGTAAATTAGTAGAATTCTTCAAATGTTCAGGAAGCATATTAAATAACTTAGGTCCTAGAACATTTGGAGAGTCTCTGGCAATGTTTAGATTACAATGCTTTATATAAAAGTCTGACTTATGTCTTGTGTTAAAATTATGTAACATAAAATTTTTTTTGAACTTAGCCCTATTTAAAAATACATAAACACACATTTCAAAAATAAACACAGATATGATAGTTAATATATTATAAGTTCTAAAAAGGGTTCTACAGGAATGCGTAGAAGGAACATTTATAATATTTCTTAAAATTTTTTTCTGACACAAAAGAACATCAGAAACCATAGGTGACCTACCCCAGAAACAGACGCCATAAGAAATTCTGCTACCCACTTGAGCATGATAGAGTGTCAAAAGCTGTTTTGTAGTAAGTACCGGGTGTAACATTTTGAACTGGTAAGATATTGAATTAAGTTTGGCACAAATAGCCCTGCAATGTGGTTTCCACGAAAGAAACCTATCCATTTTTAAACCCAAAAAATTTACACTTTCGGTAAATAAAATCGGACTTTCACCAATCTTTAAAACTGGGGGCGTTTGCGCAGGTCTTTGACGGGACTGGAAGAGCAATGCCTGAGTCTTGTCGGCATTAACATAAAGGTCGATGCCACTAAACCATTCATGCAAAGCCACCAAACTACTCTCGCATCTTGTCTGTAAAACATCCAAGGATTCCTCAGACAAAACCATGGAAGTATCGTCAGCATAAATGGTTAAATCAATATCAGGATCGACAGTGACTATGTCGTTGACATACAGTATAAAAAGTATTGGACCCAATATGGAGCCCTGTGGTATGCCAGTATCCACACTGCGGGTATCCGAATCAAACTCACTACAATTGCCACCTGTTTTATGCTTGATACTGACGTACTGCCTACGATTTTTTTAAAATGACTCGATCCATGACAACGTAGAGCCCCTGATGCCGTACTTGTAAAGTTTCTCACACAATTTTGAATGGTTGACGCAGTCGAATGCCCTACTCAGATCAAGAAAGATTCCAACAGGACACTCGCCAACATCAATCCTCTCCACAACTCTCTCATAAAAGGAGTTAACGGCGGAACTTGTAGATCTTCCGCACAAAAAGCCATGTTGCCTATCTGAAATAATACCGTTTCTTGACAAGAACGGTAAAAGGCTCTCCAAAAAAGCGTACTCGAAAATCTTCGAAAAAGAGGAGGACATACACACAGGCCTATAATTCTCCATTGATTGAGGGTCCCCCTTTTTAAAAATTGGGACAACTTTGCCTATCTTTAGATCACTAGGAAACCTACCAGATAAAAAACTTAAGTTTATCAAATGAACAAGTGGCTCGACTATCGCCGGACCAATTTTCTTCAACAGACAAACCGGAACATCGTCATTGCCTGCAGACCACTTGTTTTTTAGTTTAGAGTTAATAATGCGAAGAATATCCATGTTATTCAAGGGCTTAAGAAAAAGTGAAAACTTATTTTCGACAATTTTACATTTAGAACTTTTTGTAGGACTATTTATTTTATTAATAATAATAATGTCATGGTGTTCACTGACAAAATAAACAAACATACTTACCTGATCGACTTCTCTATCCCGCTTGCCGCAAACCTACAAAAAAAACACAGAGAAAAAATTAGTAAATACTTACCTCTTGCCAACGAAATAAAAGAAATGTGGAACCAAGAAAAAGTGATGGTAGTACCAATCATCATAGATGCAACTGGAGAAATACCACACACACTCTTCGAAAACCTAAAAAAACTAAACATTAAAGAACAAATATACTACCAGCTACAAAAAGTTGTTCTTATAGAAACCAGCGGAATTGTCAGACGTGTACTAAATGACGCCGACAACTGAAACTTGAACGTTTCCAAACTTACCAATCTACCTGCTTTCTTGCAACTAATGCCGAAACAGGATAGAAGCCATATCCAGATACAAAATCTGTGGAACCTGAGAATAATAATAATAATAATAATAATAATAATAATAATAATAATAATAATAATAATAATAATAATAATAATAATAATAATAATAATAATAATAATAAGCGCCACTGTAAGTACTTGACTATAACGTAATCTGGCAGACTGTGAAAAACTTCAATTGTCCATTGACATGATATACAGATGGTGTGTTCAAAATAAATTGCCGCTAAATATCAGTAAGTGTAACATAATGACATTTTCATTAAGACGACATACCCTTGTGTATGATTACAAAATTAATAACATTACAGTGGACAGAGCTGAGACTTTTCGCGATTTTGATGTATTATTTGACAGTAAACTATCTTTTGTTCCCCACATAAATGACCTTGTTGCGGCCTGTCATAGATCCCTAGGTTTTATTATAAGACATTCTCGTGATTTTTTAAATTGTCAAACACTAAAAATACTTTTTTATGCATTTGTAAGAGCTAAATTGGAGAACGCCTCGGTTGTATTCCATATTATCAAGTGCACCTTGATCGCATTGAAAGAGTCCAACGATGTTTTCTGAAATATCTAAGTTTTAAAATTGATGGTCAGTATCTTGAAATCGGTATTCTAGAAGAAACTCTATTGCAAAGGCACTCGTTTTGCTCCTTAGAATATCGACGTACAGTTTCTCAACTTAAATTTCTTCACAACATCTTGCATAATAGAGTTGAAGGCAGTGATATATTAGAAAACCTACAATTCCTCGTCCCTAGAACACGTCATTCCCACACTTTTTATGTACCAACCGCGCGTACCAATATCTGTAAATAATCCCCTATTTATCGATTGTGCAACACATACAATCTGCACGAAAATAGATTTGACATTTTTAGCTGTGGTTTATCCAGTATAAAACTAAATTAGCATATTAGTGTCTTTTTAGGCATAATTATTCCGTTTCAATATCATAATTTAATATAATATTACCTATTTTATTTTAAATAGATATATACCCATTTGTTAATTGGTTCCTTGTGACTGTGAAATTGTGTAAAATAAATAAATAATATTCCCATCTTAACTGAATTAAAACAAATGAAGATCTAGCAAGTAATTTTATTAGTACCTATGAACATTTTGTTTTCGGTTTCACTTTCCCCAACAACCATACAATTATTATAGGAGGAGGATAAAGTTTTGAAACCTTGTATGAATTATTTCTTGTCGATTAAATTATTAATATTAAGGACGTCAGACCCTTTCTATATCATTATAAATATTCTATTCTAATGGATTTGGCATAAATAAACACGCAACAGAAAGAAGCTAAAAACGTAAAAGTATCTAAATATAAGTACAGCGAGAAAATTTATATACGGTTATGTGAGTATGAGAGAATAAACAATATAGTTGGATGCCCGCAATAAGGACAACGGATCAATTGGTGTTGCCGGCGTGCAGCGTAAACAACGCATGGCGATGCCATCCCTCGGTTAAAGAAAGAGAATTATTTACGCTGGCGACATTTGACGCATTGCCTTTGTATAGTCAAATTTCTCTAAGAACACGTCCCATCGTGGCTAAGTCATCTGTCACTTATGGCACCCTGTTGAAGTCTGGTATATTTTACATTAGGATATTAACCACAGAGAGAGGACTGGGCTTTAACCATATTTTAAACTTGTACGGGGGTCTGGATAGTTTATTAACATAATGGCTTGCAAAAATACAGCGTTAATTTTATATACAATTGAAACATCGAACTCAACGTGCAATAAATTAAAAGTTATGGCGTTATTCATTGGTAAAACATAGAAATACATTTGACGTGCACTAAACTTACCAATGGAAAGCGCTTTCTAACTTCCAATGGATGTATATGTGTGCTGTTTAAGGGACAACTTATGGATGTCATCCTAGAGTACGTTTACTGGACGCCTTAAAGAACCCATCCCGTAAATGTGATAATTTGTGACATTTGTATCATCCATTGGACAAAAGGTTACCTAACCAAATTTGTCCAATGGATGTATACCCTATGCACGTTGGCCAGATTTGGCCCATTGTGCTCACCCTAGTTGGTTTTACACCCACTCATTGATTCAAGTTCCTTGCACTAATTTGTGTAGGTTAACGGGGGTGAGTGTCGGTATATCCTCTGGTTCTAATATTGGTTGCCCGAGTATTGGTTGCCTCGCATTGGTAGATTATGTGCTGTAGAGTTTCCCTATCTCGTCCGCAGAGTCTGCAGCTTAGATCTTTGTTGTACAGTTGCATGCGATGCAAATGCTTCTTGACAGCCATGTGTCATAATTGCTGTAATTGTTCCCAGCTGGTTTCTGCTCATCAGCAGTAGCTGTCTTGCTAGTTTCGGGTCAGGGTCCCCAATGAAAGATTTGCTATGATTTAATCCCTGTCTGTGTGCCCAGTAGATTTTGTGACCATTCTTTGTCCATCGTTTTATGGCGTCTTTGACTGTGCACCTTGGGACACCGAATGCCGGTTCTTGACCTATAAATGTATTTTTCGAACCGTTTTTTAAATCAGCCTTTTCATTTCCTGCAATACCTTTATGTCCTGGAACCCATTGTGACGTTACTTTGTTAGTCTTTGCCAGGGCCTCAAGTTCTTCTTGACATTCTCAGACCAGTCTTGATGTCACCTTGTTGCATATTAGCGCTCTAAGGGCTGCCTGGCTGTCAGGGTATATATGGATTCGCTTATTGATATAAGTTCTTCTGTTATTTTCATAAGCACACTACATGATGGCGTAGATTACTGCTTGGCATACAGTGGGAGTAGTAAGCATATTTTTCTAATCATACTTCATGTATTCCTGCTTCGGTATCTTCTTTGGTTTCTGAGCCATCTGGGTACCAGCTTATTGCACCAGGAGTGTCTGGTGTACATAAGATGTAAGTGTGCTGTTTGGATAGATATTTTCAAAAGTAAGAACCCCTTTAAGAAATTTAAATAAGTCGTGTAGAAAAGTCTTGAATAGTAATTAAATTACATTATCATATTTACGAAATTCCATGCAGTGTAATAAAATTTAATTTATTTACATGAAACGGAATTATGAAATTGAATCCTCGCTTTGCGTGTGACGTGTTAAAATTTGAAAATTGATTACCAAAGTTTGAAAAATTAATAAACTACGATGTAACAAATTTATTTTGTCCGACGGACTTTAAATAAGCCTTAGACATTTCGTTTTTAATGAGAAATATGATTTGTGATATCGCGAGACTCCGAAAGTAATTTATTTTATTTTAAATTGTAGTTTGCGCATTGACGCGAATGTCTGGGGAGATAGAAATGAGCATAATTATGCAAGTTTTTTAATTTTCCTTGCTGGAAACATGCTAATCGATCGATAGTTTAGTTCCAGGGAGTGCTCCCAAAATTAGGCAAAAATGGAAATTTATACATACAGGGTGCCCGAAATTGGTGCTGACAGTATTTCGGGAACTATAAGAGATAGAAAAACGGATAAATGGGAAAAGTTTTAGACAATTATGTGAGCAGTTTATTGGTTCTTGCGGATCACTTCTGGTTTTTTAGGTTTTAAGATATTTTGAATAAACGAAAATGTTGCATTTCTTTAGATGGGTTGTAGCTATGTTAATTTTCCCAATATTTGTTAAATCTGTAAACACATTTTAATATCAACTTTTTATATATGTAGAATATGCCTATTTGGTAATATTTCTGTTAGAACGTTTGGGTTTCCTGGAACCATCATCAATTTTCTTTCTTCTTATGACCGCCATATTGAACTTTCTATTTATCTACAAGTACTTAATTTATTCTATAATATGATACTAAAGACTATTATAAAATAAAAATGTATAACCTCAAAATCACTAAAAATAACATTATTAGGGAAAATTCGAACATATTTGCTTGCCTTGCCGTATTCCTTGACCTATCAAAAGCGTTCAATACAGTGCCGCATCATTTACTACTGGATACATTGCGCAATTATGGAGTAAGAGGCGTCGTATTCAATGTCTTTAGAGAGCTACCTAAAAGATCGACAACAAGTAGTAAAAATAGCTGATACCCAGAGTGTTCCTCTGGGCATTAAAATTGGAATACCGCAAGGAACCGTACTGGGACCAATTATTTTTATTAACATACATAAATTTCTTAACAAAAATACATATCTATAATGGTAACGTCATATCTTACGCAGATGACACAGCGGTCATTTTTGAAGGTAAAACATGGGAGGAGGTTAAAAATAAAGCTATAAAATGAATTAGTACAATGGCTAGATCATTTTAAATTAACACTGAATACATCAAAAACCAAATGTACGATCCCTATACATATTAGCAGTCTCCAATATTCACTAACAAAAAACCCGAACTAAAAAAACCTATTAACTAATCATAGCAAAACTGAAAAACACCTCAGAATACCTCACAGTAATTCAATTATTAATTTGCGCTTCTTTAGCTACCTAGCTCTCAAACTATATAACATATTACCCGTAGAAATTAAAAATATCAACAATATTAAAAAATTTAGGAAGTGTTGCGGAACATTTTTTATATATACAGACAATCATAAATTCACTGACTTATTCTAAATTCTTAATTTTCTTTTCTCTGACATACTATACCTCTCAGTTTATAAATATTTTTTTTTATGCACACTAATAGTGCAATTATTTTAGGTTAAGTGTATTTACATAATTAACTAGTTCCTAAAAAAATCAAAATGTAACTAATAATTTAAATATTTTATAATATTTTTTATTTTGCGCATACAGGGATTTAGTTCTCTAGGTGCAAATGTAAAACCCTATAGAAAATGTTAACTTGGTATTAGATTAGTACAAAAAATACAGTGTGATAATTCATAACTCAGTATGTAACATTTCTATTCTTTCTATTCTATTCTATTTGGCAACACTGACATATCAATGAAATTAAATAAACTCATGGTTTTATATGTTTGTTTCGTGAAATGCTTCAAAAGTGTCCCACATCGACACTAGATGGAGCTTCGCGCTTTATCCTCTAGGTTGTGTCCCCGTATACTGGTTCAAGTAGAACGTTTCTTTCGTCAAATTCTAGCCTCAATGATGAGCCATGATATGGCGAAACGGGTCTGGGGATGGACCCAACCAACTGAAAGGAAAAAATCTTCTATCTTAGCTAACTATAATGCCTTGAATCCGGGCTCTACTCATCACACATTTTTAAAAAAAACAAATTTTCTAAAAACTAGGACAAAAATTTTAACATATCTTTTAGCCTAACAAAGATAGCAAGACTCGGATCTTTTTATGACTCAGGTCTCAGCAGATTATTCTCATATTAGAATGACCCGTTTATCAAGACCCGTTCATATGACCGACTCGCAGCACGCCCATATACACTAGGTCAGTGGTTTTCAACCTTTTTGTGGTGGCGGAACACTTTTGGTAGCAATAAGAAAATGGCGAAACACCACCTTTGTCAACATATTTGCGGTGAAGTAATCAGTTTATCAATAGACCAGGGCTGAAGCCTTTGAAAATGGTAAAAAGCGAAAAAAAATAATAGTAGGATGAAACCCATTGAAAAAGGAAGAGAATATAACAAAAATGAAAGGAAAAATAATTTACGGGCGATCCGAGGTCGGGAAGTGGAAAGGGGTGGGTTTTTAAGGGTAGAAAACGATTTATCTCGATTTCCGGCAAAACTACAAGTCCTATGGAAAAATGTTAAATGGCAAAGTTGTAGGTAATAAAAAGATCTGCAACTTTTGTATTTACACTTTTTTCACATAACCTCAAAATTTATGTGAAAAATTCAAATAACCAAGTTTTTGGTTTTTTATTTTTCTCTACTACTACTACTACTACTACTCAAAATTGTACATAATGATTAAAAAAAAATTCGAATTCGAGTTTTTTTTTTAGGTTTCTTTCCATTTTTTGAGAGCATTTACCATAGTAATGTATATTTTTTTTACACCATCAGAAAGTAGAGATTTCAACGAACAAAAAGCCCACCGACTTTTTAAAAAAGCAAATATTTTGACGTGAGAATTTTCGATTGAAAATTAGGGTGCTTTTTCGATATTAAGTCAAAATAGGGCAATAAAGGCCTTGTTGAGGTCTTATCTTTCAGATCGTAAACAATGTGTCATAGACTACGATGAAAGCGGTAGAACTTTGAAGTCTGACTCTGGGAGGATTGCAAATGGTGTGCCGCAGGGTCGGTACTAGGCCCTCTGCTGTACATTATCTATGTGAATGATCTTGTGCAGTTGGATGGCAGCCTGGTCATGTATGCGGATGACACCTTTTTAACTGTCAGTGAGGCACGGATGGATGAATGCTTGCAGGGGGTTGTGAGTGGTATGGATGCTCTGAATGAATGGTTTTCAAAAAATAACTTAATACTGAATGTTTCAAAAACTCAAGTCATCAACTTCAAATTTAATCCTGGGGACCCAATTACAATTCAGTATGATACCGTAGAACTAAAGACACAAGACAAAGTTACATTTCTTGGAGTAGTCATAGATCAAAGACTAACCTGGGAACAACATATAGGGAAAGTAGCAAATAGAATGAGCAAGTACTGCTATGCTTTTAGAATACTAACAAACTCAATTGGACCCGCCTCGGCCGTCTTAGCGTATCATGCTTATGTACACTCACAAATAACATATGGTCTTATATTCTGGGGTAATTCTATGCTGTCTAGCCGCGTCTTCTCCATTCAAAAAAGGTGCTTACGGGTTATGGGGGAAGGGCGAGTTGTAGGGGCACTTTCGTGTCACACCGCATTTACACTCTATATAGCCTGTACATTTTGGAGTGTGTAAAATTCATACTAAATAATTAATCGCTTTTCTTAGATCTAAGAGCTGGACATGAGCATGTCACTAGATACAGGGAGAACCTCAGAATTGAGAAGGCAAATCTTAGCTTTGTGCAAAAAAATGTTACATATAACATTCTGAAAGTATGGAACAAGTTTCCAATAATGTTCAGACAAAGAGGGCCGAAATATATAATCCCAAAATTAAAGACATTCCTACTGAACAAGACCTACTATTCAATAAAAGATTTTATTAATGATGGGGATGTTGGCCTCATGGCATGACTCTGTAATTTTTAGTGCATACCTTTTCCTATTTTGTATTGTTTTTTTTTTCTTTTTTGCTGTAAGTAATTAGGCATTTATAGGTTTTTATTTCTGTTTTACTTAACTTATTTTTATATTTTAATTAGTGAAATTGACACGATTTACACCTTAGGGTAAAATGAATAATGTAATTCTTATGGATCAAATAAAGAATATATATATCTATCTATCTATCGAAATAAGGTGAAAAAATAAATATTTTAAATCAAAAAAATTACAGTGTGTTTAAGACATAAAAATGTACGTTTTCACCAAAATTCGAAAAAAAACATTTTTTTTCTATAAGATAAAAATAGAAAACCAAAAACTTGGTTATTTGAATTTTTCACATAAATTTTGAGGTTATGTGAAAAAAGTGTAAATACAAAAGTTGTAGATCTTTTTATTACCTACAACTTTGCCATTTAACGTTTTTCCATAGGACTTGTAGTTTTGCCGGAAATCGAGATAAATCGTTTTCTACCCTTAAGAACTCACCCCTTTCCACTTCCCGACCTCGGATCGCCCGTAAATTATTTTTTCTTTTATTTTTGTTATATTCTCTTCCTTTTCCAATGGGTTTCATCCTACTATTATTTTTTTTGGTTTTAAAATTATCGACCCTGGTCTACAAAAAATACTATCTCATGATTCAGATTAGTTGACATTACTAAATTATTTCGCGGAACACCTGGAAGAGGTTTGCGAAACACCGGTGTTCCGCGGAACAGCGGTTGGGAACCACTGCACTAGGTCTTTAGAGTCATATGAACGATAGAGTCACATAGCGTGATTGATTCAATGACGGGTATTTCGAAAGATTCGGTCATTATGAACGGATCGTTCATGAACGACTCATCCCTATAGCCTAAGTTTCTAATAAGAAACAGTGTCAAATCTAATGTAATAATTTTACGGAAGTAGTCTATTATCTCAGAGTGGAGCTGTTGAGATATGGGGACAAAAACTCACAGTCGTCTCCACAAATATAATAAAAGTTAATTTACTGGGGGGTGTTTCGGTTCTAGAAAGTACCATCATCAGCACTGAAGGGCTAAAATAAATGGAGAAAGAAAAGAAAATAATTTAATTTGGTCATTGACACAGGTAAGGTTGTTATTAAGGAGAGCCTTATGGATTTCACATAAATAACAACCTCACCTGTGTCAATGACCAAATTAACTTTTCTTGTTCACCTTTCCTTGAATCCTTAAATTTTTGCTTTTAATCTCAGAGTGGAGCTGTTGAGATATGGGGACAAAAACTCACAGTCGTCTCCACAAATATAATAAAAGTTAATTTACTGGGGGGTATTTCGGTTCTAGAAAGTACCATCATCAGCACTGAAGGGCTAAAATAAATTGAGAAAGAAAAGAAAAAGAAAGAATAATTTAATTTGGTCATTGACACAGGTAAGGTTGTTATTAAGGAGAGCCTTATGGATTTCACATAAATAACAACCTCACCTGTGTCAATGACCAAATTAACTTTTCTTGTTCACCTTTCCTTGAATCCTTAAATTTTTGCTTTTAATTGTTCCATTTCAACCTTTACTCACTTTCCATCTACTATGACCACTATAAGCCTTTACTTTTCATTAACGCATAAAGTTCGCCATTAACCGTTATCTTCCTTCTTTCCGACCTCTAATTTAGACACTAACTACTAGGTGGCCACATTAACTTATACTTTCCTCCTGCTCTCTCTATTTTTGAACGTGGAAATGACTAGTTTGTTTCTGACTTCACTTGTTCTAGATGATGGCGCCGCCCATCCATCTTACGGTGTTCAGCCTTACCTTTGTCCCGCCAGGTTATTTGCCTTCCTTTCTTATCACCACCCGTTTCTTGCTCCAAGAACCACGTTTTGACAATTTGACGTCACTTCCCTTTATTATTGTGAACTTTCTGCTTTTGCTTGACTTTGTTAGATGTCACTACTTTAACTTTCTTACATCCTCCATTCATGGTTTTAATATTTTTTTATATTCCTTTGTATAAGTGGTACTTGGCGTAAGTACGTTGATCTAATTTGTCCTTTCATTTTTCTATTCTTGCTCAATTTATTTTAGCCCTTTGGTGCTGATGATGGTACTTTCTAGTACCGAAACATGTACACCCCTTCAGTAAATTGACTTTTAATATACCTTTTTGTGGAGACGACTGTGAGTTTTTCCCGTAATAATTCTAAGATTTATAGTTGTATGATTAATCAGATTTCTTTATTTTTTATTTCAGATTGACAATTACAGCCTCCTGTCCAATGAATCTACAATATTTTCCTATGGACAGACAATTATGTCATATCGAAATAGAAAGTTGTAAGTATATATAAATAAACCATACAATTTTAAAAAGTTTAAATAAGAATAGAAAATAAGGGTCTAACTACAAAGATAAAATATTAAACAATTTTCTCTGTCAGCAATTTAAAAAAAATGATATTTTATCTCTGATAAGTTAGATGAGAAGGTAAAAAAATTGGGCACTTATTCTTAATGCCAAGGCACGTATTTGTACCTCTAAAAAATAAATTCTTGTGCAGAGAATAAGCGCCTTAATATTTTTGAAGAAAAATTTGATTCTTTATTACGAAAACATGTTCTGTCTATTTTTTGTTTATAGGAATTACAAGGGGCATCAAAAGATACCTGTATATGTGCTTTAATGTAAAACTGTCAGCTACGCAATACCGGGCACTGTTTGTCCACTTTTTAAAACTTGTTGCTTAATTAATTGTTAATTTATCTATTGTTTAAGAGCACCAAAGAGCCCGCAAAACGATTCTGTTGACAATTAGAGTTAAATTTATACGAGACGCCCCAAACTCAGTTGCCTATTAAATTATGAAACAACAAAAGATATTTTTAAGAAAATTTGGATCTAGTTATAAGAACTGGTGTTCTATAGGTTAAAAATATTTTCATACTTTGTCAAATCATCCTGAAACCCATAGCAACTTAGGAATTTTAAATACGATACCCTTATATTATTTCTCTTTTCGATTCCGCTGAATAATGCAAAAACATTTTGTGTATAATATACTTTGCCTATCTGTGATATGAGTTTTTGAGATATTAATTTAAAAGTAATTTTTGGGACCAAAACATGCTCACTAGAATGCCAAATATATTTGTGACCAAGGCACCTAGAAAGTCAATATGTTCTCTAAGATGTAAGAATTTTGACGAATTTTTAAAATATTGTTATCCAGGGTGTCTCAAAATAACATTTTATTTGTAATCTTAATAATTTTATATTTTTAATAAAATTAGTATAAATTGCCTACTAAATATTTCTATACCTATCCATTCGTTTCGATGCATCCAAATTGCTTAAAATGTTTTCTGCTATTTAAAATTCCTGAGTTTCAGGATAATCTGGCAACAACGCCTCTTCGAAACTATTTTTTAGCGATAGACACTAGTTCTTAAAACTAAGTCCAAATTTTCATATTAATATCTTTTGTCGTTTTTTAAATATCTCTAATAGGCCACTGAGTTTAGCCCACCCTGTATAAATTCCTATTAACTGATATTCGTCTTTATATTTCGTTACCTTCTTATGAGAAAATATCGATTTGTTACTTGTGGAAACATAATTTTTATCACTCGTTTCATAGAACTTTATATGCCTTCATTTTGGGGCAAAAAATTTAAACTGAGACGTCAAATAGCATCAGCCAAAAAGTCAACTTTGAAATTTTAAATATAGCTTTAATTTACAAACTAAATACATTATATTTACACGTATTTTTAGTTGTTTTTAAGAAATGCGGGCTTCTTAGGGTTCTTAAATCAAGCCTAAATATCTATCTTTGAAAAATTAACAACATTGTATCGATTTTACTTTCGTTTTGACGCTCTGACCACTAAACATGTAATAATAATAATAATAGTATTACCACATTATTTAGCAGAAAAAGCTAGTTTTACGAATGGTTATCCATCTAAAGGTAGATACACAAGGCTTTGAAATTTCTAAGCTTTTCTATTTTTTCTTACAATTGAGCACCGTTCTTAGGTTAATTTTTTCACAGGCGAAAAGCACTAACAGATAGCTCTTGATCCCAAAATAATGTTCAAAAATAATGAGTGAAAATTTCAAAGGCTAAGAGAATAAAAATTATAAACTCGACTTTTTCGATTATTTTAATAACACTAACGCTTATATGTTTTTTGAGTAAATATACAGGGTGTTCCGATGATCATGTTACAAAATTCTAGGGTAGATAAAACACACGAAAATAAGAAAAAAAGTTCATGTGAACATGGGTCCGGAAACGCTTCTTCAGGGAGCTAGGGCCCTTCGAAGATGACCTTCAAAAACTACTTTTCGTTTTATAGCTTCGGTACTACTGCAGCTATCGCAACCAATTTTGGGACATGAAATCTAGTTCGTAGGTTCATCAATTTGAGCCTTCCGGATTTTGTCACCTTTAACCAGGGGCGTACAAACCAAGGGGGTATTTCAACGTAATAATTGGTTTAAGACCAATAATTTATTATTGATTGGATTTAGCCATTTTCGGAGGAAACTGTGACAGATAGCGATTTTTACTAAGAGTACCTTTTTTATGTAAAAGGCATTGGAGAATCATAATCAGATATAAAAATGGTAAGAAATTAAAGCCTAAGAGGAGTAGGGTCAAATTTACTCAAATACCCCCTTGGTTTGTACGCCCCTGGTTAAAGGTGACAAAATCCGGAAGGCTCAAATTGATGAACCTACGAACTAGATTTCATGTCCCAAAATTGGTTGCGATAGCTGCAGTAGTACCGAAGCTATAAAACGAAAAGTAGTTTTTGAAGGTCATCTTCGAAGGGCCCTAGCTCCCTGAAGAAGCGTTTCCGGACCCATGTTCACATGAACTTTTTTTCTTATTTTCGTGTGTTTTATCTACCCTAGAATTTTGTAACATGATCATCGGAACACCCTGTATAATATATAGTGACCGGCAGAAAGTGCGCAGCATATGGGAAAGTTTTTTACCTTTAAGTTTAGAAAATTAATTTTATTTTAGATAGGTTCTGCATGTTCTCAAATCAAAATAACACCCATTAAATCCGGTAAAAGTCTTATGGTATACGAGGTAGGATCAAAAATTTGAAATTCCACTAAGAGTAAAGTACCACCATCTTTCATTTTAGAATATTTTTTTCAAAAACCCTGTATAAAAAATAAATGGAAACCGAACAGTACGAAAATAAGATTTTCTGCAGACTCTCTTAGAGATTACCGTTGATCATAAGTCCGATTAGTTTGTTTTCATATTATTATGGCTTTTTAAAATAAAAACATAAAAATATTAAATATTTTTGTTGCACACCGTATTTTATTTTCTGAGGGAAAAAGTTAATTTCATCTAACTGATATTTTTTGATTTACATTGACTTAAAGCATCTCCTAAATAGTTTTTTATACATATAGAAAGTTTCCTTATTTTGCGTGACGAATAAAATCCGTTTAAAATATATTTTTAATTTAAATTTTTTTCTTTAAAAATCAAAAGAAAACTTTCTATGCATACTTCAATGTATAAAAAACTATTAAGGAGATGCTTTAAGTCAATGTCAATTAAAAAATATCAGTTAGATGAAATTACCTTGTTCCCTCAGAAAATAAAATACGATGTGCAGCAAAAATATTTAATATTTTTATGTTTTTATTTTAAAAAGGCATAATATTATGAAAACAAGCTAATCGGACTTATGATCGACGGTAATCTCTAAGAAAGTCTGCAGAAAAACGTATTTTCGTACTGTTCGGTTGCCATTTATTTTTTATACAGGGTTATTGAGAAAACACGATTAAATCCATTTTTTTGTCCAAAATAAGCCAAATTTGGAATTTGGGTATAACTTTGAAATTAAAACAATAATTCTTAGTAAAAAAATATTCTAAAATGAAAGATGGTGGTACTTTACTCTTAGCGGAATTTCAAATTTTTGATCCTACCTCGTATACCATAAGACTTTTACCGGATTTAATGGGTGTTATTTTGGTTTGAGAACATGCAGAACCTATCTAAAATAAAATTAATTTTCTAAACTTAAAGGTAAAAAACTTTCCCATATGCTGCGCACTTTCTGCCGGTTACTGTATATAGGGTGATTCAAGTTGAGTGATATTTTTCAAAGTTTTGTAGCAGGCATCATTGACTTTAAACTTTTAAATATTATATTTTCATGTATGAATTACTTCCAGTTGTTATACCGGAAGTTACGGCCAACATTGTTGTTTTAAACAGAATACCCTGTATATTTTAACATTTTTGGAAACCTTATTAAAACCTAAGTAACTTTTGTTAATAATAATCTATACCTATCTCTAACCGTTTTTTGAGATACCTATAAGTTATAATATACAGGGTGTTATTTAAGTATGTGGCCAAACTCCAAGGGGTGCTTCTTTAAGTGATTTTAAGAAGAAAAGTTTATATAAACATGGGTCCGAAAATGCATAGTTTTTACGACACAGGGCGTCAAACTGTAAAAAAATCGTATGTTCGTAAATATCTCAATACTCTTTTATTCATTTTGTTGAAATTTGGCAATTCTATTTGTAGCAAGAGGATAATTTGG
This sequence comes from Polydrusus pterygomalis, assembly GCA_963969555.1. Classification (NCBI taxonomy): domain Eukaryota; kingdom Metazoa; phylum Arthropoda; class Insecta; order Coleoptera; family Curculionidae; genus Polydrusus; species Polydrusus pterygomalis. The sequence continues at coordinate 29,624,926 of OZ018382.1, forward strand.
CCTCAATTGGATTAAAATTATTAAGTCCAGTGGCGTCCCGAAATACAGTCCAACTAATATTTTTGACAAAAAAATGACGCGCCACTGACTTTTTTTAAAATTATGTATTTTTTTTCAAATTAAGCAACTACAAATACAACTATTTTATCTCCTGAGTTTTTTCATATCTTGCTTTGTTTTCAAGAAAAAAAATAAATACTATTATAGGTTTAGTCTTAATACAATTAATTAAACATTGCAGTAGTAAATTATTACGTTATGCGATTATTTTATGTTAATTTCTTTTATCGAATATTTCCCTCATATGTTAAAGTTCCCATAAGAGAAATGCAATTTTCGCAAAATTACAGCGAAAACAGCACTGCCAGAAATCGAAAATTGCATCGCAAGTTATCATTTTGTCAAGAATTGTTAATAACGATCTCTTTGCATTGGGATAACCCGTGGCAACGTAAATTTTTTGTTTTTTTGTAAACAACGCTATTGAACTTTTCCGTAGACGTAATTTTACTACAAAAATGTATCGTTTTGGCGAAGAATCTATCCTCGAAATAGAGCAGAAAATAACAGAAAATTGAAAATATTAATAATTAATTATAATTGACGAAATTGGATGAATAAATGGACCTCTACACAAGCGGAAAAGTCAGGCCTCACCAATAAAAATATCAAACTGACGAATCATAGCTTACGAGCAACCGCCGTATCAAAACTTGCCAAAAAAGGTGTTGGAGAACAACAGTTAATTAAACTAAGTGGACACTCAAATACCAAGTCACTGACGCCTTACATTCAGATGGATGAGAACCACCATATGCTTTTGATTAAAAAAATGCGGGACAATGACCAACCGTCAAGCTCAAGAGAGTCCCCCGCCGAAATAAGCTCTCGCTCGTTGACTGCATCAACCACCATGTCTACGAATTCAAAGCAAAATATTGTTAATTACAATAATTGTACTTTTCATTGCAATTCTTGTAATTTTTAAGCATTTTAATTTTATTGTTAGTATTTTCTGTTAAATAAAATATTTAAATTTACTTGATTCGATTTCTTAATTAATTTGGGAAATATTCAAATAAATTACACTCGTGCATAAAAATAACCAGATAATTTTTTTATTCAATGTGTTTTTTTTACAAATTGCAATCGTTTGTTTTCATATTTTACGAAAATGCCCTCCTCCTGCGGAGTTGGGCTTTTTCGCGAAAATATGAAAACAAACTCTTGCAATTATAAAAAACACATTTCATTCAAAAATTATCGGTAATTTTGATGCACTTGTGCACTTACCCCCGAAAACAGTTTTAATCTGTGCGAAAAAATTCAAAGGAGGACTTTTGTATAATTTTAATTGCTTAATAGTTTGGTAAGTAGTTTAAATTTTTTACTTTTATTGTTTCGGAGACATGCAATAAAGTGGTTTTTATTTTTTTTCTCGAAAACAAAGCAAGATATGAACAAAAATAAAATAGTTGTATTTTAAGGTTGCTTAATTCGAAAAAAATACATAATTTTTAAAAAAATATCAGTGGCGCGCCATTTTATTGTCAAAAATATTAGTTGGACTGTCTTCCGGGACGCCACTGGACTTAATAATTTTAATCTAATTGAGGCTAAATTATCCTCTTGTTATAACAGAATTATTGTCAAATTTCAACAAAATCGAATAAAAGAGTATTGATATATTTACGAACATCCGATTTTTTTTTAAAAGTTTGACACCCTGTATCGTAAAAACTATGCATTTACGAACCGATGTTTATATGAACTTTTCTTCTTAAAATCACTTAAAGAAGCACCCCTTGGAGTTTGGCCACATACTTAAATAACACCCTGTATAAAATATAAATCTCAAAAACGATTAGAGACGTATAGATATAGATTATTATTACCAAAAGTTACTTAGGTGTTAATAAGGTTATCAAAAATGCTAAAATACACAGGGTATCTATTTGAAATAACAAAGTTAATAGATTATTATTACCAAAAGTTACTTAGGTTTTAATAAGGTTATCAAAAATGCTAAAATACACATGGTATCTATTTGAAATAACAAAGTTAGCTATAACTTCCGGTATGACCGGAAGTAATTCAAACGTGAAAATATATTATTCTAAAAGCTCAACGTCTATTATGCCTGCTACCAAATTTTAAAAAAGAGAACATAACCCATTTCCGAAATCTACTAATGGGTCATCCAACGTGAATCACCAGTGAAGTAACATATATCAACCATATGGTACTTCGTGATATTTTTAGTGGATTTTTTCCCACCATTGCAGTTTTCAGATCACTAAATACTCCATTAATTCAATTTACTTCTGAATTTTTCGAAAAAACACAACACAAACAGAATATTAACAAAGAAAAGGAAATATATCGGCTAGCGGACAATAGGTGTGCAACTGCCTTTTATTAAAATACACAGGAAAGCAAAAACACTCGACTCCCTGGCGTCAGATAGTCAGTGGAATTGCATAAGGTTATGGCTTAACGATGGGTCCTAATAAGGACGAAACGGTTTAATCATTGTCTACGTGGCCCCAGGGAGTCTATTGTTTTGGCTTCCCTGTGTACTACTATCGTCCGCTAGACGGTATATTTTCACAAAAATAGGTATTTACGAGATATACTTTGGAATTTTCACTCTACAAGGTGCCCCAATGGGAACCGCTTCGATCTATATATGGAAAACTATACATGGGAAAGTTTTGAACATGTTGACTTATTATCGGTTTCATATTCAAATTAATGTAGTGTACTATAATATGTAAGTAATTTTTACTAGCTATGTTATTGTTAGTAGTTGTTTGTTGTTATTATCATTATCGATTCTATTAGGTACATTATGTCTACCAACCTTCCTTTTCACATTATTTGAAACGTTTTTAAATGGAAATAAATTGGATTTTTTTTGAGTTAGAGTTGTAACTGATTAACTTTTTTCCCATAAAACTATTTAAGATACAAATTTGATACTATCAGGAAATGGTAATGTTGATGGAAGAAATCGAATTCAATAAAAAAAAAGTAGTGTTACATTTGAAAAAAAAACATTCCTTGAGTTACAGAAAAGACTAAAAGTGTAGTTTTCCATATATAGATCAAAGCATTTCCTAGTGGAACACCCTATAAGAAATATAGAGATATGGTAAAAAGCATCAAAAGATACAATAAATTGCAATAAAAACCGAACGGAGACGTATTTTAACTCTATATTTCTATTTTAACTGATTTTGACGAATATGTACATAATCAAAAAGTAATATTTGATTTTACTCTTTACAATCACTAATTTTGCAATTTTACTTCACAACTTTTAATTTTTCTTATTAATTATTTTATTTTTGAACCAATTAATTGAAATATTAATTATTATTGTCTTACTTGAAATGTAAAAAAAAACTGTTTTATTTTATGTTTAAATGATTTTATTTTAAAATGTTGATCTGTATGTTTGTTTGTACGTGGTCAAAAAATCACAAAATATTTTTGTATTGAAAAACCACTTTAATCCCAATAACTAATAATTAAATTAAACAAAAATTTAGGGTTTATTTCGTCGTCCTTATCAACGTAAATTATTTCATTTATTTTCCCCTAGGGATGTGTCAAATTTTTATATGCATCAGTTTTTTCCTTGAATTGCTACTATTATTAATATTTTTAAGAACTTATTTCTATATCAAATATGTTTCCTATCTAGCGATGTTTTGAAACGATTAAAGGAAAGCCGGCAATACCGGGTATATAGTATAGGAAGGTTCCGGTTTACCGGTTGAACCGGAAATGACCTCCACTTTAAATACCAGGTATTTTAGAAGGAATGCTCACTCCAGCAACTTTTTATTGTTTAAATTATAGAAATAAAATTTGGTGGTCTATATTATGTGATATTATTTTGCATTCTATGACATGACGGATGCCGTTTTGTCACTTTCGGTTAAACCGGAAATGACCTCACGTTTAAATTATTAAATGGAACACCTTGTATATTTTTTGCTAGATGAATTCAAAACACCATTATCAATTCAACGACCCCACACACGTCACTTTTGACACTTTCAAACATTTTTATTTTTATTTTTTTATCTAGATATCTACGAACTCTCTTAAATGGTTTATTTTTAAGCCAAAATCTTGATAAACATGCAATTTTCAGGTTTTATTAGGTTTTAAATTTTTCATAAACTTTTAAAAAAGGCTTTTTCCAAAGAACTCAATTTTTTCAAATAGAAAGAAAATGGCTCAGTCGGGCCAAAAGATACAGCACTTTTTTCTAACAATTTGATATCACACCCTTGTGTCAAGTTGAAATAGGAGAAAAAATAGTCCATGCTTAAAGTGGAGATAAAAGTATTAAAATGAAAGAAAAAACTAAAAATCTTCCTCCACAAAATTTAATAGAACAAAAATTATTTCCGAGGTCTCTACATGTTTCGAACGTAGACACGTTCATCATCAGGAGACAGAAAAATGTATTTTGCTGATGGATTTAGCAGAAGAGAAAATGATAAGTTGTATAAAATCATAATGGAGCTTTTATGGAATTAAAAATGACATAATGTGAAGACAATAGAAATAAGTTAAAACATACTGAGTATGTATATTCTCAGTGCCCCAAACCACCCTTTTTTAAAAGGATCGTTTATTTTAAATGCATGATACTTTCTTGATACCTGTTTTCTACTCGTACACATGGCAAGTTTTAAATTTTTACAATGTTTTACAGACATACTTACATAAAAATACCATTTGACATCTTCTTTTTAGAAGTAATTTTTTCTTCTTCCCCAGTCCATTTGGTTGCTTTAGACCCTTTTAATTTACTTTTTCACATACTCAGTTTGTTTAAACTTATTTCTATTTTTCTTCACATTATGTCATTTCGACACACCAATTTTTAATTCCATTAAGGTTTTATAATACCACTTATCATTTTCTCTTCTGGTAAAACCATCAGCAATACATTTTTCTGTTTCCTGATAATGAGCGTTTCTTCATTTGAAACATGTAGAGACCTCTGAACTAATTTTTCTTCCATTACATTTTAGGGAGACTTTTAGTTTTTTCTTTCCTTTTCATAAAAAATAAGAGATAATTATTTATTAACAATACCAATTCATGACAAAAAATATAACAAGAAGCGCAAACGGTACCAATGACGCAACAATACTAACTAACAAATGAACATAATTACAAATTAAGAATCTTCCATCATTGTTATCAAATGCAAAATGCCATCACATACAGTGTCACCAGTAAAGTCCGCATTATATGGGATTTTTTTTTATTAATAGCTTTATTCAAAATTTGACTATGTCATCAGGTTCTGCTTCGATCGAGATGAAAATTAAGCAAAAAAAAATAGTAGTCACGTGATTCGCATTATCTGTCAAATTTTAATTTTTTCCAAAAATTATTCAAAAGTGGGGTTATTTCTGAAAATATCGAAAAAAGTTATAAGAAAAAGTATTTTTAAATGCAGTTTCTAGCCCAAGTGCAAAATTTCAGCTGCATAGGATAATTTTGATATTTTACCTATATTTTGTAAATTGCACCACTTTTGCAAAATAAGACTCAACGCAACCTACATAAAACTTCTTAGTTTTGACAAGGCTTTATTTCAGATATATTTTCTTTAAAGTAGCGCCATATTAAATGTGTGTTTTTCTACAACATTAAAATTGGGCTATTAAAATTTGGTCGCATGTGATGCAAAGTTTATTTGTTTTTGACCCTGTATAAGGTAACTTCATAAAATAAGTATTTTTGTAAACGTAGTTTGTGCCTGAAAGTAAAAAAATAAAAAATAAAGTAAAGGGGTTTTAAATTAAATCGTTGAAAATAGATAAACTTTACGTTAAGTTAAACTAAAATTTATTTTCCACTTAATGAACACTTTACTGATGACACTGTGTTCTTTTTTTGTCCTAATATTAAGGTGTATTACTTTCAGACACAAACTACGTTTTCAAAAATACTTATTTTATGAAGTTACCTTATACAGGGTCAAAAACAAATAAACTTTGCATCGCATGCGACAAAATTTTAAAACCCCAATTTTGATTTTGTAGAAAAACACACATTTAATATGGCGTTACTTTAAAGAAAATGTATCTGAAATAAAGCATTGTCAAAACTAAGATTTTTTAGGTGGGTTGCGTTGCATCTTATTTTTCAAAAGTGGTGCAATTTACAAAATATGGGTAAAAAATCAAAGTTATCTTATGCAGCTGAAATTTTGCATGTGGGCTAGAAACTGCATTTAAAAAACGTTTTCCTATAACTTTTTTTGTTATTTTTAGAAATATCCCTACTTTTGAATTATTTTTTGGAAAAAATTAAAATTTGACAGACAATGCGAATCACGTGACTACTATCTTTTTTGCTTAATTTTCATCTCGATCGAAGCAAAATTTAATGCCAAAGTCAAATTTTGAATAAAGCTATTAATAAAAAAAAAATCCTATATGATGCGGACTTTACTGGTGACACTGTATAAGCAAATTTTATTTTTGTAAATTAAACAATAAAAAGGTTAGAGGGGGTAGCGTTCCTCCTGAAACATCCTGTATAACCATAATTTTTTTTGATTTTAGGGACAGTTATGATAAATAATTATTCAAATACTTTTGAAAAAGACTTATTGTAGAAAATATTGCATAAGACATAACCTAACCTTTTTATACAAACAAATTAAAATTAAAAGAAAATCGCTTTGTATATAGGTACATTTGATTCGCAAACATCAAGTGGTGGACTTTTCTCCAAAAAATTTTAAAAAAATCAAACGACAAAAATACAATTAATTAGTAGATATTAAAACTAATTGCCCAGATAAGTAATAAACGGTTTTTTTTTTAATTCATATCACAAAACGGTTATATTTACAGCCAAAATATAAGGTTAGTTAAGACATTTCTAATAGTATGTGTATTTGATATTATAAAATATTTTTAATAAACTTTAAAGTGGTTTTTCTTGTAAATTCAATCCGACACTTATCGCGTATACAATATATTTAGTGGTTTTTTAAAAACTATGAAATTCCTTCGGACCTTCTCTTATACAGCACTAGCGGAAGGAACCGATAATTTTGTATACTTTGCAAAAATCCAAAAAAAAATCACATTTTAGTTGTGAGCCGAATTTAAACCGAAACACGACATAATAGGCCACAACACATTCGCCTCTGCTATCAAAACCTCGGCCTGACCTGGAACTGTGACTAAATGGCCGCCACCGGCAAAAGCAGCAAGGCCGGACCTGTATTTCAATCGAAAATTTTGTATTTTCGATCCGAAGACTCTCCCGGCATTACCACAGTTTGATTCACGCATGAAATAGTTTTTTTTGTTTTCTTACTTCACATTATAAGGATTTTGATCTCGTCTTGACTGGGCACAGAAGGTATTTTATTATTTGACTAAACGCAAGGTTGGTAAATTTTTAATTACAAAACTGTAGTTAAAGAGAAGAAACGAATTATTGAGCTACAATCTTACAAAGTTTTACTTTAATGTCTGTATGGAATATACAGGGTGTACGACATTGGTGCTGACAGTATTGCGATCTCGGGATTTACAAGAGATAGAAAGATGGTAAAATGGGAAAAGTTTTAGATAATTATATTAGCAATGTATTGGTGCTTGCGGATCGATTATAGTTCTTTTGGTTTTTGAGATATTTTGAAAAAAACTAAAATGTTCATTTTCTTAGATCGGTTATAACTATCTTATTACTCAATATTTTTTAAATCAGTAATCACGCAACTTTTTGCATAGAATATGCCTTCTTGGTAATATTTTAGTTATAACGTTTTGGTTTCCGGAAACCATCATCAATTTTTTTTTTCTCATGACCGCCATATTGGATTTTTTATTTATCTAAAAGTAATTGATTTTTCCTATAAAACACTATCATGAATTAAAAAGTATAACCTCAAGATAAGTAAAAATGACATTTTTAAGAAAAATTCGTCATATTTGGCAACACCAGATCTGGATACATGATGAATGGTATTACGGTTAATATAACCAAAAATATCCCGAGTTTTTTGCTCAAGAACTTGGCGGGTTTTAGGGGGATTATATTCCTATACCTCATTTTTAACCAATCCCCATAAATAAAAGTCTAATAGGGTAAGATCCGGGGATCTAGCAGGCCAGCGCACGGTGCCACCGGCATATATTACCTTAAATTAAAAATTTTTGTGCTCAGGCGCGTACCATCCACCGTGAATCACCCTGTATATTTATCGTATGAAAGAAAATTAGTTTTTAAGTGCCTACTATCTCTTTTGGGTAAACGACTAAGGCAATCAAACTTATAGCAAGAAATATTGGTTTATTAAAAAAGACTAAAATAATATTTGTACTTTTAATCTTTAGTAGGGGTTCTGCGCCAGATTGCGCCAAACCCTACTGCGCAAGCGTTAGCAGTGCACAGATTCAAAACTGTTAATTAGTCGTGCAAAAGCTGTTCAAAAGCTGTTCAAAAGCTGTTTAAAGGTGTTCCAAAGCTGTTCAAAGCTGCTGAAAAGCTGTTCAAAACCTGTTTATTAGTCATCCATTAGTCTTTTATAGCCGTTCTAGAACGACTATATTGAACATCTTTGAAGAGCTTTGAACAGAATTTAGGCAGCTTTTGAACGACTAATGAACAGCGTTGGACCTGGGTACTGCTGCGGCTTACGCAGTAGGGTATAGCGTAATCTGACGCATAACCCCTGTTCTCCCCCTACTATCTTTGTTCTATTAAAAAACGCAAAGACAAATATTTCAAAAATAGTTTCTGTCGGATAGTATTTCTAGTAAAACTTGCTTCGGATAGGTAAAACTTCAAACGTTGTTTGTCTTGTAACACATTTTTAATTTGGGGCTTAAATTGGAAGAAAATAATACCTACTTACTAAAAGAAATCTATTTACTATAGCATAAATTGCTCCCTCAAAAAGTATAGTCATTAAAGGTAATTAGGTCTAATGCTAGTGAAATTATACCTATACATAATATTTTTTAACCCGAAAGGTAACATTCCATATCGTTAATCAAAAACAAATTTTATGATACGTCGGTAATTTTCTGTAATGTCTATAGTAAGATAGGATGAGGAGGGCAGCAGTAGAAAAAGGGAGTATATTTTGTAATATAGGTTCAACAAATACTGTACTAAAAAATACAATACATTATAGAAAATTAAGGAATTTAAGTAACTGTTTAGATCATTTTTTACCAAGAAAATATTACTTTAACGGTCTAGATCAGAAACAAATCATAACTATAAGGTTTACCGGTCCCGTTTTTTTGCTTTCCATCTAACCAAGGCCCTCTGGGATTTAAGGAGTGACACAATACAAGCTTCAGGTTCATTAAAAAAACCAGTGAAATTTTTACGTTTATCCCGTGGACGCCCCCTCAACTCGGTCGGAATCACAGAGCTTCCAGATTCCATCAATTGTCTTATAAAAAGCTCCCCCTTTTATCAATCTAAAATAATAATACTCTACTAAACCATGCATGACAACAACTTTAAAAAAAAAGATATTATCATCAACTACTAATTTAAAACTATAAATTATAATAAGAACAACAACAAAGTAACATAAATGCTAATAAAAAAGCTTCTGACTAAATATGTTAAAAAGAAACATCGTATATTGACTGCCTGTCAATGACTAGTAGTAGTAGTAGTAGTAGTAGTAGTAATAGTAGTAAGGGGGGGGGGGGGGCTTAGCGCCAAGCAAGTAGACCAGTGCAACCCTTTTTGCCAACCCCATTTTACGTTTGGGTAATGTCAGCCAGACGGGACCTACAGTTTTACGTGGGTTCCGAACCACAATTTTACCGGCAGATGTTATTCTCGGCACAGTTTTACGGTCCTGTTGTAATACCTCTTGTTCACCACAGACCTCGACGGGGCCAGCCAGGCGACTTTAGGAACATTGAGGAATAAAAAACTAAATGGCGAATCCATCACTAGGGTTTGATCATTTTTCAGGCGTAATAAAGTGAGAGGAATATTTTTTGTTTTTATGCTGATGGAAAAATAAAATTGCAAAACAACAGGCAATGTAAATACGTTAAGGGTAATGGGGATGTTGACAATTAAAATTAACTAACATTTAGCTTCATTGTTGGGGTCAAAACTTTGATATTGCCGCTGTATAATGAATTAAAATAGGTCCTTACACAAGCATAATATTTATAAAATTATTAGGAAATTCAAATTGAGGTTACCTAGGTTAATATAGAATCGTGAAGAATTACAAACAGAATATCGTATCATTATAAAATTGTGAAGAACAGTTAAAAGAAATGTATTTCGTATCTTCGAAAATTGCGATCCAGTTAAGAAGGTGCAATTCGTATTACTGTAAGTTTTAATAAACTTTAATACTATAATAATATTATTAAATTGTAAATAACTAGAATTGGATATATTGGTAAAATGATAAAATAAAAACACTACGAATAATTAGGTGCTTATCATATCCTTATAAAATTATAAACAGTTAATTTCAAATTAAATATCTTCATTCTCAGGAGCAACTTCTCCTAATGCAGGTCCAGAATTTTGTAAGAATTCCACAAATTTTTCACAAATTTTGTTACAAAGAAAAGGTCCAATAATCCCGTCTAACAATACATAAGTAGTAAATTTTAAATTTTTATTCCTTATCAAATTTTGAGAAGTTGAAAGCACGAATAAGGTCTGAAACGCGAATATTGGACCGTTCAACATTCACCTTTTAAAAGTATTGCGTTCTTGTGTGTACAAATATGGGTTAATTTTCTGTACTTCAATATCTACAATGTTGGACGTTTGGTTCATTGTATAATATGAAGATGCATTTATCAGTAAAACAAACATTGCGGTGCGAATTCCCTATTATTATTTGCCCTTTGCATAACTCCAAAACAAAAGTTTGCTCTTCGTATTTTATCACCCTTCCTCAATTTCTGCAGAGTTTTCTATAAACAACTTTTAATTGGCTTATTAGAAAATAACAAAATTTGGTGTGTGAGTCCATCATACAAAGACCTTCAAAAAAGTCCCATATAATTTTGACGTACAATTAATAGGGGAGCCAACATTTGACGGTAGCAAAATTTACTAGGGATTTCCCATGGTGTTTAGATTAATAGAAATAGAAGGGTTTTCGCTTTCTCATCATATAAATTAATCATATCATCAAAAAACAAATAAAGCAAATGGATCTATTTATTAACTTTGCGCGTTTTTTTAAACATTTCCAAAATTTTAGTTTTTACCCGGTATGGAAACAACAAATGGCTGCAAAAGTTGCAAATATGTACAGTTGTATTCATAAAAAAAAGCGTACACGAATTAGAATGAGAGGAAACCTTAACCATATTTGCGTAAAACCGGCTTATCGCATATTAAAGGTTAGTTCAATAGAATAACAAAAATTATTTTTTTTATTTTATAATAATATCATATAGTGCGGGCGCTGGATGGAGTCGAGTGTGCAAAATATGAGGACCGCATTCTGTGCATGATTTTGTACTCAGAAAAGCTTGCAGATTATGATTCTGAATCTTGCCAGGGGGATTATTGGTCCATTTATTTTTTTACACCCCATTCCCTTAGATATAAAGTAAATAGACTGACCAAATGTTTTGGAACCATTTTAATGATTATTTTAGTGACAATATCCAATTGTTTCTTATATTAAAGATTGTGATTGCGATTAATGATAGCTAGTCAATTGAATAAAAAACAAAAAGTTGAAAATAAAAACAAGAATTGTTGATAAAAAAAATTATTTAATGCAAATTTGAACATAAGTTAAAAAAAACAAGTAATCAATCTTATTTATTTTGACACTCATTTTTGATACATTTGCACAACAAAATACAATCTAGTTGTAATTTTTTGCAAAAACAAGCCTTCGCTTCATCAGTTGTCATTGGAACAATTTACCATTTTTTTTTCATACCCTAATAAAGTGTAATCAAATAGTAGTGTTTGGTCAGCATTTATCCATATACAGGGTGGCCTTTTAGTGTGGCAAAGTACAATAGCTCCGTTACTATTTCAAATACATTAAAAATGTTGATACAAAAGTTGAAGGGCAGTTAGTGACTTATAACGTAAAATTATTTTTAACTCTATAGGGTGGCTCAAAAAAGCGGAACAATAAAAAATGTACTTTTTTTAAATGGAACACCCTGTATATTTTTTCATTTTTAAATTCTAGATAAAATAATAATTATTTTTTATTAAATACATTATTAGTCTATACTTTATAGTTTCCGAGATATTGACTCTTGAAAAGTGACATTTTTGAACTTTGACAGCTTCTAACTTTCTAACAGTACGTCTTAGAGCAAAACGGCTTACATGTCCCTATCTTCAATTTTTATTATCTTCCCAAAAAAATCAACTTCCGGTTAAACCGGATGTTACTCGAAAGCAGGAAATATAGTTGTTCCGGTTTAACTGGAAGTTGATTTTTTTGGGAAGATAATAAAAATTGAAGATAGGGACATGTAAGCCGTTTTGCTCTAAGACGTACTGTTAGAAAGTTAGAAGCTGTCAAAGTTCAAAAATGTCACTTTTCAAGAGTCAATATCTCGGAAACTATAAAGTATAGACTAATAATGTATTTGATAAAAAATAATTGTAATTTTATGGAATTTAAAAATGTAAAAATATACAGGGTGTTCCATTTGAAAAAAGTACATTTTTTCTTGTTCCGCTTTTTTGAGCCACCCTATAGAGTTAAAAATAATTTTACGTTATAAGTCACTTACTGCCCTTCAACTTTTGTATTAATATTTTTAATGTATTTGAAATAGTAACGGAGCTATTGTACTTTGCCACACTAAAGGGCCACCCTGTATATGTTTGTGCTGAAGGTCTTAACAAAAAGTGTAAATGTTGAGCATCTGATGTGCAAATTACTTTTAATAAATTTAAGCCGAAGCCGATATTTTGAGAAATTAATTTATACCGAAGTTCATCAGCACTTAATTTTTTTTTGAGAAAAGATAGTCGCAAATGGTTTCAAATCCTGTTAACTGTTCGATACTTAGGTATGGATTTCCTAAATGCCTCAGAGCTTTTTGTACAAAATCCAACGATGCAGCTTTTAAAGCATTTTTTTTCGATCCCAATCTGCTGGTCGAATCGCAACCACTTAGAGAGTTTAATGCTGGCAAAATACGATAAATATTTTCTCCAAGGGATTGAGCAACCAAATAACCTACTGAAATGTATTTCTTCTTATGAGAAGCGTCGAACCATACACCTAAACAACATAGACGTGCAGAATTTCCAGGATGAAAACATCTGTATCGGTGCAAAGGATAATGATATGGGCAGATTGGATTCTTACTGCGTGAAACATGTGACAAAACATCCTTGAATCGGCTTCTAAATGGTTGCAATTTAAGTCAGGTTATTTAAAAAATGAGGAGCCTTGTAATTTAAAATATTTTATTGGATCATCAAATCCTCCACATATATAACTTACAATCTTCTTTTACTTGTGCATATCTAGGAGCAGCAGTACAGAGAAATCGAACGAGCTGTAACTTATTTTCTTGCTTGAAAAGAATTTTTTACAATTAGCTGGAATTTTTGTGTAATCATTTGAAATTATAAAACTTCTCATCATTTGACCTTTACTCGGTAAAGTTGACTCCAAATATTTTATCGAAATATCATCATATCTGTCAAATACAATATTTATTCGTTTTACATTTGGCTACAAGAAAAGATTATGGATTCTTTTGAAGAATGCCTCAGCAAAATCGGCAAAGGTGCTGAAATTTTTTAATTGGATTCGATGAACAAGTGCCGTACCATCAACAATATAAATTTTTGGAAGATGTAAATTTAAAACGTCTTGTTGCGTATTTTGTACCACACTTATAATTGTTTACAATTTCAAGAGCGTGTTCCGATTTTAGAGATTTCCTTGAAAATCCTTCTGCGTCAAAAAGGTACTTGCAGTAATTCAAAATTTTGTAACATGTTAAAATTTGTGTATTAAATTCACGTTGATAAGCCAGCATATATATTTCTTAAAAGAGACTTACATCTGTTGCATTTTGCAACTTTTTATTAGAAGTACTTTTGCTTGATTTTTCAGAAGTAGGTACAAAGTTGTCTATTTTAATTTTTTGTTCGCTAATGTAACTTGTCATACAAGTTCGATGCCATGATGAATAATTATGTTCAGTAAAGTCTGTACTATGCTTTATTTTCTCACTAATGTTATCTTTTCTCCGATCTGCGGCGCTATGAATATTTATAAACGTTTTATCACAAAACAAACACGACATTTTGTTTAGTCTTCGCCTCTTTACATTTATCACTTGTATCGACATTGTCCACGTTTTTGTTTAAATAAAACACTTAACTACAGGAAAACTTAAATAATATTACGTGAAAACTAAAAAATTACCCGATACGCACTAAGAATTAATTTCTACTGACTATTCCGGGCGAGGGCGCGGGGAAAAACGAAAGGGACCAACACAGCTGTTGGCAACATGGGTTTTTTTATTGGTGTCTTAGATGAAAGAGAGCATAGTTGCCGATCCTCACATTTTGCATACTCAACTACCTCTGGCGCCTGCACTAATAAGAGTTTTAGAAAAATTACAATAGAAACAGAAAACATTTAACTAGAATAAATAAAATCTAATATTTGGTCATATATCCCTGTTTATCTATTATTTGAGCCAGTCTTTTCGGAATTGACTAAATTATATTTGATGCAATATTTGGATCAAGCTCGTCCTAGCACGCATGTATAGAATGGGAAATATCCCATAAATCTTCTGAATTTTGTGGCCTAAAATTTTGATTATATATTTTTTTACGATTGTTTCCCAAATATTTTCAATTGGATTGATATCGGGGCTACAAGCGACCCAAGGCAGCACTTCCACATTATGGGCTTGAAACCAGTGGGTATTGGCGGTATGGACTGGACAATTATCCTGTTAAAATATATTGGAATATATTTGTTCAGCAGATGGTAACAATATGTTTTCTAAAATGTTAATGTTTTATAATTAATAATTCTTCCTTTTATTCGCCATTAAACACCAGGTCCTGAACACTTATCCAGCCACATACATTTACAGAGAAACGCCCCTGTCTAGAAGTGAAGCGCTCTTTAAACCTGGTATCGGTATACACGAATTTGTCCGTTATAAGTCGACTGGAACGTCTTTTCATCAGTAAAAATTGCCCTGTTCCAAAATTGAGAATTGCGATGTATATAATTTAAAGCAAAAATAATCCTTGATTGTCGCTGTTCTTCGGTAAGATTTTAACTTTTTTTTTCGCCGCTGGGCGACATTTTAGTTCAGATTCCTTGACTCTCCTGCTGGCGATAAGTTGGGATGCAAGAAATGCTTTATCAATAACAGCATCCCTTGCAGTTCCAAATGGATTATTTTCTAAATATCCCAAAAAAGCAGTCAGGGTTGGAACGTTTGGGACGACCTGAACCAATTTTCCTCTTTGGGGATTCTTCTTGGTTCCCAGAGTTGCTTATTTTTCAACATAGTTTTTTATTTCTATTATACAACTGCCCTACAGCACGGATTGACCATCCTTCTTCGATTTTTGATATAATTTGATCCTTTTCAACTTAAGACAACTGACAAGGCATTTTAATGTTCTTCTGTCAAAGTTTATCAATTGTTACCACCATGCAGTTCCAATAAACAATCATTTAGACAAGCCGGTTTTATGCAATATGACAAAACTTAGATCTCATTCTAATTCTTGTACGCTTTTTTTATGAATACAACACTGTATTTTGCATGATTATAAAATTTTAAGAAACGGCTAATTGGTACGTTAACTATCAGCATTGGTTCATAATGAACTACAAACATACGCTTTGCGTAGTTATAAAAACAATACAAACAATAATAAATACATAAATATTGAAAAATTTGAAATTTATGATTTCCATTGATATAGATTTCTTAAGAATTACAAATAGGTACGTATTGTGACAATATAGAATAGTAGACACCCCCAATTGAGTGTGCTTTGTATGATTAAAAATTAGAGGAACAGTATCACGACAAAATCATAAAAAATTATATTTAGCATTATTTGTCGTTGTAAATTTATACAGGAAACCAAGAGAATGGGTCTTTACCAGTATGAAGTTGTAAAAATATGTACAGGGTCTTCCAACGAGGACTGAACAGGGGCTCATTTTTGAGCTTCCTTGTATTTAAAGAAAAATCCAAAATAGCCAATCGATGTACTTTTTCCTGCAGAATTAAAAAATGAAACCAAAAATTTATTTAAACCAGAAACAAAAGAGTTACCCTATGGATAAGGTGTTTTTTAAATGGAACATAGCTTTTTTTATACGATTTTTGGAACGAGTGCTTTTTTTTTGTCCGTTCTGATTAAAATATTTAATATTGTGACAGCTATTTTTATTAAATTTTAATGTTTTATCCAGTATAATTTAACTTTAACCTGTTTGAAACATACACCAGGTAATAAAGGTATAATCACCTTTGAATCCTTCAAAGTCAAAAAATTTGACAAATTTACTATAATATGGCCGAAATGACTTTGAAGGATTCAAAGGTGATTATACCTTTATTACCTAGTGTATGTTTCAAACAGGTTAAAGTTAAATTATACTGGATAAAACATTAAAATTTAATAAAAATAGCTGTCACAATATTAAATATTTTAATCAGAACGGACAAAAAAAAAATCACTCGTTCCAAAAATCGTATAAAAAAAGCTATGTTCCATTTAAAAAACACCTTATCCATATCGTAACTCTTTTGTTTCTGGTTCAAATACATTTTTGGTTTCATTTTTGAATTCTGCAGGAAAAAGTACATCGATTGGCTATTTTGGATTTTTCTTTAAATACAAGGAAGCTCAAAAATGAGCCCCTGTTCAGTCCTCATTGGAAGACCCTGTACCTGATATAGGTTTCCAGTATAAATGCGTGTCAGCATCAGAATACAATTCTTTATAAAAATGTATACAGGGTCCTGCAATAGTGCGTCAGTCTTCCATAGCTCCTATACGAATTGAGTTACGAATTTCATTCATATGCTGACTTATAATATACCACTGGATGTATTTTAGGAAAATATTTGCGCATAATAATATACAGGGTGGCCCCAAAAACTGTGATAACATAAAGTTTTATTTTTTTAAATAGAACATCCTCTATTTTTTGTGTTTCCCCTGGCCACCCTGTATATGGGAAAATATTTTCCTGAAATACATCCTGTGAAAAAGTATAAGTCAGCATAAGAATGAAGTTCCTAACTTATTTCGTATAGGAACTATGGAAGTAGGACGCACTATTGCAGGACCCTGTATATTGTAGGTAAGAGCACCAAACAAAAATCTTAGTTTGTATGGAAAGCAAGCATTTTTAATGCGACGTTAGGACGAGTCAAAATTTTTGTAATGTGTAAAAGATTAGAAACTCACGCATGCACAAAAAAATCTCACCGCAAAATTGCACATTTTTCTTTGCTTATTTCACCCGCTTGTGCTTTTACCCCGCATTTACAGGGTGTACATGTATTTTACATTTTTTCATTGTTTTTTAAACTATTACACATAAAGGGATAACTTAAAATAGAGAGGGTTCCCATTTTGCTGAAGGTGCATATTTTGGTTTTTATAAGTACAATGAGTTTGTAAGTTAAATAAATTCAGTCCAGTGCAGTTGTTTTTTTGGAAAAATGCTTGGGCATTAACATTTTAAGTTGTGGTATTTAAAAAAATATATATTGATATAGAATATCCCAAATTAGACATAATTTAAAGATATCGATAATTTTTTTAAATGTCAATCCTCGTTTTTTATTGACTATTTTTACAGTGCATATTAATTTATACATAAGTACCAAAATTCAAATCTTGATTCGTTGTTATTTATAAGATACTAAACAAACAAAAATTAATTTAATTAGTAGTAGTAGTAACATGTTTTATTTAGCAAAAAGCTACAATTAAATATTTTTTAATAAATTTTTTTAACACATTTTTATAGATTTATTTTCAAATTTTAAAACGCAACCTTCTTTTAACAGACAGAAAAGTTAAACATTTTGTAAATTGTATCAAATATTACGTATCATTTTGTTTTTTTAATTAATTGTAATTTTAAAGTTTTTTTTAACAGTTTTAATGATTTTTGAGATTTAATAGAATTTCCCAAATTATTATATTTTATCAAACCTTTATAAAAAATAGATTTATAAGCTAAAGTTTTAGACACGCTATCCAAATAAAATTAATTTTTGTTAATTTATCAAATATTTCCTCACTAGCACAATATAAAATGGAAGAACAATAAAGAAAATATGGTAATATAATAGTATTAAATACAGGTTTTTTAGAAAACAAACCTAATTTAGAATTGATTCTTTTAAAATAACCCACTTTTCCGGCAATCTTCGTTATAATACTTTCAAAATAATTTTAAAATTTTAATTTTGAATCAATGATTATCCCTAAATATTTAAAACTGTTTACTAATTCCAATTTTTCAACATCAATTACAACATTTATATTTTAACAATAAATAAAAGAATAAAAATCCTTCTATTCATCGTTAAGGCTTTTTCGCCAATAAATGTTCAAAATGTTATCCTTTGGCAATATCCTAAACGCAAGTAATAGTATATTATTTAACGAGCGTATAATGTAGGCCATAATAAAACGAGGATGAACTTTACGGCACGAGCCAAAGGCGAGTGTTGTAAATCATCCGAGTGTATTATGGTTCATTAGACGCGAGTCAAATACTATACTTTATCTAAAACCATCCATTTATACAGTGCCTGAAAAAAAGTTGTTCATATGTGAAATATAATAATTACACTTGTTGTTTTATAACAATTACACTTGTTGTATTATGGATAGCATAATGCTCTTATTATCGGAAGTATTATGTACCTATTATTAAATGGTTGTAGATAAAATCGTTTTAAACATTTCTTTCATTTGATTCATTATTTCGGGAAAAATTAACCTACACTCGTATCTTATTCGAGCTTTTAAACTCCTCAACATTTGACAAGGAATAAATATTTGAAATTTAGTATTTATGTATAACTTAATTAGCACATTAAAAATAGTCAATAAAAAACTAGGGTAGTCATTAAAAAAAATTATTGATGTCGTCATATCTCTAATTTGGCACACACTGTATCAACATTTTTTTTATACAAAAAACACAACTTAAAACGGTAATCCCCGCGCCCAATTATGACTAAAGATTAGCACTGTTTACCTTAACTAATCAACCATAATATAGACAAAATTAAACTATCAAAAATTGATATTTGTGCGGGGAAATGTCCAACTGATTAATTGTTAACACATTAGATCATTTTTTTTTAATATTTAAAATTGATTTTAAATTTAAGATGTTATATTTTGTGAGTAAAACGTATAATTTTGTCAAATAATACCTCAAAATAAGGTTATTAGTGAGCTCATTACAGTACTAAAGGTGTGGCAGGTTTATTGTAGCACTAGTAATGTAACTTTAACAACCAAAAATGAATGACGTAATATGTTGAGCTTCATACAAAAATAAATACAAGCTCTTTTCGAAAACGTTACAATACAAGAGCACGTTCAACACCCAAGAAAATTTTCTTAAATAACTTTACCCCTATGATATATGTAATGGTTTGAGAAATATGAAAGAATTATTTTAATTGGACACCTTATATATTTTGATTTCTTATATCTAGATAAATCAACGTTTTAAAAGAAATTTCCGCGTTCTTTAATTTTTAGACAACATACTGTAACATTATTTTTAGTTTATAGATTTATCTTTATTTTGATATAACCAAGTGTCATGTACATTTTTATAGTAGATCTGCAATAATTTTTCACATTTTGTAGTATTTACTAAATTTTTTACGTATCCCGGTCAGAAAATCCCAGCCAATACATCCCGATCATCAATATCCCATGCCAAAATATCCCATACAAAAAAAACCCATGGCAAAAACATCAATCTACAAAAACATCCTATTACAAAAATATCCCACAACAATAATGTCCTATTAAATATCTTAAATAACCTAAACTAACCTAATCAGAAAAAGTTCTGTTTAGAGTGGGGGGCCTACAAAACAAACAAAATATATTTACGAAACGTGTATACAGGGTGTCCCGAAATTAGCTGACAATATTTTAAGGGGATAAAGTACATTTAAAAATAAGACTAAAATCCTCTATTAATATACCTTTAAAAATGCTTCGCTATGGGGCTAGACCCCCCGAATTGGAGCTATGACAAGAAGTTTTTTTACAATATCTCAGAAACCGATTAGGGTATCAAAACAAAATTTGATACATGTTTTACCCATAGCTAGACGCAATAAATGGTTTAATTAGCTTAACTGTATTTCTTCCAGTGGCGTCCCACTGGGTAGGTAGTTGGGAGAATATTGCCCTAAGTTTTTTATTTTTAGGATTTTTTAACTTCAGGTGCAATTTTTAGAAGCCTTGAAGTCTTTTATTAAAAAAAGGTAATCTTATTTCATTGCGGTAGGATTCACCATTTTCCAGTAAAATCGATTTTAAAATTTTCGGTTTTTTGAAATCCGGTGAAAAGGCTAAGGTTTTTTTTTTGCATATCTCAGCAAACACTTAATATTAAAACATAAAATTTATTAGAAGTTCTACTAGCGACAAATTTTTACAAATTTGGCTTGGCAGCGAATGTGTTAAGAACTAGTTTCCCGTATGGTTCACAATCAAATTTGATTTGCAATTTGTTATTCTTTTTTGTTTTATTTTAAAACTCTCCTAAAATCTCCATGAAAATAAATATTTAAAAAACAAAGAAATCTAAAAATATGTTTAATTTAAAAACGTTACATTCTGTCAAGTTACAATAATAGAAGGTTTTATTATCAAAAAATTTAAAATTAAAAAAAAAATACATTAAAACTATGAAATTAAAAAAATAATAATAGTAATATTTACTTAAGGCTCCACCCCATGCGACGTCACTGGAAAAATATTTTAAAGTAACATCCTTTAATACATGTGCCTTGTCGCTAGTAAAACTTCTAATAATTTTCATGTTTTAATATTAAGTGTTTGCTGAGATATGCAAAAAAAAACCTTAGACTTTTCACCGGATTTCAAGAAACCGAAAATTTTAAAATCGATTTTACTGAAAAATGGTGAATCCTACCTCAATGAAACAAGAGTACCTTTTTTCAACAAAATACTTCAGGGCTTCTAAAAATTGCACCTGAAGTTAAAAAATCCTAAAAATAAAAAACTTAGGGCAATATTCTCCCAACTACCTACCCAGTGGCACGCCACTGGAAGAAATAAAGTTACGCTAATTAAATCGTTTATTACGTCTTGTCATGGGTAAAACATGTATCAAATTTTGTTTCGATACCCTAATCGGTTTTTGAGATATTGTGAAAAAACTGCTTATCATGGCTCCAATTCGGGGGGCTCTAGCCCCATAATGAAGCGTTTTTAAAGGTATATTAATAGAGGTATTACTCTTATTTTTGGATGTACTTTATATCCTTAAAATATTGTCAGCTAATTTCGGGACACCCTGTATAAATCCCTCCAAATTAAGGTTTTTATCGCCTTTCTGAATGATAATAAATTCCAAAGGCATTTTAAAATATTATTCACTAAAATCTAAATAACGATGAGTACTAAGTATTTATTATAGAATTAAAATGACGTTATAGGTTTGACTGACGTGTACTATTTACTAGTAGTACCTACAATTGTTTGTCTTGTGACTTTCTTGTAGGGACTTTTCGGCATGGGATATTTGTGATGGAGATGTTTTTGTGGCGAGTCATTTTTGCCATGGGATTTTTTTGTATGGGGTATTTTGGATGGGCTAAAATTGAGTGGGAAATTTTTTTCTGGGATTTTCTGAGCGGACACCATTTTTTAGCGGGGAGACTATATGCCAAAACTCCTGCATGCAGGTTTCTCAAACGATTCATTCTTCCTACTAAATTGTTGCGACATTCAAAAATTACAAAAAAAAATAATGATTGAAAATGTTTTTACATGAAATGCATTTTTAACGACCCTGAATATTTAAAAGAATTCCGCAGCATTTTTGTTGGCGCAAGCACAAAAATGATGTAAATTTTAAAAACTCCAACGTCTCTATGTAAAAGATATTTTAATGTATACAAATGAATGTCAAAGGCCAAGATTTTAAAGATTTAGGTCTATACAGTGTGACCAGTAAAGTCCGCATCATATGGGATTTTTTTTAATAAAAGCTTTAATCGAAATTTGACTTTGGCATCAAGTTCTGCTACGATCGAGATGAAAATTAAGCAAAAAAATAGTACTCACGTGATTCGCATCATCTGTCAAATTTTAACTTTTTCCAAAAAATAATTCAAAGTGGGGTTATTTCTGAAAGTATCGAAAAAAGTTATTGGAAAAAGATTTTTTCAATGCAGTTTCTAGCCCACATGCAAAATTTAATATAAGACTCAACGCAACTTACATAAAACTTCTTAGTTTTCATAATACTTTATTTCAGATACATTTTCTTTAAAGTAGCGCCATATTAAATGTGTGTTTTTCTACAAAATCAAAATTGTGTTATTAAAATTTGGTCGCATAGTGTTCATTAAGTAGAAAATAAATTTTAGTGTTTGGTAAAAAATCGAAATAATCTTACGCAGCTGAAATTTTGCATGTGGGCTAGAAACTGCATTTAAAAAAACTTTTTCCAACAACTTTTTTCGATATTTTCAGAAATACCTAACCCCACTTTTGAATTATTTTTTGAAAAAAGTTAAAATTTGAGAGATAATGCGAATCACGTGACTACTATTTTTTGCTTAATTTTCATCTCGATCGAAGCAGAACTTGATGCCAAAGTCAAATTTCGAATAAAGCTATTAATAAAAAAAATTCCATATGATGCGGACTTTACTGGTCACACTGTATAATTAAATAATAATATACAGAATGTCGCAACGATATCTCTCTAGGGCATCGTCACCTCAAAACTGCTTTACTAGGAAAATAGAGCATTGGGTCCTAAAAACTTTAAGAAAAACTGTGTTTCTCTAGAGTCAGTTCGTACTATTATTATAGTTAAAACCCAATATTTTATGCAGTGATGTAGCGCTCGGAATTGTATTCGAATAATTCGAATATTCGAATATTCGAATATTCGACTATTCTAAATTCGAATTTTTTGTTAGTTAAAAAATTCGACTATTCAAATATTCGACTATTCGAATATTCGACTATTTAAATATTCAACTATTCAAATATTCGACTATTCGAAATTCGAATATTTGACTATTCGAATATTTAACTATTTGAATATTCGACTATTCGAATATTTGACTATTCGAATTATTCGATTATTCGAATTATTCGACTATTCGAATTAGTCGACTATTCGTATTAGTCGACTATTCGAATTATTTGACTATTCTAATTATTCGACTATATTCGACCATTCGAATATTTAACTGTTTGACTTTGTTCGGATATTTATATGCTCGACTGTTCGTGTTTTCTGTGAAACTGTAAATTTTAACGTAAAAAAGAAAAAGAAAAATAAAATTATTAAGTCAGCAAGCAGTTAAACCACTTCTACGGTAATTCAACGACTGTATTTCGTATTTAAATAGACGACTACCTATTCGAATATTCGACTATTTAAATATTCGACTATTCGAAATTCGAATATTTGACTATTCGATTATTCAAGTATCTATTCGACTATTCGAATTATTCGACTATTCGAATTATTCGACGATTCGAATTATTCGACGATTCGAATTATTCGACTATTCGAATTATTCGACTATATTCGACTATTCGAATTATTCGACTATTCGAGTTATTCGACTATATTCGACTATTCGAATTATTCGACTATTCGAATAACATACCAAACGACTATTCGAATACTTATATTTTAAAAATTCCGAGCCCCAGCCTACAGTGACGTAGCAAGCGAAACCATGGAAACTGCCAAAATACTGTGTTATCATTTGCGGTTTGCCTTGATTTCCATGGTTTCGACTGCTACGTCACTGCATATAATATTGGGTTTTGAGTATTGCTGATACATAATTTAAACCATTACTCCTATGGTGCAAACGACAAATATATAATCAAAGTTTTTATATTTTAGTTTAGATAACTTATACTGACTTTATGATATTCCGAATATATTTTTCCAAAGTAAAGTTTAATTCCAGCGGTAAAGCTTTCAAGATTTAGTGACCCCTCAGCCAAACTGATTCAATGAGGCTGAATATAGGCTATTGAATATGTCTTTGAGTAAGGAACAATTGCGTTAGAGGGTTTCTATGGTTTAACATATTAGTTGAACACCTGAAAATGATAAAATGACAAAGTGCCACTAAATTTGGGAGTGCATTTCTGAGAGGCGACCGAAAATTTTTCAAAATAACTCGAAAACAAAGCAAAATCGAGATTAGTACAAGAATACTTTTTTGTAGAAAATCAAATTTCTTATAAAGAACCGAAAAATAACGCTAAAAATTTAAGAAAAATCACGTTGTTTTTGGTTTGTCAGTAATTTGTCCATAACTTTTTTTGCGGAATTTTAGGTATACAGAAATGTTTAGAGGAAAGAAAGGTCTTGAAAAACAAACAAATTGCTTTTTTTTTCTCTGTACGACCAACGGTGACCGAGATATCGCCATGCAAAGTTGAACAATTTTTGCTCTCATACATTCTTTCTTTATCATATTATGAGAAGTGTAGGTACCGTCGTTCTCGATGAATATTCTGACGGAATTAACAATATCGGCGACAAAAGTACATGAATACTACGCCGAACATAACAATTATATCCTGGAATTCAAGTCAAAGATGAATTAGAAGCCACATAAATTTTTTCCAACGAAAATAATAAAAAACAATTTATTGCTCATCTAATTAAATATTTAAAAACAGCTAATATTGGTTCGAAGTTGGCAGATGAAGATGCAGATGCACTTATTATTCACATAGCTAAAGAAAAGGCAACACAATCAGTCGATGTAGTTGTGGTTGGAAAAGATGTCGATCTTCTAATCTTATTATCATTATTATCCGCTGAGTACCATAAATATTTTTATTGAAAAGTATTGGTAAACTAGATGCAAAATTGTACAGCCAAAACAGCTTTTAATATCGACATTATCAGAGTTTCATTGGCTTCATACGTGCATGTATAGTGGATGCGATACCAAATCATTGTTTTATAAAATTTGGAAAAAAATTCGTAGGCAATTATTTTTAGCAGACAATGCAAAATAGGAAGAAATAGGGGCTGCAAGTGAATCCAATACAGCTTCGCTGTATGACGTTAAATCGAATGATACGTGCTTAACTAAATCTCGGTTACGATCGTTAGGTTTCTTAAATTTTTAGCGTTGTTGTTTGATTATTTCTAATGCTACAAATTAAAAAAATATTTTAAGAACTCCCTTCGATGGGTTCGACTAACACATTAAACCATACACATTTTCCAAGCAGTGGCGCAGCCAGAATTTTGTATTAGGGGGGCTTTTCAAAAAAAAAGAACAGGATTTCAAAATTTTAAAAACTAAAATTAAACCAGGCTCGATAATTTTTGAAACCAAAAAAAATAATAGTAGGATGAAACCCATTGAAAAAGGAAGAGAATATAACAAAAATGAAAGGAAAAATAATTTACGTGCGATTCGAGGTCGGGAAGTGGAAGGGGGTTAGTTTTTAAGGGTAGAAAACGATTTATCTCGATTTCCGGCAAAATTAAAAGTCCTATGGAAAAACGGCTAATGGCAAAGTTATAGGTAATAAAATGATCTACAACTTTTGTATTTACACTTTTTTCACATAACCTCAAAATTTATGTGAAAAATTCAAATAACCAAGTTTTTGGTTTTTTATTTTTATCTTTTACAAGAAAAATAAATTTGTTGAAAATTTACCTTTTTATGTCCCAAACACACTGTATTTTTTTTGATTTAAAATATTTATTTTTTTGACTTAATATCGAAAAAGCAGGGTGCTTTTCAATCGAAAATTCTCAGGTCAAAATACCTGCTTTTTTAAAAAAGTCGGTGGGCTTTTTGTTCGTTGAAATCTCTGCTTTCTGATGGTGTAAAAAAATATACATTACTATGGTAAATGTTCTCAAAAAATGCAAAGAAACGAAAAAAACTCGAATCCGATTTTTTTTTTAAATTAATATGTACAATTTTGAGTTATTTATTAAAATTTATACTTTAATTACTCAAAAAACGTAAGATTCCATGTTACATTGATAAACAAAAAAATTACAAATCCATAAAACATAAAGATCGCAAAAAATATGCAAAAATAGTTGTTCTAAATATAGTTATTAAAGGTAGGGTTTAAACGAGATTTTATCACATTTACCATAGTAATGTATATTTTTTTTACACCATCAGAAAGTAGAGATTTCAACGAAAAAAAGCCCACCGACTTTTTTAAAAAAGCAGATATTTTGACGTGAGAATTTTAGATTGAAAACTAGGGTGCTTTTTCGATATTAAAAATAAGGTGAAAAAATAAATATTTTAAATCAAAAAAATTACAGTGTGTTTGGGACATAAAAAGGTAAGTTTTCACCAAATTTCGTAAAAAAAAAATGTCTTGTAAAAGATAAAAATAAAAAACCAAAAACTTGGTTATTTGAATTTTTCACATAAATTTTGAGGTTAAGTAAAAAAAGTGTAAATACAAAAGTTCTTTCTTTCTTTTTATTACCTACAACTTTGCCATTTAACGTTTTTCCATAGGACTTGTAGTTTTGCCGGAAATCGAGATAAATCGTTTTCTACCCTTAAAAACTCACCCCCTTCCACTTCCCGACCCCGGATCGCCCATAAATTATTTTTCCTTTTATTTTTGTTATATTCTCTTTCTTTTCCAATGGGTTTCATCCTACTATTATTTTTTTTCACTTTTTACCATTTTCACCCTGGTCTAAACCGTAAAAAACAATCTTAGTCTGGGCGTCTGGGGGTGGGGGTTTAACCCCTAAAACCCCCCCTCGCTGAGCCACTGCCTCCAAGGTAAGAGTTTATTTCTACCCCTTAGTTTTGGACACATTCAATAGCCTAATAATGAGTCACGCCCTTAGGCTGTGAGCTACACAATACGATATTATATTATCGGAGAGCGTGCATTACAATAGTAGTTTTAGAGTTTTTTCTAAAATGCCCGATAATGCTCTACATTTCTGGCGAGAGAAACTTCGGGGTGACGAGGGCGAATGAGCTGACAGCTTTTATTGTTTTGGTCGCCGGGATAGTCGGATACACGATGACAGACATTAGATACAAGTGGCAAACGGGTCTGACGAGCGTCGGCATAAGCAACGAAGTGGAGTTGCCACAGTTCCGGGTGCTGGGTCACAGGCAGAGGCAGAAGGTTATTTCGTTGACGACAGGTAATGGTTTGATACAGGTAACATTTCTGAATTATACAGAGCGATTCGCGGTGAGTGGACCATTAGAAGTTGTCGGAAACTAGAAAATCCATCTTACTGAATTTTGACAATCAGCCTAATTAAGGACCAACCACAGACATGTAGTAGTAGTAGTAGTAACATGTTTTATTTAGCAAAAAGCCTCAATTAAATATTTTTTAATACATTTTTTAACACCTTTTTATAGATTTATTTTTAAATTTTAAAACGCCACCTTCTTTTAACCAAACCAGACAGAAAAGTTAAACATTTTGCAAATTGTATCAAATATTACGTATCATATTGTTTTTTTATTTAAATGTAATTTTAATGTTTATTAAATAGTTTTAATGATATTTGAGATTTAATAGAATTTTCCAAAATATTATACCTACTCTATCAAACCTTTATAAAAAATATACTTATAAGCTAATGTTTTAGACACTCTATCCACATAAAAATTTTGATTAGTTCTTGTTTTATAATTATGATGGTCTTAATTAAAAGAACAAAATTTTTCTAAACAATCAGGCAATAAATTATTTTTAATTTTATGTATAAAGATACATAACAAATAAAAAATTAAATTTCTGACATTCAACCAATCTAAATTTTTTAATATAAAATTTATTTTTGTATATTTGTCACAATTTAAAATAATCCACATTTCCTTATTTTGTAAAATTGGTAATTTATCAAATATTTCCTGACTAGCACAATATAAAATTAAAGAACAATAAGGAAAATGTGGTAATATAATAGTATTAAATACAGTTTTTTTAAAAAACAAACTTAAATTAGAACTGATTTTTTTAAAATAACCTACTTTTCCGGCAATCTTGGATGTGATACTTTCAAAATAATTAAAAATTTTTAATTTTTAATCAATAATTATCCCTAAATATTTAAAACTGTTCACTAATTCCAATTTTTTACCATCAATTACAACATTTATATTTTATTTTTTATAACCATACATTTAGTTTTTGAAATATTTAATTTTAATTTATTTACTTTTAGCCAATTTAATAATATATTTATCTCAGAATTTAGAGTATTTAAACCATCAAAAATATTTAAAAGATTAATGTAAATTAAGGTGTCATCAGCAAACATCTGTAACTTAGAGATTTTTAAAACTAATGGCATAACGTTGATGATTATAATTTTTATTATAAAATAAATAATATTGGACCTACTATACTTCCTTAAGGAACTCCTGTATTATTATTTTTTATATTTGAATATGTTTTTGATATTTTTGTTTTTCTTTTTGACATGTTCCTTAAATAATTTTTAAACCATTCATAAACGTTTCCGCGAATACCATACTGATACAATATTAGAGATTTCGCACCCCAGATTCGATTTTGCCAATAGTGTATAAAAACGAAAGGATAATGGGAAAATCTGCTACATGAAAGACATAGTTTAGGGACAGATCTTTAAATGTGACTGTTTGAAGGTTGGAGACAATGATGTTTCTTGAATGATGAAAGAGTTTTGGACTTCCATTGTCTTTACTTGTTTTAAATCACAACGTTTCAACTGGTAAGTAGCCTCCAGTCGTCTTCAGGTGAATACTAAATAAGTAAAGTAACTACTACAGGACTATTTATACTAGCTAGGTGCACTAAAGCATAACTGAGGTCGGTGCAGTCATGCGTTCAGTTGGCACGCGATCTTATCCTAAGATTACATCTATCTAACAAAGGTTTCCAGATATTTCTTATGTCTAAGGATGGTTTAGTAAAGCAGCCTGGGTTCTGGTGAATAGCAGCAGCTTCCTTGAACTTTCTTTTCCTCGAGTGTGGTTCCTTATGTAGGATTTCAGCTTCTGACCACATGATATGGTGACCATGTTTCCAGGCATGGTCAGCTGCACCTGACTTTTCGGTCTCTCCTTTTAACGTATTATTTTTGTGTTTTTTAATCCTTGTTTCTAATGGTCTTAATGTCTCACCTATATAGGATTGGCCGCATTCGCAGGGGATCTGGTAGACGCAGTTTTTCCTATCTTTTTGACTTGTGGGCTTCGTCTTCGTCAGGTGACTTCTTAGGGTGTCCTTCGAGTTGAATACGGTGTTGATGTTATATCGTTGTCCTAGTCTTCTTATTTTCTCAGATACTCCTTTGACATACGGAATATTAAATGTTGGTTGTGCCTCTCTGTTTGCTTCTTGCGCGTTGAGTCGATTCTTACGATTTTCCAATATTGTGTCGACTAATCTTGTGGGGTAGCCATTTTTGTTGAGATCGGTCTTGATGTGGTCAGTTTCTTTTTTTAGTGCTTCTTCCGAGTTACAGATTGTAATTGCTCTATCCACGAGGGTTTTAACTATGCCATGTTTCGTACTGTTTGAGTGATTTGATCTAAAATTGAGATACTGACCTGTACAATGTGTGGGTTTTCTATATACTGACGTTTGGATGCTGTTGCCATTTTTCTTCACGTTGACAGAAAGAGAAAGAAGAAAATAACCAATTACCGTTCCTAGATGTCAACGTGAAGAAAAATGGCAACAGCATCCAAACTTCAGTATACAGAAAACCTACGCATACAGGTCAGTATCTCAATTTTAGATCAAATCACTGAAACAGTACGAAACATGGCATAGTTAAAACCCTCGTAGATAGAGCATTTACAATCTGTAACTCGGAAGAAGCACTTAAAAAAGAAACTGACCACATCAAGACCGATCTCAACAAAAATGGCTACCCCACAAGATTAGTCGACACCATATTGGAAAATCGTAAGAATCGACCCAACGCGCAAGAAGTAAACAGAGAGGCACAACCAACACTCAATATTCCGTATGTTAAAGGAGTATCTGAGAAAATAAGAAGACTAGGACAACGATATAACATCAACACCGTATTCAACTCGAGGGACACCCTAAGAAGCCACCTGATGAAGACGAAGCCCACAAGTCAAAAAGATAGGAAAAACTGCGTCTACCAGATCCCCTGCGAATGCGGCCAATCCTATATAGGTGAGACATGAAGACCATTAGAAACAAGGATTAAAGAACACAAAAACAATACGTTAAAAGGAGAGACCGAAAAGTCAGGTGCAGCTGACCATGCCTGGAAACATGGTCTCCATATCATGTGGTCAGAAGCTGAAATCCTATATAAGGAACCACACTGGAGGAAAAGAAAGTTCAAGGAAGCTGCTACTATTCACCAGAACCCAGGCTGCTTTAGTAAACCATCCTTAGACATAAGAAATATCTGGAAACCTTTGTTAGATAGATGTAATCTTGGGATAAGATCGCGTGCCAACTGAACGCATGACTGCACCCACCTCAGTTATGCTTTAGTGCACCTAGCTAGTATAAATAGTCCTGTAGTTACTTTACTTATTTAGTATTCAACTGAAGACGACTGGAGATCTTTAAATGTGTTTAATTTAAAATTTTTCTTAGGTGCAGTTTCGCTAACTTAACTCAATAAAGTAAGTCTTCTAGTTTCAGAAACTTCTCATAGGCTACTACTACTTACCGTGAATTGACCTGTACTGTACACATTTAGTGCACACTCACCGATCTTAATTTAAGACAACAGGTTGGTTATTTTTTATCATCCGCTTGGTCCAGGTCTTGGTAATATTGTCTTTAGTTCATGTGATTGCCTTACTACACCGCTGTTAAGTGAATTTCGAGAACCATTAGTATAAATACGTCCGAATGAAATAAATATTCGTAAATGTTAGATGTAATTCACTCAAGATTTTTTTTTGAACGCATCTTCTATACCTTGTAGATATTAAAATACCCAACGAAGCAAACAAAAGATATAAAGTAGTTGATGAGTGGAAAGATGATGAAAGAAACCTGTTTTTAAATTTAAAAAAATAATTTTTCAAACTCTCCATTATCTAAATATTGATTTCAAGGTAATTATACGGGTACCAACATCAAATTTAACAAAAATTATAATTAAAAATTCGTTCCGCCAAAGCTGTATAAGCCCCACAAAATGTTCCCACATCCCCAACCATACAGATCAACACCTCGATTCCTGCCAAAAGCTTGTCTGTTTGGCACAAATTTGTGGCACGCATTATGTGTGGCACACTGTGCGACAACTCTGTTTGGCACGTTATCCGACAACACTGTTTCGCACTTGTGTGGCTTATGTTTGCAGTCGGTTACACCATGCGAGACATCCGGTATAAATGGAACGAAGGGCCCAACTCAGTGGGGGTATCCAATGAGGTGTCTTTGCCCCAGTTCAAGGTCCTTGGACACAGACAGAGAGCAATGGAAATATCTCTTACTACAGGTATTGAGCTTATTTGAATTTCGTTGATTAGTAGAAAGCGTCTACTGTAAACTGTAGGTAAAGAATGCGTCAATAGATTGCCCTGTTGTTTAAAAATGGGAAAACAACTTGTAGAATACCTTTCGTTTGAAGATAATCAATACGATACTTCTATGACGTGACCGAAGCTCTTTGCTATTAGGTAAACGTTTTAAATTATAAATACTTTCCAAGATATTCTGTAACACAATGTATAGTAGTAAAGAGCTTTGATTAAGTCTGGATAGTAGGTATTATGCTATTATTAGCTGATGACCGATGTTTTCAAATAGTCAAACATATTTCAAATCAATAAAGTCCTTTTTCAATTATTCTATTTAAAAGAAGATGTAAAAACGATTTATCGATCTTTTTGATGTGTATCAAAATAATTACTTTGTCGGACTTCCATTGTCTTTATTTTGATACTTATGACAACATTTCGGTTACTTAGTTAGTATCTCTAACCGTTTTCAAGTGTAAACTAAATTATAATTCTAAGGCTACTGTCTTAAATCCTATCCATGTGCAATGAAACTTGATGACTCCGCCTACGTGCTTATTGGAGTGTAAAGTTTAAGCTGTTGGTTTTGGACAAGAAGATATTGGGGATATCTATACTTAGTTTACTAAATATATGGGTACTTTGATCCATGAAAGCTGCTTCTTTGAATTTTCGTTTTTTCCAGTGTTGTTCCGTGTCCAAAACCTTGGCTTCGGACCACTGTATATTATGTTGGTTGGTCCATACATGTTCCGCTATACCTGATCTCGAAGTTTCACCTCTTTGAGTATAAGATTGCAGATGTTCTTTAACTCGTACGGAATCAAGGTTCATTGCACATGGATAGTATCCAGGTGGTAGAATCTTAATATTTTCTTGGTATTAATTTACACCTCTTTAATAGGAATTAAATTTTAACAATTTTCAACGAATATTCTCATATCAAACCTTAACTAACCAAACTGTGATATAAATACAGGAAGCGCCTTCAAAATCTATAACTGCCAGAAACCAGGACAAACTTCCTTCCTACCCCCAAATGCATATTTCACATGCTTTGCCCACCACATTTTATATTCAGCATAATCCATTTCTACTCTCCATTGAACCCAATGCCAATAACCCATATAAGTATAAAAACTAGTTCGATAATTACGAGAAATGTTCAAACATTTATTAAAATTAATCTCAAATTTTTCCGCAGGAAACTACTCGCGTCTTGCTTGCGAGATCCAGTTCGTACGATCCATGGGCTACTACCTGATCCAGATCTATATCCCGTCCGGTCTGATCGTCATCATCTCATGGGTCAGTTTCTGGTTAAACAGGAACGCCACCCCGGCCAGGGTTGCCCTGGGCGTTACCACTGTATTGACCATGACGACGCTGATGTCATCCACGAATGCGGCCCTGCCCAAGATATCCTACGTCAAGTCAATCGATGTGTACCTAGGGACTTGTTTCGTTATGGTATTCGCTAGTTTATTAGGTAAATACAGTAATAGTACACCACGTTAGGGGAAGATCTGCAGATTTAATTACGGCATTGAGTACAATAGAACAAAAGGTGTATGGTGAGGTTTTCCTGATTAGTAGACATCGTTCCAGAAATTAGCAAAAAATGGTTAAACAAACTAACAAGAGACTAAACAGACATCGGCGTTGGGAGTGAACTCTCTGGAGCAAGGGTGGTGGATGGAGTTGGAGCTGTGGTAGGATGCGACAGATGTAATCAGCAAAAATTACATTCTCGCCTTTTTTATATCAAACTAAAAATGTCGTCAACGTCGAGCCTTGATCGTTCTCATTTTAACTAACTAATTTGACGCTTAACAATGCTAAGCGTCAAGTCTATTTTGTATTAATTTATTTACATTAAAAGCCTTGCCAGTACCGTATACAGGGTGAGTCGGGAGGAACGGACCAAACTTTAGGAGCGTAATATACCCGCCAAAACAATTTGAAAAAACCCATATGTTCTTATTCGATAATAATTTGTTTTCAAGTTATAGCGTAATACCAAATAAAGAAAAGTTCATATATTAACGATTTTCTAATCATAGCGTTCTTTTAATAAATGTTCAAAAATACCGCCATTGACTTCTAAACATTTTCTGCTTCGTGTACGAAGATCCCGTTGCTCCTCTAATTGCTTCATATCTTTCTTCTTTAAAATTGGCTGCAGTATTTCTAATACGTCGAATTAGTGCATCCCGAGTGTCCACACTTTTACTTTGTACACTTCATTTTTAAACCAGCCCCATAAACAATAATCTAGTGTTGTAAGGTCTGGAGATCTTGGAGGCCAACTAATAGGACCACTGCGACCAATCCAACGCCCTGGAAATGTTTCGTCTAAATGTTGCTTGACCTGACGAGCAAAATGTTTTTTTTTTTTTTTTTTTTTTTTTTTTTTTATGATCGAGCACAAGCACTATAGGAAAATCCTTTAAGGCGCTCTGGGAGCGGTGCGTGTGCGAAGAAAGCGATTCACGTTTTTCTTGAATCGTTGGAGGTTATATTCGGTTGGAAACACGGTCTCAGGAAGGCCGTTCCACAAAGATGACGTCCTCCAAATGAAAGAGTTCTGAAACAATGATGTTCGGGGTGTACTAAGTTGAACCACATAGGGATGGGCGGCAGTGGTACGTCGTGTGTTTCTGCTATGCATTACTCTAGGTGGAATCGAGCGGGCAATATCTGTCGAACACTTGCCATGAAAATATCTGTAGAAGAGAGTCAAATCACCAACCTGTCTTCGATGTTCTAAGCTGTCGAGGTTCTTAGTCAGCTCGTGGTCGCCGATTAGACGAACGGCTCTCCTTTGGATGGAATCCAACAACCGAAGGGTATGCTTCGGTGCAGAACTCCAGATATGAGAGCAGTATTCCAGTGATGGTCGAATCTGGGCTTTATAGAGTGTCAAAAGTTGTTGAGGTGTATACAACTTTTTGGTACGGAAAAGTATACCGAGCTTCTGAGAAGCTGCCCTGGCGATTGCCACTACGTGATTATGCCAAGACATATTTCCTTCCAGGTTGACACCCAGCAAATTAACAGACGAAGTCAGTGGAATTGCGTGTCCTGCCATAACGATATCGGGTTCTGCAATGTTGACCTTCTTAGAGAAAACTGCAGCCTGGGTTTTTTGAGCGTTAAATTCAACTTGGTTACTATCACCCCAAGACAAAATTTCTTCCAGGTCTTTATTGAGGCGTGATACCTCATGTTGTCTGCGAAGATGTGCGTCAGTAGCCGATGTTTGAGGTTTCAAAGTAAAAGATGAGATAAGTGTGCTGTCGTCAGCAAAGCAATATAATGGATTTTCTGTTTTCGCTAGAAGGTCGTTAATGTACAGTAAGAAGAGAGTGGGAGATAATATGGACCCTTGAGGAACACCAGCATTGATGGTGAAGGTGTCTGAGAGAAACCCGTCAATCGCCACTTGCAGAGAGCGGTCCTTGAGGAAGCTAGACAACCATGAACAAAATCGACCGGGCATACCATAAGAACGCAGTTTGCTTAGGAGCCCCTCGTGCCAGACACGGTCAAAGGCTTTAGAGATGTCCAGTGCAATAGCCCGGGACTCCCCATGATGTTCGATTGCGTTGCTCCAAAGATGAGTGACATAGGCTAGCAGGTCTCCTGTTGATCTGGACTTACGAAAACCATACTGATGGTCGCTGATAATTTTAAGGCCTTCCAGGTATTTTATAAGTTGTTGGTTTATAGCTTTCTCCATCACCTTTGATATAACTGAAAGCAATGCGACTGGTCGATAGTTGTTTGGCAGGGTTTTCTTGCCTTTCTTTGGTATAGGCTGGACTCGCGCCTTTTTCCAGCAAGATGGAAATATTCCTTTTTTGTAGGATAAGTTAAAAAGTCTACAAAATACTGGTGTGAGTTCATCGGCGCATTTCTTGAGCACTATAATAGGAATTTCATCTGGACCAGAAGCTTTTTTGGCATCGAGCCCCTTCAGAATTCGTTTGACAGGACGCTGACGGAATACGATATCAGTCATTTCCGATCGAACTGCTGGAATGTTCGGGGGTGTTTTTCCCTGAAAGTCTACCGTGGAGTGTGAAGCAAAGAGTTCTGCGAGTAAGTTCGCTTTATCTTCAGCCGTGGTTGTTATTGTGCCATCAGAACGTGTTAGCGGTGGAATATTTGATTTGGTAAAATTTTGACTGACGGCCTTAGCGACTGACCAAAAGGACCTAGATCCGTTAGGACTGGCGAGAAGTTTATTTTTGATCCTCATGTTGTAAGCCTCTTTGTTTTGATCTATCGTTTGCTTGCACTGGTTTCGAGCGGTAACAAAGATGGTGCGATTCACATCGGTAGGATTTTTACGCCATTGTCGGTAAGCTAGATTTTTAGCTCTGACAGCACGCTCGCAGTTCTTGCTAAACCAGGGTTTGCCATTCGAAGGGCGCTTCTTGGAGAAAGGAATAAAGGCTTCCATGCCAGTAAGAATGACATCGGAGACTTCTTGAGCACAAGCGGATGGATCATCTGAAGAGAAGCATACTTCCAGCCAAGGAAAAGTGCGAAAATGGTCCCTTAGGTCTTCCCAACTAGCTGATGTGTAGTGCCAAATTTTACGAGGTTTAGGAGGTTGTTCGGAACAAATTGGCAGCTCGCTTAGAGTTGAAATAAGTTTGTGATCGGAAGATCCTAATGGAGGATGAACGGTGACTGTGTATAGGTCAGGGTTGGATGTCAAAAAGAGATCTAAAAGACTAGCAAAATCTCCATCTCGGTCTGGAATTCGCGTTGGTTCTTCCACGAGTTGAGTTAGACCAGAACTGATCGCAAAAGATTCCGCCTCACGACCCTGTTCATCGTTGGTATTTGAGTATTTGAGCCAGTTGATATTGTGGACGTTAAAGTCACCAAAGATAGCGACTTCGGCATTAGGATGGTTGGTTTGCAAGAAGTCAATTGTGTTTGCTAGTGACGAGAAGAGTGCTCTGTAATGGGTGTCACTTGGAGGACGGTAAAGGCAGCAGATAAACTTGGTGATTTTCTGCGTTGATATTTTAAACCACATTACATCAAACTCTGCTGGTTCAAGTGTGTCCTCTCGTTGGCAGCAAAGATCATCTCGGATAAAGAGACAGACCCCAAAGTTGTGCAGGAGATCCATCGTGCTGGTAATACATTTGCCTTCTGATATTTACAGGAACATCCTCTAGTAGTCCTTGTAGCTCATGTTGTAAAAAATTTAGGTAGTTGTCTCCAGTGAGGCGATTCTCCAAAATGAAAGGGCCAATTAAATAGCTATCGAGCATACAAGTCATACCAAACCACATGTTAACCAAAAACTTATGTTGAAAATTACTTTCAACTGTTGCGTGGGAATTTTGGATTGACCATACATGAGAGTTACGAGTATTATTAATACCGTCACGGGTGAATGTTGCTTCATCTGTAAAAAGTATACGCGATACAACACGATGATTATTTATCCACCGACAAAATGCAATACGTTTAGCATAATCTTGCGGTTTTAGGGTATAAATATAAGCCTTGCTCGTGGAGTGTGTTTAATACTCTTTTTTTGTGGAATGCCCAATTGAGTAACAATTCTTCTTGAGCTGGTCGTTGCATTTTCTTCAACTAAATCCAGAATATTTTCTACTTCTCCTAAACCTGGTCGAGTAGTTCGTTCAGATGTAATGTTGGCACTGGGAAGCTTACCATTATCGCACAAATTGTTACAAACTCTGATAAACACGTTTTCGTCGGATGTTTGTGATGGGGATACCGTTGACGATATTCTTCAATAGCAGCTGTAGCACTTCCATTACAGAAGCCATAAATAAACACCATATTTGCATATTCTAAATTTTAATAAGTATTTGGCATTTTTTAACACTTTAATCACTCAAACTTGAAAATAAACGTTTAATTACTGCCACAATATACAGACGCATTGTTAAGACAACATAGATGTCAAATAGTTTAGAGTCTTGAGCATGGCATACTCAATTACGTGAAAATTTTGATAACAGTGGAACGTAGAAAAAAATTTGATATTGTGCTATAACTTGAAAACAAATGAATATCGGATAAAAATATATGGGTTATTTATATTGTTTTTGGGTGTATAATACACTCCTGAAATTTGGTCCGTTCCTTCCGACTCACCCTGTATAAACTACATGAAAATTATTATCCTAAACTAACCATAATCTTATTACGATTCCGTTCATTCAGTTCTATGTAATTTTGTTACACGGGAATAGACTTCCAGGTCGAAATCTCTTTGGTAAAAAATGTATGAAGAGCATAAAGAAGCCCCGCGCAACCTGTTACGAACGCCAACGCTTTAAAAATGCAACACCACTTAAACTTTATAGTCGTCAAGCGTTCTGTCGTATAAATAAAAATCCCTCCAAGAGATTCCGCCAAGTTTCCCGTATCGCTTCAAGCTCAAATTACTTTTTCTGTCTCTTTTGATTTAGACGTACTTACCAGCTACCGATTTTTCAGTGATATTAACAAAAGGAAGTAAAAGAGAAGTGGGTAAACGAGGGCGCGCAAAAAAGTTTCTTGTTAAATAAAACCACTTAAAAAAAGCAAAAACGGTTTGGAACATTAAACTCAATTTTTCTGAAACAATCGGCAAAATATTTTGTACTTATTTAGAGTTTACCGGATGACGCAACGCCAAACTGGCCATGGATAATCTCAAGAGGCGATAGATCGGATAGCTATACAAGATGCACAAAGCCGATGAACAGGGCTAATAACCTGTAGCATCTCCAAGCAATTGTTGCCCTACTTAATAAAAGGAAAATCGCAGCGTTATTACAGCACCGTAGGAAAGACCTAAGAAATATCACTGCCGTAGGCACCGAACATTGCCTTTTCGGTAGACACGCCAAACGCGTGCAATCACCAGCTAACAAATTCTGCAGAAGTTGCAGAGATGAAGAAGAAGAGGAAAGTATTTAGCATTTCTTGTGTGAATGCCCTGGCCTCGCGAAAAGACGGTTCAATGCTTTGGGCGAACCATCCTTTAATGATCTGGCGAAAGTAAGCAGCTTAAAACCGGGGCGACTCGCTAAGTTGCTAAGTTTATTAACAGTTGCGGATGCCAAGATTATTCTTCTACGTCGCGTTAACCATCAGAAAGCTGATGCGATTCGGTTTCGCGGAACACGCGTGGTATCACAACGATCCTCATAGGACTACGTGAGATTGGACGGTGCCAGAAGTCTACCATTCTAAATTAACCTAACCTTCCCTCAAATATTGGTTTCCTTTTAACTTTACATCAAAATTGTATGAGACTTTCTTGTGTGTGTTACTAGGCGTTCTATTTTTCAGTAGTTTTAAACTGTATAAAAGAAAAATAATGATTGTACTAATTAAATGAACGAAAGTTCTTAAATCGAAATAATGGTAACATTATTTGTTCCACATTTGGATACAACTGGAAAAATAACACTTAAAAAAAACATGTTTGTTCCAAAAAGAGGTCAAACAATCTGATGTCTAAATATATCCGCCCAAACATTTACCTTTTGAGGGTATTGAGTCCTTGTTTGTAGAAATAATCTGTGTTCATTTTCTGTAATATCTACAATTGTGGACATTTAGTTCATGAATTAATGTGAAGTTGCATTCGTCGATCAAAAAACAAACATTTCCTTAGAATTCCCTATCATTATTTTACCATCTCCATTACTTCAAAAGAAAAGTTTGCTCCTAGTATTTTATTACATTCCCTCAATTCTTGTTATTGATGATTTTTATGCGAATGATGTTTATAATTATGTAATTTTTGCAGTACTGTAGAGGGATGCTTTTCCTGCATATTTACCAAGGAGTAAGAGTTCTAAATCTTCATTATTTTTTATGCTCTTCCATCGAGTACCATCATTTTGCTCTAAACAGATGCTTTTTTAACTACAGTACCTTTACTCTCAAAATTACCAACAATATTTAGGACTGTTTTTTTGGTTAGAATGGATCTGCCAGGAAAAATCGCAGAGGACATTTTTGATAATCTGCGAGAACTATTTTCCATTTCCTTAATCACTATTATTATTTCTTAAATACTGTAATACATGTTGAAACTAATGAAATATTTGACATCATATATTGCGTAATTTCATTATATCAGAGTCATATTTTATTTTTTAAGAATTTTACTAAGGCTTTTTCCAAATAACTTTTCATTGATTTAATAACCTAATAAAAACCCGCTTAGACGCGGACCTAGCTAAATTTGAGAAAATTTAGTACCTAAATTAGGTTTAGAACCAGTTTAAATGCGGAGTTAGCTAAATTTGGACACATTTAGTAATTAAATTA
Organism: Polydrusus pterygomalis; assembly: GCA_963969555.1. Taxonomy (NCBI): domain Eukaryota; kingdom Metazoa; phylum Arthropoda; class Insecta; order Coleoptera; family Curculionidae; genus Polydrusus; species Polydrusus pterygomalis. The sequence goes on from OZ018382.1 coordinate 29,665,062, forward strand.
GGTTTAAAACCAGTTTAGACGCGGAACTAGCTACATTTGGCCAAATTTAGTAATTAAATTATGTTTAAAACTAGTTTAGACGCGGAACTAGCTAAATTTGGGCAAATTTAGTAATTAAATTAGGTTTAAAACCAGTTTAGACGCAGAACTAGCTAAATTTGGACACATCTATTAATTAAATTAGGTGTAAAACCAGTTTGGACGCGGAACTAGCTAAATTTGGGCAAATTTAGTAATTAAATTAGGTTTAAAACCATTTAGACGGGGAACTAGCTAAATTTGGACACATTTAGTAATTAAATTATGTTAAAACCAGTTTAGACGCGGAACTAGCTAAATTTGGGCAAATTTAGTAATTTAATTAGGTTTAAAACCAGTTTAGACGCGGAAATAGCTAAATTTGGGCAAATTTACTACCTAAATTAGGTTAAAAACCAGTTTAGTCCCAGAGTTAGCTAAATTTGGGCAAATTTAGTACCTAAATTAGGTTTAGAACCAGTTTAGATGCGGAGTTAGCTAAATTTGGACACACTTAGTAATTAAATTAGGTTAAAACCCAGTTTAGTCCTACAGTTACCTAAATTTGGGCAAATTTAGTACCTTAATTAGGTTTAAAACCAGTTGAGATGCGTAGCTAGCTATAGACTGTTTTTTTGGTTAGAATGGATCTGCCAGGAAAAATCGCAGAGGACATTTTTGATAATCTCCGAGAACTATTTTCCATTTCCTTAATCACTATTATTATTTCTTAAATACTGTAATACATGTTGAAACTAATGAAAATTTTGACATTTGACATCATATACTGCGTAATTTCATCATATCAGAGTCATATTTTATTTTTTAAGAATTTTACGCGTTTAGACGCGGAACTAGCTACATTTGGCCAAATTTAGTAATTAAATTATGTTTAAAACCAGTTTAGACGCGGAACTAGCTAAATTTGGGGAAATTTAGTAATTAAATTAGGTTTAAAACCAGTTTAGATGCGGAACTAGCTAAATTTGGACACATCTATTAATTAAATTAGGTGTAAAACCAGTTTGGACGCGGAACTAGCTAAATTTGGGCAAATGTAGTAATTAAATTAGGTTTAGAAACCATATAGACGGGGAACTAGCTAAATTTGGATACATTTAGTAATTAAATCAGGTTTAAAACCAGTTTAGACGCGAAACTAGCTAAATTTGGGCAAATTTAGTAATTAAATTAGGTTTAAAACCAGTTTAGAAGCGGAAATAGCTAAATTTGGGCAAATTTACTACCTAAATTAGGTTAAAAACCAGTTTAGTCCCAGAGTTAGCTAAATTTGGGCTAATTAAGTACCTAAATTAGGTTTAGAACCAGTTTAGATGCGGAGTTAGCTAAATTTGGACACACTTAGTAATTAAATTAGGTTAAAAACCAGTTTAGTCCTACAGTTAGCTAAATTTGGGCAAATTTAGTACCTAAATTAGGTTTAAAACCAGTTTAGATGCGTAGCTAGCTAAATTTGGGCAAATTTAGTAATTAAATTAGGTTTAAAACCAGTTTAGACGCGGAACTAGCTAAATTTGGGCAAATTTAGTACCTAAATTAGGTTTAGATGTCGAGCTAGCTAAATTTGAGCAAATTTAGTAATTAAAATTATGTTTAAAATCAGTTTAGACGCGAAACTAGCTGAATTTGGGCCAATTTAGTACCTACTTAAATTAGGTTTAAAATCAGTTTAGATGCGGAGCTGGCTAAATTTAAGTGGTTTTTAAATAAAATTTGTTTGGCTTAGGTTTTCATCATATCAGAGCCGTATTTTAGTTTTAAGTCTTATTCAAATAACTTTTAATTTAATATTAATATAAAAATATTGGTATGCGTATGTCTATCGTACAAACAACATTCAAAAAAATCTTTGACTGAATTTTGATGTAAAATTATTAGGGGGCCAATATTTGAGGGTAGCAAAATGAACATAGGATTTCTCGTGGCCAGTATAGCGGTATATTTTAGTTATTGTTCTAAACATAAATTTCGAATGGGCCGCCCCGAACTGCATAAAACATGAGGCAACGCGACGGGGTAGGGAGGAATTTCGGGTAGACATTAAAAAAGTTTCTCTTGAAGTGGTTGGGGGGAGGTATTTCATACAGGTACAATAATAAGTCATGTTTAACGCAACGCTAGAGTTATTTATATGCTCTCTTCACAAGACATTTCTAAATTCATATCTTTTCACGGTTAATTTAAAATCTGATGCGAAAAGTTTGTCTCTCTACCCTTTAAAATAACCCCAGCCTATCTTCGTATTTAACTTTACATAATTCATTGTCATTTGACAAAAAGCTGCAGGCGAATGTACGCTCTGAAATTAGGTCGGCATATAAGGTGAAAAGCTCTGTTGGGAATACCTCTACAGCGCTCTGTGCTCTATGACGTATATCTAGCTGCGCTTCTTTTGTCTTTCTAGAGCTGAGACCCTGAGTTTCATCTCATCTAATGTAAAGAATAGTCGAGGACGACATTTTAACCCAAATAAGAATTTTGCAGAATTCATAAACATACCTACTTATTATTATTAAATACGGGGGCGTCTCTGCTTTTAATCTTTTTTGGTTGTCTAAAGTAAAAGTGAGAATTCTTCGTTATTATTATTATTTATGAGTTTCCAAATTGTATCCAAAATAGAACCATTAATTTAAGCATTTTTATATCGGGGAAAAAGTGGGATTTTTTGGATTTATGAAATTTAGATTTAATTTTTTACATTATTTGTTTAAAAACAATATGTGTCTCACGGTGACTGTTCATTAGAATAGTTTGGAAAGTGGAAAGTAATGCGATTTGAATCCTGCAAATTTTTATAATAAGGTTTTCAGTGACGCTCTCTTTAATCGAAATAATAGCAACCATAGCGACTTCCGGTTATACAGGAGGGTCACTCAGAAGTCTTATTTTAATTGGAGCACCCTATATATACAGGGTGATTCACGGTGGATGGAACGTTAGACGTTTCTGACGAACCAGTAAAGGAATCGTTCTGAAAATGTAATCGCGTACATAAACGGACATGCTCTACCAACCTAAAATATTTTTAACAATACAGTGTTGCCGCTTCCACACAAAAATAATAGTTACTTCGATTTTTTTAATGCAGCACCATATATTTTATTTTATTACCGAAACCCCCATTACTTTCCTTACAATTTTTATTAACTCTACTATGTACTTATCTCTTACCGTTTCTAAGATATAAATTATTTTCAGTTTTTTTTGTCCGATAACGTCACTTTTAAAAATGCTGATAATTTTGAACTCTAAAACACTGAAACCCTGAAATTTGGTAAATAGTTAACCAATACCATAGTGCTCTTTGCCCTAGTCCCAAATCTTAGTTGCAATATACAGGGTGGTTGGAAAATACATTTTTTATTCTGGTAACTTGAAAAAGTGACCATAAGTCCTTTTTTTCAAATGTAATACACTATATATTATTACGGATTTGAAAAGCTGCTAAAATTTCACTTAATTCTTTTATATCATACCTGTAACTAACTAACTAGATTAACCATTTTCTTGACGTATTAAGCATGATTTGTAAAATTTTCTATACAATTCAATTTTTATTCGGGTATTAGTAAGTTAGCCATGACAAAAACTGATGTTTACGTATGTTACTATGGTTATCGTTTTGACATTTCATTAAGTTTAGATACAAGATAGAAATACAGTTTAAAGTCATGGATGAAAACTATACAAATGCAGTTTTTATGAATTTATTTATTTTATTTGGACAATATCGCCAGGACATGTATAAAGTTTAACGAAATGTACTATAATTTACCGCCAATGAATCTTAGAAAATTCATAAGGATCCAGAACAATTTTATTAAATGTTAACTATGTAGTCAAATAGTAAGACTACTAAAATTATAACTAATAAAATGTTATTTTAACAGATGTTTAAAACGCTGGCCGTTTACATACAAACACTTTAATATGCGGGTGTTGACTAGATGGATTTCAAGAAAAATTAAGTTTTAATGTTTTTTGCATGTTAATGCAAACACACACATTGTCCAAATAAAATAAATAAATTCATAAAAACTGCATTTGTATAGTTTTCATCCATGACTTTAAACTGTATTTCTATCTTGTATCTAAACTTAATGAAATGTCAAAACGATAACCCTAGTAACATACGTAAACATCAGTTTTTGTCATGGCTAACTTACTAATAACCGAATAAAAATTGAATTGTATAGAAAATTTTACAAATCATGCTTAATACGTCAAAAAAACGGTTAAACTAGTTAGTTAGATACAGGTATGATATACAAGAATTAAGTAAAATTTTAGCAGCTTTTCAAATCCGTAATAATATACAGGGTGTTACATTTGAAAAAAAGGACTTATGGTCACTTTTTCAAGTTACCAGAATAAGTGTATTTTTCAACCACCCTGTATATTGCAACTAAGATTTGAGACTAGGGCAAAGAGCCCTATGGTATTAGTTAACTATTTACCAAATTTCAGGTTTCAGTGTTTTAGAGTTCAAAATTATCAGCATTTTTAAAAGTGACGGTTTTGGAAAAAAAGCGGAAATTAATTTATATCTTAGAAACGGTAAGAGATAAGTACAAAGTAGGGTTATTCAAAATTGTAAGAAAAGTAATGGGGGTTTCGAAAATAAAATAAAATATATGGTGTTGCATTTAAAAAATCGAAGTTACTATTATTTTGGTGCGGAAGCGACAACACTGTATTGTTAAAAATATTTTAGGTTGGTAGAGCATGTCCGTTTATGTACGCGACCACATTTTCAGAACGGTTCCTTTACTGGTTCGTCAGAAACGTCTAACGTTCCATCCACCGTTAATCACCCTGTATATATATTTTTTGTGTTCCTTTTCTTCATTTTCAATAATTTCTTTTAATAGTTTCTTCCTACTCTATCTGTTTCTGAGAAAAAAATTGTTTTTCTCAAATTTTGTCTTTTACAGGGTGTCGTGTAAATTTGGATATCTTTTTAAAGATAAAACAGTGAAACTCGAAATTCCGGTTGTTAAATTAAATATCATAGTGTTCGATATTGAATTGTGTCAAACTGAAATTTTAGATGCCTACAGAGAAGTGGAACAGTAATAGTTTTTGATCTTCATCAAAAAATTTCCAAAAAGCTTAATTTTTTTAAAAACGCTGCTACACTGAGGAAAATGATCTAATACAACAGATTCGCTAAGACATAGTTTGTATTGATAGCTTATCTTTTATTTACCCATATTAAATAAATTGCTAGAGTAGCAAACCCGCTTTAGTGTTATCAAGGGCGTCGCCAGAGGGGGGCAGGGGGGGGGGGCAGCTGCTAGAGGTTCTAAAAATGCTGCTAGAGGTTCTAAAAATACGGCTTACTGGAATTAAAAATAAAATTACGGGCACCCGGCTAATCGAAACAATAACCGAGAATTTCCGGGAATCAACGGCAACACTGCATCGGTTCGCGAAGATTGCTCGTCACATAAGCTCAATCTGGTCAGCAATGATCTGAACGCCCTGCCCGACATCAGAAATACCGTTGGGACCATCAAGGATATAATAACATTTTTTCGAGAATCGGTTCTAAGACGGAAATTAATACCCAATATTTCCCGGTTATGCGAAACAAGGTGGAGCGAAAAACACAAAAGCATCAGAGTTTTTAAAGAGAATTTTTGTGCTATAATGGAGGCTTTAGAAACATTGTCTCGAGATGGCAATAATGCGACAAGGAAACATGCGTATCAGCTTCCAAAGCTTTATTTATTTTTAGCCTCGTATTGATATCCCAATATTCCGGTATTATAGAACCCACAGTAAACGTGCTCCAATCAGTATCCTTGGACACGGTTCAGGCATCCCAGCATATTAGTCGCATTTTACAACTGATCCAAGATGCTACTGCTATTGCGGAAAAAATTGGACTGACGGAAGATATGAAATCCATACCCCGTAGTGTTGAGAGACAACAACACCGCAGCAACCACCCGGCAAAAAGCCATTCAGAATTCTGGCGGAGGTCTATGACAATTCCTTATTTGGACTCAATTATAAATTCCCTCGAAATAGGGTTCTCTGAAGAAAATAGACCATCCTTTGCCCTAACAAAACTACACCCTGCGCAAATGAAAAACATATCTTTGGAAGACCTTAAAGAAGCATGCGAGGAATTCAGAAACTTTTACGGTATTTTGGATATCAAGAATGAGATAGAACTTTGGAAAAAAATATGGGAGGAAAAACCATAATCGACCAAACTAAGTGTTGTGGAAGTCCTTAAGGAAACTGACGATTTTTTTCCTGCGATAAAGAAGGCCTTGAGGATTCTTATTGCTTTACCTTGTACCACTTGTACAGTTGAAAGGTCATTCAGTAGCTTGAGGAGAATCAAAACCTGGTTGAGGAGCACGATGACTGGAACTCGTCTCAATGGCCACGCCATGATGAGTGTACACAGGCAACACATTTTCAAGAACTTGGACGATTTTATAAACAAAGTAACCAACAAATTCGCTAGCAATCCTAGACGATTATGTTTAAATTGATTTTGTATGTAAATAATTTATTCGTTTTCAATTTTTTTTTTAATTAAAACTATTCTTAATGTTATCTTCAGTTTTTCTATGCCGCCCCTCCCTAGCTCACTGGCTGGCGACGCCCTTGAGTGTTATATTAATTCCAGATTTGCTAAAACAGTGATTTTATTGGTAGTAATCAACACCATTAACAGTACGACGAAAATATATTGTTAGAACCTATAATTCACAAGACGTTAGTGGGGGTTCGTAGGGATCCGCAATCGCCGCGAGCCGTATTATTAGTTTCAACGTACTCGTTGCGCAGGTCACATCGTTGTTCGGAGTCTTCTAGCTGTGCTGTCTGAACTTGAACTTTATTGACCATAGCAATACCTGTTTCAATTAATTTATTTTTACTTTGTATTTAGGTTTTATTAAACTTTGCATGTCAGATAAAGCACTAGAAGAATCTTATTTTGAACAATTCATCATTAGTATTTGACTTTATAATCTATGGACGAATTTTACCATCTCCGTAAACCATGTTGCAGAATAGATAATCATATGTAATGTTAAACGACAAAAACAATATCACACAAGATGCTATTTAAATTTTTGAGAACTACAGTACTGATTTTTAGTGGTAAGTATATGCTTTATTAACCGTAGCAAGCAAATATTATTATGAATAATATCAAGTTTCATTGCAACTGCCAGTCGGAACTAATACAATATATAAAACCAGATTACAGCCCCAATAGAACTTGACAATTACTTTAAGTATTTAGAGCAATAATGGCTATAAACTTCTATTTCCTACTCCACTACACAACGGTCTGACAATTTTCGTTGTGTAACAGTAGCGCGTTGCTGTCATATATAGAGTAAACAGTTGTATAAAGAGTACCTATGTGAATTCTTATAATGAATAGATGTATTCTTTCTCAGTGTACGTCTCTGGTTTATTTAATGTAGGTATAGGTACGAATATTTCCTATCTGACTACACAAGGCGTCCTAATCAGAGTAGTTTCAATTTTATTTACAGTTTTCCCGTTCGTTCAATTATGAAATATTGTCGACACATTAAATTTACATACAGGCTTGATATTTGAAGGATTTTGCGAGAAACCGTAAACAAATTTAAAAGTATTCTACTTATGTAAAGGGCCACCCTATGTGGGCAGATAGAAAATGTTCTCGCCTATCCATTGAATAAACCAGCAATGTACTACCGTGTTTTAAAATTTATTTAAAAAATTTTAGAAGATCAAAAATTGTTACTTTTCTACTTCCCTGTATCTAAAATTTTATTTTCCGACAATTTATTGTCGAGAACAATAATATCTTATTCCACAACCGGAGTTTCGAATTTCCCTCTTTTATCTTTAAAAAGATATTTAATTATATTCGACACCCTGTTGAAGATCAAAATTTGAGAATAACAATTTTTTTCTCAGAAACGGAGTACTAGGACAAAAAACCTTTTATTAAAGATATTGAAAATGATGAAAGAAACACAAAAAAAATATATTACACTGGGTGCTCCATTTATAAGCAAGTTTAATACAACTTTCAGTATAACCGGAAGTCGCATATTATCGCTGTTGTTTCACCTAAAGAGGGCATCTTCGAAAACCCTATTATCAAATTTTGCAGGATTCATGTCCTAATGGACGGTCACCGCAAGATACCCTGTATATATAATTTATTATTATTTATTTCAGAATATGCAACCGTAGGCTACATGGCGAAAAGGATACAAATGAGAAAAAATCGGTTCCTAGCTATTCAGAAAATAGCTGAACAAAAAAAACTAAACGTCGATGGTGGACCAGATGACCATTTACCCAAACAAACAGTGAGTAATCGTACAATCAGAGACCAGTTCCTTCATTTCGTAAGATCCTATATATCCTTGTATACAGGGTGATTCACGTTAAGTGGCCTATTAGAAGATCTCGGAAAGGAGTAAAGTCATATTGCTAAAAATTTGGTAGCGGGCATGATTGGCTTTGAACTTTTAAAATATTATATTTCGACGTTTGTACCACTTCCGGTTATACCGGAAGTTATAGCCAACTTAGGCATTTCAAATGGAATACCCTGTATATTTTAGCATTTTTGGATACCTTATTGAAACCCAAGTAACTTTTATTAACAATAATCTATACCTATCTCTAACCGTTTTTGAGATATGAATTAAAAAATGAATTTTTTATGTAAAAACCTTACCGAGAAGAAAGTTCAGTAATTTTGAAATTAATAAAGCTAAACATTTAAAATTTTGTAGGCTTTTAACTAAAATATAGATCTTTAAACTGCATTACTTACGTTTCCTGTTTTGTATACAGGGTGTTTTAAAAGTGTGCCAATGTGGCCATTTAGATAAATTTGCATAAGCAAATTTTTGCAAATGGGACACCTTGTTTTTTATCATAGTAGCTTGTAGAGAATCAAATTTCCCATCCAAATGTTTATTTTTAGTCGTTTTGGAATTATGAGCAGTTTAAAAAAAATATCTTAGGGTTGAATTCCCAACGTCATTCCATCTATTGCCAACCTATAACCTATTTCGCGGTGATTTTTTGAGTTTATTATTTTAATAACTAACATTTAAAGAAAATCAATATCGTCGGTACATTATTTAGGTAGTATCTGATATATTACAAAAATATAAATTTATTTCATTGCTAATTTTGGGAGAATTGTATAGTAAAAGGACAATGAGTGACAATGACATAATAATGTTAAAAAAAATCTTACCTGATATTTTTCGCTATACAATTCTCCTAAAATAAGTTATGAAATTCCTTGATATTTATTAAATATGTCAATTATTACCTATAGAATATCAAGTCGATACTGATTTTCTTTAAATTTTGTATAAAAGCTAGAAAACATAAATAAATCTACGCGAAATAGGTTATAGGTTGGCAAGCATGTTGATACTCCCACCTTAAAATATGTCTTTGTGTTAAGTTCATAAGACATTATTTTTGTAAAGAAGGCTATGACTCCGATATTTGTTTGACTTTGAGCTATATTACCAATTAGTAAAGTAGGCTTTGACTGAAATTGTTTTAAAATTGACACTCACCTTAGGCCTGTTGTCATATTCTAATTTACTTAGGTATTGAAAATTACTTTCATTCTTTATAATCTAAGAATGGCAAATATGTAATAATTATTCTAATAAGTAACGATATTTTAAACTTATTTTATATTCATGGAGAGTGTCTACGAATCATAAGCAGAACATGCAGAGTGTTTAATGAACGATATCCACATTTACTACCAATTAGCGATAAAAAAAATTAGAAGAATTGAGGCCAATTTTTATAAGTTTGGTCATACAAAAGCCAAAAGGATATTTCCGATGCCTGTTCTGAACTCTGAAGAAAAGCAAATTACCGCTTTACGATATTTTCATGCCTATCCAGATGTAGTCCAAGAGCTCGTGAACCCTCGGAGTAACGGTCGTCCTGTAAGGCTAGTAATTTTTTTAGTAGAGAGTCATAGCATACTAAGTACGATAACCACGACCTGGCAGGCATCAGCCCTGCACGTCATATGTTTTTTAAAGTGTGAATAAAATAAAAAAAAACTTGTCGCTGTAAACTTCAAATTTTAATATGATTTAGTTCATTGACTGTAAAGTATAATAAAAAATGGACAGGCGATTTCGGCCAGCACAAGTACCTGACAGGTGAATCGAAAGGTGTGCAGTATATGATTAAAAATATCTTCTTTATGTAAAGTTGAAATTTATATATATGTTTAAACTAGCGTGTACCCGGCATGCGTTGCAACCCGCTGGTATAAATACAAACCCGATATATTAGTACCCGGCATGCCACTTTCTGAAATTGCACCAGTGCGAAGCCGGACGGGTCGCTAGTTATACATAAAAACCTTCCTCTTGAATCACTCTATCTATTAAAAAAAACCGCTTCAAAATCCGTTGCGTAGTTTTAAAGATTTAAGCGGATATAGGGACAGACGGGCGATAGCGACTTTGTTTTATACTATGTTAAGATAAGCGATTTCAAATAAGTGAGTACAAAGACAGGCGGTTCTATTTAGCATAAGTCAATAACAGGCGAGAAGAAAGATACTTTCAACGCAAAAGTAAGAGACGTGACGTAAACTTATTGATGCATGGAAATGACATTACATGGAGATAAAAATCATGAGTAAAACATATTTTATTCATTATGATTAAATCTACTAAAGTTTTCAAATTAATTTTCATCGTCATTATCTGACATATCACTACTAATTTCTTCATAACCATCCGATTCTTTACTGCTAAATTCGGCTTCTAAAAAGAAAAAAAATTGTGATACATTAATATCATTACCTATAGGATCTTGCGCTCAATTACATAAGACTCCATTATATTTTTATTGAATTAAAAAATTGTATGTTAAAGTCGCCACAGTGGATCTTTTCCCGTGCGTCATCACTTTCACGTCATCAAAATCGTATGAATCAAATCAAAATTACGAGACGAAAAAAGTCAAAACTAAGTCTAAGTTCATAAAATGGACGTGCCTGCCTACGGTTTAACGTACCTACATAATATCCCAAAAAAATATTATTTATTTTAAGTTTTGCCCGGCATTCTCTATTATCTAAAAGAAATTGACAAACAAATGTTAATACACTTAATACTATTTTTAAAGCTTAAAATCTAGAAAAGTTTGGTGTTTTATTGACTATTAAAATCGCAAAAGTCAAATTTTTGACATCCTTTCATTTAAGGAATTTAGCCACTCCCGTAAACGTTTCAAAGAACTTTCACGGTTAGAATATTTAAAATAAATAAATTAGGTATTATAAAAATCCATAAATACTTACCGCCAAAACAGATGGTGGGTATAATTAGCTCTAAAAAGAACTATTTTTAGAAAAAGGAATAGTTTTAAGGCACACAAATTTACAAAATACGAATTAGATTGGCAGATCAAAATAAGGTTGACAATGACGTTCTAAAATACAACGGTAGTCAACTAAACAAATAAGAAAAGTAATTAATTTACGTTTATAGTTTTATTCTTGTCTAGCACGTTATATTATTGCGGAATCTTGGAGACGTTCTTTTATGCTTTTATTCAAACTTGTTACTGTAATAAATAAGGATGCAGAGTTATTAACCACGTTGAGTCCTGATCGTTGATTGATGACGCATGGGCAAATATCCACTGTGGCGACTTTACCTGAAATGCATTCCTCAGTATCATTTGACTTGTTTTCGGAAGTATCAATAGGCAGCTGTGCAAATGTTTCATATAAAGAAGCAGAAACTGTATCTCCCTCAAATCAATTGAAAACATAATGGTCATCGATCAAATGCCAACCATTTTCTTCCGGTGTAAGAATCGTTGGCACTTTAACATGATTATTCCGCCAGATAGTTGTGATGTTTACTGATCTAAATGGATATAATGGAGTCTTACGTAATTGAGCGCAAGATCCTATAGTTAAGATATTAATGTATCGCATTTTTTTTTCTGTTCAAAAGCCGAATTTAGCAGTGAAGAATCGGATGGTTATGAAGAAATTAGTAGTGATATGTCAGATAATGATGATGAAAATTAATTTGAAAACTTATGTAGATTTAATTATAACGAATAAAATATGTTTTACTCATGATTTTTATCTTCACGTAATGTCATTTCCATCAATAAGTTTACGTCAAGTCTCTTACTCGCGCGTTAAAAGTACCTATCTTTCTTCTCGCCTGTTATTGACTTATGCTAAATAGAACCGCCTGTCTTCGTTCTCACTTATTTGAAATCGCTTATTTAAACATATACATTTATATAAATGTTTATAAATTTCAACTTTACAGAAAGAAGTTTATTTTCATATATAATATCACAAGAGATAAAATTTTGTCGGCAAAATTTTCGAAAGGTATGAAATTGCTTAAAAGCAACAAACTTAAATAAATCCTTGAGAACAATTTTGCTTACACAATTTTTTCTCGAGTGGTATTCGACATGACTATTTAACTAGAAAAAAAGACAAAATTTTGCCGCGGCAAAAATCACATGTGAATTTTGTCCAGGTAGGTGCAGGTAGTAATTTTGCCAGTAGAGGACCGGCCGTTGCTATGACATTTTGCCAGTGTAAAACACTCTAGTTAAATAGTCATATATAATATCACAAGAGATAAAATTTTGTCGGCAAAATTTTCGAAAGGTATGAAAGTTTGTTGCTTGGCAATTTCGCGAATGACATTTTTGACAAAATCACGAGCCGTCAGGCGAGTGATTTTGTCGAAAATGTCATGAGCGAAATTGCTTAAAAGCAACAAACTTAAATAAATCCTTGAGAACAATTTTGCTTACACAATTTTTTCTCGAGTGGTATTCGACATGACTATTTAACTAGAAAAAAGACAAAATTTTGCCGCGGCAAAAATCACATGTGAATTTTGTCCAGGTAGGTGCAGGTAGTAATTTTGCCAGTAGAAGACCGGCCGTTGCTATGACATTTTGCCAGTGTAAAACACTCTAGTTAAATAGTCAATCATATTTTATATTGCACACCTTTCGATTCACCTGTCAGGTACTTGTGCTAGCCGAGATTGCCTGTCAATTTTTTTTTATACTTTACAGTGAATGAACTAAATCATATTAAAATTTGAAGTTTACAACGACAAGTTTTTTTTTCTAATTTTATTCACACTTTCAAAAATATAAGGGCTGATGACGTGCAGGGCTGATGCCTGCCAGGTCGTGGTTATCGTACTTAGTATGCTATGACTAGCTACTAAAATAATTACTAGCCTTACAGGACGACCGTTAGTCGGAGGGTTCACGAGCTCTCCATCTAATGCCTTTTTTACAAAAATAATGTCTTATAGACTTAACACAAACACATATTTTCAGATATTTTTTTTTAATTGCTCATAATTCCAAAACGACTAAAAATATTGATACGGACATAAAAAACATTTAGATGGGAATTTGATTCTCTACAAGTAACTAAAATAAAAAATATGGTGTTTTATTGGCAAAAATTGACTTATGTACATTTATCTAAATGGCCACATTGGCACACTTTTAAAAACCCCCTGTATACAAAACATGAAACTTAAGTAATGTAGTCTAAAGATCTATGTTTTAGTTAAAAGCCTACAAAATTTTAAATGTTTAGCTTTATTAATTACAAAATAACTAAACTTTCTTCTCGGTAAGGTTTTTACATAAAAAATGCATTTTATAATTCATATCTCAAAAACGGTTAGAGATAGGTATAGATTATTGTTTATAAAAGTTACTAAAGTTTCAATAAGGTATCCAAAAATGCTAAAATATACAGGGTATTCCATTTGAAATACCAAAGTTAGCCATAACGTCCGGTAAAACCGGAAGTAATACAAACGTCAAAATATAATATTTTAAAAGTTCAAAGCCAATCATGCCCGCTACCAAATTTTTAGAAATATAACTTTACTCGTTTCCGAGATCTTCTAATAGGCCACTCAACGTGAATCACCCTTTAGTTATATTAATAAAGTTAGAAGGAAATATTTTGTATACCATTCTTGTCCCGGTTTGGATATTTTAAATTATGGTAAGCGTATCGAATGGTTGCAAAACCAAACTTTATGTAATTTGAACCTCTAAACGGGTTAAAAGTCCATCAATATCAATCAATTTTTGACAGCGGGTACTTCTTAGTGGGGACCTTTGTTCCAGGAGGCCGTACGCTTCAAAGTACACGACCCCAAGGCGCACAGTAAAGGAGGTACTCTAGAAAGTACCGTGAACGGCGGCCGCGGAGGCAGAGAGGGAGGACCGGACGAAGAAGCTGGAGCCCCCATTCCTCAACACATCATGCATCCAAACAAGGATATAAATAAACTTTACGGGATCACACCCTCCGATATCGACAAGTATTCAAGAATAGTGTTCCCTGTATGCTTCGTATGCTTCAATTTGATGTATTGGATCATATATTTGCACATTTCGGATGTGGTGGCTGATGACTTGGTGCTATTAGAGGTTGATAAGTAAAAGACAAGGGTAACCGACAGAATATGTGAAGCGATTCAGTATTGCAAGAGCAAAAGAAATGCGAATTCATTATATAACAAACATCATTTGTTTATAAGAGTCACGAATTATTTGTGTGAAAATATTTTACTTTTCACCAGGAAGCCAGCATAAATGTATTGTTAGAACAGAGCTAGTGCTATTTTTATGGAAAATGAAACTATAAAATCGTTTGCTGACATAGTAGATGATGTAAGGAGAGTTCCAACCAACCGACTGGCGTTATTTAGCTATTTCTGAGCTTTTTTGCTGTTTTTGAACCGTTTATTAGCCGTTTATTAGCCGTTTATTAGCCGTTCAGCCGTTCTAGAACGGCTATAAACGACTAGTGAACAGCTATGAATGGCTAATTAACGACTAATAAGGGCTAATAAACGGCTAATAAACAGCTAATAAACGGCTAATAAACGGCTAATAAACGGCTAAAAATGGTTCAAACACAGCAAAAAAGGCTCAGAAACAGCCTAACAACGCCGATGGATATACTTTTTGCAAGATATTAGGTTCCACGTTAATCTTATGGACCCAATATGTTGGAACTTCCCTTACATGATCTAGTTTACTCAGTTTTTAAGTTTTTTCAAAAAATCCAATGTACCATTCGAATTTGAAGAAATGCTACTTTAATTATTAGATTTCTTATAAGTGCTAATGCAAATGTATACAATGTCTCCGGAAAATCCGCTAGGAAACTTTGAACCACTATTCTACGTGATAAAATAGTGACATTGGTTTTTACAAAAAAAAATCGACAAGTACTTACTCTTATAAAGAATTACCATCCGTAGTTTTCTGATCCATTTTTTCTGTACGACATTAAACTCGTTTAATGTAGAAGGTCAAATTATTATTCATTTAAAATATACTTTCATCCTCTAGAAAGGTATACTCGCTGCAAATAATATTGCCAAAAGAGGAAAGTAACTATTCATGTCAAGGTAAAGATATATCTCTATAAAAGACTTTTCTCTATGCTTTGAAATATGTAAATTACAGTACTTATATGCTTAACAAAGGATTGTGCTCTTTATACAAACGATGTTTCATTATATGTGATGGTTGTGGCTTAAAAAAGTTTACTTTTTAATCATATTTCTTATGAAAAAATAAACTTTTTTGCCACGACTGTATATTTGGTATATTTGTTGGGGCTTTAATTCAATTGAAATTTTTCTAAGGAATAAAGAAGAATGTTTTATTTAAGTGTAGGATTGTTATTATATTTTAAATGTGATACTGTCGCCTATATTGGATATTTGATAATCTGAATAATTTTCGGAAATACATTTGGAACAGAGTTAACATTAAAATTTAGTTTACATCTCTTAAATTTAACAATTGAATTACCCCCCTCAACAACAAAGAAAATTTGATAAGTCTTCGTTATTTTTCGTTATAAAAATATATATTAAAGTGTTTGATGCTCGGTTGTTTTTAAAATTAGCCGCAATATTTATACGAAGTTTAATAATCTAGAAATTAAGTTTCAAACATCCACACCAAAGTTCGCTAAGCGTATAACACGTTTCCTAACTAGGGGTAGTTATATGAAAAGAAAGTTACTTCCAATATTTCTAAGGAACACATGGATATATTGAATTTTTTCTTCCATCGCAAAACCTTAAAATATCTATATTTGATTTCACATTCAAGGCTTAAATAACGAAGATTTCAAATCCCTAAAAAATGGAGGTGTTTAGCAATTATTGTCAGCGCAAAAAGGCTACATATCTCTATTACATACCTACTAACTTAAAAAAATTCGCGATTTTTCGAAAAATAAAAGCTGGAAAGTTGAAATGGACATAGTGAATCAAAAAGTACCTCTCGGGTACAGCGATAAAATGAACTGTACAGAAAAAGTGATCCCGACTTCAAAACTTGTTCGTTTATAGAAATATTCAACGAGTAGAAATAACTTATGAGTTTTAGTACTTATGTAAAAATGCGATACATAATTTTAATATTTTTATGTATTATGTTATTTTTGTAATATTTATGTTGGTTTCTAAAAGTTCTGTTAACTAACCTTTAGTTTGGTTAGGTTTACTTCTACAGGGCGCAAAGTTTTTCCTTGCTATTAAATAGTCATTTAAACAAGAAAAAAGGTGTTTTTGATTTAAACACTTTTTTTGGACTTGTGGAAAAAGAAAAATGATTTTTAAATTAGAACGAATGAATTTAATTTAAAACATAATATTATCTAACATTTTTTTGGTTTCCGTATTAATATAGGTCTACCCTACGTCTACGATATTGACGAACTTAGACTAGTTTAAGTTACTTTTAAAGAGCAAAGAAAGACTTTGTAGTGTTAGATCATCCAAAAATGATAACTAATTTCTGTTGCTATAGCAAGGTACATACAAGTTAGAGTTAAAGGAAAGTTAGCATATTGTTCACTCAAACAATAAAGTTTTTTAGGTGAACTTTATGCAAGACTTTGTATCAATCTCAAAAAAGTTACCTTGTCGGACTTCGATTGTCTTTATTTTATTACTTAACACAACGTTTCGGTTAGTTAGTATCTCTAACCATTTTCAAGTGTACACCAAATTAAAATTGAAGGCTGCCGTCTTAAATAATATCCATGTGCAATGAAACTTGATGACTCCGCCTACGTGCTTGTTGGAGTATAAAGTTTGAGCTGTTGGTTTTCGACAAGAAGAGGCTTCCAGATATTGGGGATATCTATACTTGGTTTACTAAATATATGGGTATTTTGATTCACGAAAGCTGCTTCTTTGAATTTTCGTTTTCGCCAGTGCTGTTCCGTGACCAAAACCCTGGCTTCTAACCACTGTATATTATGTTGGTTGGTCCATACATGTTCCGCTATACCTGATCTCAAGGTTTCACTTCTTTCGGCATGTTTCAGATGTTATTTAACTCGTACGTAAACAAGAAACAAAAATACGTCTTACGGTATAGTGTTTCTTAGGTCAATTTAATGACATTAAACTGTAGGAATTTCCTAACCATAGGCGTCCCAAACAAATAATTAAAATGCGTATACACACTTATAAGTTTGTTTTATATTAGGTGTTTGTACATACTACACTTTATAAACCCACTGTATATATAATAATATTATATTAAAATAATAAATATAAGGTAACTCAAAAATTCTATACATAAAACTAAAATCAGAAAAATAAACCCGACACTGCTCAGAAAATGCTTTAATTTTTTTACCAGAACTCCATTCTCGGACCATTGTCCAGCCAGTCCACAAATTCCAAATTACGTATATTTTATCTTCGTCTCTTCCACGCCATCGGCGGTCACTGGCCTATCTCTGTCTGACAGAATCGATCGTTAGACGGGCTGCGTACCGCTTCAGCTTGTACCACCGCTTTAACTAGCGCTTGCAACCGCAACAAATTATATGCTGTTGCCAATTCTTCAAAATTTTTGAATTTGTAAGCACAATGTAAGTATATACGAGAAACAAGGGTTTGTTAATTAGTTGGTTTTAAACACTGAAAACACTTTTTGTCTTGATTTTAGTTATATTGTTTCTTAAGGACTAAAGAATGTATTATTATAACAATGAATGGCTTGTTATTTTTTTCTGTCACACTCAAAACTCCTCGGTTTAAAGTATATTTGCAAACTAGCTTTTAAATAAAGTTACTGACTAACAATTGAATACTGATATAAAAGAAACATTTTTATTAAAAAAACTTAAAGAATTGAAGAAGAAAGATCTGACAACCCTGGTTGTGAGGTCGGTCTCTATGAAAATGTTTACCGCCGTATGGAATGATTGGAATGTCCTCAAACTGAGTTTGGATAAATTATACGAGTTAAGGAACATCTGAAACATACTGAAAGAGGTGAAACTTCGAGATCTGGTATAGCGGAACATGTATGGACCAACCAACATAATATACAGTGGTCAGAAGCCAAAGTTTTGGACACGGAACAGCACTGGAGAAAACAAAAATTCAAGGAAGCAGCTTTCATGAACCAAAATACCCATATATTTAGTAAACCAAGTATAGACATCCCCAATATCTGGAAGCCTCTTCTTGTCCAAAACCAACAGCTCAAACTTTACACTCCAATAAGCACGTAGGCGGAGTCATCAAGCTTCATTGCACATGGATAGTAGTTAAGATAGTAGCCTTAGAATTATAATTTAGTTTACACTTGAAAACGGTTAGAGATACTAACAAACCGAAACGTTGTGTTAAGTAACAAAACGAAGACAATGGAAGTCCGACAAAGTAACTTTTTTGATATTACTTCATTGTCTACCAACTTCAAACAAACTTTGTATTAGTCTGTTAAATTTATAGTGATATCTTTAACACTAGCTCTATGTTTTGTTAAATAATCGTCAATGGACGCTAAAATTTTTTTAAAGCGATCGAGTCACTGTCATAATATACACTCTTCCTATTAAGTTTTAAATTTGTTAAGAAATGTATTTATTTGTTAAATATATTTTTGTAGTTTATAGAAAAAATACACGATATTAAATGACTTAGCGAAAATAATACTCTAGAATATTATTATAAAATGATTTAATACGGGGTGGCTCAAATGGTCCTCCTCGCGATGAGAGAATTTTAAGTAGATATTTTATCGAAAACAGGGTGACAATTCCTCGGAGTAATTTGATTTTGGCAAAACTATTACAAATTAACTTATTATTAACTTAATTTAATTACTTTGATGCTTAATTAAAAAATATATTTAGTAGTACAAATAAATCATTGCTATCTCGATAAGTCGCATGCACTCAGCATCCAAAACAAGAGGGGTAAAGCATGTAGCATATTATATACACTGTGAGTTTGTCACTTGAAATAATTTCGGTAAATCCAGTACAGTTTCTTTTTGCAAAAATGCTTATGCACTCGTATTAACATTTTGAGTTCTGGTATTTTTATAAAAAAAAATATTATATTATTATGGGATACAGTAAAACAAAGTTGAAATTTCCACTATATTAACAAGAAAATGACATGTTTCTCTAACACTGTAGCTATGTCAGATGACAATGATTTAATAAAAGGTGAAAATAAAAAGAGGGTAAAATAAAATTAAATGATTGAAGATGTAAATAAAACGGTGGAACGGTTACAATAGCGGAAAAAATTAATTAAGGTACAATATGGGTAATTTAAAAAAGCTGAAGTATATGGTCAACAGAATAAATTTAACAAAGGTGAATTATTTAAATCTAATTGATCATTAAGTAACAGGTCCGTATTTTTAAGTTTATTTATGTCCATAGATTCTAACAAATTTAGTTTAAGCCTTTGTTTTCTGTATGTAAGATTTTAAAGAAAGGATCGAATTTATGTTGCTTATCAAGCAAATTGTTAGCATAGTTTGAGTCGGTTTTGTTTTTTAGAAAACTGATAAAATGTTCCTGTATTATTTGGTTAAAATGTCTATCCGTTTGGCCAATGTAGGTTTTAGGACAATCTTTGCATTTTAATTTATAGACGCCTGATTTTTTGTTTTTATCGCTTTTATTGGTATTTTTTTTGATAAATTTACTTAAAGAGTTATTTGTTTTGTAAGACAAATTTATATGAAGTTTGTTAGGAAAATTGCCAATTACTTTGCTAGGTTGTCCAAAGAAAGTGACAAGTTTAAATTTGTCATAGTTTTTGTTTCTACGAAAAACTTACTGATACTGTCATACACAACTCTTCGTGCCATCTTATACAACACAAATTAGCATGTTTTCACGGTATGATCCATAGACTAGTAACTCTCCCTCTAAATAAAATCAATTTTCAAAAAGAGCTAAACATTATAAAACAAATTGCAGTTAATAACGGATATAACTCAAATCTAATTGACCAAATCCTAAAAAAGAAAACTAGGTTATTGACTTAAGTTTTTCCTAGAAGCAAAAACTATGATAAATTTAGACTTGCCACTTTCTTTATGCACCATAGCAAAGTAATTGGCAACTTCCTGACAGACTTAATATGCATTTGTCTTACAAAACTAATAACTCTTTAAGTCAATTTATGAAAAACAATAAAACTAAAAGCGATAAAAACAAAAAATCAGGCGTTTAGAAATTAAAATGCAAAAATTGTCCTAAAATCTACATTGGCCAAACGGGTAGACATTTTAACAAAAGAATACAGGAACAGTAGAACAGTTTTCTAAAAAATAAAACAGACTCAAACTATGCTAACCATTTACTTGATTATCAAAATAATTTCGATTCTTTCTTTAAAATCTTACATACCTACAGAAAACAAAGGCTTAAAACTAAATTTGTTAGAATCTATGGTAATAAATAAACTTAAAAATACGGACCTGTTACTTAATGATTAATTAGATTTATATAATTTATCTTTGTTAAATTTATTCCGTTGACCATATTCTTAAGATTTTGTACATTACCCATATTGTACCTTATTTAATTTTTTTTAAACCCTCTGTTAGATTTCCCGCTATCTAACCCTTCCACTGTTTTATTTACATCTTCAATAATTCAATTTTATTGCACCATCTTTTTATTTTCACCTTTTATTAAATCTTTGCCATTTGACGAAGCTACAGTTTTACCGAAACATGTCATTTTTCTTGTTAATATAGTGGAAATTTTAACAGTTGAACTTTGGTTTACTGTATCCCATAATACTATAATTATGGATTTCCACCTTATCGGCTGAATCAATTAATTTATAAAAAGAAATATTAATACAGTTTGTCCCAAATTAGAAAAGTGACGATATCCACAATTTTTTTAAACTGCATTTCTAGTTTTTTATTTACAATTTTTTAAGTGCATATTAGGTTATACATAAGTTCCAAATTTCAAAATTTTATTCGTTGTCATTTATAGGATACTAAACAAAAAATATTGAGGAGTTGAAAACATAAATAAGACATAAGTGTAGGTGAATGTGTCCCGAATTGCATTTAGATATTGCCAAATAGTAATTGGACAATACTTTGAGCATTTATTGACGAAAAAGTATTAAAGATGGATAGAAAGTTTTTTATTTTTCAATTAACCCATTAACGCCCAGAATCATTTTTTGTTAGTTATTTTAGATATTTTTACTTTTCTGAGTTAATATGAGTAGGAATTCACCAAAAAAAAAATTTTACAAAATATCTTACGTCAGTTTTTAAGAAAATGACTGCTACCATATGATATCACTGGGCGCATAGGATACTATAAAATACAAGTATTAACAATTTTAAAATACATATTTATTTATGGACTTGTTAAAATTAAATTTTTACATTGTGTGATAATTAACAAAACAAAGTACACAAAGACCTATATCACACTTAGAACACATTGTTCTACCAAGCAACGGTGTCTATTACATGGAGCAACGTAATGATGCATCCGTCATATCGAATACCTGGCAGAAGTGTGCGTGAAACCGACGCTTTTGCAGGACCTGCTGATTTTGCTAAGTAAGTATACTTGGACCAACTCCCTTCCTAACTCTATGTTGGAGGTTTTGTTGTGATTCCTCCTATAAAGAAACCATGCATTGTTTACTGCTGCATCGATAATCCAGGTAAAGATTGGCCAGTATACCACTTCTTGCTGCGTACACCAATTCTATAATTGGCAATACATTCATCCATTAGGTTAGTTCCTCCCATATTACTATTGTATTGAGCAATACAATAAGGGCGATTAACCGTTACATTTTTTTTTCTTTTTGGGAGTATCGCTTTACTGTTCCCATTGGGGAAACTCCTGTATTTACAGACGCCATTGTCACAACAGCGTCAGCGTCATCGGTGTCGACAGTGGGATCAGGGGGCTCGATAAATATTTCGTCTATTTGATTTTCCGCATCGTCATTAGCGTATGCCATGTCTAAAGCTTCAGACAATAAAAATCCACGCCTGTCAAAAAAAAAATATATATATAGTGTATAGTGAAACCGCCCAGTGATACCATATGGTATCAGTATGTTTTGCGCCCATTTTGTAAAGTCAGGGAAATTTTGAAAAATAAGATATACGTTATAGAGGGCTTTATATATATTACTTAGTCAATATCAATACTTGTATTCAAAAAAAAAAAAATATATTATCAACAGTAATATCACAAGACCTCGTTTTTTTATCGGTTAAATTTTTCAGCTGTCACGAAAACTTTTTTGTTTGGAAATTTTACGAGTTGAATTTGGAAATGTTTATTCTGATTAGATCCCGAGAGCGAAGCTCGAGGGATTTAATCTTTGAATAAACATGCCCAAAGTTCAACAAGTAAAATTGCCGAAAAAGTTTGAGTGAAAAATGGAAAATTTAACCAATAAAAAAATGATGGTCGAGTGATATTTGGCACGATTATTTCGTGAACCCCAAATGCCCCATCCATATCTATTGAGTAATTATGTTTTATATATTTCTACCGGTAGCCTGCGGTGTATTACTTGGAATAGTTATTTTTAGTAAAATTGCATAACATACCACTCAACGAAAACTGTTTAGTTTACTGCTGGCAACCAAACATATAATTATAGTTGTATGTTTGGTTGCCAGCCTTATAAGCAGAAGTCAGAATTTTAGATTAGTTTCATAATAAATGACATTTGATAAGTATTTTTAAAATGTGGTGTAATTAATAAAGAATAGCAACTTTATTGGAATAAACATAGGCATGGGTGCATTATAATATAAAAACAAGTAGGTAAATAAATATAGTACTAATGTTATTGTACTAAAACATCAGAAATTATCCGAAAAAGTTATAAAAAAATAATTGACATTGATTTATACTTCGAAATATTGTGACAGAACTAGACGGGCCAATGGCGACGTTTAATCGCTAAAATCCCACGTAGTTTTATCACTATTATACTAGCTGATTGGTTAAAACGAGACGGTTTGATTGGACGAAAAGGCGAAATTGACAGGTGAACGAAATAATCAATACAAAAACTATGATTGCGATTTAAAAAAGGTAGCGACATCGTTATATCTTTAATTTTGGATAGGTACTTAACTTGAAATGTTAATGGATTTTTAAGTTACAAACTTACACGGTATATTGAAAAACCTACAAACCATTGGATTATATTTAAATACAGTTAGGTATAAGTCAGTTGATAAAACTGTAATTTAAGTCTTATGGATTGAGAAAAATAAATTTGATACATTTATCTAATATTAGATATATAGTTCTAAAATCGCCTAAGGTAAACATGATCTATTTATACGAAAAATTAATTTTTGGAATAAAGCTTGCGACTGAATTATTATTTATATTTATTTGAGACATTTTTACAAAAATTCCTTAATACGACGAGAGAGCTGTCACACTGCAACTTTTGAGCGACCCTGTATACAAAGAAGTTTATTTAATGAGCCCATGTAAATATGACGTTCCTGTTTTTATACCTAACTAACGCGCACCTAAATACACACTCAAAATGCAATTATTTTTTAGAGTAGTGATTAGCACTTTACACAAATTCCGTGATATTTCATATTTTTCCAACTAACTTTCGTTTAAACCCGGACGGAAAAAAGGGAAAGATATTTACTTATTTATGATATTCTTAAATTGTCATTTTATTTTGGGAGAAGAGAAAACCCTTCGTACAAAAAGCACTTTTAGCACTCACATCATACGATATTTTATCTACGAACACTATTAAACAGACACTAAAATGAACAAAAAATAATTTAGGTTTTAATTATTAATAGGTACCTATTATTTCACCAATTTCAAAATTAAAGCCATCAAAATCCAAAATCACGTGGCTTACCTTATTTCTATGTTGGTAGGTATATGGCAACCAATGCGTATTGTCAGTATCGTATTTTAAGAGAATTTGATTATCACAACCACGCTCTGCCGTAACGGTACTTATCGTACAGTTGACGACATATAAATGCGCACACTCCACCCTTACATAACTCAATTACAACAAAATTGGATAAAACGGGTTTCTCACCTTGCTGCTTATAACTGGATAGAACACCAGCTAAAGTCGCCACAGTGGATCTTTTCCCGTGCGTCATTAATCAACGATCAGGACTCGACGTGGTTAATAACTCTGCATCCTTATTGATTACAGTAACAAGTTTGAATAAAAGCATAAAAGAACGTCTCCAAGATTCCGCAATAATATAACGTGCTAGACAAGAATAAAACTATAAACGACAATTAATTACTTTTTTTATTTGTTTAGTTGACTACCGTTGTATTTTAGAACGTCATTGTCAACCTTATTTTGATCTGCCAATCTAATTCGTATTTTGTAAATTTGTGTGCCTTAAAACTGTTCCTTTTTCTAAAAATAGTTCTTTTTAGAGCTAATTATACCCATCATCTGTTTTGGCGGTAAGTATTTATGGATTTTTATAATACCTAATTTATTTATTTTAAATATTCTAACCGTGAAAGTTATTTGAAAAGTTTACGGCAGTGGCTAAATTCCCTTAAATGAAAGGATGTCAAAAATTTGACTTTTGCGATTTTAATAGTCAATAAAACACCGAACTTTTCTAGATTTTAAGCTTTAAAAATAGTATTAAGTGTATTAACATTTGTTTCTCAATTTCTTTTAGATAATAGAGAATGCCGGGCAAAATTTAAAATAAATAATATTTTTTCGGGATATTATGTAGGTACGTCAAATGGTAGGCAGGCACGTCCATTTTATGAACTTAGACTTAGTTTTGACTTTTTTCGTCTCGTAATTTTGATTTGATTCATACGATTTTGATGACGTGAAAGTGATGACGCACGGGAAAAGATCCACTGTGGCGACTTTAGCTGTAAATTATTGTATGTACGATTTGTTACCATAAGTAATAATGGTTATTTCTGAATATTTTTGTGTTTAAATTACAGCCGCGAAATAAGAAAATTATAAAATAATACCAGGAAATCTACAATAGTATAAAGCCAAGAAGGATAAATTTATTAACACGTTCACTGCCCATGACGTTACATAACGTCATATAGGAGGAACGCCCCTAGCCCATGACGTTACGGTACGTCATTTGCAATACTAACTTAAATCTGTATTTTAAAATTGGGCGTGGGGTTAGTCGATTCTGTGCGATGTGGGCCACTGGTAAGAAGGTAAGGTAAGTTTGGTTTTTGCGGTGCGCAAAAGGAAGCCCATGACGTTAATTACCGTTAATGCCTCAATCACTTCTTCTACAGCTGGGCGTGAGAAGGAAACATCCCAATTGGCTTGGGCAGTGAACGTGTTAACAAACAACAAACAAAATACTAATATACTAATTGCTGCACAATTGGATTCTAGCACTAATCGTAATCTTCTTGGCATTGACAAAATAATACCTCTGGTGTAATCCGGAGTTAGCCCTTCCCAAATTTCTTCTATTAACTTTATTTCATTCTGTGGTTTATTTTGTACATTTTTTTATGATCAATCCCTAAACATTTTCAATTGGATTTAAATCAGGACTTGTTGAGCACCAATGCAGACATGTTACGTTGTTTTGTCTAAACCAGTTTCATATATTTCTTGCAGTATGCACAGGGCAGTTATCCTGCTCAAATATAAAGTTATTTCCTTCAAAAACTATCGCGGCAGAAGGAAGAAAAACATTTTCCAATATCTGAAGATATATATTACTGTTTAGTGTTCCACCAATATTCCAGCATACACCTGCACCGTAAACACTTATCCATGCCTACACATTAACGGAGAAACGTCCATTGGTTTGCTTCTTTTGAATATACTTCTCATCATATCGGGAATTTGGTGGTCTATATACTCGAATCCTTACATTATATGTAGACTGAAAAGTTTTCTCATAAAAGATAACAATTTACCAAAAAAAAAATATTTTCTGGTAAATATTGCATAGCAAACCCAATTCTTTGTTCCTTATCACTATTTTTTTGAAAACGGTTTGGATGCAGCTGCTCGATTTCCTAATTCGGAACATTGCCTTACTCGGCGTTGCGCAGTTCAAGATAAAGCAGGGAATCTTGTTATGTGCATAGCGGATACTGCAGTTTCAAATGGATTTTGCCTTAAATACTCCACTAAATTTCGGTCTTCCTCATTCATGATTTTCTATTATTTAAACCAGACCCAACAGATCTTTCAAGTGTTTGATTATAGCGCCATTTTTTTACAATTCTTTGAACAGTACTTCTAGGTACTCTAAAATGGTCAGCTATTTTTCCATAAGACCACCCTATTTCTACTAAACATATTATTCTTGCTTTCTCAATAATACTTAAATAAGGCATTTTTAAATCAAATAAGATAATGACAATACTTTGACCGATATCATGATAACAATTAACGCGTTACAAAGGTAATAAAGGTAAAAAAGTTGCATTTACAGTGTCACAGTTTAGTGTACGAAATTATCTGTCGTCAACTGTACGTCCCTGCAGTATATTCGGTCCGAGCGAGCCTTGACCACGGGCCACGGCTCTGACAATCGTCAACATCGAGGATTTGGATAATACATTGGTAATGAACATTCCAGATACAAAAACTAAGATTCCGCGAGCTTTTACTGTAACTGAGCTATTTTATTTGAATTGAGATGAAACAAATTTACTAGAAAACCAGTAAGTATCAATAGTTCGGTACAATGCCCAGCTGTTATAACATTACAGAATAATTGTCTCTTCACTTTACTGACAGACTCTGATGCAAACCTGAGAACTATCGATAGACACAGTGGACGAAAGTCCTCAACCAGTGACAGAAGGATACGTTGGAAACTTACTGGAAAATAAGAAGAGAATTGCCAAGGGCCTTCCTACTAGTTCTTACGACGTCGCCGTCTAGTAGGTACTATTGTTTCAATTCCCTCCACAAGCATACAAAATGGCAACAAAACTCTGATCGCATTGGAACTGCAATTCATAATTCTGGTTGCTCAAATGGTACAATAAATGTTAATGTTCATAATAAAGAAGTAGATCCTTGTAGTTATTTTTAACACTAGAGTCATAAATTGTTATTTTAGACACTAACAACAGGGGTTAATAAGTCTACTTTTAATAGTGTTTGCAGATAGAATATGTTATTTTAAATTGCTGGTAATGACGTGGCGTGGGTCCGGGTGAGGTTTGTCACTTGTCACATGCGGCAAATGACAAAATTAGATGCGTGGCTGCTGCACACAAATCTTTGATAAAATTGGTTTCCGTTTTTATTTTTAACCTTTACTGAAACAGTTTGCCCTTATTTATAAATGCAATCAGTTACTTACTAAAAAAAATTACTTTATAGTTATATTCAGTTATAGCTGGTGAGAGTTGATTTATGAATTATCTTACGTTTTTGGTACTCAAAAGGTATCAAAGCAAAAATTAATTCTTCGAAAATTAAACCTCTATTAGCCTAACAATCAGACAGGTATGTTGTATAGTAACACTGTTTTCGCCTTTGAAGAAAATATGAATATTCTGTCGCTTTCGAATTTTTTCATTTTTTGGTAGAAAAAATTTGGTGATTAATACACTCGATCACCAGAGTAATTCAATTTTTATTCATTTTATTGTGAATACAATGCCAATTCATACAACGGTTTAGCTAGAAAGGGCAGTCTACCACCATGGGCGTCCGTAAAGTAAGGTAAGAACCCTTATTTTCACCGCAAAAGTATAACCCATTTAAATGCTATTTTATGGCATCACATCTTTAGTAGCAACGGGAAGACTCGAATGATTTTTAGAATCGAATATTTGGTATTTGAATACATTTAAAAACCGAATGATAATTCGAAAACAAACATCCGATTTATTTATTTTTTTCGATTTCCGCTACCAATATCAATAAAACAATGGTAAGGCAAGAAGATACATAATTTCTTATCCAAGCTTCACAAAAACAATGCTCCCCTACCCAAGTGAAAAACCATCTAGAATTTTACCCGCCTGGCTGAAAATGTATAGTAGTTTACATTAATGCAAAATAATTGTGGTCGAGGTGAGCGGTGCTATATATCATATATCGCCATCCACTGTTGTCTGTCCCCTCCATTTCTAAAAGCTAATGACGCCACTGGATGTTTAACATACTTTGTTGCTCGATAAACTCTAACATTACAAAGTTTCAAAAAAATTACCTTGTCGAACTTCCATTGTCTTAATTTTGTTACTTAACTCAACGTTTCGGTTAGTTAGTATCTCTAACCGTTTTCAAGTGTAAACTAAATTATAATTCTAAGGCTACTGTCTTAAATACTATCCATGTGCAATGAAGTTTGATGACTCCGTCTACGTGCTTATTGGAGTGTGAAGTTTGAGCTTTTGGTTTTGGACAAGAAGAGGCTTCCATATATTTTGGATATCTATACTTGGTTTACCAAATACATGGGTATTTTGATTCATAAAAGCTGTTTCTTTGAATTTTCGTTTTCTCCAGTGCTGTTCCGTGTCCAACCTTGGCTTCTGACCACTGCATATTATGTTATGTACGATTCGCCACACTCGCAAGGGATTTGATAGATTCAATTTTTTTTCAAAAACTATAATATCAAAACAGCCTTCAAATTCGGAAAAACCGCTTGGAAGCATTCTTACAAAAGTAAAACCGCCCTGTAATGAAAACAAAAAAATGGTATCTATTAAATCCCTTGCGAGTGTGGTGAATCGTACATTGAAGAAACAAAAAGACCTCTTCCCGTGCGAGTTAAAGAACATCTGAAAAATACTAAAAGAGGTGAAACTTCGAGATCAGGTATAGCGGAACGTAATGTATGGACCAACCAGCATAATATACAGTGGTCAGATGCCAAGGTTTTAGACCCGGAACAGCACTGGAGAAAACGAAAATTTAAAGAAGCATCTTTCATGAATCAAAATACCCATATATTCAGTAAACCAAGTATAGATATTCCCAATATCTGGAAGCCTCTTCTTGTCCAAAACCAACAGCTCAAAATTCTCACTCCAACAAGCATGTAGGCGGAGTCATCAATCTTCATTGCACATGAATAGTATTTAAGAGAGTAGCCATAGAATTATAATTTAGTTTACACTTGAAAACGGTTAGAAATACTAACTAATCGAAACGTTGTGTTAAGTAACAAAATAAAGACAATGGAAATCCGACAAGGTAATTTTTTTGATATTTTTTCATTGTCTACCACCATCAAACAAATTACAAAGTTGTTGTGGAATTAGTTTTATAGAGGTTATATTTTCGAAGCGTTAATCAACTGATTTGCCTGTAAATATGTTTGCAAACTTTTTCCAGTATGGTAGATATACAGTGACCGGCAGAAAGTGCGCAGCATATGTGAAAGTTTTTTATCTTTAAGTTTAGAAAATTAATTTTTTTTTAGATAGGTTCTGCATGTTCTCAAACCAAAATAACACCCATAAAATCCGGTAAAAGTCTTATGGTATACGAGGTAGGAGCAAAAATTTGAGATTCCGCTAAGAGTAAAGTAAAATCTTTAATTTTAGAATATTTTTTTACTAAGAATTATTGTTTTAATTTCAAATTTATACCCAAATTCAAAACTTCGCTTCTTTTGGACAATAAAATGGATTTAATCATGTTTTCTAAATAACCCTGTATAAAAAATAAGTGGCAACCGAACAGTACGAAAATAAGATTTTCTGTAGACTTTGTTAGAGATAACCGTCGATCATAAGGCCGGTTAGTTTGTTTTCATAATGTTATGGCTTTTTAAAATAAAAACTTAAAAATATTAAATATTTTTGCAGCACACCGTACTTTATTTTCTGAGGGAACAAGTTAATTTCATTTAACTGATATTTTTTGATTTACATTGACTTAAAGCATCTCCTAAATAGTTTTTTATACATTGAAGTATGCATAGAAAGTTTCCTTTTGATTTATAAATAACTTATAATTTTGCGTGACGAATAAAATCCGTACAAAATATATTTTTATTTAATTTTTTCTTTATAAATCAAAAGGAAACTTTCTATGCATACTTCAATGTATAAAAACATATTTAGGAGATGCTTTAAGTCAATGTAAATCAAAAAAATCAGTTAGATTAAATTAACTTGTTCCCTCAGAAAATAAAATACGGCGTACAACAAAAATATTTAATATTTTTATGTTTTTATTTTAAAAAACCATAATATTATGAAAACAATCTAATCGGACTTATGATCGACGGTTATCTCTAACAAAGTCTGCAGAAAATCTTATTTTTCTACTGTTCGGTTGCCATTTATTTTTTGTACAGAGTTATTCAGAAAACAGGATTAAATCCATGTTTTTGTCCAAAATAAGCGAAGTTTTGAATTTGGATATAAATTTGAAATTAAAACAATAATTCTTAGTAAAAAAATATTCAAAAATAATAGATGAAGGTACTTTACTCCTAGCGGAATTTCAAATTTTTGATCCTACCTCGTATACCATAAGACTTTTACCGGATTTTATGGGTGTTATTTTGGTTTGAGAACATGCAGAACCAATCTAAAATAAAATTAATTTTCTAAACTTAAAGATAAAAAACTTTTCCATATGCTGCGCACTTTCTGCCGGTCACTGTACATATATATCAGATAATAATTTATTTTGCAGGTCATATTTGTTTAAACGAAAAATATGAAACGTCTCGAAAAAAAACAACTAAACAAGAATACCGTGTCTCCCGTCAAGGGTGTTTTTAAAAAACACCCTCAAACGCATTTTATAAAAATAAAATAAAAAATTGCGCAAAACGCGCGCGACGGTAGTCGCGTAGAAACGAAATTCTAAAATATGTAAAATAATAATATAATGTAATTAAATATATATATTATACACAAATGAAATGAAGTAAACACTGCGTTTAATGTAACCTTATAATGATATATTACAAGACAATGTACTGGGTGTCCAAAAAAGGGTTCGAAAGAAGCTTAGAAGCTGCTTAGCACATGAGTTACTTATAATTTCAAACCCTGTGCGTTGTGCTAAAAGTAAACAATGCAGAATGAAATAAAATGTAATGATCATCAAAAAACCAACCAACCAACCTATATTTTATATTTAAAAAAATGCCTATAAAAGTGCTGTATTATAAGGTAAATAAACACATTCGTTATATTTTTTCCCTCTCAAATTCAAGCTTATACATTCTTATAAAAAGGATTTTTTTAAACAATAAAACCAGCCCATTTTTATTTTAAGGAATTTCAATCCTTTAACTTGAGGAGAGTCCAGAGTAGGTTATATTTTTACCACCCGATTTTTTAATTTTTGCTTTAGTTTTAAAATATTATTCATCATAATATACAGGGTGTCCGGAAATGATAAGAAGAAGAAGCTTATTCTATACCGAAAATATATGTTATCTCTTCCTATAACATTTTTTCGAAAATTGATTATTAACGGACTTACAGGGTGTTAAAGTTAAATTTTATTTGCAGTTTTTTTTGCAATACCTTTTGCCATGCTCATAATATTTTGACGAAATCTCGTATATATGGGGCTTTTTTGGGATGAGGAATACAAATTTGCCCACCGTTTTTTCGCATTTTGAATGTTCCCAACTTTTTTTCCTACACTGCATGCGCATTTTGACTAATTATATTTATTCTCCTAACCTTTTGACTAAAAACGGATTAATACTACTTCTGTTTCAATAAATCTAGCCATTTTCGAGAAAAACGCTAAAATAACATTGCTTGCATGTGATGAATACGAAATCATTATAACGAGGGCTAAACTACTGTACCTCGTAAGTCTCGAATTGTAAATTTTACAGGAGGAACAAAAAACTAAATTCAACTATCAAAAATGTATATTTTAGAAAGATATTTTATATTTGACAACAATATGACTTTCTTAATCAATATTTAATAACAAAATTAGGTAAAAATGTTTTTCTCCACGACCATTACTGAATGCAATAATTCCAAAATCATTTTTGATAATAGAATGTAAAAATTCTCGCTCTTGAGTTGGAATATTTATTCTGAAACATTCTTATGCGTTTTGCGTGTATTTTCATTCCATAACAAGATACAGAATGAATATTCTGTAATTGATATAAACGACATAGGTTGCCATGAATTTCGAAACTGTCAGTGTCAGATAAAAATTGCCGCGTTGTAATAATTATTTTCAGACAAATTTTAGTGCACGTCAAAAAATGAGTGAAAAATCGGATGAATCAGATATGGAACTGGATGGTCGTGGAGAAAATATAGTCTGCTACTCGGTTAGAATGAAAATTCGATACTCGTGGTTCCTCACGCTCGCTACGCTCGCGTTCGGAATCTTCCACTCGGATCGAATTTTCATTCCAACCTCGTTACAGAATCTACTATTCTTAGTATGTTTTGAAAAATACGAGGTCCTGTTATTTTTATTACGCTACATACGAGGTACTACCTAGGAAGATAATGTAAAATTGTCAAATTAGAAACAAACAAGATAGTTTATCAGGGATCAAATTTTCTATTACCCTTTCTAAAAAAAAGTTACCAAAATCAATACAAAATTAGGCAAGAATCGCCTGTTAACGACAATGGCTGCCTTTAGCAGATACGAGCTATCGCACCTTAACAATTCAAATCAGCAAATACGAGGTCCCGCGATTTAGCACTTATGAGTTTCTGCCCCCCGTCGAAAATATATTATCTGAATTTAAAATTTACAGAGATCTAATTATAACTATGTATGTAAGTATGCCAACAGGTAGCCCCGCGTATACTATATAGGATAATACCAAAATACCATAATCCGAAAAATGCGATATACGAGGTACCGTAGTTTAGCCCTCGATAATTTATTTTCAACCTTAAACATAGCATAGCAAAGGAAGGAATATTCCATGGAGTTCGTCGGAATTTTTTAAGAAAAATTAATTTATGAATTGATGAGGAAGGACGTCACTTTGAACCTTTGATTTAAATGTTTAATTCATTGTTCTAGTAACGTATGTATTTTAAAACTGCAAATGAAATTTAATTTTAACACCCTAACTCCGTTAAAAATCAATTTTCGAAAAGATGTTATAGGAAGAGATAGCATTTATTTTCGGTCTAGAATAGAAAGTAAACACGTCGATTTTCAGAATTGAAGTAAAAACAACGATTTTTACTGATGATGAGATGTCATCTCTCCTAAGAATTCAAGAGAATATGTGTTTGTTTTACCAGGAACGGTTCCGTAATTGCACAAAACATGAAAGTAAACAACACTATGGCTGGCTGACTAACATCTGCCTTGCTCTACCAGCTCCAGAATATGTCTGTCTTCCTTCTTCGTATGCCAAAAGCATAAAAACTACTCTGATCAACACAGCACTGCAGTGCGCATAAAAATCGTCAAAAGTTCGGCAAATCGAATTGACGATAGAAAATGGCGTCGTTAATCCCACCTTAAGCAGTCCATAAGGTAATAAACGCTTTAAAATTAAGAAGATATTTCAATTCATTGTTTTTCTTTCTTTGTAAGCCTCCAATTCAAAAATTTTAAAAGAAATGATGTATCACATTCTGTATTTAAAGGCGTAAGTTCCTAGTACGATTTTACTTTTTGTCTTACCATAAAACGTATTTTAGTAAGATACTTGTATGCTCAACATTGTTAGGAATAGGTACTTCTTAAATCTATTAAAATTAATATCAATTTAGCCAAAAGTTTGAAAAATCTGTGGGTTTAAAAAATATAACCCACACCGAAAAGCCCTCTTACAAGTATTATTTTATCGATTTTAGTTTGCCTTTACCAAAATATTTAAACTCTAATAATGTACCGCCAATATGACACACCCAGTATATATTTCAATTTGATGATTTTTAAGGTTGTATAAAACGAGTTCTAGATAGGTAAACGCGCTCGTAGCCCAAAAACAAGTTAATATACCTAGTGAAACAATTAAAAAAGTTGTATATAATTTAGAAAAGCAGATAAAATTTTAAACAGGAATTTACTATGTTAAGAAAAAATATTTATATGGACGCGCCATTGTGTTTCTCATTCAATTAACAATTTTGTTCTTACAATAAATAAGATGATTATTGATAATTCCCTAATATAAATATGGTCTTGATTTGGACAGAAAATAATAGGTCTATAATAATAACAAATAAATTTAAATTAAATAGGGTGCTCAAATTGAATTAATTGTTTTTAAGGGATTATTGCAATATTTTGTGTATGAGTTTACGTTTCAAAATACCGAACGAACATTTTGTCAAAAGAAGAATTTATTATATGTTTGACATTTCAAAACTTTTGGCCACTTTGTATACGTACATACGTGTTAAATTTAAATATCACACTAAGTATTAACATGAAACTATTAAAAGGAATATTAAACAAGTTAAGATGTGTTGTAAAATAAGTTAAATATATTTTATGAGTTACAATTGACCCAAGATTCCTATAAAATAATTTTTTTTGTTTTACCATTTGCTCGCGACACCTTTTTCTCCCGGGATATTCTCTAAAAAAAAAAAGAACAAAATTTTAAAAAATGCGAGATTAGTTTTTGTTACAAAGTTATGAATGTTCATTAGGAAAAATTTCAGTTTTTTTTATTGGTTAAAGTGATTTGACAATTTCTATACATCTAATGACATTTTTTTTTCATTAAACAAAGTTGTTCATGCTGTTTATTTGTCACCGAGCACTAGAGAGATTACATGTAATAGGTATATTACTTATTGCCGTTTGCCATCATAATAGTATATCGGGGCTAATCCCAAAAATGAACCCGAATGATTTTCAAAACATGCTTTTCTGAAACCATTGCCCATGCTAAATTATTACATTTATTATACAGTAATGGCAGAATTTAGGCAGCCTATTGAATTTCAACAAAAACCGATATTGGCATGAAATTATATACAGTGTGACCAGTGAAGTCCGCATCATATGGAATTTTTTTATTAATAGCTTTATTCGAAATTTGACTTTGGCATCAAGTTCTGCTTCGATCGAGATGAAAATTAAGCAAAAAAATAGTAGTCACGTGATTCGCATAATCTGTAAAATTTTAATTTTTTCCAAAAAATAATTCAAAAGTGGGGTTATTTCTAAAAATATCGAAAAAATTTATAAGTAAAGAAAGATTTTTAAATGCAGTTTCTAGCCCACATGAAAAATTTCAGCTGCATAAGATAATTTTGATATTTTAGCCATATTTAGTCGTTGTAAACGTTGTAATTAATTTTTTGGAAACTGCACTTAAATAATAAAAGACTATTTTTACTTTTCTTATGACATACCTTAATAACAAATTTTAATGAAATCGTCGAAAATAGATAAACTTTACGTTAAGTTAAACTAACATTTATTTTCCACTTAATGAACACTTTACTGATGACACTGTGTTCTTTTTTGTCTTAATATTAAGGTGTTTTTTTCTAGACATTAACTACGTTTTCAAAAATACTTATTTTATGAAGCTACCTTATACAGGGTCAAAAACAAATGAACTTTGTATCAGATGCGACCAAATTTTAATAGCCCAATTTTGATTTTGTAGAAAAACACACATTTAATATGGCGCTACTTTAAAGAAAATGTATCTGAAATAAAGCATTGTCAAAACTAAGAAGTTCTATGTAGGTTGCGTTGAGTCTTATTTTCCAAAAGTGGTGCAATTAACTGCAATTTACAAAATATTACCCATATTTTGTTCAAAATCAAAATTATCTTATGCAGCTGAAACTTGGCATGTGGGCTAGAAACTGCATTTAAAAAACTTTTTCCAATAACTTTTTTCGATATTTTCAGAAATAACCACACTTTTGAATTATTTTCTGGAAAAAATTAAAATTTGACAGATAATGCGAATCACGTGACTACTATTTTGTTTGCTTAATTTTCATCTCGATCGAAGCAGAACTTGATGCCAAAGTCAAATTTCGAATAAAGCTATTAATAAAAAAAAATCCCATATGATGCGGACTTTACTGGTCACACTATAATATAGTATGTACACGGATGGACGCAAGAATAGGTGAAAAAAAAATTTATTGAGTTAAAACCTCATTTTCATCGGGATCAGCCCTGCTGGGATAAAAACCAATTTGTCATAGTTTTAATTTTGAAAAATCAAGTTTATTATAATTTAATTTTTTTGTTAGCGACAAATTCCTTTCCTTGCTTCGTAACCACGCAATGGTTGAAACAGAAAACAATAAATTATAAGAAGCTTTGATTGGCCAACATTGCAATAAAAACTGTTCATTTTTTGTTACAAATAAAACGAAATAAAGTCTTATGTACACTTTGACTTTCCTTAGTCAATATTTTATGATTAATGGACATTGTTGTTTATATATTTTCCTTTTATAGAGCTCGCGATGCGCCGGCGTGGTTCGTTATCATTGTTGCCAGTCGTTTATTTTATTTTTATATTAAATTTTTAGAAACTAACTTCCAGATGGGCTTGTTCCACCACCGTACGGCGCGTTCATATAAAAATAGTCTAAATTTGTTTAAAAACCGACATTGTTAAGTATATAACACAAAACACAAATACACTGCGTTTAAAAAAACTATAAGGTATTAAAAATTGTAGCACATGCACAGAGCAAGAGTTTGACTATACGGAGCAATACATACTTAAAAATTATACAGAAAACCTTCTAGTAGAAGGGCATAGAGCGTTCCAGAACCACTATCGCAGTGACGGTTTTACGAATACGACTGCCTTTGAAAAACCAGCCATGCGCACTGTGGATCTAATTTAATTCGACTCTTTTTAAAGTTATGCGCATTTTCTTTTACAAAGATTGTTAGATATTATTAGAATACTCCCCAAGCAGCAATATTTCTACGTCCGACCAATATTGTACTACTTGCAACGTTGCATTAGGTATAAATAATAGTCAGCACTCTGACTATGACTAAATGACTTCGGCACAACGGTGTTATTGGTAATATTTTACAACGTTGTAGTTTATACCAAATCCAACGTTGTAACGAATAGCACTACACAACTACTAAATTTTAGTAATATAATTATAAAATAGCCTACGTCAGTGCGACCTCAGCTTCACAAGTAAGTTTAGTTATCTTCAGTTGTAAAGGTTAGGTATTTTAACTTTTAGGTTGGTAGTTGGTGGTTGGACTAGTTCATAAACATATTTTTTTTTAACCTTACTTTTTAAATATTAATCACACAAGACCATGGCGTAGTGCGAGTGATGTACCTATATACCAATATTTATCAGAAAAGTGACATGAGTTTATATTTTCACCATAACGTGGATCAATTAAATGTATTTAACTATATAAATATAGATCCTTAGAATGAATACATACCGACATTTCTTTTTTATAAGTAGAGATAATATAACTAATTGGTTTATTTATACAGACATTCTCTGTCACTTTTACTTGATAGTGCTTGGTTATGCTTTAATGACTCAAAAATGATTAACCATATTGGTGCAACTAGAAGTCGTAACAACGTTGTAACTACGTTGGGTGCCGCCGTCGGGTAGCATAGGCCAACGTCAGCCTGTCGTAATTTTGCTGCTTGGGTCTGTCCTAACGACATGTTCGAAAATTAAAATGCATTTATAAAAGCATGTTACATTTTACAATAATTATTTTTCCCTTATGTAGAGTCTACATCGTTTGGCTCTTACATTTATGGTTTCGTGTTAATTTAGTAAAAACTGGAGGTTTTAGATGTTCTTTTCTATTTACGTAACTTACAGTATAAATCGTACTAGGTCACTAGAGTTAAATCTGGAAACCTTGTCCTTAATGTTACGAAAAAGTAGATTGCTTGATTGTTTGAGTCAAACAAAAATTCTGTATCCTCTTATAATATTATTTCCACAAAAAAAATGCTCAAATATCAAAGACAATTTTAAGGAAAGTTTAACTAATAAGATTATATATACCGTTATTGAAAAAATGGTAAAAACCAAAAAAAAAGGTAAGTCAAACTGTCATTGCATGGTGATGTGGAGCGGTCGTTCTACATTATGTCCCCTTCTATTTCTTTCTTTAAGAAAAACTAAATTTTACAGGTTCGCAAATATTAAAAAGTACACTTTATCCGGTACGAAAATTATCGTTAAGTTTTAACACACCATTTTAGATAACAAGATATTTCTAATGTACTTTATCTGGCGCTTTAAAACCATAGCCCTCCAGCTGTTTTAGACATTACACAATTTATAAGTAAAGTTTATCAATATTACTGACGATTTATGTAATGTCTGAAACAGCCGAAAGGCAATGTATTTCTGGTTTTTACGTAGCGGTTCATACACGTTATCACGGAATTACTAAACAAGACTGTAATTTTTCGAAATTTAGATTTTAAACTTGTAGTGTAAACTTGGAAATACTATATTAGTATATTTTAACATTTGCGAATTAAACATTAGAAAAATTACCGCACTTTGCATAAAACCAGCGAGCAAAGCCGATAGCTGACGAACATGTACTAAGACCCGAATAATTATATATATAAAAATTTCTTGCATAACATTTTTTATTGTTCAATTTTCTTATCACGCACAAATTCTTTAAAATATTGATTTCAAAAAAATAATATATTATGGAAGAAAGTAATACTTTTTAATAAAATATTAGGAATATAATATACATACAGGGTGTCCCACCGGACACAGCTTCGATCTATATATGGAAGACTATACATAGGAAAATTTTGAAAAGACGACAGTATGCTTATGGTGATGGGGGAGGGGGAGTAATCAGGTTCAAATATTTTCAATGTGGTGGCACTTTCGGTTGTATCGGAAGTAGGGGTAAACTTACTTATTTTAATAGAAACACCCTTCAAATTATTACATTTTTGGATTCTACGCAGGATTATATGCAGATTTCGTATATCATGTCATATACCTCAATTATCAAATGTTCCTATAAGGAAAGTCTTTATTAATGAATTTGGGTTGGAAGCCTTGTTGAAAAAGGCTTGCTTTATTAGATTTTTTATATTATTATATTAACTATTCATATAGGTGTTCAAAGCAATCATCTAAATCTACATTTTTAAATGAAAACCACTAAATTCCATAATTATTTTTTATTTAGCATTAAAAATAAGTGTAAGTTTATCTAAAGTTGTATATTCCAAAAAATTTTAGTCTCCTCTTAGTGACTGAAATATTACCCTTTTATTATAGCACTGCTGTTCGTTCTGTCTCCTGAATAAACTCTGTGGGGCGTGACCTTACGAAATCAGCTGATTTTATTCGATGTTGATTTTGCATTTAAACGAATTTTTTGTTATGCATATTAAATAATAAGTGCATGTTCCTTGACTATTTAATTAGTGGATTAGTTTTTTAAGTGTTATAGTGAAAATGCCATATCTATTGTTGTTGCGTCCCTGTGGATGCAAGTCCAACTATAACCAGTTAAAATAGTTCTGTTTTAACTTTAAAAAAAAAGTTAATACTTATATAAATTACACAAAAGTAGGCAGGTATTCTATGAAATAATTTGGATGTCTGTAAATACATAGTTTATACAGGTAAGGGACCTTTAAAAAGTTTTTTAAACCCTGATTAAAAAAAACATACAAGATATTACAAAAAGGCTCGATAGGATTCATTGTACATTTTCTGTTTTGCGGTGTAAAAATATTTGATAGTTATTTTAGGGCCTGCAAACACTATTTTTAACATAAAATCTTAAATATGTCCAAAACGCTTATACCTCACACTTAGGTAGGACATGATATACGAAATCTGCATATAATCTTGCGTAGAATCCAAAAATACAGGGTGGTCCAACGAAAACTTAACACCTCGATTTTCCTGCTTTAAAATGAAAATGTGGAAAATCGCTCGGTCCCGTCGATTTTTATTTTGAGTGGGACATCTTTTGCGTATATTGTCAATCTTGTTACTTCAAGCTCCTAGGAGGGAGGGGGGGTAAGATCTAAATCTTAAATAGATACCCCTATTTTATATATTTTTTTTTGGATTCTGCATAAAATTCTAAACATTTTTTAATAAAAGCATTATTAGTCTATACTTAACAGTTTCCGAGATATTGACTCTTGAAAAATTACATTTTTGAACTTGACAGCGTCTAGCTTTCTAACTGTACGTCTTAGAGCAAAACGGTTTTCATGTCCCTATCTTCGATTTTTATTATCTTTCCAATAGTATCAACTTACGGTTAAACCGGAAGTACTATATTTCTTACATCCGGTTTAAACAAAAGTTGACACTATTGGAAAGATAATAAAAATCGAAGATAGGGACATGTAAGCCGTTTTGCTCTTAGACGTACAGTTAGAAAGTTAGACGCTGTCAAAGTTCAAAAATGTCATTTTTCAAGAGTCAATATCTCGGAAACTGTTAAGTATAGACTAATAATGCTTTTATTAAAAAATGTTCAAAATTTTATACAGAATCCAAAAAAATTATAGAAAATAGGGGTATCCATTTAAGATTTCCCCCTCCTAGGAGCTTGAAGTAACAAGATTGACAATACACGCAAAAGATGTCCCCCTCGAAATAAAAATCGACGGGTCCGAGCGATTTTCCACATTTTCATTTTAAAGCAGAAAAATCGAGGTGTTAAGTTTTCGTTGGACCACCCTGTATAAGAATATATAGGCTGTTCCATTTAAAATAAGCAAGTCGACACCTACTTTTGGTATAACCGGAAATGCCACCATATTAAAAATATTTTTTTTGGGTTGCCTCCAACATTAGCATACTGTCACATTTTCAAAAATGTATAGTTTTTCATATAAGAATCGATGCGGTTCCCGGTTTCCAGAAGACTTTTAGTTATTTTATTTTTTTTATAGAATATCAAATAATTTTGTCAAAGATGGCTGTGCACATGAAAGAATTGTAGATTTAGATAAACTTTTAGATATAGATGTAGGGTAAAACAATTTTGTTAATGATTTTTTTTTATTCTCAAATTATTCAAATTAATATTCGTAAATTACTAATAGCTGCTTGGGTCTATAGGGAATTGTCAATTCATATTCAATTATAAATTGCAGACGTTAAACAAAAGGGATAAAATAATCCTTTCGGCTGCAGAATAATGACAACACACTAACCCTACAACTACTAACCAATCCTTTTCAAAACTGGTTATTTCGGTGAGCCTACTAACTTTCTAGAAATCAATTTAACAGGTCTAAAATGTCTAAGTAGGTACTTATATAAGTACACTTTTTTGGCCATATTTCTGTTCCAAAATTAAAATTTTACCATCAATGTTTGTGGCTACTAAGTGATCAAACTCTATAGGGATATAACCAGTTTCTATAAAACGGACCCATGATTTTCTAGATAATTTGGAAACGTAAAGTTTTTCTTAAAACTTCAAAGTTGGGCAACTAGTATCTCCAGAGTAAGCAAATTTTAAATTTTATCTAT
The DNA here is from genome assembly GCA_963969555.1 of Polydrusus pterygomalis. NCBI lineage: Eukaryota > Metazoa > Arthropoda > Insecta > Coleoptera > Curculionidae > Polydrusus > Polydrusus pterygomalis. The sequence goes on from OZ018382.1 coordinate 29,706,916, forward strand.
AAGAACAGAAATTTTGTTAAAAAAAAATACTTTAGCTGGCTAGATCGGATCGCCCACATTCGAATATAATTTTTTTTAACAAAATCAATTAAAAACGCTCGTTTTCTATTAAGTATTAATTTAATCTTATTTTAGAAAAACTTTTGTGTGAATTTAATCACCAGGACCTGGGAAGGGTTCTTGAAGCCCCCCCCCCCCCCCCCCCCTTAGCATGAAACAGAAACCGAAACATAAACCTACTATTTCTAAATTTAGACCCAAGCCCTAAATCTTTGGTAAAACCTTTTTAAAAACTTTTCATCTCTTAATCTTATAAAAAAAATTATAAACGTGAATAAAAGTTTTTCATCATCACCTTATATATTAGTAGACCAGGCCTTTAAAAATGGTAAAAAGTTAAAAAAATAATAGTAGGATAAAACCCATTAAAAAAGAAAGAGAATATAACAAAAATAAAAGCAAAAATAATTTACGGGCGATCCGAGGTCGGGAAGTGGAAGGGGGTGAGTTTTTAAGGGTAGAAAATGATTTATCTCGATTCCCGGTAAAACTACAACTCCTATGGAAAAACGGTAAATGGCAAAGTTGTAGATAATAAAAAGATCTACAACTTTTGTATTTACACTTTATGTGAAAAATTCAAATAACCAAGTTTTTGGTTTTTTATTTTTGTTTTACAAAAAAAAATTTTTTCACGAAATTTGGTGAAAACTTACCTTTTTATGTCCCAAACACACTGTAATATTTTTGATTTAAAATATTTATTTTTTCACCTTATTTTGACTTAATATCGAAAAAGCACCCTAATTTTCAATCGAAAATTCCCACGTCAAAATATCTGCTTTTTTAAAAAAGTCGGTGGGCATTTTGCGAGTTAAAATCTCTACTTTCTGATAGTGTAAAAAAAAATATCCATTACTATGGTAAATGTTCTCAAAGAATGCAAAGAAAATCCGAATCCGATTTTTTTTTTTAATCATTATGTACAATAATTATGAGCTATTTATTAAAATGTATACTTTCATTACTCGGAAAACGTGAGATTCCATGTTACATTGATAAACAAAAAATTGCAAGTCGAAATATACTACTATAATTAACAACCAAATAAGTTAATAAAGTTAAGATTTAATAAGACATCTACAATATTTTTCATTTTTTGAGAACACTTACCATAGTAATGTATATATTTTTACACCATCAGAAAGTAGAGATTTCAACGAACAAAAAGCCCACCGACTTTTTTAAAAACGCAGATATTTTGTCGTGAGAATTTTCGATTGAAAATTAGGGTGCTTTTTCGATATTAAGTCAAAATAAGGTGAAAAAATAAATATTTTAAATCAAAAATATTACAGTGTGTTTGGGACATAAAAAGGTAAGTTTTCACCAAAGAAAAAAAATATTTTGTAAAACGTAAAAATAAAAAACCAAAAACTTGGTTATTTGAACTTTTCACATTAATTTTGAGGTTATGTGAAAAAAGTGTAAATACAAAAGTTGTAGATCTTTTTATTATCTACAACTTTGCTATATACCGTTTTTCCATATGACTTGTAGTTTTACCGGGAAACGAGATAAATCATTTTCTACCCTTAAAAACTCACCCCCTTCCACTTCCCGACCTCGGATCGCCCGTAAATTATTTTTCCTTTCATTTTTGTTATATTCTCTTCTTTTTCCAATGGGTTTCATCCTACTATTATTTTTTTTGGTTTCAAAAATTATCGACCCTGGTCTATAGGTATAATGCCTGATTTAAAAAATAGATATTTCAATAAATACAAATATATATTAAGTACGGGTCTTGGTGCATCGGCCGTATTAAACACTTCGACACAAGTGGCAAAGTATTTGTTCTGTTATACAAACATTTATCACAAAATATTATATATAATTTTATTTAATAAGGATATTTATAATTTAATTTAAATCCACTTTAAAATGTATATTATTAAGTGCTTTCTATAATTTTTAATACAAGTTAAACTATAAATATCCATGAAAAAATTACAAAATATTTTAAACGTTATTGAACGTAGTTGACATGAGTGCAAGAGGGAGAACCATAGGGAAAAGGCTTGCTTTTGTCAGTGGCGGCGGGCTCGTTGTCCGGGAGAAAAAGGACCCTTTTTGATTTAAAAAAATTTAATAAAATTACGCATGATACGCCTTTTTTACATGTAAAGATAACATTTAATTATTAATTGATGATTAATATAAACATTTAAAATATTAGTTCTGTAGCGAGTGAATGATTGCGTCACGAGAGAGTATATATGCTAGTGGCGTATCATACACGAAAAATTAATTTCTTAAAAAGGGTCTCCTCCCCTCCACCGCGTTGCGGGTGACTTATTGCTCACTTACAAGATATTCTAAATAATAAGAGAAAGTTGTATGTATTATACTAAAATTGAACTTATAAAAATCAGGATCGTACTTAATAAAAATGTTAAAAGGTGCAATTATTTGACGAAAATAAAACCTATACGCTATTCTTCCATTTTTCTGTTAGCCAAAAGGACTTTTTACTAAATGTGGAATAACGTTAAATGCAGTCTTGATTTTTATATGATCAAAAAGCATTCCAATTATTTAATTATTATTAAAGAGGAACTAAGGACTACGTATTGCGTAGATATATACTGTTTGGCGTTTTTATTTGAATAAAAAACTGTAAAATCAGATGTTTGTTTTATTTCGGTATAGGTCGCTACCACAGGCATCTAAAAATAAGTTTTAGATGCCTGTGGTAGGTACCTTTTTAATTTCACAGGTTGGAACTTTCGAATACAGGGTGTTATTTAGGGATGTGGCCAAACTCCCAAGGGTGCTTCCTTAAGTGATTTTAAGAAGAAAAGTTTATATAAACATGGGTCTGAAAATGCATAGTTTTTACGATACAGGGTGTCACACTTTAAAAAAAAATCGGATGTTCGTGAATATCTCAATACTATTTAATTCGATTTTGTTGAAATTTGGCAATTCTATTTGTAATAACAAGAGGATAATTTAGCCTCAATTAGATTAAAATTATTAAGTCCAGTGGCGTCCCGGAAGACAGTCCAACTAATATTTTTCACAAAAAAATTGCGCGCTATTGACTTTTTTTAAAATTATGTATTTTTTTTTTAATTAAGCAACTACAAATACAACTCTTTTATCTTTCGAGTTTTGTTCATATCTTGCTTTGTTTTCGAGAAAAAAAAAATAAAAACCACTTTATTGCATGTCCCCGGGACAATAAGAGTAAAAAATTGAAACTACCTACTTACCAAACTATCAAGCAATTAAAATTACACGAAAGTCCTTGTTTTGAATTTTTTCGCACAGGTTAAAACTGTTTTCGATAAATGAAATTATCATAAAATAATCGCATAACGTAATAATTTATTACTGCAGTGTTTTAAAAGTAACAAATAATATAGCTCTTATTGTCCCGGTGACATGCAATAAAGTGGTTTTTATTTTTTTCTCAAAAACAAAGCAACATATAAAAAAACTTTTAAAAAAATGGTTGTATTTGTAGTTGCTTAATTCGAAAAAATACATAATTTAAAAAAAGTCAGTGGCGCGCAATTTTTTTTGCTAAAAAAAATTGTTTGACTGTCTTCCGGGACGCCACTGGACTTAATATTTTTAGTCTAATGGAGGCTAAATTATCCGCTTGTTATTACAAACAGAATTGCCAAATTTTAACAAAATCGAATAAAAGAGTATTGAGATATTTAAGAACATCCGATTTTTTTTTGACAACCATGTAGTATCGTAAAAACTATGCATTTTCGGACCCATCTTTATATGAACTTTTCTTCTTAAAATCACTTAAAGAAGCACCCCTTGGAGTTTGACCACATACTTAACCCTTTATAGGATACTGGTTCATATTTCAACCAGCGTCAAAATAATTATTTCCTGTTCGCATACCGGTTTGATATTCGGCCAGTTTGTTTATATTTAACTGCGCAAACGAATAATGGTAAAATATTCGACCATATACTTACGTAGTCTGAATTACTGACAAAGTGGTCGAAATTCCAACCAGCGTCCGATTAGGATAGTGATCAAAAAGTCACATGTTTACGTGCTGTCTGGGAAAAAATTGTTGTTTTTGTGTTAATATTGCTAATAATTTTGTGAAAATTTGTTGGTAAGTACATTAAAATACGTAGCTTTCGATACACTAATTATAATATGGATAAAACTTATCGGCAAGATAATATTTTGCTTTAAAACTCAAAATTTTTAAATTTATAACTTAATTTTACGTTTTGCATTCTTATGATATTATTTTAAGTATGTAACATACATGTAACACATAATATACAACGTAATGCCATTGCGGCACAAAGGACTAATTATTACAAGGGTTTGTAACCAATTCACTGCGCGTTCTGGACTACAATCGCCTGTTATAACAACTAATTAAAATTTGTCGAAATGGATACTGGTTAAAATATCGACCTCCTCAAAAAAATGGGTTACGTGTTTTATTTTTTTCTAAGATTTTGTAGATAGGGTCCTTAATGTTAAATAAAGCTATTTCAAACAACAGGTTTTGCAATTTTGATGTTTGATTGTCTGCCCTATAAAGGGTTAAATAACACCCTGTATATCCAAAAAGGAACTAAATTTTTGTTTCCTGGTTTGTTCGGTTCCGTATTAGGTACCTACTTCCCATTTGTTTCTTTTAAACAACAAAGCAAAGTAAATATCTTTGCTTAGCTAAGTTGGTCATTGGCCGAGTTCCGAGTTCCTTTTAGTAACTTTTAAACAGCCTGCAAAGCCAAGCCCTAACGGCTAATCGCTTAACTTAACCTAAATATTTCAAAGTTTTCAAGTCTATGGCTGGCTAAGTTCCTTCTAGTTATTTTTAAACACCTAAGCAAAGCCAGGTAGAATTATTGAAACTGGTTAGAACTGAAGCAGTTTTCTTGGAACAGGTACTTTTTGAAACTGGAACAGGTTACCTGTTATTTAAAAAACTATGTTCCAACCATCCCTACTTCGTATAGTTCAGATGGGAAATAGAGAAATACCTACTTAACCGCGGCAAAGGGGGGAAAAATCTTTGGTGTGCAGTTAAATGTTTAAATGGAATGCTCAACTTAGCCGTCTTTGCTATTAGAAGAAACTTAAAGGAACTCTGCTAAATGCTTAATATCAGTGGCGGCTGGTTAATGAAGGGCTGTGGGGCGCCGCCCTCCCTGCAGTTATTTTAAACAGAATCCAAAAATACTTTACTTAAAAAACCAATAACGCAATGTATGTAAGCAATCAATTAAAATAATTCAAACCAAACGTAGCCCTATTCTAACGGGTAGGCTATACTCATAGACAAGCGAGTTGCGCGCTCTCAAGGTTGTACTAAGCGCGGACGGCGGCGGGCGACCGATTATCCGTCCCGATTCAACGCGCCTTCTCGATGGGTTGTCATGACGTCACCTCAGTGTTGCCAACCTTTAAAAATGAAATTTCCCATGAGAAGAATAAAAATTTCCCTTTTTTAAAGAATAATCCCACGAATGGTCAAACGTTTCCAAATAATAAAGATTAGCGTAAATTATAAAAGAAAATGTCACCTTTAGTAATAGGGTAAATCCCCAAATGCAAGTTCCTAAAGTAATGGCAACTTTAATTGGTAAAACGATAGCAAAATATCCTTTAGGGTGAGATTACAGCTCTGCATTGGACGTCTGCAGCAGTAAGTAGCAGTTTGCAGACGCAAATGACAAAATTGGAATTCCAGAAAATGTTTATCATACTTTTCGTCTGCAAATTTGCCGAAGGTTGGAAGGTTCTACAAACTTGCAGATTGTAGAACGTAAAAAATTTGTTAAAAACTAACCTATATTTTGTGGATTTGATGGATGGTGGTTATTTATAATTTTGAATCCGTTTTTATACATAAAAAAAACAAGGGAACGTTGAGATTTAAGTTTAATTAATTTAATATTGCCATAAATTTGGGAATATTTCACATATTTGGCAGTCGAACTCGATAAACCAGAGAAGGTTGGAAGAGTAAAAATTTTGAACGGCGGTAAAAATGGCGAATTTGAAAATAGTTTTTGGAATGTCAAAGTTATTTTGCCCCTACAAGTCCGCCATATTTGCAGATCTGCAAAATTGCAAGTTCTGATGTGCTAATACACTCAGTGCGGGTGCGCACTACATCTATCAATGGAAATCGCAATACTCACGATAAGGTCTGTGTTCTTAACAGAAGATCGCCCAGCCAGTACGATATTGTGGTTATTATCTCAACATTAATTATTGTATTAATTAATCAAATTCCTGTTTAGCAGGCTATATGGAATATCCCACGAATATTGAACTTTAAGTAAAAATTTCCCTTTTCCCTTTGGACCATATAATTTCCCACGAATCGGGAAATTTACCACGAGTTGGCAACACTGCGTCACCTACACATCGCACAACGAGCGGCCAAGGAGAGCTCCAATTTTCCCCGCCCACTGTTCGCGAATCGCGATGCGACCTGTCGTCTGTCGATGCCGCTGACTCGCTGACGTTTTGTTTATTTGTTTTGAGTTATTTATTAGTTGTTATAAAATTTCGTCTAATATGAAGGTCACTGATTTACAGAAGATTGTGTTTAGTTCTCTCAGCTTAAGTGAAAAACTTGATTCTAAAAATGCAGGGCGGCCACTACCAATATTGAACATTGTACAAGTGCAATCAAAATATAAAAGTAAGGCACAGTTTACGCGTAAGTTTGACAAAGAAATATATAATAAAATATTCTGGATATGTGGTTGTGAAGACAAAAATTCGTTTTTTTGTTTCGTGTGTCTTCTTTTTGGCGGGGATGATAATTGGACTAAAAATGGGGTGCAGGACTTAAAACATCTTTCAGAGAAAATAAAAACATGAAAATAGTGCAAAACATCGTTATAATGTGATAAGTTTTGAGATGTTAGGACAAACTAATATTTTAACTTGTTTAAGTAGTGCTTATGCTGATGAAATTAAAATTCACAACAAGAAAGGTAGAAAAAACAGACACGTACTTACGAAAATAATAGACATTTAAATTTTTTTTTATTTAAAGCCAGCGCCCCCCTGACTCACTAGTCACGAGCCGCCACTGCTTAATATGCAACCCCCATTACCCCCATTAACTGCACATAATGACATTTTATCCTTGTTTAGTGTCAGCAGCAAGTAAATTTCAAAAATTTATTGTGCGTTTTAACGTTGTTAATAAGGTTTGTCGATTTTTTTAAAAATTTTGAATTAACTCTTTAACGATTTAACTCGAGGACATACCTGCCTTATGGTATGATCTTCCTGTTCTTTTACTTTACAAAGCAGGAATATGTAGGTACTTCACATAATAACCATTAGCTACTATTCTATAACTGGTATGCATGGAGGCTTTCAATTTGATCCCATAGTCAAGTGGTTATATACGATTCTATATATCGGAATATCGACAAGAAAGCCAGCACGTTTTCCTTTTTTAACTAAAAACAACAAGAACCAACGTTAAAAAAATATTTAAGAAAATAAACTGTACCTACAAATAAAGATTCTTTAATAAAAAATTGCTCAACCCCATTAAAAAAAATTATGAATTTGTCAACCCCCTTAAAAGAAAAATTATGAATTTGTAAGTCCCTACTACCTAGTAAAGTGATGAAACTCTCTCAAATATATAGTGTGTCCACGGATATTTGAAAGGGAAAAAACTTTTTTATTAGTAGGTACCTATAGAAAAAAAAGTCATTCTTTATAAAAATCGTCTACTTCTGCTGAAACTACAATTTCGATGTGCGATTACTATACAGGATTCATCACAAATATCAGTTTTTGTTTTTTGGATTATTTTTTTAATTCTAATTTTCAATTCCTTTTGATGATTGAATCATTACTTTGGAAACAAACCTATGGTCAAAATCAGTAGGCACGTGGGAGTCCCGATCTCACAATTATCGACTTTTATTTATGGGGATATCTGAAACCACATGTGTATACAACCAATTTTAATAATAACTTCGCTTTCTTGAAAGAAAAAATAAGAGTATAGTTATTGCAAACATCCCAATACAGCAAGTTAGGAACTGTTATCGGGAATTCAGATGTCGAGTTGAACCATGCGCTAACTCGGTGGTACCACGTTTAAATAAAAGTTTCATAATTTATGATTGAATGAATTGAAGAAATATGACATGTAGGTACTTAATAATAAAAATACTTTAAAAGTAGGCAAATAAAAAATAGTTTTCTTACAACAAAATCGTTACTCGGCCAGATGTAAAACCATATTTGAAGTAAAAATGTTGTTTTTGACGAAGCCTGTGTAGTAATCGCAAATCTGATATTCGAAATTGTAGTTTCAGCACAAGCAGAAGTTTTTATAAAGCGTGTACCCGGCATGCGTTGCAATGCCCGGCATTCGCCCCAATATACGCCCTGGTATACGTCTTGCTATGGTCGCTTTCTCTGAGATGCCATAATAAGGCGAGTTCATCATCACGATCACGTCAAGTAATACTTTACAGATTTATAGATGCAAACCCGAACAAACCCGGACAAACCCGAATTATTCTATATATTAGTACCCGGCATGCGTTGTTACAATGCCACTTTTTTAATGCTGAAACCTTCCTCGGCCTGCACACAACAACTCACCAAGGTTTCATCGCAATCGGATGAATGGTATAGGAACGTATACGGGACATACAGCCCGACAGACAAACATTCATTTATATATATATACACGACACTGTTCGGGTGTGTGTCATTTTTTCTACAACCTAAGATCGTTGTACACTTGTGACAATACTATTATACCGAATCCTTTGGGCACGGCACTGTTTGGGTATGTGTCAATTTATCCGCAACCATGATGTATTTCAGACAATAATATTGTGCCGAACCATTCGGGCACGGCACTGTTCGGGTATCTGTAGTTTTTCACATTAGTATAGTTTTTTCATAACCCAAGATCGTCTTATTAAATACGTATAATTTTTTCACAACCAAAGATTGCTTTAAAACATTGTGTAATTTTTTCACAAATCCATTTCGTTTTTCTGGTATCCATGATTGTCGCTTAAGAAAACGAAATTAAAGAAATTTTCTGTACCTAAATAACGAAATTTTATACCTGAGCTGTCAAATTTTGTTATCTCTTCAAATAAGAAAGTTACACGTGATTTTATGTGACAGCTGTCAAATTTTGACAGATTGATATATACTTTTTTTTTTAATGTTAAAAATTTTTTTTGCATTTCTTTTTTGTCCAAGATCGTAGCTGCAAGAATAAAAAAAAGACAATTTATACTTGATCTGTCAAATTTTGACAGGTAAGTGTCAAATTTTTTTTTCCTTTTTTTCTTGTCCGGGATGGTAGCTACAATATTGCCAAATAAAATATTTCAATTAAAAGAAGTTGAAATCACTCCTGTCAAATTTTGACAGCTGTCAATGTCAAATTTTTAATGGCCATTTTTTCACCCAGGTTAGTACTTAAATTAATCCGATATCAAAAATTTGTTATCTCTTCAAATAAGAAAGTTACACGTGATTTTATGTGACAGCTGTCAAATTTTGACAAGTTAGTGTCAAATTTTCTTTCATTTTTTTCTTGTCCGGGATGGTAGCTACAATATTGCCAAATGAAATATTTCAATTAAAAGAAGTTGAAATCACTCCTGTCAAATTTTGACAGCTGTCAATGTCAAATTTTTAATAGCCATTTTTTCACCCAGGTTAGTACTTAAATTAATCCGATATCAAAAATTTGTTATCTCTTCAAATAAGAAAGTTACACGTGATTTTATGTGACAGCTGTCAAATTTTGACAGGTAAGTGTCAAATTTTTTTTCATTTTTTTCTTGTCCGGGATGGTAGCTACAATATTGCCAAATGAAATATTTCAATTAAAAGAAGTTGAAATCACTCCTGTCAAATTTTGACACCTGTCAATGTCAAAATGCCACTATTTTTTATCCTATAATGTTCCTCGGCCTGCACACAACAACTCACCAAATTTTCATCGTAATCGGATAAATGGTATAGGAACGCATACGGGACATACAGACAAACATTCATTTTTATATATATAGATGACTTTCTCTTTTATATACTAAAAAAAAGTTTTTTCTCTTCCAGACTCTATCCGTAGAAACACTGTCGAATGCATTTTATAAAAAAATACTCTAAAAATAAACGACAAACAATAAATAAAACAAACATACCCTCTATTTACATCCTTCAAAGCCTCAGCAACTGTTTCGGCCTTCCTTTGCCATCATCAGTGTTGTATGGACATTGGACACTGTTCGGAACACGCGGTCAACAACAGACAGCTGCTTACGTTGTGTACATATAGTTACCTGAAACGTAACCAGCTGCCAAGAATATACAAGGATCTTACAACTCTGATCACTTATAGTATATTCTTAAGATCTAAAAAGAAATAGTTAAAAAGCTGAAAAAGAAAAATGGTTTTGCGCATCAACATTTAGTATCTAGTGAAATGTTGGATATAACCGTTATACAAAAAATCGTTAGGTTAAAATATGCAACTAACAACCTAAAAGAAAGTGGTTTTATGCATCAACATCTAATCTCACAATTAAATGTTAGATGAAACCATTTATATTAAAAAAATATGTAGGTACTTATAAATATCTTACAGCCATCAAAACCTAAAAATGGTTTAATGCAATATTCTCAGTGAAATGTTGGATAAAACCGTTATACCAAAAAAACATAACGTTTAAATAAGCAACGTTCAAAAACCTAAAAAATGTGGTTCTATCAACATTTAGAGGTTCATAATTTCAAATGTTGGATAAAACTTTTGTGCTAAAAAAAACTATTACCTTAAAATGATAATGCAACTTTTGCATTATTTGTTTCAACATCGTTTTCATATTTTTTGCCTTTTTCTCCAACCCAAGTAAGTATTTCTTTATTTTTTATTTTTCGGCAAACAGAAAGTGCAAAAGAACCCTAAAAGGAAAAAAAATATTAGTTTGCAACTAGTTTTAAATATCTATTATATCATTTTAAGAAACTAAAGAGATATTATAACTATTATTTTACGTACCTTATTCCTTTTTGTTTGCATTGCAATTAATAGCTCACCGCAGGTCTCTAATCTTTCATTCTTCAGTTAAACCTTCTCCGTGGCATCATTAACACACTCATTTATCTTCTTACAATTAACAAACATCTTGTCTTGAAAGCAGTTCCGTTATTTCTCAATATACTTTAATTATTAAAAAATAAAATGAATGCAACTAAACTTTGAAAGACGTTAGTAAACAAAGCTGTAAAACTGTTGCCCCAAATTCACTAAAGCAGTCTGCAAGTAGTTATAGGTACTTATATCGGATCGTACCAACATTAAATACCATTCCAAAACTATATATAGATATATGTTGTCTTAAACTGGAAACTTTTTAGTCAATACAGATGTTTAACTTTGAAACCGAGAGTAATTTAGTCCCAGAAATATTTATGCTTTTGTAGTTTTACTTCCAGTAAAGCGAAGTTATAATTTAAGAAAAAAGAATGCGACTTCATCTCTTTCACCTGCGATAACAGAAAAGGAAAGATAACTACCTTATCTTTTAAAAATGAAAGAATTGAATTATGTAAATCATTTATAAGAAGATAAACTTTCTTTAAAAAGGTATAACAACAAACACCCGAAAAAAATCGCGCACTCGCGAAGGGAATATTTACTTACAATCGGAAAAAACGATGCTACAACCCATGCTTACTGACCTGAAACAAAAGAGAAAATCTATTAGTTATTGATGTACTTGAAAATCAATTTTAGTTCTTGTTATATTTTTTTTTTATTGATACCCTATTTCGCTTATTTTTTTTTATTGATACCCTATTTCGCTTATTTAAAGTACGCCTCAGCGTGTTTAAATCCCACTTTCAAAAACGCGCGTGTTTTAAAGACCTTAATATCCACTTATACTTTAATATACTATAAAGTACGCCTCAGCGTGTTTAAATCCCACTTTCAAAAACGCGCGTGTTTTAAAGTTAGCATGGCAACATCAACAACCCGTAAAACGTGAAGTCTAAATATGTCAACTTTTTAATTATTGATTTGAGAGAATTACCTTTTAACGTCAAATAAATTTTTTTAAGCAATATACATCAACCCATGTCAACGGTGACAACAATGAATCTTATGTGATAGATTGGAAGTTATTTTTTGTTCTCGTTTTCATGACAACGACAGGTATATCACATCACTAATTCGACCATTTCACTTACTTACTAAGTTATTATTTCCATTTTTTGTAAGATAAATACCAATAAGTGTACCAATAAAAAAAATTATGTAAAGTATTCGTGGATAACTGGTCTTTAAAACACTTGCTCTGTTTCAAGCACTCCGGCTGCGCCGTCGTGCTTGCAAAATCGCGCGTGTTTTAAAGACGTTAATATCCACTTATACTTTAATATACTATTTCGAGTACTTTTAGAAGTAATTCACTGGATGGTTCCAGCCGTTTGCGACAGCATTACGGGAACATTATTAAATTTACAATGTCCATGTTTTTGCACCTCAAAAATAAAAATAAACTGTTAAATTAAAATAAAATCGTTAGTCTACCTCTTTTATGTTACAACTTTTAAATATCTCACCTTAAATCCTTCGGCAGATTGCTCTAATCCAGCTTTTGTCCCGAACTTTAAAATTCTGTTTTAGCTTTTCATGGCAGTACCTAATTGAAGCCCCTCAGACAGATCCAAAAAACAAACTGTCTTTTGCAACAACTTGTCCTCAAAGCGACAATTAAACAGATTCAGAAACCAGCCCTAACTCTGACCAGACTTGTGGTCGTGTGATCGTAACTTTTAGATTTAATTTAAAATAAAAAGAGAAGAAGAAGCATGATAAGGCAATGAAGAATCTGAAGATACATACACAATCATGTAAAAGCGTGATTTAGGAAGTGGCGGACAGGCAAAGCAAGCTTGTCCAAAAAACAAAAAAGACAACTAAAGTAGTATAGACAGTATAGAATATAAAAGTCCTTCCTAAATAGGAACTTGTGAAGTATCGCCTGGAATTCCTTATATCAATGTGCGCTTGAACTATGTGCAGTGAAGAAAGATTCAGAATTAAAATGTTGATACATATTATATAAGAATTAGATAAAAGCGATTTTAGAAGATCAAAATGTTAGAAATTGCTTTCTGCAAGGGGGCGTGTGCCATGAATTCCTTGTATTTATGTGCACTTGGACTATTTGCTGTAAAGGAAAATTGATGGCAGAAACATTTAAACATAAATACATAAAAATTTTCATTATAAGAATAATATGAAAGCGGTTTTTAGAAGATTGGAATGTTAGAAAGTACTTCCAGAAAGTACTTCCAACAAGAAGGTATGTATGTGATATATTTACTAGAATTCCTTGTATGAATGTGTACTTGGACTATGTGCAGAAAGACTGAGAATATAGATGCAAATAAACGTGCATAAATAAATGTTGATATATAAGAATGGCACAATATAGTAAATTAGGATAATAGAATATCTGTAATATGTAGAGATAAAAAGATAATCAAACGATATGGAACCAATAATATGGAGTTCGTATTCAACTGATGCCTAGTTGAAGATAGAGTCTAAGTAAGGTCAGAGACTAATTACATACACTTTTGTACATATATAGAATGAATATTAATAGATAATGGAAGTTAAATAATTATTACAGAAATGGTTAAACTGGAGAGATCCTATAGAATATTACCTTCTTCGTTAACTATGTTAAAAATTAAAAATAAAAACCCGTTCAATCCAACATTTCCTGTACGTTAGACTAAGAAAGGTAGGATTGTTTAAATTACTGGTTTCTGTAACTTATGCCACCCTGAAAAAATCGCGACGCGGTTTTTACACTTTTTAATAATTATTTTTAATGCTGAATCTGAAACAAAAGAAAAATCGTTTAGTTTTAAAATATCAATAACTTAATTGTTGTCTTATACACATGTTTGGGACAACTATTAAACAGTTCCTGATTTTCACTTTTCAGAGCTCATAATTTCGCCAAACAACAAGTTTTTATTGCCAGAACAATAAATAATTATTTATTAGTTTTATTTAATTTCATACACACAGGAGAGCCTTTAAAAATGTTCTAAAAAGTATGAAATATTAAGTATATAAAAAAAGTTTAGACATTTCCATAATTTTTTTAGGGTCTTTGAAAAATATAGTTTTTGAACGTATTCAAAAAGATTTTATTATTTATTATTATATATATATCTCCTAATGCATGCAGGTATGTATGGCAAGGGCGGATCCACGGGGGGGGGGGGGGCTTTGGGGGCTCAAGCCCCCCCCCCCTTTAAGAAGACTTGTTATGTCATAAAAAGTCAAATATTGCTATAAATACTAATAATAAATAATAAATCCAGTAATTATATATTATGTTTAACAAAAGCTTTATTTGATAATAATAAAATAAATATGATTTTATTAAAATAATAATTTAATTTTATTTATTTTACGTCCACAAAACCAGCCGCGCGGTGAGCGTCTGAATTTAGGTAGTCGGCAAAATGCTCAAACGCGGCGCTTCCCGATTGAAGTTTAAGACAATCGCGGGCCGCGTCTTTGGTTTGCAGAACATTGAAATAAAAATGTGTTTTGATGCATTTTTTCTCTGTGAAATGGCGAAGAAATGGCTTTAAATAATGAATCTATATTTCTGGAAGATAAGAAGAAATTTATTTTATTAAGTATTCAGATTGTGTTTGAAAAAAAGAAGTTAAAACCTCTGTGTGCTACGCGCTGGGTTGAGCGTCATAATAGCGTAATAACTTTTAAAGAACTATATGAAGCAATTTGCAATGCTCTTGCTAGTTTAGAACAGGACAACGATACAGAGACTTCAAGTAAGGCAATGGCTTTTAATGCCGCCATTAGAAGAAGTGATTTTGTTATAGCTTTAGAAGTCGCCTCGTTTTTGATGTCGTACACTGTAAATTTAAGCAAGTATTTACAGAGTGTTGAAATTGACCTTTCCACTGCCTTTTCATACATAAACCATATTACAAGCAAACTAGAAAATATAAGGCAAAATGAAGAACTCCAATTTAAACCAATTTTCTTGGAGGCCCATCACGCTCTTCAGAGATTGGTACGACTATTACTATGCCTAGACTTTGCAACAAACAAACAAACAGGAGCAATATAAAGGCAAATAACGAAGAAGAATATTACAGAAGGGTGATATTCATACCTTTCCTGGATCATATTATAATCCAAATGAAAGACCGATTTAATCAACTTTCTACTGTAATACCCATAGAAGGTATTATTCCAATACACCTTAAAAAATATACTGATGGCAAAATTGTTGAGGCTGCAAGAATATATGAAAATGATATGTCAGGATCCATGCTGGAATTACAGGCGGAATTAGCGATATGGAGACATAAGTGGAGTGACACTGTCAGTGTTGATCTACCAAAATCATCAACAGAAACCTTAAAAAGTATGTCCAAAGAATGCTTTCCCAATATAGAGATACTACTAAAATTTTTTGCCACAATCCCTGTAACAAGTGCTACGGGCGAGAGAAGTTTTTCATCGCTAAAACTACTAAAATCCTATTTGAGATCAACGATGGGACAGGAGAGACTCAATGGGCTAGCTTTGGCATACATTAATAAATCTAGAGAACTTAATATAAATGATATAGTTAAAACTTTTTGTCAAATGAAGTCCAGAAGAATTGAAACTTGTAATTGGTCTACTTAGATTATCGTTGATATAATTTGTTGTATTTATGTATACATGTACTATATTATAATACATTTTTTTGTCAAATTAAAAAACTTTAAAAAAAATTATTCAAGCCCCCCCCCTTTGTTAAATCCTAGATCCGCCCCTGATGTATGGTGTGATAAAACACCTTTACACTAACTTTTAAAACACAGTGACACACACACACAACTTTATTCTTACTTTTTTTTTCAGTCGTCACATTTCCAATTTTAAATTTAACCTCCGTTTTTGCGTTAAAATATGGTTTATTTTCAAAATTTGGCAAGTGGGAAATTATGTAAAGCTCGGTTAAAAAAATTCTACAATAGTTACGCGATATTTACCTCCTGTTCCATATCCATTTGCCCGATGACTCTCCTTCATTTTGTCGGCTCCATACACATATTGTTCATATTCAACTCGTCAGAGGATACTAGAAAGTGGGTGCCGATCCACCCAGGACAGGCCGCCCTGTCCAGCCCATTCCACACATCCGTGGATCTTTATAGGCAATTTTTACCGCGCTTCTAAACAACGACGATGTTTAGGTACATTATTCCTCTGAAGAGAAGAATCAGCACACGCGCACACACTTCTGTTTAGTGGATCACTTATTATCTGAAATTTAAAAAAAATAAGTCATATATATATAACGATATTGGAGTGCTAAATCTCAAGGCATGTACCTAAGGCACGTCTACATAAGGGATTTGGTTTCAAAATTTCAAGAAACTGGATCCGTTAGAGTTTTTTATGAAGATATGCAATAATATGCATGTTGAAGTTATTGGGCAAGTTTCTATAAGTCATTGCGTCATTTACCTAACAGTTATCGAAGTATCCAGAGATTCTGTTAGAAAATAAGTATGTACTGAAAATGCATTAATTTCACCCTCGCTACTGCAGTGACGTTAATTCAGATTTTTTTACAGAGAGGCACACTCAATATTCTTTTAATTTTTTTATTGTCCTGCCAAAGAGCCAGTTTTCAAATATTTCGTACTTAAATTTTATAAATATCAAATATTAAAAAAAACTTACCTTATTTATTTTTAGGTGCTGGCCGTACTTTCTTCTTTCTTCAAGTGCTCTGCTGTTGTCCAGAAACATAAGGCCGCCGAGAAAAGTTTCTGGATAATAAAATTTTGTATCCACGCCAGATTTCCCCCACAAGCACCGGTTTCCCCCCCCGATGTGCGACCCACGCCACGGGCGAAAGGCCTGGGGTGGAAAACTCAGGTCCGAAGCTCCATTGGTTGTTGTTCTTGGAATGGGTTCCCACATGTCCTCGAAAACAACCGGAGGAAGTATCCTACATGCAAGTGGAGTCCACCCGATCGACCACGACGCGGGAATTTAGATTTTCGTCTGTAAAAAGATAATTTTAGATTAATAAAGTAAAACTGAAAACAAAGTTCTTTATTTTAATAGATCCTCCCCTAGATGTATTTCACTGTATCATGGCTCGTCGGTGTGGTTAGAATTTGATTAGAGGAAAAATAAGTGTAAATAGGCGCTTTAGATATTACTATAGCGCGACTTGCTTTTTTTTATATTTAATTGTTATAGTGGGTACCTTTAATAGAACCTTTATACCAATTTTATTTAAAAAAAAATTTTTTTTGGTGCTTTCTTAGATTATTTTTGTCTCTTTCAATAAAAATGTCATTTTATCTCATAACTTTGTTCATGACATTAATACCAAAAATATGCAATGTGTCCAGAAATAGAGTTTGGAAAAGGAAAAACTTTTTTATTAGTAGGTATTAAATAATTCTCTATGGTAAGTATGGAAGAAAAAGTCGTTCTTTATAAAAGCGTCTGCTTGTGCTGAAACTACAATATCAGAAATTCAATTTTTTTTTTTAATTCTAATTTTTAATACTTTTTGATAATTGGCTAAATTATTACTTTGGAAACAAATGGATTGGAAGGTACCTATGGTCCAAATCAGTTGGCACGTAGGAGTCCCGATCTCACAATTATCGACTTTTACTTATGGGGATATCTGAAGCCACATGTGTATAAAACCAATTTCAATAATAATAATAACTTAGATCTCTTGAAAAGAAAAAAAAAGAGTAGTTATTGCAAATATCCCAATAATACAGCAAGTTAGGAACTGTTATCGGTAATTCAGATGTCGGGTTGAACCATGCGCTAACTCGGTGGTAGGGGAGAAGCGTCGAAGATGGCGCACCTAAGCGATATACTGTATTACATACAGATTATACCTACAAGCAATAATTTTATTTGGTTAAATTGTAGCTTTATATGTTTACTAACGATATAATCATGTAAATCTAATGAATCTTTAGAAAAAAGAAAACCCAAAAATATTTCATTTATGTCTTTGCGCCATGGCGCCATGGCGCATATAGTCGAGAAAGATGGCGCATAAAGTAGCATAATTATGTCGCATGGGAAATTTAAAAAAATATATTATGTTTTAAGGTTCCAAAACTTTAATAGGTATGTATTATCTTTTGTAAGTCACAGATATAATTTTTTGGAGTGGACTGACCACCGCAGGCTTTATATGAGATCAATCACCACATGACACACATCGATACCATATTTCCCCAGATTTGCCAAATTCTCCACAAATATTGCAACAGTTTTTAGCTTCTCCATCATCAACATCGTCTTCACTTTCGCTATCGGTTTCTATAAATACTTGTTTTTTAACTTTTTCATCCAGCATTCTTTTCAAAGGAGTAAGCCGTCTATATTTCAAAATGCAGCTTTGCACGACTATTCTTTTGCTGAACTAATTTCTTCTGTGGTGCTGGCATTGGTGAAACCACTTCAACGCTAAGATGTGTTAAAGATGATTTTTTTGCTGGAGGCCGCTACATGATAGTTGAGGTGAATGTGGTTCAGGAATGTCACCTTTTGTAGCAGTGTCACGTTCGTTTACAGCATTGTTTTCTGTATCACGTTCCTGGATCAATAAATTTTCAGCTGGAGCAAAGTCGTCTTTTGAAAATTTACCAGGATGTAGGGGATATATTTCTGCTGATTGAAAGCTTGAAATGTCTTTCTCCATATTTGCGGTATCACAGTAAGCTAAATTAAATATCTCAGCGATATCATAATGTGACAGCTTACCATCATTGTTGCAAGAATTTAATTTAGTTTTTAAAAAGCGCTGTCGGCTATATGCATTTTTAAGAGGACCGAAAAAACTTATATCTAAGGGCTGGAGCGTGTGCGGAGGTAAGCTTAACATAATAAATTATAAAATTCTGTTTGCAAAACGTATAAATTTTAAGTGAGACATGGCTGCTGTGGTTGTTCAAAATTAGTAAAACAGGTTTATTCTCATCTGACTGGACTTTTTTTTTGAAAATGATTTAATCATTGGAAAAATAACTGATTTTCTTAAAGCGGCTAAGATGGCGCAGTGCGCCATCTTTGCCGCATTTGAGTTTAACATTTTAACCTTATTAGGCATGCAGTGAGACATTTTTCTTATTAAGAAAAATAAAATACTTACCGCTTAATTTTTCACAAGTAAAAATAAGATCGGCACAACGATAAACAAGTTTGTGGTTCTTTGCCGAACTAAACATGGCGCTCGCGGCACACAATGTTGCCAGCTATCTATGTTAACCCTTAAATACTGACGTGTCGTCTGGCAGACTACGGGGAATTTTAAAATCAGAATATTTTCGTTATTTTTTAAGTATAATTTTTCTCTATCAGTGTACTCTCAAGTAAAGGTCAGTTAAGCAAGATGTCTAAACAAGAACGACCTGGGCCGAGTATAACCGATATTATCCGAATTAAAAAAACCAGCGTCGTCTAGTAGAGTAGACTACGCGTCAGTACGTATGTAACTATCTTTGCGTGTACTTGTATTTTGCTTCTTTAATATTTTATTGTAATTTTTTTAGTTAATTTGTTTTGTTAGACCCTTTATAGCAATTTAAAAGATAATTCACTTCGATATTAATATTAATTTTGTTGCAGTTTTGCTCAATTTAATAATATCTTTTTTTTTCAATTTTTTAGCATTTGGCCTAATAAAAACGTTATTTTCGAAGCAATGCTTTTTTATTTTATTTTGTTCAAAAGATTTTTACAATCTCAACATCTATAATAAATATAAATATAACAAATTTTCAAAATCTATTATAGATTTTGCTAAGAAATATCCATAATTTATGGCGTAGTCTCACAGACGATATGTCAGTAACTATGTCCTAGATCTGGTACATCAGTACTTAAAGGTTAAGACATAGTATTCAAATAAAATTTATATTACTTTTTTAAACCTTTAAACAGACAAGTTATTGGGGTGCGTCATCTTTCCCTCTGCGCCATCTTTGACGCCTCTCCCCTACCGCGTTTGAATAAAAGTTTTATAATTTATGATTAAATGAATTGAAGAAATAGGATATGTAATAATAAAAATATTTTAAATGTAGGCACATAAAAAATGGTTTTCTTACAACAAAATTGTTACTCGGCCAGATATAAAACCATATTCGAAGGAAAAAAGCACAATAGTTGTTTGTTTTTACGTAAATCTATTTTAAACGAAATCAAAAAAACTAAAAATGTTTTGTTTGTGACGAACCCTGTATAGGAATTGCAAATCTAATAGTTGAAATTGTAGTTTCAACCCCAGCAAAATTCATTTAATAAATCAAGGAATTGAAAAAAAAATCCCAAAAAGTAAAAACGTTGTTTCTGACGAACCCTGTAGGTATAGTAAGAACAAATGTGATGTTCGAATATGTAGTTTCGGCACAAGCAGCCGTTTCTATAAAGAATTACTTTTTCTTTTATACCTACTATAATAAAAAATATTTTCTATCCGTGGACACACTGTAGATTCAGCATCATTTTTAAAAAATATATCTATTTAATTACAGATCGTTAATAACGCTCACACATCAGGGCCGTACCCAGGCTTGACTTTTAGGAAGGGCCGTTAACTTTTCTGGAAGGGCGAACTTATTAAACTTTTTTTTTTATTTTAGTAGGTAGTACATAGGTAAGTATTTTATATAAAAATGAAAAAAAAAATAACATTATAAATCAAAAACACGTTTAGATAATTACAACTGTTTTAACACTTAAAACAGTTGTAATTTTCTGTTGCCTCTTTCATTACATTTTTTTAAAAAGAGTTCAAAATCTAATTTTTCGGTCTGTTTTCTTTCAAACTTATTAGAATTCTTTGTTTCAAAAGGTACCGTAAAGTGGGGTTACTTTGCGCCATAAGGGGATACTTTGCGCCACATGGAAAAAATGTTTATAAATGTTCTCCATAGAGATACACTGTAGTAAACTAAACAAACGCGTGGCTGTATTCATGGTTACATATGCCGCAATTGATTACGCGTTAAGTTGGAGCATTCAAGAATTCCTACGGCATTTTGGCGTGCATGTCAACATATCTGGCAAAAATGGTGTCAAATACGCTCTGCAAAAATCTAGTTATATATGTGCATCTATTGATATAGAACAGGTAAATAGTTTTACATTATAAATTTGATGTATTATTTAGAAACTACCAACAATATTTTGTTTCTATAACAAGCTATAAACATTAAAAAAATAATATTTCTTAAAAGTGACAAAATATTGCATATATGGGGATACTTTGCTCCACGTGAGTTAAAAGGGCAAAGTGGCGCATAGTATCCCCCGCATTTTTTCAAACTTGCGTTGCATGGTTTTTCCATTAATGGCGCAAAGTATTTCGATTTAATGAGATTTTTTTTCAGAGATGGCTAGAAAATTTAAAAGAAAGCTTGGAGCGATAAGATATATACAGCGATAAAAATAAAAAAATTAGAAAATAATTATTGTTTCTCATTTTTTTTCCCCTTGTTTTTGACTAATAAAATATCAAAAAAATAATACTATCTATTTTATTTACTAAAATGAAGTAATGCAATCTTAAAGTATAGCTTTAGTTATAGTCAGTTAAATTTGGTGGAGCAAAGTTTCCCCTCCAATTGGTATGGTTTGCGCCACTTTTAATTAAAAAAATAAAAATACCTAGAAAGAGATTTTTCAAAATTTTTTTACAAAAACCAGTTTTACGAACTTGTCTTTACCATCTATTACAATTCCGGAATTTTATCTAGTTTCTTTCAAATTTTTTCGGGGCATTTTGTTTAATTCATCCTAAAAGTGGAGCAAAGTAACCCCACTTTACGGTATAATAAAATATTAGAGACATTCCAACACTATAGGTAGGATAAATAGTAAGTATTGCATGAACATTTTATAACGTAGGTATAAAGTTAAAATATCCAGACAGGGTTATTGTCATACAATTGTTGTTTTTTTCCAGGAAGGGCGAATTTTTCTCTAGGAAGGGCGGCGCCCTGCCTGCCCCCCCCCCCCTGGCTACGGCCCTGTCACACATAGAGAATAAAAACAAGAGAAACCATCCAATGTAAACAATTTACCGCTCATAAGTGTGTACGACGTACAAATCTGTAACAAGTTGGGCCGAACGTTTTCTGTGATAAACATTTAGCAAACGCGAATCCGTCTAAAGTCACTTCGCGTCTCGGCATTTATTTCGCCGCCTTGCGCCTCGCTTCCGGCCCGGTAGATGGGTTCAATGTATAATGTATAGGTTTACTTAATTATTAGCTCACAGAACCTTTCCATAGACATGGCGTTTATAAACAACTTGGGGGTAGAATTTATTAAAATATTGAAATACGTAACGAAAAGTCCTTTATTTAAAAAAAAAATAAGGTATATACAGGGTGTTTCAGAATAAGATGCTGATCCTTAACGGTGTCAATCCTTAGGTGATTTTAAGAAGAAAAGTTCAAATTAATATAGTATATCCTTAACCTATCAACTTTCGAACTGCAGGGCGTTAAAGTTTTAAGAAAAAAATCGTTTTTCTATCATAACTTTAAAAACTTTCTAGCTATTTTTATGAATTTTTCACACATGCCCTCTAAGCATCAATAGCCATTTTTTGGTGTAGAAAATTTAAGATAAACATTATTTTTAAAATAATCATTCATTTTAGGCCAAATTTAATATCTTGCCTTTTTATCGTTCGACAAACAGTTTCCGACAAAAAAAAATAAAAACAATAAATTCGCTTTCGCTATGTGCCTATGGTTTGTTTTGACACTATCAGGAATACTCCAGGAATTTTTCAAAGGGTACGAGACTTAATGAGGAGAAGAGCTGAAGCATGTGGTGGCCACTTTCAACAGCTAATCCAAATTATTTTCGTTTTTGTTCACACGTTATTTAATGTTAGCTGTTTTAATTTCTTGTTAAAAAATAAACCATAGGCACATAGCGAATGCGCATTTAATGCTTTTTATTTTTTTTGTCGGAAACTGTTTGTCGAACGATAAAAAGGCAAGATATTAAATTTGGCCTTAAATGAATGAGTATTTTAAAAATAATTTTTATCTTAAGAAAAAGCAGTGGCGTACATAATATTTTTCCAAAATATCTAGTCCAAACCCTTTCAGGACGCCACTGGTTAAAAATTTTTAAAAAATTTCTACAGTAAAGAAAAATTCATAAAAATAGCTAGAAAGTTTTTAAAGTTATGATAGAAAAACGATTTTTTTATTAAAACTTTAACGCCCTGTAGTTCGAAAGTTGATAGGTTAAGGATATACAGTATGTCTCTGTAAGTTTGCATCATATGGAAAACTTTTTTATTATTCATTTTACGAAAAAAAGTTATTCCTCATAAAAAGCTCTGCATGGTCTAAAACCTAAAATGCAACCATCAAATATCGAAATTTTCCATTCATATACGAGGTTTGTCAAAAAATGTGAATTTTTCCCAAGAATGTAAATTTTTCCCAAGAGTAAAGTACCTTTATTTTTGACATTATCAAAAATTGTTATTAAAAAAAGTTTATCAGAACTAAAAACCACGTCTAAATATGCAATAATACGCATTAAATTAATTAAATAATTAAAAATTAAATAATTAATAATAAATTAATAAAATAATTTTTCAACATAAATGCGTATAATTGCATATTTAAACGTGGTTTTTAGTTTTGAACAACTTTTTTTAATAACAATTTTTAATAATGTCAAAAATAAAGGTACTTTACTCTTGGGAAAAATTTACATTCTTGGGAAAATTTCACATTTTTTGACAAACCTCGTATATGACTGGAAAATTTCAAAATTTGATGGTTGCATTTTAGGTTTTAGACCATGCAGAGCTTTTTATGAAGAATAACTTTTTTTCGTAAAATGAATAATAAAAAAGTTTTCCATATGATGCAAACTTACGGAGACATACTGTATATTAATATGAACTTTTCTTCTTAAAATCACCTAAGGATTCGCACCGTTAAGGATCAGCATCTTATTCTGAAACACCCCGTATATGTTTTGCATTATTTGTGTTGTAGAGTATTTCTGCTAAATTTCAAGAAAATATAACTAAAAAACAATAAATATTTTTTCAATAGAAACTTTTATGCCCCTTTTTCACCCCTTTAGGGATCGATTTTCAAAAAAACAAGAAATACATGTTTTATTAATTGTATATTATTTATGCTGAGTTTCAAGAAACTCCGTCAAAATTTTTTTTTTCCAATAAACTTTTATAACCCCTTTTTCCACCCCCTAGAGGCAAAATTTCCCAAAACATCAAAGCACGTACCTACTTGCTTATTTTAACAGAATAATAAGCATAGAACCAATTTTAAGAAATATAGCTTAAAATTATAGACAGTTTGTAGGTAACTCTTTCAAAATGGGCCATCTACACTACTTTTTTCAACCCTTAAGTGAATTTTGGAAAAATACCGAAATACGTTTATTATTATTTTATTAAAGGAACTTATGAACCACCACCAGTTTTAGCTTCCGAGATACAGAACTACGAACAAATTGTTATCACTTATCAGACACAAAATTTATAAGTTGAGGATGTTACTGAGAACTAAATTTTTTGAATTTATTAGTAAAATAACAGAATATCTAGCCGTACCTAAGTACCTACTAATATAATGTTTTTAAAATTGTATTGATTATGGGCCGAAACGTAAGAAAATTGGGTCGAGTGACACATAGTTTAGGGTAAAACGTTCTCTATAAAAAAAATCCAGGCCCGTATTTCCTATCTTCACGCTATAGGAAAACGCCCCCTCCCCCAAACGTATTTTAATAACGCTTCCTAATTTATGGGCTAAAGTTTTTACTTAATAATTTGCAGACAAATTAAAACACGCCTCAAAATAATTTTTTTTAAATATTAAACATTCAAACAATTTTTTATTAAATTGTTATTTTAGCTCAAAGTCTGTGACACAGTTTTACTTTAATACGCCACCTACTGACGAAAACGTCAGTTTAACACCCGATAGAGGGAAGGAGTTTCAATAACAAATTCAATATTTAACGGACAGAGGAAACAAATATTTATTTATTTATTTATTTATTTATTTATTTATTTATTTATAAACAAAAACATTTTTTACATAAAAAACATAGTATCTTCATTCTAAAATTAACACAAATGGAAAATAGCATATCAAAACTATTTATAACACCTAGGTGTGGAACACCTGTATGTGCGTAATTTACATTGAATATACGTATTTATATAATGTATTTAACAGTATGCACATTCAGAAAAAAAATAATACATTTCTAATATCTAGTATCACTCTTTAGTGCAAAAACCGAAAGAAAGTAGAAGAAGGGCTAAAACAATTCTAGAAAGCTAACAATATTATTAAAAATATAGTTGTTCAGTTGTTTTTTAAATTGCCTTTTGTCAGTTAAGGTTCTAATATTTTTTGGTATTAAGTTATATAGTTTTGGACCATAGTATGTTACAAAGTGTTGCATCATTGTTGTTCTAGTTTTATAAATATTTATTAGTTTATTTGTGTTTCCTCTGGTCTGATGATCATGTGACACCTGCGATCTTTTGAAATCATTATTAAAGTGCAAAAATTGACATACCGTGATAATATACAAAGTTCTAATGTTACAGAGTTCTCTGGAATAAAGTTGATTTGTAGGAAAAAGCTTAGGTTTCTTAAGACTAATTTTTACAATGGAATTTTGCACAATTCGAAGTTGCTCAAGATTGCAGTTGTACATTCCTCCCCAGACCAGTATACCATATTTTAGAAGGGGTTCAACAAGCGCCTTATAGACCATAATGATAAGCTTTCTGTTAAGAAATTCTCTTAAAATGTAAAACTTGTGAATTAAGCATCTGACTTTTTTATGCAAATATAAAACATGTTGGTCCCATTTAAGGTACTTGTCAATGACAATGCCCAAATATTTAAGATGAGTAACTTCCATAAGTGGCTCATCAATACCCGGAATCACAATCTGATTAAAGTTAGGTCTATTTACAGTATTTAATGAGAAGGCGATGTAATGCGACTTTTTGATATTTAAAGTTAATTTGCGGCTGTCTAGAAAACTCTGTATTTTAAGAAAATTTAATATAATTTTTTCTTTTAACAATGACCAACTTTCATCACTAAAAATGACAGCCGTGTCATCCGCATATGCCACCACCTTTCCACCCACGCCAAGATTGCAGATGTTATCTATATACAAATTAAATAGAATCGGTCCCATCACAGTACCCTGAGGTACACCATGGCCCACAATTTTGGGAGAACTAAGCACATCCCCAATCCTGACATGCTGGACCCGTCCACTCAAATAATTCTTGAAGACCCTCCACACGATCCCCCTAACGCCACTACACTCAAGAGTATCAAGCAATATAGAGTGAGATACCGTGTCGAAAGCCTTCGCCAAGTCCAGAAATAGGGCAATACATTTTTTTCCCTCATCCAAATTCTGGACCACTTCTTGTGTCAGTTCAAACATAGCATCAGCCGTACTACAGCCCTCAACGAAACCGAATTGGTTCTTAGAAAGCAAACCGTTGGCATTCAAAAATTTGACAAGTCTGTACTTCAGGCATTTTTCAAAAATTTTTGCGATATTCGAGATAACGCTTATAGGTCTATAATTGTTTATATCGTCTTTACTGCCTGATTTATGAATTGGAGTGACAATTGAAATTTTAAACGCGTTTGGAACATTACCTGTCTTAAAAATTAAATTTACTATATGTACTATAGGATTAGTTAGTTTCGCATGCAGAAATTTAAGTACTCCAGAGGATATGCCATCCGAACCTGAGGAACAATGGTTCTTTAAGCTGTTTATGTGTTTGTTAATTTCATTGTTGTTGGTTGGGTATAAAAACATCGATGTATGATTGTTATTTTGTGAACGTTGCTCCTGGTTTGAAGTTTTAATTTTGTCCGACATAGTCTTACCTATGTTAATAAAAAAATCGTTGCAAACGTCTGCTATTTCTTTTTGATTTGTTGTAATTTTGTTATTCTTATCCTTTATTTGAGTTACAGTACTTTTTGATGAATTTTCGTTTGACGCTTCACTAATTAGATTATAAATTTTTTTCATATTGTTTTGATTTTGTTCAATTTTTTGTTTATAATAATTATTTTTTGTGTTTTTTATTATTAGGTTGAGCCTATTTCTATATTCTTTATATTCCGTTAGTTTTTGTGGAGAAGTGTTCAGTGTTAGTTCTTTTTTAAGTTTGTCGCGTGTTTTTATAGATTTGATTATGCCGTTAGTAATCCATGGCTTTATTTTTTTATATTTATTGTTAATATAGTGTTCAAGTTCAGATTTTTTTATTAAACTCTTTAGATTATCTATAAGATACGCAGTTGCTTGTTCAACATCATTAAAATTGTTCGTCTGATCCCAGTCTATATTCTCTGATAGAGTTTTCAATTTGTTAAAATCAATCCGCCTTATAAGTCGAGAGCCTTCATTACCGCCGATGCAATGCTTGTTTTCTGTTATATTAATCATTAGTGGCATATGATCAGTTATATCATGTTCGATGATAAAAGACTTAATAGTTTTTGGCCTAGATTTTAATTTATCACGAATGAAAATGTGATCAAGACAGGATTGACCCCTTGGTCTTGTAATATCATGACAATACGAAACGTATCCATTTAAACCCATGATAGAAAGATAGTGATTAACATTACCATCATCTCCCAAAAGCAGGTTAATATTAATATCTCCTACAATAATCGCCAGGCCAGAATCTTCAGCCATGGCTAGATAATTTTCAATATCCTGTAAAAAGTCTTTTATTCTATTACGTAAGTAATTCGCACGCGTAGATACTTACGTAAAAAATTGGCAAAGCCCTAAGGTCAAAAGCACTAACATGTTACCAGACCATTGATAGGGAAAAAAATTGTGTTAAAGAAGAATTGGATAACTAGGTATAAGGCCCCTATTCTGAATTATTATTTGTTCTTAAAATTAAAATGCTAAAATGACAGTTAATTGGTAAGCTCGTTCAAAAAGAACAAAGGTTAATTGCAAAAACCCCACCGCCCATAAACAAAATAACAATAAATAAAAGGAACTACGCAAGGACTTACCTTTTAATGAAGCAGAGCACACTTTATATTAGGATGCGCGAAATCAAAAAGTTTCCCGAAACCGAAAGACACTTTATCCCAATGGGAGATCTTAAAAAATTGGACGAAACGAACCACCCCGCGGTAGGTTTTCCAAAAATTACAGAAGAGCTCCGAACGCTTTAACCACTGGAAATAAAGTGACCAACGAAATATTAAAATCGAAGCAAAAAGTTTACCTTTTTTGTTTGACGATAAGAAAAAGGTGAGTAATACGAAAATATAACGCGTTTTGTCGGACTATATTTTGAAAATAAATGCGTTTATACCTATATGGAGATGTTTTACATATTGTGGAGCAAATTATTATTTTACAAAATAATCGGTAAAGTGCGAGTCGAGCTTTTTTTTCTTTTAGATTTTTCTTATTATTTTAGTATGGGATATGTTACAGAGGGCTAGTGGATAGGACGCCGATTTTTCAAAACTTCTTTCTCACGCTGCTGTATATCGGTTAGTGCAGGGTTTCCCCTGAACAGCATAAAAATAAAATAATAGGTTGCCCCTCAAGAAACCTGGGTTTGGTCTGAGGGTTTCCCGTTTTTAAGATATAATAAAGATCAAGGTATATAGGTACCTATATGTCCTTATATCATTAGATTTTCAATATCTAATGAAACAGGGATTTTAGGGAACCGAAAAAAGGGGGGTCCGAGACTTTTGGAGTTGTCTGTAATTAGGTAGGTAGGTAGGTACACCTAGAAATTTTGATATATTTTGCGATACCGTATTTTTAGATTTCTAATAAAAAAGTATCACAACCTTCTGATGCTAATTCAGCTTCTACCTCAAAAATGATGTCATATCTGAAGATGACGATTCATATTTTTGTTGGTATTTTTGTGTTTGTTTTTAAGGTAGCTAATTAAGTATATGTATAGGTAGGTATAGTAATAGGTACTACACCGGACCGTCCTGTGGTAATGTAATATACTATATACTTAGAAAAAACATTTTGCATATGTTTAGATTATTATTTTGGATTTTTTTAACACGAAAAACGTTTTATTTTTTATAATGTATTTAAACACATGCATATTAAAATTTAATACATTTTTATGAAATTCTAGTTTTCTTTTCAACCCTAATCTAGTACGCAAAACAAAAAAGTTCTGGCAACACTGCCCCCATTTCAATAAATTTTATACTTAGACGAAGAAAAAGAGGGGACGCGGCATGCGCATCAGCGCATCTACAGCCACAGAAGCGAAGTGTGACCAAAAAATCGATAGCGGCCATTATTCTGGTGCCAAACATCCTATTGTCACCAAGCGGGTTTTTCGTGTTTTTGATTGCAAAGTGAATATGAAACATAGTAGTATTTATCTTTGAATAAAATGGTCGATTGTTCATCTTACGGGCAGGGCCAGATCAAAGCCTACTACTTTGGGAGGGGAGAACTTGCAAAAAAAAACAACTATTTTTTTTTCTACATTTATAATAGTTAATTTTTTAATAGTAAGTTATAATAAATATCTACCCTTTCAAATGCATAAATGTGCAAAAAAAAATAACTTTCTTGTGAAAAATAGCCTAATGCTATACTAACATTAACAAATAAAATACAAATACAAATGTAAACTGCAAAAGAAAATTATTAAGAAAATAGGTAATAGCTAATTGGGGATCGCCTGGTCTATTTTAAGCCAACTGAGCTGCCTTCTTATCTAAAGACGCCGACTATTATTGTATCAAAGGGATTGGTAAAAACAAAAAATAACTAGAGCTAAAACCGACGCTAGGCCCCCGCCCGTAGAATAAAATAACGTTTTTATATATTAGAGACTGTTTGCACCTCCTAATTCGTCATTCTTTTGTGGTTATGGTTATTCTGAGCATGCGCAATGTCAGAAAGGTGATCCGCTATGGTTAATAACCATAACGGACTCCGTTATAATAGTTACGGAAGGATAAGGAAGAGCTTATCGTTATCCTTATGGTTATGCTTAAACTGCATGGTTGCCGGAACATAAAAAAGTTATGAAGCATCATTATTGCTATGAATTAAAATTGTGATAAGCAATTAATTAAAATACAAAGCAATAGTAGCTTTACATTAAAATATACAACTTAATCAAATTATTGTTAGATTAGGCATTTTATTTTGTTTAGGTGCGCCGGCGCCAAATTAATAACTACAGACAGAACGTATAGGCGCTGCAAAATTTCTGGTTTTAACAGTGGCGCTACTCGTTATGTTTAATAAAGTTAACCATAACGGAGCTAAAAACTGATATTAATTTAAGAGGTGCAAAAAGTCTCTATTATGTATAATATGTAGTGGTTAATAATTTGCATATGAAATATTATATTTTGCCAGTTGCTTTCTGAACATAGACAAAAGAATTATTTACCCGCCGTATATAATTCTTTTGTTTTTGTCTATGTTTCTGAAACCAACTGACATAACTTGGGGGGGAAGGGGGCTCCCCATCCTACCCGCCCCCCCCCCCCTGCTTGGGTCTGGCCCTGCTTACGGGTGCAAAAGTCGTAGCGATCGAAAGGAGCCAGGAATAAGCTTTCACAGGTAATAAATGGTAGACCCTATATTTTTGTAAACTATAAATTTTAAAGTTTGCCTGGTGCCATCTGGTCACAATCGCAAGGTTATGATGCCGCATTCCCTCCTTTACCTAGTCTAAGATTTTATACCATGCACCAATAAACCACAACAGAAATGTCACTATAACTTAATATAGACCTTTTTAAGCACAGGTTCAATCAAATTATACTTTTAGTAGGTATACACACAGATAAATAGGGGAAATTGGTATAATACGGCATACTTTTTACAAAACTGATAATAAATATTTTAAATATAAAGGTACAAAGCTGCAAGGAAAACAACATTTGTTTCGGCTTTATCTTTGGGTAAAACAATATAAATACTGCGTATCAGGAACAAAAACCTTGAATATACGTTCTTCATGCACAGGCGTGTTCGGTGTGCCGTTTTATCCAACCAGTTGGGTAAAATGGCATACATGTCTGCTCGTATAATGTATATTAAAATAAAAATATTTTTAAGGTAAAATAGGGTTAATTATGGTTGGCAAAGTTCACAAATAAACATTTTCGTTTTTGGAGAAAGTCCTGCACACTTATCACAGTGGCCCCATTTTCTACAACTTTGACAGCAAATCCAAATCTCCTTAGGCTTAGACATTGAAAAAAGTTCATTACAATACATATAAGACACTTTATCATTATCCTGATGAAATGGCTTCGTTTTCGGAATCAAATTTGGGGAATTGATCTGTAAGGTCTACTTTCGCTTTTCGTTTTCTTTGAAATCTTCTTTCTTCTCAATTTTTTTTCTTGTGCTTTTTGTTTCATCTCTATTAAATTTGAAGTTGAGTTTAAAACATTTTGGTCCCTGGCTCTTTCGTTTTATTTTATTCTGTAATTGTTGCAGTTTAGGCAATAACGCGCATTATCTAAAACACAAAATAATATTATTTTATAATCTTGGATAAAACGGCACAGTACCTTTTTAAACATATCTCCCCTGCTGTGCCATTTTATCCAAAACGGCTAAGTAAATTTTGTATGTTATTAAATATTTATAAAATAACTTTTAAAATATACAAATAATACAAAAACATGCTTCAGTATCCTATATATATACATACTTGTCAAGTTATAAATAATTGTTCAATAAGTTGTAGGTTATGAGTTTCAGACACGTTTTCTTAATCTCAACAATTTCAAACATATACGAAAACAAACTAACACCCAGCCCGGTGAGACAAAGATTGGCGGAATGGAAACATGTGACGTCACATGCCAGACAATTGTCAATCGAACCGCCCTACGTTTACCGTCCCCATCCTTGTCGTCTATCCTTATCTAAGGTCCTCATCAATTATGAGTTAATATAACTCCTACGTCGTTATTTGTTTAAACTGAATGTGTTTACTGCTAAGAAACGCGAAGTTTCTTCGTTCGAGCTATACTTCCCAGACAGCACAAAGACATCTTAAAGATATCCAAAAGATGTCAACAATAGACATTCATGACGTCTTATGGACGTTACTTAACGCCATCAAGACATCTTATGGATATCTTAAAAAGGTCGTATGTTACAAAACCCAACGTCTATACCACATCTTATGGACGGCTTACAGATATCTTATGGACACCTTATAGATGTCTCATGTATACCTTATAGATGTCTTATGAATACCTTATACATGTCTTATGGACACCTTAGATACATTTTATAGGCCTAACCGCAGAGCCCTAAAACATTTTGTTTTGTTTGTTAAACATGAAACATCATATTGCTTAATAATTGGTTTTATTAACGCATTACATAATTAAAACTTTTTTAATAATGAATTTCGCCTATCTGTGGCTCTTCTTAGCCACGTCGCGATGGCATCCTCGGCATCTTTTCTACTGTTTTGAAGCCATGTTTTGTCAGCAGATTTATTGACACTGCATCCACTGATTATAGACCAATTTTAATTATTTGAAAACTAAAAACAAACACCACACCACAGAAAAATATGTACCATACAAAACGTTTTTTAATCTACAATTCGTTTTCTTTTAACGGTTCACTATAACCCAGTAAGCAGACTGAGGTCATATTACGTCAATATGACGTCATATTGAAGTGATTTACGTCAAGGGACCATAATATAACGTGTTATAACGTCATGTTGTTACGTCATAAAACGTAATAAATATGACGTCGTAAATGGACGTTATTTGACGTATTGAATCGTCTATTTCCGACCTGTTAAGCTCAAGATTCTGGCTGTTCCAAACCATGACGTAAAATAACGTCATTATAAACCGCAATTAATAACGTCATATACTGACGTTATCCAACGTATTATATCGTCGATTTACAATATTTTTACTAGACTTCAAAGTATTTTGTAGATTTACATACCTACCAGCTAGGTTATTATAACTCACAATATGTGTTATGCAAAATTGCGAATGAAAATAAGGGGGCAAATTTATAATATTTTATTTTAATTTAAATGTTGCTTCCAAGTCAAAAATCCAAAAAATAATTTTTAAACATCATATAATCGTTATTAACATCCATAATCATTATTATAAGTATTTGCTGCGAAACACGGCAGGTGGCAATGTAAAATAATCATTTTGAAATACGCGCGTTTAAGAAACCGCGGCCCCGAGTATGCTTGTAATTTTATTGGTTAAATTTTGCGGTAGTGCCAGTGGAATCTAATTATATCAAATTACCCCGAAATATTGTTTTAAATTTTAGCATTTTGTGCGTCAGTCAGGTAGTTCACTTAAAATATTAATAAATAATTCAAACCTAAGGAAATGTCCTTTTTTCTAAGATCACTTTTCAGTATAAAACAAAACTATGTTGATGTTAAACATGACACTGTTTGCTCTTGAAATATACCTGATATGCAGAATAGCAACAGTGTAGGCGTAGGATACGTACGACGCGAAGCCATTTTCTCGAGTCTACCGAACGAAATTGTTGTGGGGTGTGAGGTTAGTTATTTTATTTCGTTATTTGTGAGAAGTTGAGAAGTCTAGCTATGGTGATAATGTATGCGGTGGTTGAGTTTCAGCAAACAGGGAACCCAGACAGCACACAATGTCTTAAAGACGTCGATTTTAGGTCTTAATTATGTCTGAACGCCTGCAGACCTACAAAAGACATCTGAAAGACGTCTTTTTCAAGACATACATAAGATGTTGTAAGATGACGTCCATAAGATGTCGCTAAAATATCGTAAATATGATGTTCGTGTTTTTTTAGGTTATAGCACAGAAAGAGATTTGTCTCTCTTCTGTCTTTGTAGTATCCCTGGCTTTCTCTAGCTTATATATTTTTTAAATGGACACTTTGGGTTGCCGCCATCTCGGATCGTCAGACCGAACAAACCCGACCGTCGCCGTTCTCAGAACTTTTATTATTTTTTTGTATACTTGTCTAATCGAATTTAAATGATTGTTACCAATTCGGACGTTTTCTTGAATAGTTTTTTTTTTGTAAACGACAAACAATAGAGTTAAATTTTAGAATCGGTAAATTTGGCAACATCGCGAACAACTTAGAATTGGCAACAAAGCGCTTCCCTTTGCCATTTAAAATTGACGCAAGGTCAACACTGTCAACTGTCGATGGGCTTGATTTTTGATAGTTTTGCTGATGATGACTTGCAGTGTTTTACTTTCTACTTAGTGAACCGTTAAAAGAAAACGAATTGTAGATTAAAAAACGTTTTGTATGGTACATATTTTTCTGTGGTGTGGTGTTTGTTTTTAGTTTTCGAATAATTAAAATTGGTCTATAATCAGTGGATGCAGTGTCAATAAATCTGCTGACAAAACATGGCTTCAAAACAGTAGAAAAGATGCCGAGGATGCCATCGCGACGTGGCTAAGAAGAGCCACAAATAGGCGAAATTCATTATTAAAAAAAATTTTAATTATGTAATACGTTAATAAAACCAATTATTAAGCAATATGATGTTTCATGTTTATAACAAACAAAACAAAATGTTTTAGGGCTCTGCGGTTTGGCCTATAAAATGTATCTAAGGTGTCCATAAGACATGTATAAGGTATTCATAAGACATCTATAAGATGTTCATAAGACATCTATAAGGTATACATGAGACATCTATAAGGTGTCCATAAGATATCTGTAAGCCGTCCATAAGATGTGGTATAAACGTTGGGTTTTGTAACATACGACCTTTTTAAGATATCCATAAGATGTCCTGATGGCGTTAAGAAACGTCCATAAGACGTCATGAATGTCTATTGTTGACATCTTTTGGATATCTTTAAGATGTCTTTGTGCTGTCTGGGAATGACGGCGGCGCCATTTCCGTCATAAACCGATCGTGGTTAACGCCACTAAAAAGAGAATGCTTCTGGCCGCCATAATATGAAGACCAGGAAACATTTACGGCTGCCCAAAAAAAAAATTAATGAATTGACAAGGAAAGTTGGAAACTTTATCCTATATCTAGGATATTTTATGAAACTGGTAATCTACTATACCCAGGGCACTATTTTATACGTTTAATATTTAAGTAATTTAATAAATATTTTACAGATCTTTATAAATTTATTTTATTTTTCATGTATTTTTAGATTCCTCTAAAGCTAAAACACTTGTTTTATTACATTTGCAGGCAACGCAAAAATAAGTTGATGGACATACTTTTATGGTCAGTAAAGCAATAACCAGGTAAAATCTTTTAATTTTGATAAAAGATTCGGAGAATATAATACCTATATCGGCCAAAAAAAACTTGTGTATCCATAAAAGTTTGTCATATCCTACGTCAAATTACGTCATAATTCGTCAATATTAGGTCCAGTATATTGTCAATGCTGACGTAATTACACGTAAAATTTCCACGTAAAATAACGTCAAGTATCGACGTCACTCGACGAGACTTTCTCCCGTCAGCAGGACGTTAAGAAACGTCATTTTAGACGTCATTTTGGTCGGTCCTGACGTTACTAAGACGTCGTTACGACGTCTTCCTGCTGACTGGGAAGTAGAAAGTAAAAAAACTGCAAGTCATCATCAGCAAAACTATCAAAAATTAAGCCCATCGACAGTTGACAGTGTTAACCTTGCGTCAATTTCAAATGGCAAAGGGAAGCGCTTTGTTGCCAATCCTAAGTTGTTCGCGATGTTGCCAAATTTACCGATTCTAAAATTTAACTCTATTGTTTGTCGTTTACAAAAAAAAACTATTCAAGAAAACGTCCGAATTGGTAACAATCATTTAAATTCGATTAGACAAGTATACAAAAAAATAATAAAAAGTTCTGAGAACGGCGACGGTCAGGTTTGTTCGGGCTGACGATCCGAGATGGCGGCAACCCAAAGTGTCCATTTAAAAAATATATAAGCTAGAGAAAGACAGGGATACTACAAAGACAGAAAAGAGACAAATCTCTTTCTGTGCTATAACCTAAAAAAACACGAACGTCATATTTACGATATTTTAGCGACATCTTATGGACGTCATCTTACAACATCTTATGTATGTCTTGAAAAAGACGTATTTAAGATGTCTTTTGTAGGTCTGCAGGCGTTCAGACATAATTAAGACCTAAAATCGACGTCTTTAAGACATTGTGTGCTGTCTGGGTTGTCTCTCTTTATATATAGCGAAGGTAACTTGATGCAGACAGGGACAGATCTATGCTATACAAATTACCCGAGCCATTACATTATTTTTAAACGTTCAGTGTCTTCTTGGACTCGGCCACAAATAATGGAATCGCCCAGCGGCCCAGCCCAACCTCGCCTTTATAAAATAAAATGATAATGGCCGACAAAGTTTGTGAAAGAGTTTGTTTAACTTATTAACTTGATCTTTTCTATTAATATTGTTCATGATCACGAGCCTGTTTACATTTCATTCTGCTAAAGGTAAGTTTGCTAACTTTGATTAATTATTTCTATGATTATACAAATCAAAACCATAACATAAACTGAATATTAACCAAAATATACCAACACTTGCTTGATTATTTTCTCCTAAATTTTGGTAAATCTATATAAATACGCATATTTTAATTACTAAACCCTACGATACTAATTTAAATCTTGCTGATTCTTGCTTACTATGTATGTATATTATACGATCTATTTTTTTGATCTTTTTTAAACCTTTTGTAGATTCTCTGCCTACTAAACTCAAGTGGAAATAATTTTATTTTAACCCACTCGGAAGTGTTTTTTTCATGATCTGATCATTGGTTTTTTTACATTGTGGTATTTTTGTTTTAGATCAGCTGTTCGTTATGTGAAAGAATGAATTTTGGAGACAATATTTTGTCTTCACCTTAAGGTTAGCTATAAAAAGTTTTTACCCAGGCCTTTCCGCTTTTCCAGGCTGACAATGGAAATATGTATTCTTATTCAAAATACCTACACATTGCTTAGAAAGCTCTAAAGTAGGGATGAATGAAAAACCAGTTAACGAGGAACTCGATCAGCAGATTACGAGAAATTATAAGACATACTCAAATGGTAATTATTGTGATTTTCATTTAATATTTTATTAAGATTATGTCATGTGCATTTTTGAGTTTTATTTTTAATTTTCTTCGATGCTAGACCAACAACAATATAGAGTATTTTATTTTAAAGTGACATTTAGTCGAAAAGGTTATTCAGAATGCTGCTATTTGATTTTTACTATACATATAAAATCAACTAACGGGATTTTGAATAGTTTTTTTGGCTTAAATATTACTTTAAAATATTTCGCCAGAAAAAAATAACAAAACTATGGGCGTTTAAACGTCCCGCCTCGAGGTTCCAACCAGACCCGATGGTGGCGCTCTTTTTGACAGTTTTGACATTTCCTTAATGACATTTTTGCTTCGACCAATTAACATGCTTGTTTGTCTTCTTCCTGGTGTAAGTATTCGTTGCTAACACCTACCACCGCTAAACATCCACTGGCATCTTCTTCGTTTTAATCTCCAGTTGTCGTATGCTCCCCACCAGTGTCGAAAATCGCATGGCGGTATTTAAGAAATGCGCGTAATTTATTATACAGGTCACAGAGGTAGTGTGCCATTTTATCCTAGTATGCTGTATTATACCAATTTCCCGTATTTATAAAGAAACCAATTTCTTTACATTCTGTCCCATCTGTCCCGATACTCCCGATAAGAATTTTTTTAACAGAAATCAATTATGCCAAATTTCTACCTACCTCTATTAGTAAGTAAAAATAATATACCTACTATATGTGTGTTTTTAAATTTTCTACTATAGTCCAATTCTTTGTAGTTTCAAACTATAAATGCTTTATGAAAATCACAAAGGAAACGGTGTACGGACGTTTTCACTATGAGTGACGCAGAATTTTTAATATTCATTTATCATCTAACGTTATACAGTGTTGGTAAGCTGTGTTTGTGATCAATAGCGTGATCAATTTTTAGTATTTTTTCGTGTGTAAGAGACCCGAATATTCTAGCCCTGGATTAATATTTTGGCGGGAAGTATGGTTAGTTATTTTTTTAGCTTAAAAGCAATGGTGAAGATAGTTCTGTATTTTAGGTAAAAGTACCAAAATATATGGTTGATCCAAAAAACCATGATGCCAATAATGCATACTGTAAGGATAACAGCGAGCTTTTACAGCTTACAGTGTTGCCTTTTTTTAAGGTCGTTTATTTAATGTTAAGCATCTCCTTTTAACTTCTGAAACTTTAGAAGTATGTCTGATTGTAAACAAATGGTTTTTGATGAATAGAATTTGCATGTCTGTGGGTATACATCCCTAACTGTACAACACAATTATTATCCTCTTGACCTCATCATCCCAGGCGACATTTCGATATCTGTGATTTCGATTGTGCAATGCTCCTCGGGAGCGAGACGGAGTTACTCTTGCATTTGTGCAATCTGTTATACTAACCTTTCTGTATACCAAAATCAATTAATAGAACAAGAAGTGACAATATAAATAAAGATAATTTCATGGTTACGGTTTCTACCAGATGTCAGAAAGGTGCCAACCCGAACAAAAAATAAAGAACATTAAGGGACTTAACGGTCCTTTTGTGTTTTGTGCCATTCTGTATTCTGTCATACCAATACATAACCAAAAAAAAAACTGACACTTGACAGAATCAATAAAAACAAACCGGAAAGAAAAGTATTTTATTAATCGAACGATTTAAAATGAACAAATTTGAGGTCTTAGCATGGTGAATTATGAATACATAAAACAATTTTCATGTTTTTTACCAGAAACTGTAGTTGAAATCCTCGGTCAAATCTAACCTCAAAAATATGAAAAACGAAGAAAAAGTTACCCAATTAGCCTATTTCAGCAGAATTTTTCTGATTGTATTGCAGTATGTAGCCAACCAATTGATTCCAGACCATGATGCGAAGGTATTCATGTATCCAGTCCAGAAAAACAACACCGACTCTGACAAGATAGTAACCCACTTGTTTGGAGGTTTCCTAAGATGGGACGCTCAATATTTCATGCATATAGCCAAATATGGGTACACATACGAAAATTCTTTGGCGTTTTTCCCTTTCTACCCCTTTTTGGTTGGGTATATTGGAGATTTTATTGCAGATATTGTTGGTCGTACGTACCTTGACTCTATTTTACTTTTAACTTTTATTTTGGTAAATGTGTACATATTTAAACAAGCAACAGTAACTTTATATAGGCTTACCGAGACATTATTTAACAAGAAAATTGCCTATGAGAGTGCCATTTTGTATTGTTTTAACCCTGCATCAGTTTTCTTTATTGCTCCATACTCGGAATGCATGTTTAGTTACCTTACTTTTTTAAGTATACTAAATTGCTTAAAATTGTATGACAAATACTCTAAACCCGAAAATGTATTTAGTTTAAAGGACTTAATGTTGATTGTTCCTATAGCTCTGAGTACCGTAACACGATCCAATGGTACTTTGAACATAGGATTTCTGTTATACACTTTCATTTGTCTATACTTAAGGAATAACAAAAGTAGACAACATTTCTGGACAAATTTTTACTTAGTGATTCGCTATGGTTTTGCTATGTTGATGACTACACTTGATTGCTTAATACCATTTATTTTATATCAGTACTACTGCTACACTACATTTTGCCAAAACTTTGTAATAAAGTTCCCCAGTGAGGTTATGGAACATGCAGAAAAGAACAAATTTGTGCTGCCTGGGAGCTATAGCAAAAACAAACAAAAATGGTGTCTGAACTTGCTCCCAATGGCATACTCTTATGTTCAGGATCACTATTGGAATGTAGGATTCTTAAGGTACTATGAATTTAAACAGATCCCACAATTTGTACTTGCAATGCCAATACTATCAATAGTGATTTATGGTAGTGTTAAACACATTTATGTAAACTGTTTTCATAGAAAATTTTACAACATTTTTGTTCTAGAGAACCCTAATAAAATTAACAAAACCAAGGTTCAGATTGCTAAATCTGATCTATATCAGCCTAGACTGACGGTTTACTATGTCCATGCTTTATTTCTGTCACTTTTCTGTATCTTTTTCATTCATATTCAGGTAGCAACCCGGCTCTTAAGCTCAGCAAGTCCTGTTCTTTATTGGATTTGTTCTAAACATCTAAATATGCTCAAACTGCCATCGAAAACCGATACACTTTGCGAACTGTTTTTAAGAACCTATTTTGTGAGTTTTTTTATTGCTGGTGTATTGCTGTTTTGTAATTTTTTACCATGGACGTAGAAAAATCGTATTTAATTAATGATTCCAAATATTTGTACTGAAAGGAAGGCTGTTTCCACTAAGGCGGAGTGGTGGAACTATTTAAATATAGAGAACTATAAAATAAGTTAAATATACAGAATGTCCAAGTATTAAAATATAGGTACCGTGTGAGCAAAAATTATTTGCATCAAAGAGGGCTTGGATTAAAAAACGTGGGGTTTGGTTTAGACCACAATGATATAGGGACGATATATCTAACCAAATCTAGGTTAAAATTTTGTCGAATTCATATTATAACATGATATGCCAAACTAATGAGTAATAAAATAAGTAGACAAATACAAATTTATTTTTGTTGTTTAAAAAATTAACAAAGTAAGAATATAGAGAAAGAAAAATAATTACATATATTACTGAAATTGGCCACCGCCATGCTCCAAGCATAAATTCACACGTCTCTTCATATTTTCGAAAGTGTTGACCATCAGCATCTCTGGAAAAATGTTACCACTAATCTATAACCGTTAAACAAGGTGATCTAGGTGGGAATTCAATGCTCCACAAATGGATTCAAAATGTTGTCTCTATACCGCTGTGCTGTAACTGTGTCATGGAAAAAAATAGGCCCAACAATTCTTCTTCGGGAAACAGCTAACCAGACACCAAATTTTTGAGGGTGCAATGTGGACTCTACAAAAAAATGGGGATTTTACTGCTCCACATGCGTGTATTCTGAGAATTCACATAACGGAGAGGTGAAAACAGGCTTCATCCGAAAAAAATGTCATGTCTAATAAATCATTTCTTTCCAATAAATTTTGGGTAAACCATTGAGAGTAATTCCTGCGTCTTTCAAAATCTGCGGCTTGTATTTCTTGGAATATACTTGCACTTTATAAGGAAATAAATTTAGCTGCTTCTTAAGAATAGTCCTGCATGTGCCATAAGATCTTCCCACTTCTTGGGACAGGCGTCTTATACAATTTGTTGGCGTATTTTGCATTATTTCACGAACGTTTGCGACAAGTTCTTCTGTTTTTATAGATGGTCTTCCTGCTCCTTTTTTGTGTTGTATATAACATGTTTCCCTAAACACAGCCACGGTTCTTTTCAGGCAATGATAAAAATCCCCAGCGATAAAAGCAACGTTAGGAAAATGTTCGTGAAAATCGTCCATGCACAAACCCGGATTGTATTGCCACTCACCATTTACTCTAACCCCGTTTCGAAAATACGCTTCAACCATGAATGTTTTGTGCTGTTCCTTAAAGCCCATTGTGTGCATGGATTGTTCAAGAAATTGGAAAAATTAGCGATGAATCAAATTACTTGTAACGACTGTCAAAGATGACTGAATAACTGATTAATTGTTAATTCAGGTAGTTACTGACACCCAACAGGTATTAAGCTCTACGGCTAAGCATTACGTCCTTAGATGCAAGGCCCTCTTTGATGCAAATAATTTTTGCTCGCACGGTACAGTATACAATGTGATTTTGTAGCTTGGAATAAATTATCCAGTAGTTTTTTGTTTTCGAAAACGTCGTTAGTTGTGGTATTTTTTATAAAATAATATTGATACAGTGTGTCCCAAATTAGAGACGTAAAATATTAACAAATTCTCTTCTTCTGTATTTAAAAACGAATTCTTCATAATATGTTCATCAATATTGGGTCTGATCAGTTAAGTGGATCCCATCAATAATTTAAGTTTTTTGGCGCCCAAGAACAACTTCGTTAGGGTGCCAAATTCTTGCCTTTATTGATTACTTCTTAGGACATTAAGTAAAAACGTCTATTGTTTTATCCTATAATGTATAAAAAAAACTAAATGTGATATTTCTCTTTGTATTGTAAATAATAAATGAATAAAAGAACTTTTCTGAAATAATACTTTTTAATTCAACAATAAAATTGGTTTAAAAATTACAATACAATTGATAAAATAATGGGGGAATGTCAAAAAACAATAATAATTAAAAATACTGTGTAAAAAATGCCAATCTATGTCTGTAAAATTAATCATTGAAGTGCTAAAATACAGATAGCAGTAAAAAATGTGATCAAAATATTTCTTACTCTGTCTCCGGCGGTAAAATTTCAAAAACATTTTGTAGTAGGTAATATATATATACTGCTGCAAATTTTCTATAATAATTACTACAAAACGTGTAATTTTACCAGGCGATTTTATTGTAGACACATCCACATTAAATAAAAAGATATTTTGCTTTTCATACCACTAAATGCAGGCTAAAAATTATACATCTGTACATATTATTGCTACTTTTCACAAAGCAGATAAGATTTTTTTATATTAAACAAAAACTAAGCTAAAAAGTATCTGTTTTCAAGACGCGATTTTGTAAAAAAATTAATTACACGTTAACAGTACGTTTCACGTTAAGTTTCCTGGAATCTTATTGGTCGATTTAAAGTATTATAAGGTAACGCAATGCGCTGCTAAAGCATACATACACAGTTACAGTGGAACCAGATAAAACAGCCGGTGTTCTTTCATAAGTGTTGGGGTCTTATGGCGAGTCTACCGATATCTTTACTTGTGGGGTCAGGCCCTTTGTATCATCCAATTTTTTTATTTATTAAAAAGTACAAGAAGGTAGAAAATCGGCTTCAACCTCTTCATCATTAGACACATTTCACCATATCATGACTCATTAGTAAGGCTAGGAAACGACAAAAAGAACAGTGTTGTACTATTATACATATCAAAAGTGTAAATAACTAGCTGGATATAGCGCCCGGTGACATCTAGTAGTGTCGATGTGACTCTTTCGATAAGTTCAAGTTAAAGGTTCTGTATACTTTAAAGGTGTCAAACATCGAAACCAGATGTCGCTGCGGGCTACATCCTATCCAGCTATATACATAGATATTTACTTTATAAGGTTGTGTTATCAATTATGAATGTTTAAGGTAGGTAAGAAATCCATCAATAAATATTTCAGAGCAACCAATAAGATTCGACGGATATTGGCGGAAACCGTATCTAATCTTTTTTTATAAAATCGCTTCCAGGCGTTATACTTAGTAAACCACACGTGAAGAAAAGCTATTTTTAAAATCGACAAATTCTTTTTAAGGAAAAAGTAATATTGTCTAAAAAGTTGCCGTAAAAATGGGTGTTTCAAATATTTATCCTTAGGGCGCGTTCGCAATCCTGTTTTTTATATTAAGAGACCTGGGTATGGCATATGTGCAGTGATGTGAGTCTCGAGAGAGGAGTAATGGTTAGAAATGAAGAATAAAACAATATTCTCGAAAAAAAAAATCGACAATTTTCCATTACTATAAAATATGTGTATTGGAAGGGGGAATGACCAAATTATATAATAATATGAACCAATAGCGCGTAGTCAGTAGTCACATACATACTT
Source organism: Polydrusus pterygomalis (assembly GCA_963969555.1). Taxonomy (NCBI): domain Eukaryota; kingdom Metazoa; phylum Arthropoda; class Insecta; order Coleoptera; family Curculionidae; genus Polydrusus; species Polydrusus pterygomalis. Next base: position 29,750,824 of record OZ018382.1, read on the forward strand.
GGGTAAACCCTAATTTATTTATAACTATATAGCAGGTCCCGTCTGGCGCAGGCGACCCGCTAAACGTCACATTATGGACTCGACAACGAAGTTCACCATTTTGTCACGAAATATATTTCATAGTTTATCACTCATTTTCGGTTTAAGAAGCTGTTTAAGAAAAAATTCAGCTTTTTCCCTACATAATGGTGGCATTATCTACAACGGCGTTAGAGTGAACAAATTTACTTTCGAAATAGGTAGTGAGTCCAATGGGTTTTATAAGTTAAAAAACATGTTAAAAAAGGAAAACGGTTTTAGAAGTTTTGTTTTCTTTTGGGCGATTAATCGCCCCAGTTTTCTGCAGTATTTGGTTGCATTAGGTCGCGCTGCGAATAGGAAAATAAATATAGTTTTAAGAAACTAAAAAACACGCTTTAATAATTAATCAAACTAAAAAGCGAAAAATAAATATAGTTTAAAATAATTCTAAAAATTCTTAATATAGGCAGAAAATAATGAACGATAAACATTAGTATTATTGTGAAAAAAGCTTTGGGCGCTTTGTGCTTTATTTTTCGTATATCGATTAAAGCGTGTTTTTTAGTATTTTATATTTATTTTTAATTTTTTAGTTTGAGTTGTAAAGAAAAAAAATTTTTTTTGAGTAGAGATAGTCATAGAGAGGTCCGTAGTAGAGATGGAATACTGTCTCTAATTTAACAATGACTTTTTGAAATGGCTAGATTTAAAGCAACTAGTGGATCAATTTTTTTGTAAATGGTTAGATTCAAAGCATTGGACCCGCTCGGCCAACGGACAAACTGATAGCAAAATAATGTATTATTTATCCAATCTCAGTTTGAGGACATTCCAATCATTCCATACGGCGGTAAACAGTCTCAAAGAGACCGACCGCACAACCAGGGTTGTCAGATCTTTATTTTTCAATTCTTTAAGTTTTTTTATTAAAGATATTTCATTTATATCAGTATTGAATTGTTAGTCAGTAACTTTCTTTGAAAGCTAGTTTGCAAATATACTTTAAACCGAGGAGTTTTGAGTGTGACAGAAAAAAATAACAAGCCAATCATTGTTATAATAATACATTCTTTAGTCATTAAGAAACAATATAACTGAAATCAAGACAAAAAGTGTTTTCAGTGTTTAAAAACCACTAATTAACAAACCCTTGTTTCTAGTATACTTATACATAATATATTAACAAACCAGAAAATTTGGTAGAACTGGCAACCGTTCACAATTTATGCACGTTGTCAGGGGTAATAAGCGCCAGGATATAAGCTGAACCGGTACCCGGCCCGTCTGACGATCGATTCTGCCAGACAGAGATAGGCCAGTGACCGCCGATGGCGTGGAAGAGACGGAGATAAAATATACGTGGTTATGCCTTGATGAACGGGCCGGAGTCTGGTTGACGAGAATGAAGTTCTGTTAAAAAAATTAAAGCATTTTCTGAGCAGTGTCGTGTCAGGTTTATTTTTCTGATTTTAGTTTTGTATATAGAATTTTTGAGTTACCTTATATTTATTATTTTAATATAATATTATTATATATACAGTGGGTTTATAAAGTGTAGTATGTAAAAACACCTAATGTAAAACAAACTTATAAGTGTGTATAGGCATATTAATTATTTGTGTGGAACGCCTATGGTTAGGAAATTCCCACAGTTTAATGTCATTAAATTGACCTAAGAAACACTATACCAACACTATTAAGCCGAGTAGGTACTCGAGCCGGAAAGTAGGTAGATAGTACGCATGCGCATACGGTGAGCTCTATCTCTCTCACTCTCATACAGAGGATCTGTAAGGAAATGATTTAATTCCGGCGATCCTGATCAGGATAATGAGATAAATTTATCAAATTAATGTATTGTCAGAGGTTGTTGATAAGTCTACAAAATTTAAATTAAATCTGACCGTTTAAAGTGGGTCAAAATCGGGTTCAAAGAAGTCGGTTACAAAAATACAAACAAACATACAGGTGAAGCTAATAAAAGCGTGTTAAAAAAAAGGAAACATTTAACTCTTAAGTGATAAAGCTAAAATATTGGAAGACTTAAGGAAAGGTGTCGGAGTGGCCGTTTTACCTAAAGAATATGGTGTTGCTAAATCCACCATCAATTCGAAGCAGAAGGATAAGGATTTTGAAAAGGGTCAACAACAGTTTTACAGGACCGGGAAAAATGAAACCTTTGAGATATTCAGAGTGCCCTAGAATGGAAAACGCTTTATATAAGTGATTTATAAAAAAACAGAGAAAAAACTTCCTGTGATTGGTTTAATGAAGGAAGAGAGGGCTAAGTTGCTTCACAGTGAATACAAAGAATCGCCTTTTTTAATGCACGCAGCGGTTGAATGCAAAAAAATAAAAAATTGTGATTAGTTCATTACTTATTTCGCGATTCTAATGTAGGTATGTGGAAAATGTAAACTTCCTACCCCACTCAAAGTTTAATTTAATTGCTGCAATATAGATGGTTCCAATTGCATGCATTGGACTGCTCAATAAAAAAATACTTTGGGTTATTGGCGCTATAAGTAAAGCTAGAAACCCAGGTCGCTTTAAAATCGTTAAGGGCAAACACTAGTTTTCGCATTCCTAATTTTATTATCCTATCAATATTGCGTTTTCCCCAAAAAGAAGCCAAATACCTGTTTTCGGGTAGCAGTTACTTACAGTTTTAAAGTAAAAAAAAAATTTAGTTGAAATTAATAAAAGCATAAAACGAAATTTTGTCAAATTTTTTTAAATTTATAAATCCAACCTTTTTAAAGTAAAACTGTCAAAATTATAAAACTTATATGCGGCTAAAACCCGGTTTAAAAGTGTCTGTCCAACCACCCATTTGTAAGTAGGTACTTACTCCTCTTAAACGTGTTTAATTTACAAAGTATATACCCAGTCTCAATCAAGAAAACGCATTCTCACACAACTTATTTTGTTGTTTTTTTCAAGTTTTCCTAATCATAAAAATTAAAAATGCTTGAGACATGAGCAGACCTATTTTTTCCAGAAACCTTATTATTTATTATATAACAGTTTTGTACCAAAAATATAAAAAATAAAACGACACTCAAAATTATACCATAACATAATATTGGAAAAATACTCCTCTAAAAACTCACCGGGAGACAGTTTTTAAATAATCTTCTATGCACTACTGTAGAAGTATTATGCAATTAAAAGTATTATTCAATTTTATTATGACTGTCATATAACATTAAACCCAGAAGAGGTTTAACAAATTTAAATGCATATTACTCGCACAGTGTTGTATGAAAAACTATTTAGAAATGTATGGTGTAATATACTTTTTACCAGAAAAATTGCTATGAATGGTGTTGTGGCTGGGTGTGATGATTCTGATGCAATCGTCTACCCCAATAAGCTTCTAGATCAAATGGACGAAAGTCCTGAAAAATATATAATAATTATGTACTTATCTATATAAATTCGTCCAACAAAATTTTGCACAAAATTATTCTCAAGTTTCTGAATTTGCAATATATATTTACAGGATATTATTTAACTAGTCAATTCCACAATTATTGTTACTATTACTACTATCTAATATAAATGAAATAATATATACCATAGGGCTATAATAAACCCTACCTTTAAATGATGATTTTCAAGCTCCTGATAATACATAACATTGTTTGATCCTTTGTCCATCTCAATTTTTGACCAAGAATCATAAATATACTTTATTAACTCATCATGTTGTGTATTTACCACAGGTTGTGGCTGAGACATCTGCAGGGCGACAGGCTGCCTATGTTCATGTTGCCTGGACTCATGTGGTCTATTGTCATGTTGCCTAATCTCATGTGAGGATGACTGCCGATGGTCATGGTATGAAGATGACTGTCGGCTATCATGATAATTCATACGGGATATATTAGGCCTACGGTTACCGTTCATTTGACCCATATTACCCATACGAGGACCGCTATAAATAAAATATTTTACATTAATTACCAACTCGAACTTAACAATATCGGTAATAAGACACCTTAAGTTTGTAATGTTAAATTTCTAGTCTAAACTATTTTAAACTGATAATCGACTTAGAATAAACTGGGGGCTTATAAAATGTAGTGCATAATTCATGCACAAGATAAATTAAAAAAATAATGCTCATTTTCTCCTCAATAATATTGTTGCACACCGTATCTGCCGTCATCGGAGAGTTCAACAATAAGATCGGCGATATCCCCATTTCGAGTCTGATATTAACTATGTTTTATTTACCTACCTCATTGTGCAGGACTAAATAAACCTAAAATTAATTTAAAATCCTAATTTTTTCCAGAAATAAAGTCAAAAAATTAAAATGTTTTCAGGGGATAAAAACAAACGTCATAAAAGTAAATAACCATTTGTCAAATGGCAGCCATATTTGTCTTCTTAAAAATTTTGACCAAATATACACCACAGAATAAAGAATCTTTATTCAATGATATACACCAAAGGAATAAAAAAGATATTTCCACCACAGACAAAAATTTAGTTCAACTAGCTTCAGACCAAGCACTAATGCTTGAGCACAGCCCCCGGTAAATTAAGTTCGCTGTGGCTTGAGATACTAGCAAAAGTAAAGTGCATAACAGCACGCATCAATCAGGAATACGAAAAAAGTCTTTAAAATAAATTAGTACGTCTGGAAATAACGTTTCTTGAAGTGATATACTTATATTGGTGCTATCCAAATACTGGATATCTGTTGAACAGTTCAAACTAAAGTATAATAACACTGGAAAAATGCGGGAGGAAAAAATCTTTGCTGACTATGCTATTTAAAATAAAATTACTTAAAAACACCACAAACCCTTTATTTTTCTGTGCTTAAGAAGGAGCAGGCTATTTGCACTGAAGGTAAGTTGTTAAAGGAAATTTTCGCCAACAACTGCGTGTAGGCTGAGCCGTGTTCGATTGGGAAAGTGATTTCGATCGATCTGATTTTAAAAATCAGTTGGGATCACTTTGACCGTGCGATCACTTACCAATCGAACACAAATCAGATCAGTTAGATCGATCCGGATCGATCTGAACCTGCGAATCGAATATGCCTCTGAGTTCCTTTTTGTTAATACTAAACAGCTAAGCCAAGGCTAACTTGAAAGTTTCTTTAAGAAATTTAACTTAGTTTAGCAAATATTTTTTCTTCCCTCTTTTCCGCGTCTAAGTATAACCCTTTATATTATTTCTCAATTCTCATACGATTAGTTCCTTTAACAACTTGGCTAAGCAAAGATTTTTACTTTTCTTTCCTGTTAAGAAGAAAACAAAAGAACAGTCCTAAGCCTTATGAGAAATATAGAGGGGTGTATTTACTTGCGGCATAGGGGGAGGAAAAAATGTTTTACTGAGCTGAGTTAAAGTTTTTAAGGAAGGTGTCGCCGAATCCCCCCTTTTCTGCGTAATTATTAATTTTCCCTTAATTTGTTAATATTTGATTATTTCTTTGTTTATCCAAATGATTTAATTGTATGTCCCCAAGATTGGATTTCTCCAGCGGATTTGGAATCCCCACCCAGTATGTTCAAATTGGATGTGGCCGCCTGCGGCAGCCAAATATCTATCGAAGCCGGCGGCTCATCGCTTGAAGCGTCGCGACGCACGGCTTGGTCAGAATATTGAAGGTCATTTAAAAAACTGAATTCAGGGAATGGCCCTAAATACAGGTTACTACCACCGCTTGACATTGTTTGTTTATATTATTCACGTATTGTTTTCTAATAAGTTTTTCCGTAGAAAAAGTCAGGGATGCCGCTGTGTAGGCGGCCGTTTATTAAAAAATAATATTATTTCAAAAATAATTTATTTTTAAGGAGAGTGGTCCCACCATCCATTTACCCCGCCAACTGGAAACGTCGACAGTCCACTCAGGGCGCAATGAAAAATTGTAACTTTTGAGCTTTCAAAATTTAAGGGATGTTTTTTGTTAATGCTCAAAACCGGACCAGAATTTTCAGAGCAACGCCTATTTTTTGATCCGACTCGGCCTTTAAATTTCGATCGGCACGGGCGCGTCCGATCTTAAAACAAGTACCAGTTTAAAATACTTATTTGAACAAGGAGATGGCTAAAAGTTAGTTAATACCTTTTGGCGCGTCAGAAGTTAAAGTTTTTTCAGGGTTCAGGGAAAAGTTATTTGTTTGTCAACCTGGTGCATCTTAATTATCCTCACAAGGTTGCACAAAGTAAGTTTTTAGCCCTAGTTTAACACACCTATCTTTACTAGATACTCACAAAAATTCCTACTGTTTTAATTACAAGTTTTTTAAGGGTTTATTAAGATATTTCAAAACTCAAGATATTTTTCACGGTATCGTTAAAAGTACGCGAAGCAACCTAAAATTACACCCACGGACGAACAATAACGATAGCTTAATTATGCGAATAAAATATAAGTTTTTTGGCGCAATATTTTTTTAAGGATAGGTTGTTTGTTTACAGACAGAAGTAATTTATACCAGTCCAGCACGGCAAAGCCTGCAGTGCCACGACCTAGCTGCCTTTCTAGCTTTTGAACAAAGCGGCTATTCTGCTATTGCACTTTTACCAGACCTTATATCCCTCGATGACGGTCGTTATGCGGGCGTGTAAGTACAATAGCTAGCCTGAATCGTGCCCGAAAGTTTTTTGTAGTTACTTTTTTGCTATTTTAGCTCTTCGTTTTACTCCTGCAAAAACGCACTTTTACAGAAGACTGGCTGGATGCAAATCAGAACTAGGGGTTCTCGACAGCCCTCAAAGGGGCAATGAAGTAGTTCCCAGTGCCCTAGATTTACACCCTGCTCCATATCAAAAGAAATAAAAGTTAACAAATACTTATAAAGATGATACCTATCAATTTTAAATCTCTATCAAGGGATGCTGACGCGGGCCCCCAGGTTACGCATTGGGGGGGGGGGGGGGGGGGTGTAGCTGTATGCAGTCTTGCTAGATCGTCGAAGCCTGAAATGGTAAAAATCTCCCACGTTGCGACTTCAAAAGTAGTGAAGATTCCCACGGTGCGAAAATCAAATTTTCGTAAGAGTAGAAGCAATAAAAAATGCCTTGAGCGAATTTTTTCGTAACGTGCGTCGAATCTCTTTTCTAAGTTAGCCGTCGGTTTCTCTTTTGTTTGCCGGGAACTTTTTCTTTTTTTGAGTGACTTCGTCACGTGGTTTTCACTGCTGGTCAATTTTCGGACGGACGTGAAGTCGTGTTGAAAATCTTCTCAGTGGCGTATTTACGGGGGCGGGAGGCGGGCACAAAGGGCCCGGGCCCCCCCACAGATATGTATTTTCAATTTTTAGGTACTGAATAAGCACATTACATTATTACAATATTTGTTGTCTAGAAAATATTTATGATTTTTGTTACAAAATCATAAATATTTTCTCTTCTAACAACAGGAAACTTGATTGTGTAATTTAGTACAAAGTAATTAGATATTTCAGATATATCTTTTTACCCAAAAAAGGGCGTGGCACGAATGGTGTTGTTGATAGAAAATTATCCCGAGTCGAAGACGAGGGAAAGTTTCTATCAACAAAAACATGAGTGAAACCGAGAAAAAAATTATAGGGAATTAATTCTGCTGCGTGGGAGATTTGGTAAAACAATTTCATAAATTGGAGTTTCTTTTAATGTTCCTGAAATTTTAGTAATAATCATTAGTTACTAACAAGTAAAATCAACTTCTATTGTAAAAATACAGTGCGTCATATTAAACTAAACTCATAGGAATTATGTTTTTTAAAGTTATATTTGAAGAACTAGAACAAATCCTAAATACGCCACTGAGTCTTCTACTAACAACCACGTTTTTGTAAAATTGACTTATATTTATAGTTTTTGAAACCAATTAAAACTCTGCCTTGCTAAATTGGCAAGTGGGCGGCGCTTGTTAAGGGAGTTGTTTGTCTCTAAAATAGAAATTATCAGAACTGTACTACTTAAATATGTATTCTGTACTTATTTGTAAAAGCATTTCTTCGTGGCCAGAAGTTGGTTTTACGACAAAGGCTCAACCTAGTCGTTGGGTTTGCTATGCTATTAAAAGTACCTAAAACGAAATCTACTTAAAGTAAAGGTAACGAGTAACGAGGTAACTTTCTTCTGTGCTGCTAACCTCAAACCACGTGGTTATCCTTTAATGTCAAATATTGAAATAGTCAACAATAAATGTTTGAAAAATGGTCCGAAAACACAATAATCAGCTACCAGAGAACCTTCCGCAGCTTCAGAATTTAATTAAAAGGGACCCAGCATCGTACCATGAAGAATTTATACAGCAATATCAGCATTTTCAAAATACAATAGAGGTTTTTCAACTGGCACCAGATCAACCAAACAAGACCCTTGATGAATTAGTGATGTTTATGGCCCAGGTAGCTCAATGCTACCCTAAGGAGCTCGAAAAATTTCCTCAACAACTCATCGATCTCATGCAGAAACATAATACAGTGCTTGACAATTCTACACGTATGAATTTATGTAAAGCTCTTATATTATTACGAAACAAGAACTTGCTTGCCCCTACTGACCTTCTAGAGTTATTTTTCCAATTGTTAAGATGTCAGGACAAATCTCTAAGACAATTTTTAGAGAATCACATAATTACTGATATAAAAAATTTAAATATGAAACACAAAAATGCGAAACTAAACACCACATTGCAGAACTTTATGTTTACTATGCTAAAAGATACAAATGCAAGAGCTGCAAAAATGTCGGTTGATATAATGATAGAATTATATAAAAAAAATGTATGGAACGACACTAAAACTGTTAATGTTATTGCAACAGGATGTTTTTCAAAAATTACAAAGGTAAAATATCTTACGATCTACATTGCGAATTTTATACCTATGTTCTTAAGTACCTACCTACCAAGTTGTTATTACGTATTTTAGGTAATGGTGGCTTCTTTAAAATTTTTCCTTGGAAAAGATCCAGAAGAAAAAGATTCTGATAAGTCTGACTCTGAAGATGAGGTGGATGTTAAAGAAGTTGGAATGGCTAATAAAGTAAATAAGAAAACTAGGAAAAGGGCGAAGGAACTATCTAAAGTTAAAAAGTTGGCTGCAAAGGCTTATAAAAAGAAAAGTCAAGCTGTGATATTTAATTTCAGTGCCATACATTTGTTACATGATCCACAAGGTATTAATGTTCTGTCCTCGGTTCTGCCAAATATATTGTAAATAGCACAAAGTACAGTTTAAAGCTCACTTAATAAAGATAACCATTAACATCCTCAGCCATGGCTGCCAAGTAATATTTTTAAAAATGGTAGTGATAAGTAGTAGAATGAAATAAAATATAGGCAATTCTTATTCTTAGTGATGTAAAAATCACATTTTTTTAACTGAAAAACTTTAAAAAAAAATGGCTTTATTTCATCATGGTGTTTCATCCTATGAAAGTTAACAGTTTGTTACTATTTTGAAAAAAAAAGCTTATCTTTATTTTCACGAAAAAAACAAATTAAACAAAAAAAAAATCATTTTTATAAACACTTAACCTTGTCTTTTAAACTGATCTGAATAAATTTGTACCTTTCACTACCTAGACTTTTTGCCCTGTATAAAAATTTGAATGTTTTTCTTTGTTTTTAGGGATGGCTGAAAAGTTATTTAAACAAATTGAGTCCAGCAATCAACGATTTGAAGTCAAACTAATGACCCTAGATGTGATTTCTAGACTTATAGGATTACATAGCCTATTTCTTTTTAATTTTTATTCTTATATTCAAAGATTTATGCAGCCCCATCAGCGAGAAGTAACTAGAATTCTTCAGTTTGCTGCACAAGCTAGTCATGAATTGGTTCCACCTGATGTTATTGAGCCGTTATTAAAAACCCTTGCAAATAATTTTATTACTGAAAGAAATTCTTCTGATGTAATGGCAATAGGTTTAAATGCAGTGAGAGAGATTTGTGCTAGATGCCCATTGAGTTTATCAGAAGACCTTCTAAGAGACTTAGCACAGTACAGAACTTATAGAGATAGGTCAGTTATGATGGCATCAAGGAGTCTTATCCAGCTATTCAGAATAATAAGGCCAGAATTATTACATAAGAAAGACAGGGGAAGACCTACTGAAGCTACAGATGAAATGGAAAGTCTAGATTATGGCAAAACAAATGCCAAAGATTATGTACCCGGTGCTGAAGTACTTTTAGCTGAAGATACCGAGGCTAAGGATGTGGAGATTGATAGTGGCTCTGGTTCAGATGATGAACAATGGATAGATATCAAGCATTCAGATGATGAAGTCGTTGAAAATGGTTCAGATGACGAAGAATGTTCTGAAGAAGAGGATGATGAAACACAAGAAGGTGAAGAAGAAAAAACAAAGGATAGTATAGGAAAAAGTGAAAATAGTAGTGATAGCAAAGTAAGCCCTAGAAGAAAAATTTTAAAAGCAAAGAGAACCAAAAAAGAAGTTTTAGAAGAAAAAAAAAACTTAGCACAAAAAGTTACACAAGAAAGACTTTTAACAGATGAAGATTTTAAGAGAATTGATATGGCAAATGTCCAGAAACAAATGGAAAGCACAAACAAAGGTCAGAAACGCAGGCTTGCTGAATTAAACCCTGTTAAAATCAAAGATGAATTGGTAAAACTAGGTGATATTGAAAATATTTACAAGAAACGTAAGCACGACAAACAAACTAGAATGGAGAGTGTTAAAAAAGGCCAAGAGGGAAGAGAGAAGTTTGGATATAAAGATGGAAGGATGAATATCCATTGTTCAAAGACAAATAGGGAAAAGGGAAAGAAAAAGAATTTCCAAATGATCAAACATAAAGTAAATAGAAAAGTTAAAAGAAGTTTTAAAGATAAGCAGGTAGCCTTAAGAAATCATTTGATGAAGTTGAAGAAAATGAAATAGATGTAGCCTTGTAATTGTTTTTATTGAAATTATATAATGTGTTCAAATTTTTTCTAATGTATTTTGTTGTTGACCATTATTTACAATTGAATCGGTCCTTTCAAAAACGACATAAGTCACTTTTACGAAATTTACTTTTTACCACGAAACGCCTCTACAATAGAAGGCGCACGTTCTGAATAAAAATGACACAAGCAGTGTTGCCAATGACATTAGGTGAAAAAGTCCAATTTAGTCCTCGTCGAAATGAAAATGCTTCGTCTGGCGCATTCGCCATAAGTGATATTTATTTTTTACTGTTGGGGGTATATTATATAATGAAAAAGACTGATAACTCTATAAACATTTACTTTTTAACCCTTTATAGGATACTGGTTCATATTTCAACCAGCGTCAAAATAATTATTTCCTGTTCGCACACCGGTTTGATATTCGGCCAGTTTGTTTATATTTAACTGTGCAAACGAATAATGGTAAAATATTCGACCATATACTTACGTAGTCTGAATTACTGACAAAGTGGTCGAAATTTCAACCAGCGTCCGATTAGGATAGTGATCAAAAAGTCACATGTTTACGTGCTGTCTGGGAAAAAATTGTTGTTTTTGTGTTAATATTGCTAATAATTTTGTGAAAATTTGTTGGTAAGTACATTAAAATACGTAGCTTTCGATACACTAATTATTATAATATGGATAAAACTTATCGGCAAGATAATATTTTGCTTTAAAACTCAAAATTTTTAAATTTATAACTTAATTTTACGTTTTGCATTCTTATGATATTATTTTAAGTATGTAACATACATGTAACACGACATAATATACAACGTAATGCCATTGCGGCACAAAGGACTAATTATTACAAGGGTTTGTAACCAATTCACTGCGCGTTCTGGACTACCATTGCCTGTTATAACAACCAATTAAAATTTGTCGAAATGGATACTGGTTAAAATATCGACCTCCTCAAAAAAATGGGTTACGTGTTTTATTTTTTTCTAAGATTTTGTAGATAGGGTCCTTAATGTTAAATAAAGCTATTTCAAACAACAGGTTTTGCAATTTTGATGTTTGATTGTCTGCCCTATAAAGGGTTAATAACTAAAAAAAACAATAATAAAAAAGTTAATGTAATACCAGATAACCAAAACTGTATCCAAAAGCGCTTAAAAAGTACTTGTTATCTGTTACTGTAGAATCGGAGAAGCGCTTTCATATTTAACTTGCAAAGCGCCCCGGCGTCCGGACGGCCGGCTAAATCCACGCGGTACTTTTTCAGCAAATATGGCCGCCGGGCTCGCTATAACGATTGCTAAAAAAGCACTTTAAAAGCGCTACCTCTGAATAAGTATTCTACGCGCTTTAAATGCACTGCTTTCAAGTGACGGAATTTCAATGCTCCAGGTCTTAGTTAAGGCACATACAGGAGGAGGCGATATAACTAAAGGAATAAATTCCGTCTAAAAGGTACAGGGTTAGGAAAAATTACCAGAACGGTCGATTATTTTAAAATATACAGGGGTTATCAAAAAACGTCTTTTATAAAAAATGTAGGGCTGTTAAAAATCTACATATCGGTGATAAATTAAAATATACAGGGTCGCCCACAAAGTTGTGGAGAATGATAGTTATATTTTTTTAAATGGAACGCCCTGTATATTTTTACATTTTTAAATTCCACATAAAATTATAATTATTTTTTTTAATGCACTATTAGTCTATACTTCATAGTTTCCGAGATATTGACTCGAAAAGTGACATTTTTGAACTTTGACAGCTTATAACTTTTTAACAGTACGTCTTAGAGCAAAACGGCCTAGATGTCCCTATCTTCAAATTTTATTATCTTTCCAAAAAAATCAACTTCTGGTTAAACCGGATGTAACTCGAAAGAAGGAAATATAGTTGTTCCCGTTTAACTGGAAGTTGATTTTTTTGGGAAGATAACGAAAATTGAAGATAGGGACATGTAAGCCGTTTTGCTCTAAGACGTACTGTTAGAAAGTTATAAGCTGTCAAAGTTCAAAAATGTCACTTTTCGAGCGTCAATATCTCGGAAACTATGTAGTATAGACTAATAGTGCATTTAATAAAAAATAATTATAATTTTATGTGGAATTTAAAAATGTAAAAATATACAGGGTGTTCAATTTAAAAAATATAACTATCATTCTCCACAACTTTGTGGGCGACCCTGTATATTTCAATTTATCACCAATATGTAGATTTTTAACAGCCCTACATTTTTTAAATAAGACGTTTTTTGATAACCCCCTGTATATTTTGAAATAATCGACCGTTCTGGTAATTTTTCCTAACCCTGTATATGGTGTCCATATAAAGTGCACATTTTAATTATTATATTTTGTGTAATTTTTAAGATTTTTTTATGTATCGCTATAACGTAATTATTTTATTTGGTCGCACCAAAAATGAATGTACCAAAACCTAGACCTTTTCCTTTCGCAAGCATTAAATTTTCTCCAGTATTCTAAAACTTAAGGGAGTAGGGGAGAAAATTAAATAAGACTTTTAAATGCAAAATAATTTTAATATTTAATTTTTTTACCTCGTCAGAAACATTTATAATTAATACATCGATAAACTAAAAGTAGCATATTAGTTATGACATTGATTAATACAAGCATTTTGGACTTGCATTGTCAAGTTTCAACTGGTAAGTATCTCCAGTCGTCTTCAGGTGAATACTAAATTAGTAAAGTAAAGTAACTACAGGTCTATTTATACTAGCTAAATAGGTGCACTGAAATATGTGCAGTCATGCATTTAATTCGAGGTCTTATTCTAAGATTACATATCTTAACAAAGGTTTCCATATATTTCCTATGTCCAATGATGTTCAAGGAAGCTGTGGCTATTCATCAAAACCTAGGTTGCTTCAGTAAATATTAGTAGACAAAAGAAATATATTGAAACCTTTGTTAAGTAGATGTAATCTTATCATAACTGCACACATATTTCAGGCATGCTTCAGTCGAGGCTTCAGTGCACCTAGCTAGTATAGACCTGTAGTTACTTTTCTTATTTAGTATTCACCTGAAGACGACTGGAGACACATACCAGTTGAAACTTTGTGATTTAAACCAAATAAAGACAATGAAAGTCCAAAATTCTTCGATCAATCAAGATCATGCATTGTCTCCAACCTCAGACAGTTAAAGACACTGTTTATAAAAATAAGATTAGACCCAGCAATAAACAGTTTTATATTTATAGATTTAATGCCTGGATCTTCGAAACTGTATAAAAGTGCTGTGTTTAAAAGATTAGTTAGTTTTGTAACCAGCTGTATAAGTACGTAAATATATACATATAAATACATAGTTGCACATGGAGACAAAAATCATTTTAGCAATTGCAAAGTGGTATATAATATGTGCCACACATACAACTTGGTAACACAAAGACATAAAAATACGGAAGACATTTTAAAGATAATATATATAGTATACATACAATTTTGTTTCTTTTAAATCAGCTTGGTATCCTGGAAATTATAGATTGGACAGCAGTAAAACTAATAATTATGCAGTTCTTTTTCCCCTTCCTCCTTCTCTGTTCCTTAGATATAATTTAATTGTACTTCTACATCTTTTTCGGTGGCATATTTCTTGAAAAACATTTTTTTTCTTACAGCAACGTACTACAAAATAAAAAGCAAACTTTTATATTTAAAGCACTTTTATCTACAAACTTTAACACTATTAAAAATAGGCTTTTTAAATTTAAATTTTCAATGTCAAAAATGATTAATTTTAAGATGGCAATTTTAAGTCTTACTTTAAACACCAGTGTAAAAAAATAGTTTTACTTTAACACCATTAGTCCTTACTAAGTAAGGTGTTAGAAGTTGTAACACCATGCGTAATGGTTAATTTTAATTTTGAAAAAGTTTTTAAAATATTATCGTCTATTTTAGTGCCAAGTTCAACAGTTTTTGTAAAAATAATGTATGATGTAAGTATCCCTTAAAAGTGGTTTTATCTTGTTCCTTTCTACTAAATAAATTGGAACTTTTAACACTATAACATCATGAACTACTATTAATTAAACTAAAAAAAAATGTCAATAATTATTGTTTTAAACAAATTCACAAAAAAATGTAGTTTTAAAAATTGACTACCTATATAGTTTATTGACACACACAGATATGAAGTGTCTATAACCATCTCGCTGAGCTTGGATATTTAAATATATACGGTTAGTAATGAAAATATACTTATAATATTGTCTTTTACCTACATCCTTACCTAAAATTAATTCTCAAACTTCAGTCAATTGAGAAAAAGTAATCTTATTATTACGTCTTGTCCAGTTTAGTTCCTTCTGCGAAAGTGTTCTTAATAATTTGCACTTATTATTATTCGAGTTGTGTCAATGGAGTCGTCCACCTACAACTTCAAAATCCTCTCTGACCTAAAAGGTTATAGTAAAATTTAATGTACATTCACGTTATTTGCAAAATATTTATTTGTTAATTATATACCTGCGCATTTTTAGGTAAAAGTTATTTAATATTTAGTAATAAATGATTTATTTTTACTTTTAATTATCAGTATTTTGCACGAAGCTACAAAAATATCACTAAATACTAAATCTCGTATATTCTTTAGTCATAACCCCCATTTCGCTGCAGAGGGGAAGGGTAAATATTCTTTTAGAAATGCATTTATAGTCATTATCAACTGTAAAATTCATAGTAGGTATAAGAATTTAAAGTTAATTTATTTATATAAATTTCATATAATGCCAAGAGCGACCAATATGGCCGCGGGTCGTTTCTATCTTTTGTTTTCTGTGGTTTCTATCCTGAAGCCGAATAAAATGGAAAACTCAACAGCTCTTGCCGTTATAGCCCGCTATTACATAGTTCCTTGCTTAATTAAGTAATTTGCAGTTACTAAAATGTGTAAATTATAATATACATACCTCATTTTCTTGAAGTTTCTTGCTATATAATTTCACTAAACAAGTGTACCAAACAAAAAACCAATCAAAAATGGACGAACGAAGTGACGAAAGTCGAAGACCGAAGACCAAAAACGACGAAACTATATAACCTCACTCGGTGTGACTGAACTGTCAACCAAAGAAAATTTATAGGGTTCTGTCAACGTCTTACGCGCTTTTAAAGCGTATTACTTTTAAGTGCTTGCACAACATGCACAAGATATGCACTTCTGGCATACGGTTACAGAGGTGCTAATTTTATAAATGCCGGCCGTTATATTTTAAGCGGTTGTTCGTTAAAGCTGAAATAAACCAACGAATAATTATTGCTTTTTCCGCACCACAAAGTGAGTAATCCTTTTATGACTGCCGGCCAACGCAATATCGGCAGATTAAAACCAAGTGTGTTATCTGGGAAGTAATAAGACAGCCCAACACTTGGTAAATAAACAATAAGTTACCTGCCAATTTTATTTCCAAATTTGTGCACGAGAGGGGGAAATCACTGGGGTATTTTAGTGTTCAAAGTAAGAAATTGCAGGGGCATTTCGAGGTATTTCGGGGAATTTAAAGGTATTTCGTCAAATTTCAAGGTATTTCGGGGAATTTCAAGGTATTTCGGGGTATTTCGAGGCACAAACGTATTTTTCATAATATTTAATCTTCTACAATTTAGCAACGTTGTTGTAAATGTAATCGGCCGAATTTTGCTGGGAATTTCAAGAGCGCTTTGGGGAATTTCGGGGAACTTTTGGGGAATTGCAGAAAAATTAAAGGAATTTCCAAGGTATTAAAATTTAGGGTATTTCGGGGAATTTCAAAAAATTTTGGGTAATATCGGGGAATTTTTTCTGAAAGGGGAATTTCAGTGTACAATTTTTTTTAGTGATTTCCCCCTCGTTTGTGCATTTAGCATATTTTCGTCAGGTATCAAGAAGTCCGAAAAGTCCGAAATAGTTTGAAAGTCCGACAAAAGTCCATAGCCTTAAAAAAAGTCCGAAAATCGGACTAAAGTCCGCCGATTGGCAACACTGGACACAAGTCCCATTTGGTCCCATTTTAACCTTATAGAAATAACGCAAGGTCGTATATCGTATATATGGTCGTGGCAAAAACATCATAAGTCATCGACTTGTGTAGCTCTTGCCCCACATCCTGTAAAATTTCGTTTTAGTGACTTATGTTGTTTTTGAAACGAGCGATTCAATTAATAGAGTACCTATACCTTTTGAAATATTTTATTGTAACTTCTGATACCCTCTACCTTATTTTCGGGAAAAAATTGCAAAAGCTTAAATAAACCTTTCCTTTCGTACTTGTCCTATAGGTATACCCATAGACAATTTACCTTAGGGGTATACCCAATGTGGTTAGCTTTGGTATTGCACAGGGCTGGAATAGTTTAATCACCCATGTAATCCTTATCCTTTCATTGACCAGGAAAGAAGTTGGGTAGAGAAAAGTCTTTATGTTCTCAAGGCTAAGTCAATGAGCGCCTGTCTCCAGGAAAATCGCCTATGGAAGAATCAAGAAAGGAACATATTTTTGGCTGACAGCTGAAAAGGAATAGGTCATTGTAAATATTAGAACAGAACGAAACGACATAACGTTCTCTGTGGAGAGGATGAAGTCAAGTGTCAAAGAACCAAACAAAAGTCAACTGTCAAAACAAAAAAGGCGGCGTGTTCTTGTAACTTGTAACTTTTTCGTTATATTTATTAGTTTAAAATATTTTTATATAAAATAAAAATATCAGAGATTGACCAGAATCATGAAGCGAACAGAGTCCGACGTAAATGTTGATTCTCTAGCTGAAGCGCTAGGAAGTGCAAAGGTCTCACCAAGCGGCGTTTCTTTTGCCGGAAAATCTTTAAAATTAGACACTGAAGCTGATGGTATGTGAATGCTCATTATTTTTAACGTTTCTTAATTCTAATTTTAAATTATAGCAAAACCGGTAATCGATGAAATACAAAATTGCAAAGAATTACAATTTCTTAACCTAGAAGGCAACACTCTTGGTGTGGAGGCATCGAAAGGTATCGCTGAGGCGTTAAAAACGCACCCTGAGTTTAAGAGGGCATTATGGAAAGATATGTTCACTGGTAGGATGAAAACCGAGATTCCCAAAGCTTTGGTAAGTTAAAAATAGCCCAGTCTTAGATTTTTAAGTTGTAAACAAATTTTAGCAAACCTTATTTTTCTCCTATTTTTTAGGAATTTCTTGGACATGGTCTGTTAAATGCCGGAGCACGTTTGACTGAACTGGATTTAAGTGATAATGCTTTTGGCCCTATAGGAGTTCAGGGCTTAGCGTCTTTACTAAAAAGCTCGACATGTATTGCTTTAGAAGAATTAAGATTAAATAACAATGGACTTGGCATTACAGGTGGAAAATTGCTAGCTTTAGCTCTTACTGATTTATATTCATATAGTAAAAGTGAAGGGAAGCCATTAGCTCTTAGAGTTTTTATCGCTGGAAGAAATAGGTTAGAAAATGATGGTGCCAAAGCTCTTGCCGAAGTCTTTAAGGTATATCTAAAAAAATTTACATTCTTTTGACCTTTAGGTAGAATATTATTATATTGGTACACTCTGTATAATGCCAACTTTTAATTTATGTAGTATTTGAGCATAACTTTCTTGTTTATTTAATACCAAACCTCAATGTAGATGATTGGAACTCTAGAAGAAGTAGCCATGCCCCAAAATGGAATCTATCATATTGGCATTACAGCTCTGTCCGAGGCATTTACTCACAATAAGAATATGCAAATTTTAAACTTAAATGACAACACTATTGGTGAAAAAGGAGCAGAAGCCATAGCTAATGCTCTACCAAGTTTACAAAAACTAAGAGAGATTAATTTTGGGGATTGTTTGCTGAAAACCAAGGGGGCTTTATTATTGGCAAGAAGTAAGTATGATACCACATACTATATTCTTTTTTAGGGTTTCAACCAAATAAAATTTTTAAAAAATTATGTCTACTTAAATAGCAATGATTATTAATGTGTATCATCATTTTTTGGTAGGTTTAAAATCTGGCCATGAAAATTTGGAACAGTTAATATTGGAATGCAATGAAATAAAAAAACAAGGCGGGCTGGAGTTGGCTGATGCCATGGCTAACAAGAGCAAACTTAAAAACCTAGCCTTAGATGCCAATCAGTTTGGAGACGACGGAGCGCAAGAAATAAAAAATAAACT
The DNA here is from genome assembly GCA_963969555.1 of Polydrusus pterygomalis. Classification (NCBI taxonomy): domain Eukaryota; kingdom Metazoa; phylum Arthropoda; class Insecta; order Coleoptera; family Curculionidae; genus Polydrusus; species Polydrusus pterygomalis. The sequence goes on from OZ018382.1 coordinate 29,769,907, forward strand.
TAAAGAAATTGGTAAGTTTGGAATGCCCGACACTAAAAGATTTTGGTCTTTAGATTGAACATTGACAGTTGTGAAATTTTTAATTAAGTTGGTAATTGGCAACATCCTACAGGTTTTTAAACTAAAAAAACGGCAATACCACGTATCATCAAATTTGTTAAAATTGATATTATTCCATAAATAAAAGTAGTAAGTATAATACACATTCTGTAAAACCCACGTATCAACTGAACCAATAGAAAACGGGCAATTACGGTTAGCAGAATACCGCGTATCATCATCCGTGGAATTCTCTGAAAAAATACCTCGTATCAACGCGAGTTTACAGTTGGAGTGCACATGGTGCTGCTTCAAGCTGCAAAGAAAACGCTGTTTTAAGCAAAGGTATGTTGATATTTATTAAAGTTAGAGTAATATATCTTAAAACTAATATATTGAACTTGCCTTTTGTTACCTTATTTTAAATAATTAGATAGTTTTTTGCAAAAAACTCGTTATGTTTAGTTTGACTGGATGATACGTGTTATTTTAAATTATATCGCATCTTCTATTTGTGCAGTTTTTCTGGATTTCTGTAAAAAGTCAAAATAGATGATACGCGTTATTGCCGTTAGGCCATCGATATGTTTTTTTACAATATGATTCCTTTTATCAACAAGGCACGGGAGTATGCCTCCACAAACATTTTTAGTCAAACTTTTCTTAATTAAGGATTTAAAAATTTAAGTTACTTTAGTTAGGAAACTTTACTTAAATTCGGTCGCCTTTTTCCCAACGTGGGAAAAAAATAAGGTTATTAAAAAAGTCTATTTATCTTCAACTGGCAGGGACAGTACCTAAACAATAACCTAACCACGAAACACCCCATGCGATCGGTACAGGACCGCATTCAGTTTTCGCATTTGTAGTTTTATTTTGCCCAACATACTGTTTTATTATTTTAAATTATTTAGAGTTTGGCATTTTGGTTTTGCATAATGCGTGCTTGTTGTACTGGTTAACGTAGAATAATCCTTAGGTTTAACCCGACTTTAACCTGAGGTAGTTAAAATATCAAAAAAAAAAACAGGTAATAAAATAAAATAAACAATGTCTCTTTGTTTGTAAGTCGACCCTTGGCAAACACTTTAATAAGTAAAATACGAGGTAAAATAGAATAAATTCAGTTTAAATCACTATTACTGTTTTTACCCTCATACAGCTTTTACACTTGTCTTATAATAATAATAATAATAATAGTTATTTATGTACCAAGGCAGTAAAGTGATTCTTTATCGGACGAGTCTGAAACTATGAGATGAGCGAGCGAGGCGAATAGCAGGCGAGTCGATAAAGACACTTTACTGACGTGGTGCATACAAAATTTTATCGCCAACCGTTCAGAATTTATAATATACAAAATTGAGGTGTAACTTATCGCATTTTATTATAACAAAGAAAACAGCAAATATAAACGTCAAAAATGACACGTCAGAAAATTTCGGCTGACCACGTGCGTATTTCAAAGCACCCCTCAAAAAATTTGACTTACTATTTATCGAGCTGTAATAGGGAGAGGCGTGACAGTGACAGACGATTTTTTATGACACGTCAGAAAATTTCTGCCGACCACGTGCGTATTCCAAAGCACCCCTCAAGAAAAAATTTGCGGAGGGTAAAAGTATTTTGTTCATAATAAGCTCAGTACGATACGCATTTGCGTATCGTAATGAAGCTATTTCGATACGCGTTTTTTCTTTATTTGATGTTGGTAACATTTAAATGTTTTATTTATGTTTTATTATGCGACAGTATTGTACTATGTGGAGACCTCAACATTGACAGTTTAAGGACACACAAACAAAATTACAAGCAACTAAAAGACCTCTTTGACTCTTTCCATTTAACAGATTACAGCGAAAAAACAAAAAAGAATATACACTTCTGTACTGGGCAAATCGACTTTCTTCCATAGACTACATGGCAACAAACGTAAACAGTTTATTATTAAGTTGTAAAATCATTGGAGAACATATATCAGACCATCACGTCCAAGAATTAACAATTAAACTTCCTGTACAAGTACAAGACCTGGAAACACACCCTAAAACTATAAGAATTCTATCAAAACCCAACATAAATAACCTCAAATTAGCATTAAAAAGGGAGCAATGGCAAAATGTACAAGGTACAGATATAAACGAGAGCTTTGCGACATTTCTAAGAATATTTCTATGGCATTTCAATAACACCTGCCCAGAAAAAAAACTACTGCAACGCAAACCTAAACACAACTGGATAACCGAAGACATAATCGACAAGAAAAAACAGGTACAGGATTCCTATAATCTCGCTAAACAATTAAACAACAATGATATTTGGCAATATTACCGAGATCAAAAAAAAGAATATAGGAAGCTTATCAATCAATCAATCAATCAATCAATCAATTTATTCATGTTAATTACACAAATATGTTTACACTCGTCAGTAAATAAAGTAGACTAAGACTATATAATAATAACTAGTTAAAATACGTCCCTAAGAGAGCCACAACAGATTAAAAATAGTAATTTCTTATAACAATCACAACAGATCAAAGTATACAATTAAAATATTTTTCAGTAACATATTAATGATAAGTAATTAAAAGTATGTGTAACAATTTAAAATACGTGATCAAAATATTCCTCAAAAGAATAGAACCCATTCTTAGTTAGTAGATCCTTTACCCTATTCTTAAAACTATTTATGGGTAGAGCTCGGATGTTTAGAGGTAAATGATTAAAAAATTTAATCGCCCAATACCCCAGGCCGTCCTGGCACCTCCTCAATCGTCTGTATGCAGGAGCCAGGTTCTGTCTATTTCGAGTGTCATACCCATGAATATTTTCATGGGTTTGAAACAATTCTATGTTTTGCCTTACATAGACCAGGCACTGATAGATATACAGACATGGCACAGTCAGCAGCCTCAGCTCAGCAAACGCTCCCCTACAATCATCCCTGTATGCAAGCCTAGACATCGTTCTCACAGCCCTTCTCTGCAGACCAAACACTCGTTTCACTGCTGTCGAATGTCCCCATGCAACAATCGCATAAGCAATGTGTGACTGAAATATTGCGAAGTAAGCCGTACGAAGCACTTCAACTGAGACACTACGCGAGACGTTGCGAAGGACATACAGGCTTTTTGTGAGTTTCTTGGACAATCGGTCAACATGTGGCCCCCACTGGAGCCTGGGATCCAGGGTTATGCCCAAGAATTCCACCTCTGTCATATCCTGGGCAGGTAAGTCCCTCATTGAAAAGATAACATTTTTTGTTTTTTCCGTGTTCAACTTAAGCCTATTAGAGATGAACCACTGCTGAGCCCTATCCTGTGCTAACCTGGATTCATGCAGTGTCTCCTCCAGACACTCATCTGAGAGAGAGACCGTCGTGTCATCAGCAAAGAGTGAATATCTCGCACGTGTCTCGGAGTCCGGGAGGTCATTAATATATATCAAAAACAAAATAGGCCCCAAAATAGAGCCCTGCGGCACACCTATCGTAATTTCACTCTCCGCTGATCTCACGCCATCCACCTCCACCATCTGTCGCCTGTTCAACAGATAAGAACGCAGCAGTCTAGTGCTGTGTGGGGAAAAGTTGTAGCATTGAAGCTTCCGCAAGAGAATGTCGTGATCGACACAATCGAAAGCTTTGCTGAGGTCGCAGAATAACACCGCATTGTATTGCATGTCATGAAAGGAATTCAAAATTTCGGTTATTAGATCCAGAATTGCATGAACTGTGCCTCTATTCTTCCTGAATCCGAACTGTCTATCTGTAAAAATATTATTTGACTCAAAGAATTCTATGATTTGGATCGCCATGCATTTTTCCAGAATTTTGGAAATTATAGGAAGAAGAGATATTGGTCTGTAATTCTCAGGAAGGGATGGGTCACCCTTTTTAAAAATTGGCCTAACAAGAGCAAGCTTCAAGCAGTCTGGAAAAGTGTTATTTCTGAAACATAGGTTATAAACAATACAAAGATGAACTATAACAAAAACAGGATAGAAAACTCTACAAATCAGTCTAAGGAAATATGGAGCATAGTAAACACAGAACTTAATAGAAATCGACAAACAAAACCAATACAACTGTCAATAAATGACCATAAAATATACAACAAACAGGATGTTGCAGAAACATTTGGGAAGTACTTTGCAATTATAGCAAAAGAGAAAATCCAAAACCACTTTAAACTCAACATTTCAATGAACCCAACGACTCTAGAACCACAAGTAAACACCATATTCTTAGGGCCTGTTACAAGGGAGGAAGTCGGAAGGATTATAATAAATCTGAAAAATAAAAAATCAACTGGTTTTGATGGAATACCAACAGAGGTTTTAAAGAATGTGCGCGAGGAGATAGAAGAGCCCCTTCAACATCTAATAAATAGTGCCTTTAGAGGCTACTATGATAAAAAATAGTATTACCAACATAAAATTTAGACATAAAAATTTACAAAATTTGAAGGATTTATTTTCTTTTTAAAATGTATTTTTCTTGATTATAAAAGGTGAAATAGAAAAAAATGTATAAAGCACATGTTTCATAAGGCGTTTTAGCGCACGTTGAAATAGACGCGTGCGCTAAAACCGCTTCTTATGAAACGTGTACTTTAATATACTATTATCTGCCGCATTTGCGGCAATAAAATAAAGTGTTCGTTTACTTCCGGAAATCACTCTGATAATGTACGGTTGACGATACAGATATTTATTTGTTCCAAAATATAAAAATTATAAAATAAAACATCGACGTTGTGGTCTACTGGTCAGCGCAGCGGCCTCACAGATCGTAGGCTCGGGTTCCATTCCCGGTGCCGGCAACGTCGATGTTAAATTTGGAATTTGGTTTAAGAGGTGGCGCCGTCTTTCGGAAGAGACGTTAAACTGTGGGCCCCGTGTCATGGATGTTGGCACGTTAAAGAACCCAACCCTCGACAAAGAGGGATTCGGCAAAAATTACCAGATAGTGTGTGACAAATTCCCTGGCGTCGGTGATTGGCCTCGTTGCGGAAAAAGGCCGACGTAAAATAAATTAATAAAAAAAAATAATAAAATAAAACAATAATTAATTAGTCTTGCAATCCGACCCTAAGTGTCCCTAAGATAATGTTTTTTCAAATTACAGTAGACTCCCGATTATCCGAAGTAATGTGGACCGGACCGATTTCGGATAATCGAAATTTCGGATAATCGAAATTTCGGATAATGCGGAGATTGAGGAAAATCATTAACTAGGAAAAGTAACTATATCTATGTACCTACTTTTATAGATGTACATACACACATAATAAATTGTAATACTTATGTAGGTAAGTATGTACATTAGTATGCGTTCATATTCATAAATTTAAGAAAGAGGTAATTGGTAGGGTAAACCCGGTAGAGATGGCGCAGCGGGTTAGATGGCGCAGTGCAATAATATCCCTAAACAAAATAATATCCGGCAACGTGGCCATCGCTACAGACCTTCATTTGCAAGTAAACGTCTATGCCGTTCACCTCGCGCCCGTCATTTGGAGTTAAGGTATGTTAATTTTCCTTTATATATTTCAGCATGTCCTTTTTTTTTCTAGATAATAAGTATTCTAATTATTTGGGTTAGGGTTGGGCGGTTATTGGAAAATAACCGGTTATTGATTAACCGGTTATTTATTACGTCAGGTTAACCGAGACTAGGTTAACTGGACAAAAAATAACCGGTTAATAACCTTTTCCAATTTTTCTTCCCATTGTGCCTTTCAATTTACCGTTATGACACAAGAATACAGTCTTCAAAGTAGAACTTTTATCTCTATTTTTTTTTCCTATTCTAGGGTTATAGTCAATAATGAGATCAAAGACACAAATTAACATATAGGTGTTGGCCATAGATATTTCCTTTTTTCTTTTTATTTAACTAAAGTTCAAACACAACCCTGTTAATAACCGATCTTCGGTTCGGTTCGGTTTAACCTGAGCAACAAAAAACCGAATTTTAACCGGTAAACCGATTTAAAAAAAACCGGTTATCAAATAACCGGTTATTTTTGCCCAACCCTAATTTGGGTGTCAAACTAGCCAAAGTTTTTACTAGTTGTAACATTGTCGCTTTGAAATGAGCATATAGTTTGTTTTCTAACCTTAAAATCATTCACATTGTTATTTGTTCCCGAGCACGTTACCGAGCCATCTCACCAAATGCAAGTTGGGTTAGATGGCGCGCGCCATATCACCCTATGTTGGTGCGCCATCTTACCCAATCTATTACATTAAACTGCTAAAATAATTAGCTTGAAGCTTATTAGATTAACTTTTTATTTTTTTTAGATGCCCACTATGTGGCACGAGACAAAATTTGAATATTTAGTTATTTTTTTTTATATTTTGTGTGAGCGCCATCTCACTCAGAGATGGACTTTTCTCTTATTTGAAAAAAAAGAGAACCATGTCTTATTCAGTTAAATTAAATGAATTTTTTTCGTATCCTCTACTTTTATTTTTCCCAAAAAAATTGTTTTTTTTACATTATGTGTTTACGCCATCTCACCCATACCCATGGGGTGAGATGGTTTTTTTCTGCTTTTTTTTAAAATACATTTTATGGTCATTAAAATTAAATTAAGTTTTGTTTTTTGTATCCTCTACTTTTATTTTACTCAGTATAATCATATAAAAAATAATTCTTACCTAAAAATTATAAATCTGATTTTTTATGCGACTTTGAAAAAACGTGCACTATCTCTACCGGGTTTACCCTACTTGTTTTATTTTTAAAGTACCTATGTCGATTTTTGGCCGCAACAACATAATGAACAAAACATTTCTTAGAAATTTCGTATAATGCGGAGGCAAAACAGGAATCATTTCGGATAATCCGGTTCATGGGTCGTTTCGGATAACGCGGAGTTCGCATAATCGGGTTTCGGATAATCGGGAGTCTACTGTACTTTTAAAAGCCGAATAATATTAGTTTTTTTATATCAGATTCTATATGGTTATACAGGTGACAATTTAAAAACTTGAAATGGCCATATCTTAGGAACGAAAAACTGAAGAAAAAAACGCAAAAAACAATTTCTATAAAACGAAGGGGGAACAAAAAGAAGCGTATTATCCCACCCTTATCTGCAACCCCTTGGACAGGGTGAGATACACTCCTAAACTCTTAAATAGAAAGGGGGGTCAAATGATACATCGTTTTGAAGCTCTTGAAAAATGCTTTCCAATGGTACCATAGAAAGCTACATTTCAGGAAATTCTTCTCTGTTTATTTAAGAAAACAATAAATGAAAACACAAATTTGAAATTTTTTATTATTATTTAATTAAATGTTCAAAATGATTTCCGTTGTTTTGAAGACAAGCCTACTTTCAAATTCTTCACGTACATTTGCAAATGTTTCCCTGGATATAGCACTGCATTCCTGAACTATTCTATGCTGAAGTTGCTCTAGTGACTCAGGTTGCGTTTTAAAAACCACAGATTTTAGGTGACCCCACAAAAAGAAGTCAAGAGGTGTTAGGTCCGGGGATCTAGGTGGCCATTCAACAGGACCTCTTCTTCCAATCCACTGGTTGGGATAATTATCATCCAACCACTGCCTAACGGGAACTACATAATGCGGAGGTGCTCCATCCTGTTGGAAATGTAGTAAGCGTTCTTCTAAAGATAAATTTCCGAGTATGTCCCTCTGATTTTCTAATTCTCGCACTATTAGTGGTTTGATAGACCTCTAGCATTTCAGCATACCTGTCGCCATTTAAATTTCCTTGTATAAATATTGGGCCGATAATACCATTTCCCAATATACCAGCCCAAACATTAATTTTCTGGGGGTACTGGGTATCCTTCTCTAAATACGTGGGGGTTTTCGTCATTCCAGTAACGACAGTTTTGCTTATTAACACGCCCATTTAAATACAAGGTACACTCATCACTGAAGCAAATATTTTTAACTAGTCGAGGTTCTGGCGTTCTGCCGTGATTCTATCTGTCATTATTTCACAAAACTGAATTCTTCTGTCCGGGTCGTCGTCACCAAGTTCTTGCAGTATGTGCAGTTTATAGGGATAAAACTTATGAAATTTAAGTACCTTTCTTATTGATCACGAGTTGATAAAGTTGAATTCATTGCAAACTGCCCCAGAATTTCAATTTGCGCTGCTTCGTCGGCTAGTCTCGATTGATTTCTCTTTTTATTCGCGACAGAACCAGTTTCTTCAAATTTGGCTACTAGTTGGCGAACATACTCCGGGCTAACATTTTGACCTGGATGCCTTTCGTTAAAACGTTGAGCTGTCCTTAAGAAACATTGATCCTGGGAACCATAAATGAAAATAATTTCAAAAAACATAGCAAATAAACCAAAACAAAATACCTAGGCTTAAAATGTTTAGAATTCTTAAGAGATATCTCTTAATATGCCAGGATATTGGTAGCAATCATTTTGAACATTTAATTAAATAATAATAAAAAATTTCAAAATTGTGTTTTCATTTATTGTTTTCCTTAATAAACAGAGAAGAATTTCCTGAAATGTAGCTTTCTATGGTACCATTGGAAAGAATTTTTCAAGAGCTTCAAAATGATGTATCACTCGACCCCCTTTCTATTTAAGATTTTAGGGGTGTATCTCACCCTGTCCAAGGGGTTGCAGATAAGGGTGGGATAATACGCTTGTTTTTGTTCCCCCCTTCGTATTATAGAAACTGTTTTTTGCGTTTTTTTCTTCAGTTTTTCGTTCCTAAGATATGGCCATTTCAAGTTTTTAAATTGTCACCCTGTATATTATTGAACTATTATATTTAAAAGAAGTTCCAAATAAGTATAGCGGGAATGAGGGCAGGCAATGAAATTACACAATAATTGTGTAATTAAATATAAATATAAATTACAATAATTGTAAATTAAGTAATAAATAACAATAATTAATACAATTATTGTATTTATCCCAACGTTTCGTTTTATATAAAAACTTTTCAAGTGTCTGAAAAGAGAAAGAGAAGACAATTACAATAAATTACTTAATGCGAATAAAATTTATTTTTCAATTTTATTCGCATTAATTTATTATTTAAAATTTTAAGTTTATAAGAAGCATTTTTTATTATGTTTTTTATATGTGGTTCAAAGGTCAAATATTGATCAAAAATAATAATTTTGAAATCAGTGTTGATTATTATTTTTGAATGAATACATTTTGGACCGATTAAAAGTAAACTTGTCTTGTTTTCATTAAGTTCTAAGCCTTGATCCTTTATTACTTGGGCAACATTAGAAAGATCTTTATTTATCAATAAAATCCAATGCAGTTATAATTTTTTTAATATTTGATAATATTTGTTCATCATCGGCAAAAGCTAATAGATTACCATATTTCATGGATAAATAAAAATCATAATGTATAAATTATAAATAATAAAAGACCCAGTACATAGAGTTGGGCATGGTCAGTTGACCACGGTCAATTGACCGGGCAATTGACCATGACGTATTTGACCGGTCAAATTAGGTCAAAATATATCAATTTTATTTTATTATTTATGCATTTGTGATCTGTCCAGATTACCTCCTTCCACCCAGGATAATGTTTAGTGTATCGTTATAGCGCCATTATTTAAGAAAACAATAACACCTGATTCTGGGAATCCCAATAGTCGGCCTCGTTTATAAGTGGTTCCCGGAACGGATTCAATCCCAATGAAGGAAAGGAATAGAGAAGTTATTGTTATTTTCTTTTTATACCATTTTCATAGACATTTTCTTCTCAGTCTATTTTATAGAATGTGTACCTGGATGGACCTAACTATATCATCCATTTGACCACCCTGTATAAAATTTAGGTCGGCAATTGACTTTTCAGAACAAGCAAAACTTGTTATAAAAAATTAATTTTTTCCAAAATACCAAATAAGAAATTTGGCAAGTATAGTTAGGTTCGTGCACTGCATTTTTAAATTTTAATTTATTTCAGTCAATTGACTGGTCAATTGACCGGCCAATTGACCAAAAACAAATTGACCGGTCAAATCCACAACCCTACCAGTACAGATTCTTAAAGAACTCCTTAGGAATTTGAAACATCATAAAGAAATTAGTTTGAAATTCTTGTAATTTGAGATCTATTTGATAATTAATTTGCAAATCATTCACAAGTGTCTTTATTAAATCCTATATATTTAAGTTTTACAAGTAATAATTCATGATTTAGTTAGAGAATCAAAAGCCTTCGCTGAATCTAGAAAAACGATACTAGTAACAAAATTTAAATCGCTCAGAAACCAGATTGATTGCTAGGTAAAATATTATAGTTATCTAAATAGGATATAACGTTGTTTAAAATCCTCCGTGTATACCAGTGTATAATAGTCTTTGTTTAAATATTTAGGTATTGTTTTATGTGGCGTATAAAAACTATTCTACTAGTCGCATTTTATTACACTAAACCTATAAATTGTGGTGCAAAATAACCAGATTGTTTTTAAAATCGTGCAGCCGTAAAAGTACTATAAGATAAGCGTTTGAATACGAGCCTGTCGTTCACAATGATCTGCTAGCTATAGATGCCGCACGCCATTCATAAACGCTATTTAAATCTGCTGACAAAATCGTTTGTAGGAGAGAGGAGGTGAAGGCCCAAGGGGGCCGGGAGTGGGGATTACGTCGGTCCAGTTAGAATTTTACCTCGTCACTATGCGCTATCATATGGTCACAGCGGCGTCTCGTTTCAGGGTTCACAATAAAATATAATGATTATAATTATCCAATCTGAAATTAAATATTTTTTAACTTTTGTGAAAAAAAGGGTTTGTAGAACAGTAAAGTTTAATGTATGATTGAAAAAAGGGTCCGCGGAGCAATAAAATTAAATGTAAGTTAATTACTGTTTGTAATAATTATTTTCTACTACTGTATAAATAAATTAACTTTCGGACCCTAGCAACACGAAAGAAAACGAAAGTAAATGTTACAGTTACCTGAATATTATCCGTTGTTAGCTACGAAAGTAGGTTGCTAGCTACGAAAGTAATACTTTCGGTGCCAGGACAAAAAAATCGAACTGACAGACTCTGACAGTACTCAAATAACTAGTTGTCAACAATACTCAAATAACTAGTTGTCATGGATTATTTTACAGGTCGAAAAAAAAGCTTATTTTATCAATTTAATTTGAATAAAATCAAAGTTTATTACTTAATAATATATTGATCAGAGAACAGTAGTAGAAAAAATTTAATACATTACACGATGCGAAAGCCTTTTTTTGTGGTCGGAAGTGTTAAATCACCTCGGCTTTGCCTCGGCAATTCAAAAACCTCCTCACACCAAAAAATTAACTTTCGCATCTAGTAATGTAAATAACTATTGTAAGGGAAACTTTGGATAGCTATAAATTTAACATTATTTGGTGAACTGAACTCACCTAAAAATAATTACACTAGGTAGGTACCTACTTAAAACACGGTTCTTAAGGTTTTATTCAAATTTAAAAGAAATAAGTTTACAAAAACCAAGTTCTTTTTACGTTACTTTTAAATGGCGAAGCAAAGCACAAAAAAGATTTTTCTTCCCCCTTGTCGCGGTCAAGGATGCCCCTCTCTATTTCCCATACGAACTATAGGAAGTTGTTCGCGAAGTTCCTTTAAACTTAGCTCAGCAAAGATATTTACTTTGCTTAGCTGTTTAAAAGGAGCAAATGGAAAGTATTTATTGACTTGCAATGATTGACTATGGGTATAGCCCGAAAATGGTATTGATAACAGAAAAAAAGGTCATTTTCGGACATTCAATAATTTTTTACTTTTATACGTTAAATATTATAATTTTATGCCAAAAATGTAAAGTACCTGTTAGTTATTTTTGCCACCTACCTACGCCTATGAATAGTTAATCCCAACCGACAAATAACCCAACTTTTTATGTACTCACCTATGAAAAGTAACTGCAGAATTATTATATTACGCATTCTTGAACAATTCACACCTGTGACCTATCTTAATTAGTCTTCAAAAAAATATCACAAAACACTAAACACACAGCAATTATTACACAATACCGATAAACCGAAACAAATTTCAAACAAACTTTCTAAGAACGACCAAATTGAACCCTTTATTTCTCTGTGCACCAAACGTCAATGAAATTATGAATGAAATACGTCTGACGAATAGGAACGCGGCCTCTTTTACGTTGCCAAACTGCATAGTTTTTAAGGGAAATGTTATGGGTTTTAGACAAAGAAATAAAATTTACCACATAACGTCATATTTTTCTCTTCTGCAAATAGTAAAACCTATAGATTTATGGCTTTAGGGATGAATATGTTTATTGGTATTATGAAATATTATTTCTATTTTTGAAATTGTAGATTATTTGTTCTCAATAAAAGACGTTTAGTATTATTACTATCATTATTGTGTTAATACTTACTTTTAAGAGCATACGTTTGGCAAACAAAGTGGAGGGGCGCAATTGGGAGCAGGAGTTACATCAGAATGGGATACGATTTTGTCAATAGATTCATTTGGTATTGCTTCATCTATAGCTAGCAGATCATTGGTCGTTCAGGTCGAGAGGCCACGTGTATTTGTTTATATATCCTGCCAGTTGAAAATAAATAGACTTTAGAGGGATAATAGAAGTAACTATGTAAAAATTGACGAATTTCAAAAAAAGTATGTCACAGAGAACATCGTGGTTCTAAGACGACGACTTATTAAAAATTTGTATCGTTTTCTCCTTTCTCTATCGCATGTTTCATTTAGGAAAGTTCAACGCGTTGGGTCCACTAGACGATAATGAAGAAGAAGAGAAATCCGAAAACGAAAGTGAAAATTCTGAAGAAGAATCTGAAAATACTGAGAATAGTGAGACTGAAGAAGATAAAGAAATTGAGCTGGTAAGTTATAGGTTGCAAGGTCTAAGGGCAATAGCTGTAGCTTTAAGTTGTCAGCTGCTGAGTTCTTTAATTGTACCTACTTATTTCTAATATTTTGGAAGCTGTTTTTTCTGCTTTTGGTTTGTCATAGCCTCCTTCTACTGTGCATTGTTATTTTGGTGGAATTACTTATATTCCTTTAACCGGTAGTTATAACCAAACAATTGACATTTACCGACAAACAGAGCTGCCAGTAATTGAATTAAAATAATTGAGAAATCGCGTTCAATTACTTTTAAAAATAGTAATTGTAATTGATTTTCGAATTATTGTGATAAAATAATTGTAATTGGTTTTAAGAAATCTGGGTAATTAAATTACTTAAAAGTAATTTAATTATTTTAAAAGGTAATTGAATTACTCTCAAATAATTCAATTACATAAAAAGTAATTTAATTACTCCCAAATAATTCAATTAGAATAAAGGTAATTTAATTACTCCCAAATAATTCAATTGTACATAAAAAGTAATTTAATTACTCCCGAATAATTCAATTAGATTAAAAGTAATTGAATTACTCCAAAATAATTCAATTCAAAAATTTTCATAATTCCTTTAATTTTTTTTCCCTAATATTACGTTTGTTTTATTTCAACAAATAAATCATATTATACAGTGAGGACCTAAAGTCCGTCCCCCCCCCTCTAACTTCTTAACCGTTCGTTATATTTCAATGAAATTTTGAACGATAATATTTGAGCAAGTTTTGCACTTTTTGACATACCAATGATAGCTTTAAATGTCAAGATGACAGCTGGGTCCGGTTTTTGGAATATTTTTTTAAACGGAACACCCTGTATATTTTTATATTTTGAAATTCCACATAAAATTATAATTATTTTTTATTAAATGCATTATTACTCTATACTTCATAGTTTTCGAGATATTGACTCTCGAAAAGTGACATTTTTAAACTTTGACAGCTTATAACCTTCTAACAGTACGTCTTAGAGCAAAACGGCTTCCATGTCCCTATCTTCAATTTTTATTATCTTCCCAAAAAAATCAACTTCCGGTTAAACCGGATGTAACTCGAAAGCAGGAAATATAGTTGTTCCGGTTTAACTGGAAGTTGATTTTTTTGGGAAGATAATAAAAATTGAAGATAGGGACATGTAAGCCGTTTTGCTCTAAGACGTACTGTTAGAAGGTTATAAGCTGTAAAAGTTCAAAAATGTCACTTTTCGAGAGTCAATATCTCGGAAACTATGAAGTATAGACTAATGGTGCATTTAATAAAAAATAATTATAATTTTATGTGGAATTTAAAAATGTAAAAATATACAGGGTGTTCCATTTAAAAAAAAGATTCCAAAAGCGGACCCAGCTGTCATCTTGACATTTAAAGCTGTCATTGGTATGTCAAAAAGTGCAAGACTTGCTCAAATATTATCGTTCAAAATTTCATTAAAATATACCGAACGGTTTAGAAGTTAGAGGGGGGGGGGACGGACTTTAGGTCCTCACTGTATAAAAAAGACAGTTATTATTGGTCAATTTGTTAAAGGTAAGTAGGTACTTATCAAAATTATTAGCTCAAGTTTAACGATAAATTTCTAAATTTCTTTCTATAATAAAGTGTGATAGTAAAATTACTCAGAGTAAGTTACTTGCCAAAAAAGTGCCTATAATTTATAGATCCAGAGTAGTTCAATTACTTTTAGGGTACCTAGTTCCATTACTGGAAAGTAATTGAATTAGTATAAAAGTAATTGAATTAAACTCAGTAATTCGAATGCGATAATTGATCAAGGAATCAATTACTTTTAGTGGGTAATTGGTAATTGTAATTGAATTACTTTTTAAGAGTAATTCAAATTCAAATTCAAAATTCTCTTTATTCCCAAAATAGTAGTATAATACTTATATAGTGGTCGGACGTCAAAATAAGCACTTACATTAAAAAATAAAAGAAATAGCAATAAAATAGATCGAATAAACAGACACATTTAAAAACGATACAGGTTATAGTAATAAAATAAACAGAAAGGACGCTTTTTCGTTTACAAAACAGATTAAAATCGAATAACATTCACTGAACATTCAATGTTCGACCACCCATAGCATCGCACAACCTACGAGTTGAGGAATTCCTCAATACTGTATGGTTCTAGGCTTACCAGATACTCGAAAATAGATTTTTTATACTTAGCAAGGCTTTGATGTAAAAAGATTTTAATGTTGTTTGGAATTTTATTGTAGAAAATGATTCCATTGTAAAGTGGAGATCTTTTAAATAGGGATAGTCTGTGACAAGGTATGTTATAATTAGGAGTTCTAGTGTCATATTGAGCATGTGTGTTGCGAAAGGGTTCGTAATAATTTTTGTGCTTGTAGAAAAATAACAGCATTTCGTAAATGTAGACAGCACTCACAGTGAGCATATTATGTCTTTTAAAGCTTGTTCTACATGTACTATTGCCTCCCATACCCGTGAGTATTCTTAAAGCTCGTTTCTGGATAATGAACGGTGTTCCTGCACCCACTCCCGATCCCCAGAATATGATTCCAAATCTTAAAATTGAGTAAAAATATGCATAGTACACTGTTTTTAGAGCATACGGGGCAAGGTACCTCCCCATGGTTCTTAACGCGTAGGTGGCCGACGATAACCTCCCGCACACATACTCAATTTCGTTCTCCCATTGCGACAGCTTTGCCGACAAAGCCGATGCAGGCAGAAATCTTTTAATTTAAATAAATATAACTATATTTTGGGAAAGAGTAGCTATTTAATTTAATTAAATTGCGCAAATAGATTAAATAAATTGGCCATAAAATAAAATTTTTATTCGAAATTAAAAAATCGACATACCTATAACCATTACTATGAGATCCCGGGTCCGTGGTCCACGGAATACCGGTAGTAACGCCACTGGTCTTTCGAAATATATCCAGCGAATATCTTCCAATGGTTTATCTACTAGATATAACTTCAAGCTATTATAATTTAAAAAAAAAACCACGGTTAGACCAACAGTTAGGTACCAGTTAGACCTTAACAGTTTTTCCTTTTCAATTTTTTTTTATCTTGTAGGTGCCAGATGCAAGTGCAGAAGTAACGGTGGAAGAATTTTTAAGGGTGCCAAGTGCCCAGAATTTGTTATCATTAGGAGAAAACAGGGAGCAACTAATTTTAAATGAAGTCAAGGTAATTTATTTTTAAATATTATACTGTTTTTAATAAATATGAGTTAGAGCCGACGGCTCAGTCCAAACTGATATATTGATGGGGCATGACTATGGAGGACTTGAGGTAGGAGGCCGATCGCAATGCATTGGATTCGGTCCCAAATTAGCATCGGTAATTCAGCTTTACGAGTCGCCGTAAGATGGCGCTTGTGTTCGAAGTGGGCTATCAAATAAATGATTTCTTATGGACGCGATAACTATTTTTATTTAAATTAGTTCTTTAAGGAACAAATAAGGACTTTTATATGAATTTACACTTACTTTGTTATACTTATTAGTAAACTCGGCCTGTATAAAGTTCCAACGATGCTTGGTTTTTAAAATACAGGGTATAAAAACATTCTAGCTATACCTTTGGAGCTAGAAAGAGACTTATTTGGCTGCGTTTCCTCTCTGAAAAAGATCCTGTCTTACACCCCGACACAAAGCAAACTCTACTTTTATAAATTGTACCATTATTCATTATAAATATGGAAATCAATTACAATACAACGTTATTTGTCTTGTCTTGTCTTCAAACGTTATTTTTATTTCGAAAATAAAATGTCAATTTGGTCAATTTGTCAAAAGTAAAAGTAAAAAACAAAGAAGAAGAAGACGACACCAGCCCACTTGCGACGCGAGAGCATCTATCGGCCAATAGCGAACTAACCAAAAAACCGGGACATAATTTAAAAATGCTGCCATTGTCGATCGGCCTCCTACCCTCTAGTTCTCCATAGGCATGACTAACTGTAATATTTTTTATATTCTTATAAATCATCTTTATTTCCTTAGAAAAATGGCCAGATCGACATAGACAGTTACATTGTAAATCTAATGAAGGTAGCTGCACTCAGCGATAACGCTAAGCAAGAAATTGCCCAGTACTCATCGAAAATAGTGGAAAACCTGTACAAGGAGTTGTTCACTTGGGCGCAGAAGCACAACACTCTCTCTTTCGTCAACAATAGTATTTTGGTCAATTTAGGCTTGATTAAGGTATGACTTTTGGAATTGCAGTAAGTGCGCCTGATAGAGGTTCAGTCAAGTCAAATTTCTCTAAGATCACGGCGCATCGTTACTGTCACCTGTCATTTATGGGACATGGACATGTTAAACTCTGTTCTATTTTAAGTTAAGATGTTGGCGACAGAAACAGGACTGGGCTTATTTCTTTTACCATAGCATTTACTATATTTTAAACTTATACGATGGTCTTAATGGTTTATTAGCATAATGGCTTGCAAAAATACAGCGTTAATTTTATTTACAATCGAAACATCGAACTCAACGTGCAATAGATTAAAAGTGTTATGGGATTATTCATTTGTAAAACATAGAATCACATTTAACGTGCACTAAACATGCCAATGGAAAACACTATGAACCCTGGCAACATACAAGAGTTTTTCCGCCCAAATATTGTAGTTACGAGCCAATCAAGCGGCGCGCCTGCACATGTTTCGCGTTCAATGCTGCGTTGCCATATTATTTACGTTCACGGCGTAGTACAAAGCCGCCAAAATGCCGTGTGTTTTTAAATACAAACAACTGGATTAATTCTCAGTGAGCGCCCTATCCCTATTAAAATTGGTAAACTAATAATATTAAATTTACAATAGCAGATGATGATAAATGAAATGTTTGTTATTGGAAACAGGAGAGTTAATTAACCTTAACTATGGTTTATTCTACTCACCGTTCAACTTAAATAATAAACACCAAGAAAATTTAGTCTCTCGAACCTGACGCGTGAGCTTGCTACGGCCCACTCTTGAACTGGGAACTTTTAGGAAGAAGCCAGTATCAGCTGTTAATGTCACATGTGGGTGTCACCCACAGACATATAATTTATAAAGAAATAAATAGGTACCACTAAATAGTTATATTTTCACAAAGATTAAAAATTAACCGAAAACCACCAAAAGCAGCTGAACAACTCTACGTTCGTACTTTCGAAAATGAATAAATATGTAAAATTCTGCGTCCCGCGTAGTAAAATGGACTACAACGACCGTACAACGTTGCCACGTTGATCTCCCTAAAACATTATAACAAAACAAAATATAAACAATGGGGTTTGTTTTACTTTAACCGTATACGTATACCGGGTGTTTCTCAAAAGACGTTCACCCCTATAAATTTTCTGTATTTATAGATATTAAAATGAAATTTTGAAATTATGCATAAGAGATGAGTCTGCATTTATTGGCATCATTTTCAATTTGTTAGCACTTCCGGTTTGACCGGAAGTGACCTTGACTTTGGTATTTTAAATGGGACATCTTGTATATTTTTACTTAATGGGATTAGGCATAATATTCTGAGTAAAATGACACCTCACTTGTAATTTTTTGACGTGTTATAACATTTTTATGTTTATTTTTTATGTTCAATCTAGAGTGCTACAAATTAATTAAATCTGTTAATTTATAGTCAAGTAGCATATGAAAATTAATAAAATAATTAAAATTATTAAATTAAATAATTAAAATTATGTCATAATAATTGACTTTCTAAGTATCACAAGCGTTTAAAAAATGACATTTTGTTTTCTTGACGTTTACTCCATTTTTCCAAATGAAACGATGGTAGTTCACTAGAATATTTAAAACGACCATTTTTTTTTTCCAACAATTTGATACCATACACTCCCATGCTATTTTAAAATTGACACGAAAAAAATTGCCTTAAGTCCCAACCGCAAATTTAAAAGCATTTTGCATTATTGCCGCCCTGTCTTTTCTAAAGAAATATAAAGGCGGCTTTGAAAAACAATGGAATGGTTTTGAAAACCAATATGGTTTTAAATTAAAATCGTAATGTCATTCGCTTAAACTTACATTGTAAATCAGATAAAATGGTTAGTTTTACTAGGAATGAACAAATTGATATGCTCCCAATTTTTGGAGTGACCAGAAAAATTCTTCTGAAGCCGCAAGATTGTATGTATTTTATGTTTTATAAACTAATGACATTACAACTTTAAATTAAAGCCATAATATTGCTTTTCAAAACCATTTCATTGTTTTTCAAAGCCGCCTTTATATTCCCTTAGAAAAGAGAGGGCGGCAATAATGCACAACGCTTTTAAATTTGCGATTGGGATTTAAGGCAAATTTTTCAGTGTCAATTTTAAAATAGCATAGAAGTGTATGGTATCAAATTGTTGGAAAAAATGCTCGTTTTAAATATATCCTATGATGATGATGATTATGAACGTTTGTGAAACTTAGAAAGTCAATTATTATGACATAATTTTAATTTTCATATACTACTTGACTATAAATTATCAGATTTAATCAATTTGTAGCACTCTAGATTGAAAATAAAAAATAAACATAATAACAAGTCAAAAAATTACACGTGAGGTGTCATTTCACTCATAATGTTATGCTAAATAAGTAAAAATATACAAGATTTTCCATTTAAAATATCAAAGTCAAGGTCACTTCCGGTCAAACCGGAAGTGCTAACAAATGGAAAATTATGCCAATAAATGCAGACTCGTCTCTTATGCATAATCTCAAAATTTCATTTTAATAGGTATCTATAAATATAAAAAAGTTATAGGGGTGAACGTCTTTTGAGAAACACCCGGTATATTACAGGTCTGTGGTGTCAACTGTTGAAACGCTTTGTTTTTAGAAAATGCTGACTCTAGACACTGAAAATAATGGCAACTCTGTTCTAGCTTTTCGCCTTTAACCTTATTTTTGATAGTATAGTGGATTTCACCTTAGTTTTTAATGCCTTGACGTCTCTCTTGTCAAACATATTAGCCAACATGTGATTTTAAAATCCCTAATTCTATAAACGGCTTTCAGGCACGGGCATTGGCTAGATTGACAAGAGATGGATATATAACTGACCGTATAGTTACATGTACATGACGAAGATGCACACTACACAGTTCAATACGTTGCCCTTCAATGAGCTTAAACTCGTCAAAAGCACAGCATCGCTCGTATATGCCGTTAGTATGTGCATCTTTGTCTTACGCATTTGCTCTCGCATTGCTCTTTTCGTACTTCATTAATTCGATTGTCTCGTCGCGTTCTTTAAATATCACAGAGCCGCATTGGGACACACCGCGCACCGCGTGCGTTCTGCTGTTAATTCTTTATCGTTCGTGTTATTGTTTTTGGTATTTTTCAGGCAGCATTTTGCTTATATTTTGTGCGTATTAGACTTTTTGGTTTTAAGCTGCCGGACTGTGTGTATCTGTGACGTGTTTCTTTTTATGCAAAAGTAAGTAAATAATTATTAATGTCTCGGACGGTGACGGCGACATCGACAGCTTGTCAGATGAAGACCAAAAATAATAGGGAACTTGCAACAAAATTAAATTTGAAAACCACAGTGAACCATTAGGCTAAAATAAGTTTTACATACAGTTGTATTGAAGAGTGCTTAAGGTATCTGTTCTGCAAACGCATGGACAAAATTTTTTTTTGTAGTATCTACTTACATTATTTTTTCTTTATTCATTAAAAAAAAATACCTAATTCGATAACATTACAAACTTTTGTTGTTTTATTATAAACCAACGAAAAGTTAGACCTATTGTAAACTTCAAACTCTTTAGAACCTAGCCTAAAGAAAAAAATATCTACCCGTGAATAAGAAAATAAAAAAGTAAACAATAAGCTATTAAATATAATATATAGATTTTTTCAACTTAACACTGCATGGTCTAAAATCAAATTAAAGAACAAAATAATTCTTTAAAACGTATTATTGATGATACTAGATTCACGACTGCCCCTTGTATATTTTTTATTGTACTAAATTAAGTGTGTGTTTTAACCAAATTAACTATTAATAATTATTATATTATGAATAAAAATGAAATGAAATTGTTTTTCTGATATTCTATCCTATTTCCATTCACCTTCAGTGTTTTTTTTGAAATATCTTAAAAATTGCTTAGGTAATTCTCGTTTCCATCCATAATTACAACTACAAATAAATTGACCCATGTTCACACATAATTTTTAAGTCCGGCCCAGGCCAATCCTTAAGTTCTGTAAAAAGAAATGTTATAAATGACATGTGTCAGCGGCGGCCATTAAAAACTAAGGTGAAATTCACTATACATACTTATTGACGCTGTCGTACAATATTTTAATAGTTACTGATTAATGCCCAGTTGTATAGGTTCTGTTTAATTTGAACGCTAAAGATAAGCTTAAGCACCACTTTAATGTTAAGATTAATAAAATATAAACTAAAAACTGAACTTAACCCATCATATCTTACCGTTTTACAATTTGTTGCCTTGAACGTATAATATAATAATAAAATCACATCATCATCATATTTTATAATATAAGTATTTTAGGATTTTTAGGTTATATGTTAGAAGTATGTCATTTTTTCCTATTTTAATCCTAAGATTGATTTTCAACGGGTGCTTTTTGGCCTGTTAAATTAACTGTTAGTTAAACCCCAAGTTTGGCGCTAATCGCAACCTATAATTCCAAACCAACGGTTAATCTGAACATTTTTAGATAACCGCAACCTATAACAATGAAATGCCGATTAACCGGAACCTATACAACTGGGCATAAGGTGGAATTCTCAACGTCATTCCATCTTTTGCCAACCTATAACCTATTTCGCGTTGCTTTTTTTAGTTTATTATTTGATTAACTGTTACTAACATTAAAATTAAATCAATATCGTCGGTACACTATTTAGGTAATATCTGACGTATTACAAAAATATCAATTTATTTCATTTCTAATTCTGGGAGAATTGTATAGTGAAAGAAGAATGACATAATAATGTTAAAAAAAATCTTACCCGATGTTTTTCGCTATACAATTCTTCTAAAATATTTAATGAAATTCCTTGATATTTATTTAATATGTCAATTATTACCTATAAAATATGAAGACGATAATGATTTTATTTAAATTTTGTGTAATAGCTAGAAAAATTAAATAAATATACGCGAAATAGGTTAGGTTGGCAAGCATGTTGATACTCCCACCTTAAGGAAATAATTTAAGCTACTCACTGAATATATATAAATTACTCAATATAAGTCACAACGAAACACGTCTGAGAAATGGTTCTGACTAAACGAAAGAAAAGACTGCAATTCTGAATCATTATTGTGTTTTAGAGTGAAGATAAAAAATTTAAACCAGTGTGGAATCTAACAGGCTGCTTAAATTCACTTAAAAATATATCGAAACATAACTTTGTCCCTGAAAGCACGAAGGATACAATCAAAGTATTTATGCAGAGGCAAGTAGAACCTTAAGAACAATTTTTTTTTGTACCAAAATTAACCCTTTATTGAAATTTTTTTTAATATATGATTTTTATATAAAATTTTTAAACGGTTGTTTTATTTTCTAGGGAAATAGACAGGAATGGCGAACATTTGCCACTTAAAAAAGACATTTTAGCTGCGTTTAAATAAGAGGAACTGTAAAAGTGTAAATATCTAAGAATTAAGAAGTAAAAATAGATTTAAGTTTAAAAGCATTTTTGTTATTAGAAATTTGTATACAAAAAAATACAGGCCTGGCGACGCAACGTCTGGGTGGGCTTTTGCACATGTCTATGTTTTGCACGCCTAGAAACAGAGGCGCAGGCTGGGGGGCTGGGCCCCTTCAACTAGGGCTGAGCAAAAATTCGATATATCGAGTAACTGTATTTAAAAAATAAAATATCGATATTGATATTTATCGATATATCCGATCACATCGATTTTTTGATGTTGGTATAAGAATGTCGCCTAAATATTTGGATGAATATCATCTTAACATAGTATAAAACAAAGTCGCTATCGCCCGTCCTGTCCCTATATGTGCTTAAATCTTTAAAACTACGCAACGGATTTTGAAGCGGTTTTTTTTTTAATAGATAGAATGATTCAAGAGGAAGGTTTTTATGTATATTACATGCATAATATTATAGAGAAACACTGATTAATTAGAGTAGGGAGAACGAACGACCCAACCTAACCGGTCCCCGGCCCGTTCAACGATCGATCCGAAGCACCGAAGTCGGAATAGACGAAGACAGACTATGTTTTATGCATGGATGTGAATTGTGGACGGGCCGGCAAACGGTTGAGTTTGAGGTTTGTTCGCCTTATTATCTCACGTCGTATAATGCCGGGCTGCAACGCAGGCCGGGTACACGCTAGTTGATAATAAAAGGAGGGAAGAATGCGATAATCATTATTGTTTTTATTCTTTATTTACGCCTTTACCTGATTTGTTTAGTGTTTAATGTAATTTTTGACTGTCACTAATGAATTTTTATACATGTATTTTCTAGGGCTGGGCAAAAATTCGATATATCGAATAACGATATTTAAAAAATAAAATATCGATATTTATATTTTTTTAATATCGATATTCGATATTGGAATTTCTATATCGCGCAGCCCTGCCCGAACAAACCCAACCTCTCCAAGCAGAAAAGTATAGGGGAAACGGGGGAATGGCGGTCACCTAAGAGAAATCTGATATAACATGAATATTTGTCAATGTTTTTTAATATATTTAAGGTCGACACAAGAGAAAGTTAGTAGCTTTCAGAAGCCTGGGTCAAAAAAGTTTAACTTAACTATATACCTCAAAAAATAAGAAAAATAAAATATGGCCGCCTGACCGTTAACCCCATGACCCGGGTAATGACGGTTACCTAAGTGGGTAATGGCGGTCATATAATTATGTTAGAAAAAATAACGAAAATGCAGTGTTTTTAGCAGAATTTTATTAAAAATTAAAGAAACTTAACAAACCACAACACACAAATCTCTTAAACAAGTAAGAGACTTGTGGTTCTAATTCAGGATGCTGAATTCGGTCAGTGAAAAGGATAATTATGTCATTGTTCTTTTACTATACAAATCTCCTATATTTAACGATTAAATAAATTGATGTTTTTGTAATAATATGGCAGGTATAGTATTTGTAGAATTATACCGTTGATCTTTTGACTGCAATAAACCCTCATTATCCCTTTCACCATAAAATAAATAATGAAATCCCAAATTTTAAAACCTTTTCGAGCAGAGCCGGTCCAGGTACAAATTCTATTTATACCTATGCTTGATTCATACATAAAAATACAAACTGATTTTTAATAATTTTAGTATAATTATGTTAGAAAAAATAACGAAAATGCAGTGTTTTTAGCAGAATTTTATTAAAAATTAAAGAAACTTAATTTTTCCATATCGCTGCTTCTCGGGTGTAAGTTTACCAACAACATCGTCGATGTGAAGAACTTTCAGCCTTTCTTCGTTTATTTATTTTCATTGTTTCATCACTACATACACGCCCTTTTATCCTTTTGAACTGCTCGTTTTCTTTTTTCACGCTGACAACGTTTCTCTTCCTTTTCTTTCTTCCTTAATCCTTCCTTAAATCCTTTAATTCTATTTAGACTTATTGCCTCGGGTTTTTTTCGCAATGAAAATAAAAAATGTCTTCTAAGAAACCCCTGTAACCAATCTTGGCGAGCCATGCGACTTTTTTAGTTAAACATATGCGTTATTCTTAACTGCTCAGCATATTCAAAAATCAGTTTTCGCACCTGCATGGGACTTAATCCGTAATACATATTGGCCAACGTTTTCGCATTATTGGTAATTTTAGCTTCCTGTTCTTGAGTGAATACGGGTTTTCTCCCCATTGAGGAGCCCCTACTTTCCTGATGTACTTTTTTGCCGCTTTTCGTTGGCTTTCGCCATTTTCAACATCTCTGATGGCATTTGCAAGATCTTTTGCAGACCACTGGGCTTTTTCAGTCTTTCCTTTTCAATTTCTTGGTAAATGCAATAAAAAAATATCAAGACAGGGGTAATGGTGGTCACTGACTGTCATTACCCCGAGGGTGCAAGCGGACATTAAAACTTTTTTATAACAAGGCCCGTTCGATATCAAGGGAATTGGCAATATAATAATATAAACAATTATGCATACCTTGTAAGAAACCTATTTCCTGTTAAAAATATTAATAAATATATAAAGTTCAGCAACTTAAAAACCGTACGTGCAAAATAAGATCTTCAGGTCTAAAATTTAGAAATCAACTGTTGCGCGGTTCTCGTTCAACTGAAATGGGTTACTACGTTTGCCCTGTAATTTAAGTGTTAATTATAAGATGGCGACACGTTATTAAGCGCTTTCCTGTTAGTAATCCTGGAGATTTGTCTGTGACCATCATTCCCCGGTGACCGTGATTTCCCCGTTCTCCCCTACTTAATATGAACTGATAAAGATATTTTTGTGGTATTTTTTTAACAAAAGTAAAAAGTAGAAATATTGTAGAATTGTATAGCGAAAAGTGTCGAGTGAGATTTTGTTAAAACATAATGGGCTTTTTCACTAAATTTTGATTTTTACCCTATCGCATAAACAAAGAAAAAATAAAATTTTCTACAGTTTCAGTTTTTAAAAGTTTGAATTATTAAGATACGCTCTTTAATAAAAACACGGGAATAAACTCAGTGACGTCGCATCTGCCTCGACCCATGGGACCGAGTTATTCAGCTGAAGATCGAACTACCTGAATATTGAGCGGGTTGTTTCTTGTTTTTTAAGCTGTTCTTGTCTATTTAGTTTATCCAAACAAAGATAGCAATATAATCCGTCGAGACGGAATTTCGCGGATAATGGGATGAGACGTAATAAAGTTTTGATATCATGTTTTCAAACTTTCTGCTTTCTCTGCGTCTTTTTAATTATTTTGTGACCAGTGTTGGGCAAAATTCAAAAATCATTGATTTTTATTGATTTTTTTTATTGATTTTATTAAAAATTTAACATTTTTCTCTCTTTCTAAATTAATACAAATTATTTTAATGTCTGTCTAACAATATAGTAGATCTAAATTCTATATACCCAAGATATTCTCAGAACGCGCTTCTAAAGTTTATATTATGTATTATATAGGTATAGGTACACCTACTAATTTTTTATTTCTTAAAAGCGCGAGTTCTATAAATACTTATACTGTTGATTTTTGAAAATATTTTTTTAATATGTTATATGGTTCATTGTTCTGAATTAAAAATAAATAGGATCATTAAATCATGATTAAAAAAAATAAGTGATAAGTACCTAAGTTATTTAAATCAGCCCAACCCTGTTTGTGACCCTCTCTAATAAGATTTGTCTTATTGGAATGTATTTTCAATAGGTTCTAATCACAAACAAATCTCTTAAACAAGTAAGAGACTTGTGGTTCTAATTCAGGATGCTGAATTCGGTCAGTGAAAAGGATAATTATGTCATTGTTCTTTTACTATACAAATCTCCTATATTTAACGATTAAATAAATTGATGTTTTTGTAATAATATGGCAGGTATAGTATTTGTAGAATTATACCGTTGATCTTTTGACTGCAATAAACCCTCATTATCCCTTTCACCATAAAATAAATAATGAAATCCCAAATTTTAAAACCTTTTCGAGCAGAGCCGGTCCAGGTACAAATTCTATTTATACCTATGCTTGATTCATACATAAAAATACAAACTGATTTTTAATAATTTTAGTCTTTAGTGGTTTTCCGGCGAGTAATTTTTAGTTGGGCTTATTAGTGGTAGAATGTGGCGTCCTTGGAATTGTGCTTCAAGTGTAATTTTTAAAAGAAAGCATTTATCTACCGATGCCAAACTAATAATTAAAAATGTGTATCAATCTTTGTTGAGTAGAAATTTTAATTCGATGGATTTAGCAGATACGTTTACTTTGACAAAAACTCTTTTATCTTCGGTAAGAGATATTACTTAAACTCTTAAACCTGTTAATCCTAGAAAAAATCGGAGTGATTCTGGCACATTTAGAAGCATTGACGAAAATAACATGGCTTTATTAAGAAGAAAGATTTACCAAATGTATGAGGCACAACCTGTAGCCACTTTGATTTCCCTCTAAGATTAAAGACGAAACAAATATATCTCTTGTTGCCTTTCAAGCCTTAGGAAAATATTGCGTAAAATGGGTTTTAAATACCGAATATTAATAAAAGACAAACATAAATGGAATCTCAACGTTTACGGGAATGGAGACTTAAATATTTAACAGCTGTTAAACAATTTAGAGAAGAAAATCGTCCAATTATTTACCTTGACGAAA
This sequence comes from Polydrusus pterygomalis, assembly GCA_963969555.1. Taxonomy (NCBI): domain Eukaryota; kingdom Metazoa; phylum Arthropoda; class Insecta; order Coleoptera; family Curculionidae; genus Polydrusus; species Polydrusus pterygomalis. The sequence goes on from OZ018382.1 coordinate 29,797,160, forward strand.
CATGGTTCGATACCCATGACACTCCAAGAAAAGGTTGGGATGATTCTTCCAAAAAATGTCAAACCAAGGCACCATCAAATAAAGGCAAAAGAATCACAATATTACATGCTGGTTCAGAGAACGGGTTTGTTCCAGATTGTCAATAGTTTATTAGAATTTAATTAATTTTTATTGTAGGTACTTGTTAAGTATCCTAATAGTTATACTTTTAAATTATATTATTTTCAATTATCATTAATTATTGTTATCCATTATTTTACATTTATTATAGGTACCTCTATACTTAAAACTAAAAATACCTATCTATTTATTTCAAATTATAAAAATAAATCATGTGGTGTAGGTACATTTTCAAGCCGACCCTGATCCCATTTAATCCGTTGAAGAGGTTGAGGCGTATACAATAGGGTTTAATCAGGTAGTTTTTTTTTGGCAGTAAGAGTCAACGGTATAATTCTGCAAATACTATACCTAAACCTATACCTACCTAAATAATGTACAGACAATCTTGATTTTATTTAAATTTTAGTTAACAAAATATTAAACTAAAAAAAAAAACACGCGAAATAGGTAGGAAATAAATTAAATATTGATCATTCAACGACCGGGCAATGACGAAATATTTGTTATTATTATTCTTTATACTTATTCTCCTCAAATATAGTTTAAATATAATTTTATATTTATTTGACAAGAGTTAATGGCTTTATTTCAATAATGATCTTCTACAGTGTGACCAGTCCGCATCATATGGGATTTTTTTATTAATATTTCGAATAAATAAATAAAAATTTCGAACTTTGACTATGGCTTCAAGTTCTGCTTCAATCGAGATGAAAATTAAGCAAAAAAAATAGTAGTCATGTGATTCGCATTATCTGTCAAATTTAAATTTTTTTCCAAAAAAATAATTCAAAAGTGGGGTTATTTCTGAAAATATCGAAAAAAGTTTTCTTTAACTTAGTTTCTAGCCCACATGCAAAATTTCAGCTGCATAAGATAATTTTGATTTTTTACCCATTGTATAAATTGCACCCCTTTTGCAAAATAAGACTCAACCAACCTACATAAAACTTCTTAGTTTTGACAATGCTTTATTTCAGATACATTTTCTTTAAAGTAGCGCAATATTAAATGTGTGTTTTTCTACAAAATCAAAATTGGGCTATTACCATTTGTCGCATGTGATGCAAAGTTTGTTTGTTTTTGACCCTGTATAAGGTAACTTCATAAGATAAGTATTTTTAAAAATGTAGTTTGTGTCTGAAAGTAATACACCTTAATATTAAGACAAAAAAAGCAGTGTCTTAAGTAAAGTGTTTTTTAAGCGGAAAATAAACTTTAGTTTAACAACGTAAAGTTTATCTATTTTCAACGATTTAATTTAAAACCCCTATATTATAATTTATTATTAAGCCATGTCATAATAACGTTAACGTGTATTACTTTCAGATACAAACTAGTTAGGTTACCTTATACAGGGTCAAAAACAAATAAACTTATTTGCATCACCTGCGACCAAATTTTAATAGGCGGAATAGCCCAATTTTGATTTTGTAGAAAAATACATTTAATATGGCGCTACTTTAAAGAAAATGTATCTGAAATAAAGCCTTGTCAAACCTGCGAAGTTTTATGTAGGTTGCGTTGAGTCTTATTTTGCAAAAGTGGTGCAATTTACAAAATACCTAGGTAAAAAATCAATATTATCTTATGCAGCTGAAATTTTGCACGGGGGCTAAAAACTGCATTTAAAAAAACTTTTTCCTATAACTTTTTTCGATATTTTCAGAAATAACCCCACTTTTGAATTATTTTTTGAAAAAAATTAAAATTTGACAGATAATGCGAATCACGTGACTACTATTTTTTTTTGCTTAAGGTTGCATTCTAAGCGTCATTTAATCCATTACCAACCTATAACCTTTTTCGCGATATTTTGTCAAGTTTATTATTTTATTGACTATTATTTAAATAAAATCATGTATTGTCGGCACATTAATTACTAAGGTAATATATCTAATATATTACAAAAATATCTATTTATTTCCATGCTAATTTTGGGAGAATTGTATAGTGAAAGAACAATGACATAATAATGTTAAAAAAAATCTTACTCTCTTCTTACTTAATTTTTTGCTATACAATTCTCCTAAAATAAGTTATAAAATTCCTTGCATGATATTTATTAAATATGTCAATTATTACCTATAGAATATCAAGTCGATACTAATTTTATTTAAATTTTGTGTAAAAGCTAGAAAACATAAATAAATCTATGCGAAATAGGTTATAGGTCGACAAGCATGTTAATATTCCCACCTTAATTTTCATCTCGATCGAAGCAGAACTTGATGCCAAAGTCAAATTTTGATAAAGTTAATAATAAAAAAAAATCCCATATGATGGGGACGTACCTACTTTACTGGTGACACTGTATATTAAAAACTACATCGTCACCTTAAGATGCAAATGGCCTAACTCTCAAAAGGCAAATTGTTCAGGGGACACGAAAAACTACTTACCTGAAACAATGGATTTTACACTAAACTATTAATAGCGACAGTCTATTATCACACATTACTTGCAGTGGCGGCTCGTGACTAGTGAGTCAGGGGGCGCTGGCTTTAAATAAAAAAAGAATTAAAATTTCTAATATTTTCGAAAGTACGTGTCTGTTTTTTCTAACTTTCTCGTTGTGAATTTTAATTTCATCAGCAAGCACTACTTAAACAAGTTAAAATATTAGTTTGTCCTAACATCTCAAAACTTACCACATTATAACGATGTTTTGCACTATTTTCATGTTTTTTATTTTCTCTGAAAGATGTTTTAAGTCCTGCACCCCATTTATAGTTTAATTATCATCCCCGTCAAAAAGAAGACACACGAAACAAAAAAAAAAATTTGTCCTCAACCACATATCCAGGATTTTTTATTATATTATACTTATTTGTCAAACTTAAGCGTAAACTGTGCCTTACTTTTACATTTTGATTGCACTTGTAGGTACTATATATTCAATATTGGTAGTGGCCGCCCTGTATTTTTTAAATCAAGTTAGGTATATACAAAAAAATCTATACTAGTTAAAGGTATAAAGTGTTTTCTATTTTCATACTATATTTTAAAAAACAATTACTAACAAATCAAACATATAAAATCATCCTCTCCTTTTAAGCCTATAAGATCAGTCTTTGGTGGATACCTACAGTAAATAACTTGGATATACTTATTTATCGTGAATTAGGAAAATTATTGACTGCATGTCTTCAACAAAATGTTTATTATATTTAAAGTTTTGTGTTTAATTTCAACATAGGCTAGTTATAAAGAGGCACATCACAAAAAAACAGCTAAGTAGGTACCTAGTTGAAATTGACAGAAAACTTAGTTCCTAAATCTTCACTATTGCTAAAATTTATTGTCCAATCTACAGAAACTAATAATTAATAATGCATTTCAAAGTTTTGACTTCTGATCTTGAAGGTAAGTATTTAGATACAAAGTCATATAGAGAAAGAATGGCAGAAAAGCTGTCCGCACCTTAAAGTAAAAGAGAAATATTTCCTTTTTAATTTTCGTTATACTGAATAATCAATTTTTTAAATTCTTTTCTGCAATTCGACTTTGTGTTTTACAGATACAAGATAAGCAATCAAAACAATTTTTATTATATTGTTATATGAATGCGCTTTTTTTTTTAAATGGAACACAATGACATATACTATTCTCAAATACCAATAAGCAGATTTTATTTTTTACATGGTATAGGTAGGTAATCAATGACATTTTTAGATAATGTAGAATTGAAGTCAGATAAGTTTTACTTATATGATTCAATTCAAACACCATAGCCAGCCAAACGGTGGTAATTAAATGTCCTTTCAAATGTCAATACCATCCTTACAATATTTTAATTTTATATTATAAGTAGTGCATGCACAATTGAAAAATTATATAAAAGGTATTGCATTCAAGAAAGTACTGTTTAAGGTTGAATTCTCAACGTCATTCAATCTATTGCCAACCTATAACCTATTTCGCGTTGCTTTTTTGAGTTTATTATTTTAATAACTAACATTTAAAGAAAATCAATATCATCGGTACATTATTTAGGTAGTATCTGATATATTACAAAAATATCCATTTATTTCATTGCTAATTTTGGGAGAATTGTATAGTGAAAGAACAATGAGTGACAATGACATAATAATGTTAAAAAAAACCTTAAGGTGGGAGTATCAACATGCTTGCCAACCTATAACCTATTTCGCGTAGATTTATTTATGTTTTCTAGCTTTTATACAAAATTTAAAGAAAATCAGTATCGACTTGATATTCTATAGGTAATTATTGACATATTTAATAAATATCAAGGAATTTCATAACTTATTTTAAGAGAATTGTATAGCGAAAAATATCGGGTAAGATTTTTTTTAACATTATTATGTCATTGTCACTCATTGTTCTTGCCCTATACAATTCTTCCAAAATTAGCAATAAAATAAATTGATATTTTTGTAATATATCAGATACGTCCTAAATAATGTACCGACGATATTGATTTTCTTTAAATGTTAGTTATTAAAATAATAAACTCAAAAAATCAACGCGAAATAGGTTATAGGTTGGCAATAGATTGAATGACGTTGAGAATTCAACCTTAACCGATATTTTTCGATATACAATTCTCCTTAAATAACTTGTTAAATTCCTTGATATTTATTAAATATGTCAATTATTACCTATAGAATATCAAGTCGATACTGATTTTCTTTAAATTTTGTAGAAAAGCTAGAAAACATAAATAAATCTACGCGAAATAGGTTATAGGTTGGCAAGCATGTTGATACTCCCACCTTATTTTGAAAACTCTCAATTATTGTTTTTGTTGTGTTGGTAACAGTCTACTTGTCACAACTATTAATTATCCTTCAAGAATGTGGACTACCATAAGTAGTAAACCATGTAAGGCCAAGCCCCTTTCTTCTTTACCTATCACATTATCATATGAACTAGAACTATTAAAAATGTCCATAACTTAAAAACTAACTATATATATTACAATATGTCTGATATATAATATAAATATAAGTAAATAATAATTACATCATTATCAGTAATTTTACCTTTCCTTAAGACATTTTGATTTTAATGTTGTGAAGGTGGAAAATTTGTGTCTGCCTGCAGACTGTGTAGGGACAGTTTGTAATAGTAGATAATCTTTGGCCCACTGAAAAAAGCATGTCTGTGTTTGCACTCTTACTTTTATTTAAAGTTTTTATAGGTATAAGCAATAATAAGCATGGTCATCGGAGAATTGTCCTATGTAAGTCTAAAGTAATTATAATGTCTATATAAAAGCGTCCTACACCTCTAGAGGCACAGGTCAGTAATTGCAGACACGTTTTTTCTTTTAAAAATATGCTTTACAAGCAAAATAGTCTGTTGTATTTGCCTACCCCAACAGCCCAAATGTTCTAAAAAAAATGGTTACTTTTTGACTTTGATACCCTTAATGTTTGAATGGTGTCCGATGAAGCAATATTGAACATTATTGTTATTATAAAATCGGTGTGCCTATGGTAAGATATATGCCAAAGTTTTACACTTTGTTATGTATACCTAATTGAAGCATACTAAAATTTATCTTATAAAAATTTACAAAACATCACATTGGTTACAAACTAGGTAGGTCTCTAACTTGGCTAAAAATTTATGATACAAATTCAATACTAAACAAAAATCTTCATTGTACTGTCAATATTTGTTCTACAAATTGGGCACAATTCATTATAAAATCGTAGTTCCCCTGTACACTCGGAGCAAAGACACAAATGTTTACAGGGTAGCAGTAAAACACATTTATTTCTTTCTTGACATATCACACATAACTTGTCTTCCCATACAGTATCATTTTCTTTTAGTTTCCTAGCTCTATTTCTAGTTACCACAGGTGATCGAGCTTGTATAGGTTGCCGGACACGTCTAACTTGTTGGTTATGCACAGGTTCTCTAATTGGCTGATGAGCCTCAAGTGTTGGATTAGGTTGTATTCTAGTCCATGGCCATGTATTAAAATATTGGGTAAATATGTCAGTACCTTGCCAGTGTCTTCTAATCCTTCTCAGTTGCTGCTTTGAATAAGAAATTATCAAATTGTAAAACTGGCTTGAAATGTATACCAAACTCAAAGCTATTACAAGGCCAGCGACTGATTCCAGGGGAACATCAAATATAAAGAGTACAGTGCTTTTAATCAGCACCTTTGTATTTACTAGTCCACTATAGCATATGTAACAGACATCTTGGTAGATATTAATAATGAAGAAAATGCTTGCCCTACAAAGATAGTAGAGTAGAAATGGTATGAGTGTTATTAAAAACCATACTCCTGAACCAAAAAGAATAATCAGGTTCTTAAAAATAGCAATTAACTGTCCCATGCTGGCAATTATGGCTGAAAGTCCATTTACTAAACCATTGTGTACAGAAGAGGCCAAAGTTGCCACACTGGATATCAACAAATACAGTTTTAGAAAAACTGTTGCTACACTGAAAGATATTATCTCAATAGTAGAAGTTAACCAGAGAAGTATTTGCTGCATGATCTGAAAGTTATCTAGGAAAAAAATTCCCAAAGATTCACCCAAAGCTGAGAAAAAAATCCTGAAACTGTCCAATATTACCGCAGAGTACTTAAATAAAGTGTTTATGATGGTAACTAAAAAATATCCTGCTTTGTAACTTAGGTAAAATCCATAGTACACAGTCGCTTTAATAAAATTTACCACAGAAATTAATGATTCCAACATTTTTGAAGTAAAAAGTTAACAAAAAACTTAAAAAATAACGTTGCTTTTAAATAATTTAAAAAGTAAAGGTTATGTTATGTATGTTTTGATTTGACTTCCCGGCTTTTTAAACATAGCAGAGTTCCTTTTCGTTCTGTCCTGTTCTGTTCAGATATCTTGCTTTTCAGCATTCAGCCAAAATGGTTCCTTTTATGCGCACTTGCACCAAAATAAACTTAATTTTTTTTTAGTTAAGAGTATCTTAGATTCTAAGTTAAACTTAAAATATTCTGTTTTGCACCAACCATTTTTCAAAGAAACTTAACTAAGTTTCAAAAAAAGCGACAACACTGCTTTTTAACATATGATTCCTTGGCAATAGACAAACGTAACACGATTATTTTGTTAAATGAAATGAAATTGAAACAATAAGACGTGTCTTTAGTTTTCACTGGCTATGCATAAACATATAGCATAAAACACCGGAAAAGTGTGCAGCACAGAACTCCCATAAAGGTGTGCAGCAGCAGTTCAGAAATCAGAAATGGGATGCGATTTCCTGAAGAACAACGGATAGTTGGTTTGGTTAAGCGGAATCTTTTAAAAAATGTCATATTGTCCGTGTCTTTAAAGTAGTTCGTCCTAGGAGGAAAGTATTTATTTAAAATAATTATTATGTTGTTATATACCTTTAATTAACAATATTGCAAAATGTATTATAATACAAACATGTTTTATAAGTATATACATTTTACCTATTCCTATATAGCCATCTAGGAAATCCATTTTCTATTAATTCTAAAAATTACAAGTCGTTAAATGTGTCCATCTTCCCCAAATATCAAAAATTAGTATTTATTACAGTTCGATTGAGGTTAGGAATAAGTTAAGAATACTTTAAGGGCTCGAAAACGGCTACTTAAATTTAAGAAATCTTAAGCCTTTCTTAAGTGCTGGTGCAAGCAGGGCCGGACCGTGACCTGTGGGGTCCCTGGGCTAACGATATCTGGGGGCCCCACGAAATTATATAAATTAGGCATTTTCCTAAAAAATGTTTTATGCGGGAAAATTTAACATTCGAAACTTAAAGTTTTTTGAGTAATAGATGCGTTTTGGACTTCCATTGCCTTTAGTTTTTCATGTCACTAGTTTTTTATTTCAAACGAAAATACATTATAAACTTAGGTAAGTAGTTAAAATAAACAGGTGCCTTCTTTATTTTTCTTTGGTGAACAAAAAATTAAAGCCATTAATTCTTAACTTAAACATAACTTAAACAAGACATCAGAGTTGAAAGTATTAATAAATGAACATAATATAACAACAATAAGAAATTTATAAAATAACTTTTTCCTACAGGCGTGTGGAAAAATTTTTCGGCACGATTATTTCAAAAATCCGTGCGGAAAATTGGTTTTTCCACACTAGTGCGGAAAAATTTTTCGGCACGATTATGTCAAAATCAATAATATATGAATTATAACTTGTAATTATTACTTTTCTTCTCAGAATTAGTTACTGTTACATATGTATGTGATTGATATAGTTAATTAAAAATTATTAAATTTCTTTGAAATATGTGTTACTTATTTCCACACGTCTGTAGAAAAACTATTGTACCTGACACGTGCGGAAAATGTTTTCCCTGCACTCGACTGCTTCACCGAACTCCGCTACGCGTCGTTCGGAGAACGGCAGGCTCGTGCGGAAAAACTAATTTTCCGCACTTGTTAGGTAAATAGCTATTCTACACTTTTGTGCTGCAAATTATTTTATTTGCTTATCACATTTGAAGCCTTTGGTGAGATCAGCATTAAAAGAAAGAAGCGATAAATAATTAAGTCTTGTATTTGTCATTGTTGTCCCATATTTTTTTTCTATATAGGACAACTTAGAGAACGCACGCTCTGCTTCACAACTAGTAATAGGAAGCGTTAGAAAAATATTTAAGATGGTATATAAATTTGGAAAAACGTCAACAAGTTTTTTTTTTCAAAAATTAAATTGAACATATCACTACAAGTGTAGGACTCTAGCTCAGTTTGTTTTATATAAGTTTTGAATTGAATACATTCCTATATTAAATCTTGGTTTAGTTGGTCTAAAGTCATCTGAATAATGATCAATTATAGCGCGCACGCCATCCAGATCGATGTTCTCCTTACTTTGATCTTGCAAATCCATCAAAAATTTAAATTTATTGCTATATTCTGCATATACTTGACTTCTTCTATTTAAATCGAGGATAAGCTTATCTAACGCAACAATAAAGTCTCTTCTAAATTTTTCTGCCCCATATTACAGCTTTTTCCTTGGATTTATCCGTAAATTTTGAAAGAATCCGTCTCTTGTTTACATCGCTATATTCTATTTCTACAGGACTTAATTTTTTGACTTTGTCTTGATATTCCTTTAGTTTTTGTTCAGATTCATGTCGGGTTTTTTATTTGTATTTTTTCGATTGTATACATCTTTTTCTGTTTATCTTAACGGGAAACGGGGCCCCCCGGAACCCGGGGGCCCTGGGCTGCAGCCCATTAAACCCATACGTAGATCCGGCCCTGGGTGCAAGGCAATTTTACATCTTAAGAGCTAAGAGCGACTTAAGGTATTCTTAAAAGTTTGGTGCAAGTGGCCATTGTTCTGTTTAGATAATTGCAATGACCTGCTTTTCAGCATTCAGCAAAGTAAATATCTTTGTTGAGCTAAGTTGTTAAAGGATCGCTTCGCCAACAAGATCGTATAATCGCATGAGAAATATAGAGGTATACCCACTGTAAGGGGAGAGGAAAAAATCTTTGTTGTGTTTTGCTTTGCTAGTTAAAAGTAACGTAAAAGGAACTCGGCTAAAGTCCTTTCTGTCAACACGTGACTTTGGCATATGATTTTTATTTAATCTAACCTCACAAAATTTGTGTCAAAAACTTTTAAAATATCGTTTCGTACTACTTTTCTCGATGAATTTTTAGTGAATAATTATTTAAATAATTGGAGTGAAATGAACAGTATAGGTGAAACTTGCAATGAGCTCAAAAAACAGTATGATGACTGCTTTAATACTTGGTTTTCAGACCATTTTTTAAAAGGGAAAACTAATGATTCAATGTGTGCTCCCTTGTTTAAAGTTTATCAAGACTGTGTTAAAGTAAGTAGGTATAGGTAATTCGGTATATTATTTAAGCCAAACCTTTTTAATGGGAAAAATCTTATTAGGGTCTAGGATGAATAGAAATTTCGAGAGGAATTCATGACTAAGCACACATTCTATTTTTCATCTTAAGTATTTATCTACATAACATAAGATTAAGAATAAATCTTTCTAAAAGGTTGCTTTGGATGTAGGCATGTCTATACATATTATAAACTATGTAACCTAATTCCCATTATAAAATAACCGATACTGAATAAGTACTTAATTTACAACACATGCTGACTATTTTTAAGGCTTAGTTACTTTAAGTAAAGCAAAAGAACTTATCAAAAGGCTTATTTTATTCACAAGTTGGTCTCCGGGGGTCTAAACCTGATGTACAGCATAAAGGTAATTCGGTGTAAATCTCGGAAGTCATGAACCTTATTTGGTTATCTGTCTGTAATCTTAATTTAAATCAAATGTTTATGAAGTAACAGACTTTGTCAAAAACAAAGGAAGCAGGTGACAGCACTGGATAATTTAGTGTTACCTTGTACCTATTCTTGTGTAAACTATTTGGTAACGCGAGGTGTAACCTTAGATTTTAGATAATTTGGTGTAACCTGAGGGAAAATGATCAGATGTGCATAATTGAGGTAATCTGGTGTAATCTTTTGAAATAAATATGTGTCCAGGTAGGTTATTTGGTGTATCAAATCAGCAGTGTCACTATCAATGTAATCTGGGTGTAATCTTTGGAAATTACGATCCATCATGGTTGTTTGGCTGCAAAAGAGAGTTATCGGCATATAACGGTTTTAGCTCTTAAAAGGTTTTGAAATATTTTAAAGTTCTTTAAAATTTTAACGTTTTGTCATCAAATAACACATTATCCAATTATTATTTCTTTACCATTATGGCACTGGCAATTAATTTTAGGATTAAATATTCCTATCAAAATTACATTGCATTCTGTGATTTGAAAAAGCATTTGACTGTGTTAACCACAGAATACTGCTGCAAAAACCTTAAATCTACGGCTTTTGAGAGGTACCTATCCTTTGACTGGCTCCGATCATATCTCTCAGAAGGGTAGTCTCAATTGCAGAAGCATTGTCTGACGAAGCTTAATTGACTGTGGTTGTGGTGTTCCTCAGGGATCTGTTCTTGGGCCTATATTGTTCCTTCTCATCTTAGTATCTCTTGCCGTTGTCGCGATCTCTATATACGCAGACGAATTTGCATCACCCTGTACAATTTATGTTTAGAGGCTAGGTCAGCGACTGTATATTGTACAAGTGATCATGGATAGCGCTGGGCAAAAATTCGATATATCTATATTCTTATCCATACGTACCTATATCTAATAACGATATTTAAAAAATAAAATATCCATTATATCGATAATATCGATTATTCAATTTGGTGAAAAAATAGAACTTGAAAATACAATCAAATGTGATCATAACATAACTATTCAACTATAATAGGTAGGTATAATAAAGATTTTTGTCTAGGTAAGTTACCAAAACATTTTACATATAAATTGGTTTTCTTCAAAGTAGTAAGTGAGGACTACAATTTGGATATTTCAAATAAATCCCAGAGCTCTTTAAAAAATTAATAAAGAATTATTTATTTAAAAAGCAATAAAAACTGAGGAAAGATTTGAAATACTGTCGGAAATACTTTAAGAATAATATTTTAAAAATGTAATTATAACAAGTTTTCTTTTATACAAAAAAGGTATTCGTTTAAAAAATTATTGGGCTAATAGTTTGGGAAAAAAAGGATTTATTTAAATCATTTCATAAACTATAATTGTTATGTTAAATCAAAAACCCACGGACGGCAATAGCTTCATTATAACACATTTAACAAGACATTTAGGACCAATATTTAATTGAACCTCTTTTCTTTATGTTTTCATAATTTAGAGTCTCCTCTTGAAATGAAGGTACGGAGTTATACAGGGCACATAAGAAAATATTGATATATTTATAATATAATATTTTTATGTTTTATCGATAATATGTATTATCGATATATCGAATAACGATATTTAAAAAATAAAATATCGATAATTATCGATATTTATTGACATTTCGATTTATCGATATCATCGATATTTATCGATATTTGTCGATAGTATCGATATTTATCGATAGTATCGATATATCGACTATATCGATATATTTTTTCAATATCGCCCAGCCCTAGTCATGGACACGGCGCTGGATGTTTTGCTTAATCTTAGATACTTTATTAATCTGGTGAACAGATATTGATCAAAGATAGACCCCTTGGCAGACCACCTTCCTTCAAAATTTTGCTGTGTTTTTTTAACTTTGTAATTTTAGAAAGCCATGAAGGAACAAAACTTGGACTTGCAAGAAGTAAAGAAGAATCTATTAGGCACAGCACAAGAGAAAACACCACCACAGAAATCATGACACATAAGTGATGAGAATTTTAATTTAACAAGACATGAGTAGAAGACATAAAAAGTAGTTTTTATATAAAAACAAATCCTTTATGGTCAACTAGGGATTTAGGTAGTGGGAGTAGTTCTTAAACTTTGATAATATATAAGATCTCATTAATTTCCTCCTTCTACCTACTTAAGTGAGTAAAATAATGTAGGTATCTATAAGAGCATGGGACCCAAAAGTGTACATTTTAAAATATACATGGCCTTCAAAATTAATATCTACAATAAAGTAGCAGATACATTTTTTAAAATAACGTAATCTCTAACAATTTAAGAAGATTGCATGATTCGCTGATCATACTGACTTGTTCTTGGCAACCTTTATTTAAAGGTAATTTTATATGTAAAGTCAACTTTTTCTAAAAACAAAGCGTTCAACTGTTAACTGGTTTGTGTTAAAAGTTCCCAGTTCAGTAGTGCACGCGTCAGGTTTCAGAGACTAAATTTTCTTGGTGTTTATTATTTAAGTTGAACGGTGAGTAGAATAAACCATTGTTTAGGTTAGTTAACTCACCTATTTCCAATAACAAACGTTTCATTTATTATCATTTGCTATTATAAATTTAATATTATTAGTTTATCCATTTTAATTAGGGTACAATGGGTTGCGAACCTTGCGCTCACTGAGAACTAATTCAGCTGTTTGTATTTAAAAACACATAACATTTTGGCGACTTGTTCTACGGCGCGAACGTAAATTATAATATGGCAACGCAGCATTGAACGCAAAATATGTGCAGGCGCACCGCTTGATTGGCTCGCAGCTACAATATTTGTGCGGCGAAACTCTTGTATGTTGTCAAGGCTGTTTATAGCGTTTTCCATTGGTAAGTTTGGTGCATGTCAAATGTATTTCTATGTTTTACCAATTAATAACAACGCCAACATCTTAACGTAAAATAGAACAGACTTCAACGGGGTGCCTTAATTGACAGGTGAGGTGACTTAGAGTGTTCTTAGAGAAATTTGACTTTATTAAAAAGTTTTTAAAGGTTACTTTTTTAAGATTTGTTTTTGACAAAAATATAATTAAATCAAATGAACAGGATTCTTGTTAAAATAATAAAAATGAATGCCTAAGTATGTATGCACCTATACGAATATGTATAGAAATAAAAATTTACAACAAACATTTTTGGACTACAGACTTCTTTAATCACCAAAATAGTTCTAATTTTTGTATACCCGAAGGGGTTATTTTAGACAGGCTAGACTGTTGGAAACAAGGTTAAAACATGTAAAAAAAAGTTTAATTTTTACGGTTTGTTACAGAAATTAAACTGTTTTTTGTCATTGACTGTATTTACACTTACCTAGATTTTTTGATGGGCAGCTTTTTATATAACTACCACTTAACATTCATCAACAAGCACTCTGTGTTAGTATTTTTTAGTAATTTAATGAAAATGTTTGGGCAAATGCAAATAAGTTATGCATGGTATTATTAGTAGGTATTGTATTTATAAAAGTTATTTATCTGTTACCTAGATGTAGATTTTTAAAAAATGCACCATTATCAAATAAAACTAACATAAGAATTAAATACACCATACAGCTTGAGTTGGTAACGTGGAATAAATTCAGTAAATCCAGTACCGTTTTTTTGGAACGGGTATTAACATTTTAAATCAGGGTCTTTTTTTATATAAAAAAAATTATACAGTGTGTCCTAAATTAGAGATGACGAAATTAATATTTTTTTAAATCGCAATCCTAGTCCTTTATTGACTATTTTTCAAGTGCATAATAATATTAAGTTATAGGCATAAGTACCAAATTAAAAAATTTTGTACCTTGTCATTTATAAGATATTAAACAAACAAAAATGAATTTTTGTAAAAAATAAAAAACCTTCTATACATCTTTAATACTTTTTCGTCAAGAAATGCTCAAAATGTTGTCCATTCACTATTTGGTAATATCCTAAACGTGAAAACCGTGTTGAACATTTCCAATTACTTCGGGAGAAATTAACCTACACTCCATGTCTTATTGGTGCTTTAAACTCCTCAACATTCGCCGGTTTCGTACAAGGAATAAAAAATTGAAATTTGGTGTATGTATACAGTGTCACCAGTAAAGTCCGCATCATATGGGATTTTTTTTTATTAATAACTTTATTCGAAATTTGACTTCGGCATCAAGTTCTGCTTCGATCGAGATGAAAATTAAACAAAAAAGGAGTAGTCACGTGATTCGCATTATCTGTCAAATTTTATTTTTTTTCCAACAAATAATTCAAATGTGGGGTTATTTCTGAAAGTAGGTATCTTAAAAAGTTATAAGAAAAAGTTTTCTTAAATGCAGTTTCTAGCCCACATGCAACATTTTAGCTGCATAAGATAATTTTGATTTTTTACCCAAATTTTGTAAATTGCACCACTTTTGCAAAATAAGACTTAACGCAACCTACATAAAACTTCTTAGTTTTGACAATGCTTTATTTCAGATACATTTTCTTTAAAGTAGCGCCATATTATTAAGTGTGTGTTTTTCTACAAAATCAAAATTGGGCTATTAAAATTTGGTCGCATGTGATGCAAAGTTTATTTGTTTTTGACTCTGTATAAGGTAACTTCATAAAATAGGTATTTTTGAGAACGTAGTTTGTGTCTGAAGTAATACACCTTAATATTAAGACAAGAAAGAACACAGTGTCATCAGTAAAGTGTTCATTAAGTGGAAAATACATTTTAGTGGTGGGTAAAAAATCAAAATTATCTTATGCAGCTGAAATTTTGCATGTGGGCTATTTGCATTTAAAAAACTTTTCTTATAACTTTTTTCGATATGTTCAGAAATAACCCCACTTTTGAATTATTTTTAGGAAAAAATTAAAATTTGACAGATAGGTAGGTAATGCGAATCACGTGACTACTATTTTTTTTGCTTAATTTTCATCTCAATCGAAGCAGAACTTGATGCCAAAGTCAAATTTCGAATAAAGCTATTAATAAAAAAAATCCCATATGATGCGGACTTTATACTGGTCACACTGTATAACTTAATATGCACTTTAAAAATAGTCAATAAATATACAGGGTGTTCCTAAATATCATGTAAATACGAAAAGGGGTAATTCTTTGGCTTATTTAATGACTAAAAATTTATATAAACATAGGCGCACCGAAAAAAAGTTCATGGGGAGAAAAGGGGGCATGGCCCCTGAAAAAATATCTCCCTGTAGATTCTTAAAACCATTTGGTATGCCCAATGATGTAAGTCCTACAGCGTAACCTATATTCCAAATTAGAGCTAAATATCTCAAAAACTACGAGAGTTATAAGGAAAAAACTAAAAAAATCTTTAAATTTCAACACCCTGTAGATCTGCAACGAAGCGGTTGCGGACCTACGTTTATATGACTTTTTAGTCTTTTCGTATTTACATGATATTTATAATAAATATCGTCATAACTCTAATTTGGGACAAACTGTAAAGACTACGAATTAAAAAATGTTGAAACCCGTGTGCAAGCATTTTTCTACAAAAAAGGGACTCTTCTCAGTCAATATTAAACGGTGAATTGGACAATCAACATTTACTGTCCTTGTGTTAGGTATATCAAATACCTGCAGTTCAAAACATGCTCGGTTTTTAAAATAGAAAATTATTGGTTTCAAAATATACAAAGCGGATGCAGTTAAAATACATTCGGCTTTAAACACGCCTGTACAGCTCCCTCTGAAATGCATTTTTTTATGCAAAGGATAACACGCTTCTGAACGACAAATAAATAACACTGTAGGTACTAGATTTACAGAATTTATTCTAAGCTAGAAACTTACACTGCATTAATTATTAACTGAGCCTATTTTTATTTATAAGGGGGCTTAGTTGTACACAAATGGCCGTTTTTATTCGTCATTCTGTTCAACTTTTAAAATCCGCCAGTGTTATTTTGGCAGATGTTGTTTGATTGGCGAAGGCACAATTATATGACATGTTACCGAAAATAAACATATTGTTACAAGTCAATGGTGCATGGTGTTTTGCATTGTCGTTATTATGATCTCACGCTAAAAAGATTATGGTGACCCAGTTTTATTTTATGGGAACATCACTATCTTTTTGCCATCAGAAATTGATGATATCTACTATTTACACTTAAGAGAAGGCATTGCCGATGAGTCGTTGCGAATGTAATTATAATGTGATCGAATGCGAGCGATTTTTAGCGCACTTTATGGAGCTATATAGGTACAACGGAAAATGCATTTTATTCTTGTTATCCTTAAATACCTACTTAATAATATAAAATATTGTTAAAGATAGGAAATGTAGAGATTTCCTTATTTATTTCATATATATTTTTTAACCAACAAAAATGTATAATAAAAATTATAGCAACATAATAGGTAGTAGCATAGCGGACCAGTGCGTAACTGTCTGTTGTATTGCAATACACAGGGATCCAAGCATAATGCATAGGATACTCTGGGGCGAGTAGACCACGACGGCCGTTTTGTCCTTATTAGGATTGTACGGGCAGCTATAACCCGAGCAACTCCACAGATAGCGGCATGATTTACTATAAGCCATTGTGCAAAAATCAAGCGGCTTTCAATACATCGTAGCACCATCCCAGCGGAATCAACTCCAATACAAAAGGAGTAGGTACTACCTTTCGAATTATTACCAGTGTAAAGGCAGTTACACTGGTAATAATTCGAAAGGTAGTACCTACTCCTTTTGTATTGGAGTTGATTCTGCTGGGATGGCGCTACGGTGTATTGAAGGACGCTTGACTTTGGCAAAATGGCTTTTAGTACATCGTGCCACTCTCTGTGAAGTTGCTCGGAATACGGTTGTCCGGCGGGCTGTCTGTGATTTTGAATTCACCCACAGATATGCCTGGCAGATTTACTTGGCGGGAACTGTATATGGGCCCACCGGACACTGCCTGGCCCAACAGCTTGCATTCACTTGCCGATGTGCCTCTGGCCGGTCTGCCAAATGACCCGAGGAGGCCGCACGCATGAAATACACTCGCAGATCTAACTGCCTGGCGTGCTCGCCGGGTAGATCTGCCGGGCATATCTGCGAGTGAATTCCACGCTAATAAGAACGAAACGGCCGTCGTGGTTTACCCGCCCCAGGGTATACTATCCACTATGCTTAGATCCCTGTGTATTCCAAAACAAAAGACAATTACACACTTGTACGCTATGCTACTATTATGTTGCTTTTAATTATTTTTCACAGACACAATAATTATCTCCGTATAATAAAAATATATGATGAAACCTTAGTTTTTTTTTTAATTTGTACATTATATCAACCATTTTTTGGCTGTTCTTTATGGCATATGAAAAGTTTTTGTGGATTAATGTTTTAAAAAAAAATTAAACTGCGTCAAGATAGTCGATACCGTAAAAATGGGTTACTTTGGCACTTTTATTTTTTTTTAAATTTATTTGATTGTTACTGCCCAGTGATTTAAGTAGCATTGTCCTATTAAATAAAATTTGATAGAAAATCCATTTCAATAAAAAACAAGATTGATTGGCATCACGACACTCGCCTCCGGTGGCGCGGCGTTAGCCGATGCATATAATATGTACCTACATACAGTTTGAGTTCAAATCAGGGTTGGGCTGATTTAAATCGTTTGATTTTTTTTAAATCAGGATTTAAATCACTTCGGTACCTACTTATCACTTATTTTTTTTTAATCATTATTTAATGATCCTATTTATTTTTAATTCAGAACAATGAACAATATAACATATTAAAAAAATATTTTCAAAAATCAACAGTATCTATAAGTATTTATAGAACTCGCGCTTTTAAGAAATAAAAAATTAGTAGGTGTACCTATATAATACATAATATAAACTTTAGAAGCGCATTCTGACAATATTTTGGGTATATAGAATTTAGATCTACTATATTGGTAGACAGACATTAAAATAATTTGTATTAATTTAGAAAGAGAGAAAAATGTAAAATTTTTAATAAAATCAATAAAAATCAATGATTTTTGATTTTTTTCATAAAAATCAAATTTTGCCCAACCCTGGTTTAAATTCATTAAATCCAGTACAGTTTTTTTTAAATACGTCGGTACGAGTATTAACAGTTTAAGTTGTGGTATTTTTATCCAAAAAAAATATTGATAATGTGTGCGCCGAATTATAGAGATATGACGATATAGATATTTTTTTTTAAATAGCAACCCTAGTCTTTTACTGACTATTTTTAAATTGCATACCTAATACTAAAGTTATACATACCTACAGTGTCACCAGTAAATAAGTCCGCATCATATGGGATTTTTTTTTATTAATAGTTTTATTCAAAATTTGACTTTGGCATCAAGTTCTGCTTCGATCGAGATGAAAATTAAGCAAAAAAATAGTACCTAGTCATAAAATAAGTATTTTTGAAAGCGTAATTTGTGTCTGAAAGTAATACACGTTAACGTTATTATGACATATTTACTAATAAATTATAATATAGGGATTATAGGGGTTTTAAATTAAATTGTTGAAAATAGATAAACTTTACGTTGTTAAAATAAAATTTATTTTCCACTTAAAAACACTTTACTGAAGACACTGTTATTTTTGTATAACGTTAACGTGTATTACTTTCAGATACAAACTACGTTTTCAAAAATACTTATTTTATAAACTTATACCTTATACAGGGTCAAAAACAAAAAATAAACTTTGCATCACATGCGACCAAATTTTAATAGCCCAATTTTGATTTTGTAGAGAAACACACATTTAATATGGCGCTACTTTAAAAAAAAATTATGTGAAATAAAGCCTTGTCAAAACTGACAAGTTTTATGTAGGTTGCGTTGAGTCTTATTTTGCAAAAGTGGTGCAATTTACAAAATATAGGTTAAAAATCAAAATGATCTTATGCAGCTGAAATTTTGCATGTTGGCTAGAAACTGCATTTAAAAAACGTTTTCTAATAACTTTTTTCGATATTTTCAGAAATAATCCCACATATTTGAATTATTTTCTGGAAAAAATTAAAATTTTACCGATAATGCGAATCACGTGACTACTATTTTTTTGCTTAATTTTCATCTCGATCGAAGCAGAACTTGATGCCAAAGTCAAATTTTGAATAAAGCTATTAATAAAAAAAAATTCCATATGATGCGGACTTTATACTGGTGACACTGTATAAGTACCAAATTTCTAATTTTTATTCCTTGTCAAATGTTGTGGAGTAAGCTGAAAACTAAACTTGTTCCAATCTATGAAAATAAATAAACTTAAAAAAACCGTCCTGTTACTAAACTTAATAATAATCAATTAGAATTAAATAATTCACCTTTATTAAATTTATTCTGTTGACCATATTATCATTACGATTTTGTAATATACCCATATTGTAGCTAATTTAAATATTTTAAACCCTCTGTTGAATATTCCCGCTATTGTAATCCTTTCACTGTTTTTATTTACATCTTCAAACACCTAATCTCATGGGCAAAAAAAATGCAATTAAAAAATAAAGTTTGGCTTTTACAGTTTTTTTGGGGATGCTAGAGCACAAGAATAAATAACAATATTCTTGTGGCTAGAGGGATGAAAGAAAAGGTCAACTTTACATTTTATTGGCTCTGGTTGTTTCTTAGGTTTATAATATCAAGATCTCAAGGAGGTGTACCTTTTATTGTTGTTTTTATAATCTAAAGATCAGCTGTAGGTACATTAATTATTGCATCTGTTTGTTATTGTTAGGTTTATATTCTCAGGGGGGGGGGGGGGCGTTGATTTCTAAAAAAGTTTGTGTACATTATTGCATCTAAATGTTGTTAGGTTTTTAATCTTATAATATCAAGGTGGGCGCTTCCTGCGCCCCCTCGATCAGCCACTGTTGTCCATTTTTTTAAAATTAGAAAGCTTTAATAGATATCTACAACTTACCATTAATACGTATTATACTTATATGTCATTCTAAGTAATAACTCGCCACTTAAAAAGTACCTATGCCAACCTATTTTTTCCATTTCTACCGCATTGCTCGTTTATTCCATTAGCAGGAAAACTGCCTCAGGCAAGTTCATTTGTGGATTCAGTTAGCATTACGATCTTTTGCAGGAATAATTTTAGCTGTAATTTTGTTTTATTTTCATCCTTGTGCCTTTGAAACGTATTTAAATTAAACATAATTATAAGTGCAAAAGTAGGAACAAATATATGTTTTTTTGCTCTGCCGATGTAAATAATATAAACTGAAGTAGGCAGGAGTAAAAGTACCTACCTTCTAAGAAGGGGGGGGGGGCGGGCTTTACAATGTAAATGTATTCGCAGGGATTTTGCTGAGTTAAATGTAGAGGCATTATTTTAATCCTACAAGTTCTAGTTACATCCCAGTAAAAATCCCTTCAACATCCTTTTGATAACAAAAAAATTCACAGATCTTGCATCTTACGCAAGCATCCTATGTATTGAAAATACCTGACACAGCTTTAAAATTTTAATGACCTATGTCATGTAATGAAAGCCCACATTCTAATTTGGATTTTGTAAAAGTTTAAAAAATGTTCTTTAATTTTACAGTACTGGTTACAAAAAAACTATGGATAATTTTAAATTCCTCACCTCAAAAAACCCCAAAATCCTTAATTTCGTGCTGCTACCTATGTCATTTCGTTAGGAAATAATCCCAAAAAAAGAAAACAAAAATAAAACTTTGACACCCTGTATCTTGGTTGTTATCAATTTTGGGATAATGCAAGTTTAAATAAACCGCATTATTTCGCCTTAAGAAGCCTACTGTTGCTCTGTGTCCCATTAGGTTTGGGACACCTTGTATATTAATTAAAACATATTATAAATAATCCCAAAAAAACGAAAACAAAAATAAAAGTTTGACACCCTTTATCTTGGTTGTTATCAATTTTGGGATAATGCAAGTTTAAATAAATCACGTTATTTCGCCTTAAGGAGCCTGCTGTTGCTCTGTGTCCCATTACGTTTGGGACACCCTGTATATTCACGAAAACATATTATATTAAATGTATGGTTTTATTTCTAAGAATAATTAATATAAATTTGTTTATAAACAATAATATCGCACCCGTCGTGGAATACTGTAACATTGCAAAATAATCAATTTTCAGCAAATGGATGTTAAAGTTTTTTTATTTTTGCATTTTGCTTTCTGCTGATTATGTTTATGTATTTTCGCCGGGATTTAAGCTAAATATACTAGTTAAGATGTTTAGTTCGCTTTGTTATTGATAAATAGACGTATTTCGCCAATACTAGGACACACTATGCCATTTTGTTTAAAATTTCGTACTTGTTACAGTATTCGAGGGACAACAAAAATAATTTTAAATTTGTTTTAGTGTTTCATGGACAGTAATTCCTAACTATTGTTCATGGTTTAGTGTTTCATGGACAATAATTCTTAATTATTGTTCATGTTTCAGTGTTTCATGGACAATAATTCTTAATTATTGTTCATGTTGTCATGATAATGATAATAATAATAGTAATAACTTTATAGACAATAATATCGACGGTGGAACCTATTTTATTTTAAACTAGTTTATTCTTATTTATTAAAACGCATGTAAAAAGAATGTAATTTGATTTGGTTAATATCTTTAAGTGGTACAAACGACATTTCGTTAATTAAAAATAATTTATCAATAATATTAATAATTTAAGTATGTGGGTGAATAAGTAATATTATTATCTACAGCTTATGGATACAGGTATTTAAAGGAATAAATTATTAGCTTTTTAAAGGAACGCAAAAAAGTATTTATTTTAATATTAAGAACATTGTAAACTTAAACAAAATATTTTTAACAGTAACTCAGCAGACAACCATTATGTATTCAAGTTGTTGTAAAAATCAAAGTAAGTTTTTTTTAACATAGTTATTGTTTACTAGGGACATTCTGAACATTAATTTATTTAAAAGCAACCGGAATAGTTGCGTTGTATGCTTTTTCACAGCCCAGTTCTTAATTTTTTTCAATTCTGTCGTCCAATGTAATAATTGTAGCAGATGCCCTTGTTTTTAATTTGCTTTTGTTAAGATAAGCATTGATAACGTTGAAATTTTCGGCGCGGTACGATATTTTGTACAAAAAGGCAAAAGGATTTTCCCGGTTAAACTTCATAATCTTAATTTTGGCGAAGGGAACTGCCTCATTTTTTTTGTTCAATCTCTAAATATTTTACATCGATGAAATCTTCGTGACTGAGTTCGTTTACGGTGTAATCGCTGTTCTCGTAAGTTAAAAGTATTGGGATGGGACATAAATACGTCCTCTTAATTTCTTTTTCAATGACAGAATGAGCGCTATCGCCCTTATTCTGAGTATGCCCCTTGATTTAAAATGTATGCTCTATTGTTGTAATGTTTTTGAATGGGCAGAAACAATACATGTACATCATTACCATGTATATAGCAAAAACAATTAGTCTGAACAACATTGTAAAATTAAAAAATGTCACGACAGGTGTCCGGGAAAAACAGTAACATCTCGCGTCTCTTGACCGACTCGTCCGGTAGCTTTTAGACTGAGATGTTGCAGTCTTTCGCAGACGCGGCTTTAAGAATCCCACCACCGAAAGACTGAAACAAGTGCCATCTACCGGTCGACCGTTAAACTAACTTTGGCGTCTTGTTCCTCGAACAATTTACTTACTTTTCTTAGTTGAATGGCGTAACAAACCCAAACTTAAAAAAAATTGAGATGTTACAGTATTCCACGACGGGTGCGATATTCACATAGCAGACCAACCAAGGTGAACTATAAATAATCCCAAAAAAACGAAAACAAAAATAAAAGTTTGACACCCTTTATCTTGGTTGTTATCAATTTTGGGATAATGCAAGTTTAAATAAATCGCATTATTTCGCCTTAAGGAGCCTGCTGTTGCTCTGTGTCCCATTACGTTTGGGACACCCTGTATATTAACTAAAACATATTATATTAAATGTATGGTTTTATTTCTAAGAATAATTAATATTAATTTGTTTATAAACAATAATATTCATATAGCAGACCAACCAAGGTGAACAATTGTCTCATATTCAATCGGTCATATTGTCTAAGCCTATTATGCTATGTTTTTAAATTATACTATTTACCCAAGCGTTCAAAATAGACCATGAAGATTTTCATGAGATAGGTAGGGGTGCAAAATATAACCAATCACCCGGTACAATAACATTTTCTGAGAAATCAATAATTAAAAAATTATCCCATTTGTTAACCAAATTTGGGCGGACCCTGTAATATGCAATTATTGTGCTCCAACTTTTTGCCTCCCGCTTTTTTTTTTTCGATATAATATTCCGATTTAAATAACGTGAACTTACCTTAGTTATAACTTATCTCAATAAAACACTTTTTAACAAAGTTACTATGGCGTTCTTTAAAACACAAACTAAACATTATTCATTATTTACTTGCCGACTTTACGCTGATTCATATTTATATTTCTACCAAGTCTTATCAGAGTATTATGTTACAAGACCGATCTAGATATTGCGCTGTTGGCCGCGACAGACGGCGGAGCAACATCGACATGAGCGACATCGACATGCAATGCAAAGTTTGCGTAAACACGATCCCAATAGTATTTTCAATACTAAAATCAAGAAGCCAAAAGTGTGTGCGCGCCCAAACATTTACTTGTTTGAGGGTATTGAGTATTGAGTCCTTGTTACAACATACAATATCTATACCGGGTGTACGCGAAAGGTGGTTCTCGCCCCTCTAACTTTTTTGTTTTTCAAGATAATGGAATGAAAGTTAGGAGATTTGTATACGACATAAAACTGCATTTTTTTTACAGGTGACTCAACATTATGGAACTTCCGGTTTAACCGGAAGTGATATAAACTCTCGATTTTTAAATGGGACACCTGGTATATTTTTCCTTTTTTTTTACTCCATATGACATTCTAAATATAACGATGTGTCACTTGTCACTTTTTGTCACCAAGAAAATATTTTTTTCCAAATTTATTGTTTTATCTAGAGGGCTATGAATACCTTAAAATCACTTATTTCAGTTCTTTAATCTAGGGAAAAATACAATTTTACTATTTTTGGTCAAATACCATGTGCTGTGTAAAATTTAATCTTTAAAGTTGTATAACTCATTTTTTTAAACGGTAACAAGGTGGCTCGTCGGGTTAAGAAAAAAGAGGATTTTATTACAATTATTTTGATACTAGACACTATTAGGTTTTTGAAAAGGTGCCATTAAAAAACTTTCAAAAGTTAACTTGGAAATTTCCTAAAATTAAGCATCTTTTGAGAATAAATTTAGATTTAAATGCATCAAGTAGCCTGTGACCAGCAAAACTGATAAAACAAAAATTGAAAATGAATTCTTTCTACATTCTCCAAACAATAACATATTATCAACTTTTTCACTCCTTGTAAAACTATATTTTTAATGTTTTTTAAACAACAACCTAATTTACTTTGGCAGAAGCTGTCGGCATGTCAATTTTCTTCAAGGCATGATTTTGTTTTATCAGTTTTGGTGGTCACAGGCTACTTGTGCATTTAAATCTAAATTTATTCTCAAAAGATGATTCATTTTAGGAAAGTTCCAAGTTAACGTTTTAAAGTTTTTTAATGGCAGCTTTTCTAAAACCTAATAGTGTGTGGTATCAAAATAATTGTAATAAAATCCTCTTTTTTCATAACCCGACGAGCCACCACGTTGCCGTTTAAAAAAAATGAGTTATACAACTTTAAAGATTAAATTTTACACAGCACATAGCATTGAACCAAAAATATTAAAATTGTATTTTTCCCAAGATTAAAGAACTGAAATAAGTGTTTTAAAAGTATCATAGCCGTCTATATAAAACAATAAATTTGGAAAAAAAATATTTTCTTGGTGACAAAAAGTGACAAGTGACACATCGTTATATTTAGAATGTCAATGCAATTTTATGTCGTATACAAATCCCCCAAATTTTATTCCATTATCTTGAAAAACAAAAAAGTTAGAAGTATACTTATGAAATTTGCGCATCACTATTCTGTGGAGTATGTTCAACAACAGCTCAGCGAAGCTGGTAGGATGTGGATTGGTATTTTAAAATTTATCGGTAAAATAATAATTCAGTTAATATTAAAGTAAAACGGCGATGCACCATAAAAGGCATAAAACATTTTTGTCAAGAAGCCTCTGGTGCTAACTCCATTATTTTCTTCTACGCTAAGTAAAAGTTCTAACGCTGCATTATTTTCTTGTGCTCTACCATCAAGTACATCATTATTTTGCTTTAAACAGTTGCATTTATTAATTACAGTACCTTTACACTTAAAGTTACGAACGATATGAAGGACTGTTATTTTGCTTGTTGAAGTCTGGAAACATCGTAGAGAACATTTCGGATTCTCTCCAAGTACTATTTGCCATGTATAGTACGTAACACTTATGGCTGTATCCACCATTAAACCTTAATCAGCAAAAATATGTGTGGGAACGGCCATAATTATAAATCATTGTTATTTTTTTTACTACGTAAAGTCTATCGAAGTCAGTGTAAACAGCATAAAAACAAACTCATATTACAGCCCTGTCCACATATTTTCGTGTCAGACCGTGGACTCCTGACGAGGAGTGCTGTCAATAAGAATTATGATTTTTATTTCAATGCAAAGGCCTAGTATATTGACCGTACCTACCCTAATTTCCTTGCCGATTCGATTGATTTCGTATAGGCTATCCTGTAAAACAAATTGATACTAATAGAAAAAGAAAACGTCTCAAACAAGTCGCGCCAAAAAAAATCCACGCCGCCAGTGCGTGATCAAGCTACCCCGATCTGTTAGATGAACATCGAGTGCCGTCTGCGCGCTTGTTCATCCATTCTCTTCCCAAAACCGACTGCCGAATAGCTGGGTTGCGTTTCCAAATCACACGCGTTTATCATGCTTCGGTTTCGGACATTTGTTTACAATGTCTGTTCTTTGGGACGAATTTAGTTTCATTGTGAGTATTTTTATAGTATTAGAGCCGTATTTAATTTTGAAGGATTTTTTTTTGGCTTATTAGAAAATATTATTATATATTCTGTTAAATCTACAAGGACGTTCAAAAAACTATAATACAATTTTACGGAAGTAGTCCATTATCTCAAAGTGGAGCTGTAGAGATATAGGAAAAAACCCACAGTCGTCTTCACAAATACTTCTAAAAGTATCTAAGTAGGTATATACGTAAGTAATAATCTAATACTTATATTCTAAATAAGTTCAACATTTCTATTGCTATTGCTCAGCTACAAATCTAATTTTGCTTCTCATATCCTCTGCAATAACCACTCTTTTGACCCATTAAATAACACTAAACTCCTTCAGTCCTGTAACAAAGGCTGCAAACTTAACCTTCTTGAAATGATGGAAATCCATAAGGATGTTCTTAATAAAAACCTCAACTGTGTTAACCATCAAGACATCTTCTCCTGCCTCCCCTATCTTGAATCCCTTAAGTTTTTCCTTTAATTACACCACTTTTAACCCTTACTCATTCTCCATCTACCATGACCACCATAAAGCTTTCAATTTTCACTGACGCACGAACTTCTTTAATAACCGTTACCTTTCTTCTCTCCGACTTCTAATTTAGACACTAACTTCTAAATGGCCACATTAATTTTATACCCTCCTCCTACTCCCTCTGTTGTTGAATGCTGGAATGACTAGTTTGTTTCTGAGCTCACTTGTTCTAGACGATGGCGCCGCCCATCCATCTTGCGGTTTGAAGCCTTACCTTTGTCCCGGCAGGTTACTCGCCTTCTTGCCGACAACTGTGCTTTGTTACTTTTTACTATCGCCACTAGATGCCCGTTTCTTGTTCCAAGAACCACGTTTTACACTTTTGACGTCAGTCCCATTATTATTGGGTACTTACTACTTTTGCTTGACTTTGTTGGATGTCACTACTTTGACCTTTTTATATCCTCCGTTTGACTTTCAGTACAATCAGTTTGTTATTCGTTTTCAATGTAGGGTAGAGGAAGAAAATTAATTCCTTTCGAATTTTATTTTACTACCACTTTTTAATCTGTTTTCGTCTAAGCACTCAAAATGTCCTCGTCTTATTAATTTTTAAGTTTTTAATTTTCTAAAATCTTTTACATCCCTAGTATTAGTGGCACTTGGGGTAAGTACGTTAATCTAACTTGTCCTTTCTCTTTCTATTCATTCTATATTTATTTTAGCCCTTCGATGCTGATGATGGTACTCCCTAGTACCAAAACATGTACACAGCATTAATTTGACTCTTTTAATATAAGTATTTGTGGAGACGACTGTGTTTTTTTCCCTACTTATATAATACAATTATTTTGTTGTAAAATTAATAGTGAGAGCCAATATTTGAGGGTAGCAAAATTTACATGGGATTTTTAAGGGTTCATCTGCAATTACGAATAGGTAAAACCATTAAATATTCGCTTGTACGATAGTGGAAAATAGGTACACCTAATTTAACCTCAAAATATATTTGTGTAACCGTTATTGCACTCGTTACAACAACCGTTAACATTCGCCCGTAGGTACAGTTCCTTTTATGTTTGACGGTCTTGTACCCTTCCGGTATTTTGACTTTCCTTCTGAAAATATAAATTAACTTTTTATATAGGTACTATAAAATCAAATAAATTTTAGTTGGAAGGTGTAGCGACTGATAGTACTTTCTTGTTTTCAAGTAACTGCCCGCACTTAGTTGGGTTAAAAATTACATATTCCAAAAACACCTCTATATATTTAGAATAAAATTAAAAGGGCACACAAAAATTTCAGAAATTTTTTTCTGATGCATGTTAACGGTACTCCAGCAAAAATTATAGGTGGAACATTTTTGACGTTTAGTTTAAAAATGAATGACAAAAATGTCGAACATCATGGCGATGCCCCAACTGCCTTTTATATGATCTAACGAAGCCCGAAGTTACTCCTTAAAATGGTTTTTTTTTGTTACATTCCTTCAAAAAAATATATAGCAGCTTTCAATTCCAAATTTTTTAAAAAATAACGACTTAACTTAAGTTTTATGGCACGTGTGTCCAGCACAGTACACCTCCCTTAAAATTCAAGAAGAGGGAGGCGGGACACTAGGAGAATAATAAGCTTGACAGGATACGATGGAGTCGGGGAAACATAATCTACCTATTTTTGGTGACTGATATATATCTACTATTGAAGCTATTATAACTTAGGTTAAATTAAAAAGAAATATATATACAGTACAAATATATAGGTATCTCTTAATACTTAGATCCCTATAAAATTTCTAAAAAACTTTGGCCTACAACCTCACTACATATACAGGGTGTTTCATTAAGGGTGGCCACCGGCTATATCTCGGATACTACAAAGCATTGAAACTTGGGGAAAATTTTTTTATGATTAAAGTGGTCATGAAAAAATTCTGGAAATTATTTTTAAGTTCCGCATTTCGCCACAAGGGGGCACAAATGAAAATTCATTTTTATAATTCTAAATTTCTCCGAAAACTCCTATATTATGGTATACCTCTGGTTACATCATTAAAAGGAATAGATAATTCTGCATCATTTTGGTTTAAGGTTTATTGGCGTACCGACCTTAATAAGAGTGGGGGAAGCTATTGAAAGTGTAATCATTAAAATCGCTATAACTTCTGAATGACTTGTCCGATTTTACTAAATTTAAGCTTGTTTGGAAGAGAAAGGTAGGTACTTTTAATTGCCGTATCCAACGATACACTATAGTTTCTAATTAAATTGCTAGAGGGCGCAATTTGTAATAATAACGTTTTTTCGAAGCCTATAGTTTTGATTAGGTAAGAAGTAGTTCAAAAAGTATCAAGGAAAAACTTTTGTCAATACCTATCAAAATTAAATCTGCCGATTTTGTTTCACGGCTATCTACATTTATTTTTTAAAACATCATATTACGCCTAAATTAGAAGTTTTCCATGATTACGTCATTAATTCTAAAGTAGTTTTTGGGCCATTGGAATAATGAGTACCTAACAAACCTACACATAAAAAAAATAGTTTAAAAATATTTTTTTGTCGTGGCCACGAAGCTATAAAAACAATAATTTCTTCGATAAAAGTGTTAAAAATTATTGTTTTGGCAATATTTCTAAAACCAACAAAGATATCGAACTGCAATCTTCACATTTTTTCTTGCAAATTTAATCTACTTTCCGATTAGCAATTTTATTAGAAACTATCCTGTATCGTTGGATACGGCAATTAAAAGTGCCTACCTTTCTCTTCCAAACAAGCTTAATTTAGTAAAATCGGACAAGTCATTCAGAAGTTATCGCGATTTTAATGATTACACTTTCAATAGCTTCCCCCACTCTTAATAAGGTCGGTACGCCAATGAACCTTAAACCAAAATGATGCAGAATTATCTATTCCTTTTAATGATGTAACCAGAGGTATACCATAATATAGGAGTTTTCGGAGAAATTTTGAATTTTAAAAATGAATTTTCAATTGTGCCTCCTTGTGGCGAAATGCGGGACTTAAAAATAATTTTCTCATGACCACTTTAATCATAAAAATTTTTTCCCCAAGTTTCAATGCTTAGTAGTTTCCGGGATATAGCCGGTGGCCACCCTTAATGAAACATCCTGTATATGTAGTGAGGTTGTAGGCCAAAGTTTAATCAATCAAAAGTTTTAGTTTTTTTCCAAAAGGAACACCCTGCCTATAAGCCTCGTAAAGTCTCATAAATTCTCTTAGAAATTTTATAAGGATCTATTAAATTTAATAAGGTTGCTAATTCAAACTGCATCTGGTTCTCCTAATGATTTATTAGCTTATAAGAAAGTCAATTTTATGGAGATTTTTGCTTGAGATCCAGTTAGAACCTATCATTTATTTGGATTTATTGTAGTGATCATGATATTTCTTCAATTTACACTCAAATAGATGTTGCAAACATAAGTAAGTACGATTAAATATACTTAATTACATTATTATTATAAAAAATGGTTTTCCCCATGAGCACTTCTAGCAAGTCCCTATAACAATTAATTGAAAATATGATAGGGAATTTCTATCTTTTATGGGCTTTAAAGAGATTTTCCTGGTATGATCAGTTCTCGTATAACAAGAGCTTCTTAAGACTCATAAAATATTAGGAATGGCTGTTTCAATATCCGACGTTCTTATACAGTGTCACCAGTAAAGTCTGCATCATATGGGATTTTTTTTATTAATAGCTTTATTCAAAATTTGACTTTGGCATGAAGTTCTGCTTCGATCGAGATGAAAATTAAGCAAAAAAATAGTAGTCACGTGATTCGCATTATCCGTCAAATTTTAATTTTTTCCAAAAAATAATTCAAAAGATGGGTTTATTTCTGAAAATATCGAAAAAAGTTATTAGAAAAAGTTTTTTTTTAAATGCAGTTTCTAGCCCACAACGTAGTTTGTGTCTGAAAGGAATACACCTTAATATTAAGACAAAAAAGAACACAGTGTCTTCAGTAAAGTGTTTTTTAAGTGGAAAATTAATTTTAGTTTAATAAAGTAAAGTTTATCTATTTTCAACGATTTAATTTAAAACCCCTATATTATAATTTATTATTAAGCTATGTCAAAATAAAGTTAACGTGTATTACTTTCAGACACAAACTACGTTTTCAAAAATACTTATTTTATGAATTTACCTTATACAGGGTCAAAAACAAATAAACTTTGCATCACATGCGACCAAATTTTAATAGCCCAATTTTGATTTTGTAGAAAAACACACATTTAATATGGCGCTACTTTAAAGAAAATGTATCTGAAATGAAGCCAAAACTGTCAAAACTAAGAAGTTTTATGTATGTTGCGTTGAGTCTTATTTTGCAAAAGTGGTGCAATTTACAAAATATAGATAAAAAATCAAAATTATCTTATGCAGCTGAAATTTTGCATGTGGTCTGAGCTGAAGAAACTGCATTTAAAAAAACTTTTTCTAATAACTTCGATATTTTCAGAAATAACCTCACTTTTGAATTATTTTTTGGAAAAAATTAAAATTTGACAGATAATGCGAATCACGTGACTGCTATTTTTTGCTTAATTTTCATCTCAATCGAAGCAGAACTTGATGCCAAAGTCAAATTTCGAATAAAGCTACTAATAAAAAAAATCCCATATGATGCGGACTTTACTGGTGACACTGTAAGTTATGCGTTTTTTTATAAGAGTTTATGAGGCATTCTCGGCAGGGAACCTATGCCTGATAGACAGACACTTAGTTCATTCCATAAATATTCAGTTATTCGAAACGAAACAAGGAAATGCATATCTGTGCAAAAACGTTTTTGTCAACAGCTCCGCAAAATTACTTGTGTTAAATAAAAAAAAACCCTTTGGCAAGCAGTCCTGTGAAAAATTAAATAAAAAAATACATTTCCATTTAAAAATTGATTTTGGGTAAAAAGGTTGTGAACGGGTCACTCTGAAACACGGCATTTTGAAGTTTAATTAGTTATTCGAAAAGTTAATGAAATTCGTTTGGTCGTGACGTGTGAAATTGTTCTCCGAAATTGACTTTCGAAGGCTGTTCATTTGACCGAAGTTGCTGTTATTTGGGAAAGGTCTCTATACGGAAGGAAATTGCATTGGTATTCCGGCATAATAAGACCTTCGTCGACAGAGTTTATACTTAATACTTAAAATTTAATAATAATCAACTTAAAATTTAATAATATTCAACATATGGTACACAGTCGCTGTAATGTGAAGTGGGGTAAGTGTAATACTGGGAGAAGGGTACAGTCTGCCATTTTTTTTAAAGTAAGGTTAAAAATTAAGGTTTTTGTATATTATTTAAAAGGTTTAGAGTATACAGGGTGATTCACGGTGGATGGAACGTTAGACGTTTCTGACGAACCAGTAAAGGAATCGTTCTGAAAATTTGGTCGCGTACATAAACGGACATGCTCTACCAACCTAAAATATGTTTAACAATACAATGTTGCCGCTTCCACACAAAAATAATAGTAACTTAAATTTTTTAAAAGCAACACCATTTATTTTATTTTATTTTCGAATACCCCATTACTTTCCTTACAATTTTTATTAACTCTACTCTATACTTATCTCTTACCGTTTCTATGATATAAATTAATTTCCTTTTTTTTGTCCGAAAACGTCACTTTTAAAAATGCTGATAATTTTGAACTCTTAAATAGTGAAATCCTGAAATTTGGTAAATAGTTAACTAATACCATAGGGCTATTTGCCATAGTCCCAAATCTTAGTTGCAATATACAGGGTGGTTGAAAAATACATTTATTCTGGTAACTTGAAAAAGTGACAATAAGTCCTTTTTTTTAAATGTAACACCCTGTATATTATTACGGATTTGAAAAGCTGCTAAAATTTCACTTCATTCTTGTATATCTTGTATATCATACCTGTACCTAACTTTAACCATTTTTTTGACGTATTAAGCATAATTTGTTAAATTTTCTATACAATTCAATTTTTATTCGGTTATTAGTAAGTTAGCCATGACAAAAACTGATGTTTACGTATGTTACTGTGGTTATCGTTTTGACATTTCATTAAGTTTAGATACAAGAAAGAAATACAGTTTAAAGTCATGGAAGAAAACTATACAAATGCAGTTTTTATGAATTTATTTATTTTATTTGGACAATGTGATAGATGCGAACCAATGGAGGTACAATCTATAGCTGGCTTAAGGTATTTTCTACTTCTAGAGGAGAATTATCGCTAGGACATGTATAAAGTTTAATGAAATGTACTCTAATTTACCGCCAATGAATCTTAGAAAATTCATAAGGATCCAGAACAATTTTATTAAATGTTAACTAAGTAGTCAAATAATAAAAGACTACTAAAATTATAACTAATAAAATGCTATTTTAACAGATGTTCAAAACGCTGGCCGTTTACATCCAAACACTTTAATATGCGGGTGTTGACTGCATGGATTTCAAGAAAAATGTAGTTTTAATGTTTCTTGCATGTTAATGCAAACACACATTGTCCAAATAAAATAAATAAATTCATAAGAACTGCATTTGTATTTGTATAGTTTTCTTCTATGACTTTAAAGTGTATTTCTATCTTGTATCTAAACTTAATGAAATGTCAAAACGATAACCATAGTAACATACGTAAACATCAGTTTTTGTCATGGCTAACTTACTAATAACCGAATAAAAATTGAATTGTATAGGAAATTTAACAAATTATGCTTAATTCGTCAAAGAAATGGTTAAACCAGTTAGTTAGGTACAGGTATTATATACAAGAATGAAGTGAAATTTTAGCAGCTTTTCAAATCCGTAATAATATACAGGGTGTTACATTTGAAAAAAAAAGACTTATGGTCACTTTTTCAAGTTATCAGAATAAGTGTATTTTTCAACCTCCCTGTATATTGCAATTAAGATATGGGACTAGGGCAAAGAGCCCTATGGTATTAGTTAACTATTAACCAAATTTCAGAGTCTCAGTGTTTTAGAGTTTAAAATTATCAGCATTTTTAAAAGTGACGTTTTCGGACAAAAAAAACGGAAATTAATTTATATCTTAGAAACGGTAAGAGATAAGTATAGAATAAAGTTAATAAAAATTGTAAGGAAAGTAATGGGGGATTCGAAAATAAAATAAAATATATGGTGTTGCATTTAAAAAATCGAAGGTACTATTATTTTTGTGTGGAAGCGGCAACACTGTATTGTTAAACATATTTTAAGTTGGTAGAGCATGTCCGTTTATGTACGGGACCAAATTTTTAGATCGATTTCTTTACTGGTTCGTCAGAAACGTCTAACGTTCCATCCACCGTGAGTCACCCTGTATACCATATATTATATAAACATTTTTTTTTCTTCAATTCACTAGATATTTTTTTACAGGAGTTTTACTAACGTCATGGAGATTTACGTAAATATGGAGTGTGTAACTTGTTCTTATCGATTTTTTGTAATTATTGTGACATAATAAATTTTAAACCCAATATTGCCATCAGGGGTGTTTTTTCACCAGGAATCCATATTTTGTGTTAAAAACCGGTTACGAAAAATTCCTACCGCTCTAAAATGGCTTTTACACTTACCCCTTCTATATTGATAGAGGGGGTAAGTGTAAAAATTTGCTCGGGGTAAGTGTAACAGGTTAGTTACATTTACCCCAATCAATCAAATTGGCCTGATACACAATTGACGAGTCAGAGGTGCTATTATCCGATGTAGAAAAATTACTACCAGAACCTCAAATAAAGAAAATAAATGAATATATATAAATAAAAATATTCACGTTCAGTTATTAAAATATTCGCTTTAAATTTTAATCGGGTTCTTATTTACAAAAAAGCTTTTAACTTTGTTATTATAAGTAATATTATCTTGCTTTTTTTTTGTTTAAAAGGTATTCTTCATGAGTATGTTACACTTGCCCCAGTTCCTTAATACACATTTTGTATGTAAATGATCGTTGGATGTTACACTTGCCCCAAATTGCGGGGTAAGTGTAACACCTTAACATCGACACCATTTTTTTTTCTGAAGAAAGAAATATCAGATTTTTAAAAAGTTAATATTTGTAATGTTGGTAAGCCTATAAGGTACATGTAAAAAAAAATTTCATCCTATTGCCATTTGTTTCTATGTACTGGGTTTTAGAAGAGCAACTATGCTTTTTTGCGGTTACACTTACCCCACTTCACCTTAGCCAATAGATTTTGTACACTTTTTGGAAAAAAATTTCCCCCTAATGATAAAATATTCACGGTTAAATTTTCAATAAATTATGCTTCGTCAAGAAAATTGTTGATTTAAATGTTCCTAGCATTTAAACACAAGTATCTCAAAAACTAATTAAAGTATAAAAGAACCCTCTTTCATAATTTGAGATAAAGCGATCAGAAATGTGAGGGACAAAATATGTATGCAAAAAATTAGCTAACTCATATTGTGCAACTAGCGTCCTCTTAAGAGGTATCTTACAACTAATTATAAAATCGTCTTTCTTGCCCTTCAAAACATAAGTACGCCAAGTTTGACTCAGATCTGCTTAACCATTCCATCACCAATCATCGCCAATTTTCTAAAATTAACTTTTACTTGGATCACATTTTATTATAAGAAATTAAGCATAAATTACTTATTTTTAACCCGGTTTTATTAGCTTCACCTGTATGTTTGTTTGTAACCGACTTCTTTGAACCCGATTTTGACCCACTTTAAACGGTCAGATTTAATTTAAATTTTGTAGACTTATCAAGAACCGCTGACAATACAATAATTTGGTAAGTTTATCTCATTATCCTGATTAAGATCGCCGAAATTGAATCATTTCCTTACAGATCCTCTGTATGAGAGTGAGAGAGATAATAGAGCTCATCGTATGCGCATGCGTACTATCACCGTACTATCTACCTACTTTCCGGCTCGAGCACTCGGCTTAATAGTGTTGGTACATTATAGTTATGGGACACCCTATATATAAGAAACGTTCGATTTCGAAGGATATAGAGAGGATTTCTCTGCATCACCTGTCGGGCAGTCAGGGTAAAGTTGTGACGTTTTTTCCTTAGAAGATTTAAAATAATTAAAAAAATTACCTTCTCGGACATCCATTGTCGTTATTTTGTTACTTAACACTTTGTCACAGAGCATCTAACTTTTGCAACAATTCGGAAGACCTTAATATTGAAATTTCAAATATCAAAAAAGATTTAAAATAGAATGGTTACTCTGAAACCTTTGTAACTAATACCATCTCAAAACTTAAAAATTACGAAGTAAAAACTAATACAGAAACGAAAGAGGAGCAAGCATTTCTTACAATACCTTATGCTAAGGGGATTTCTGAAACGATTAGAAGGATAATCAAAAACTATAATAATAATATCAAAACAGCCTTCAAATTCGGAAATACGCTTGGAAGCTTTCTTACAAAAGTAAAACCCCCCCGTAATGAAAACACAAAAAATTGTACCTATCAAATCCCTTGCGAGTGTGGCGAATCGCACATTGGAGAAACAAAAAGACCTCTTCCCGTACGAGTTAAAGAATTTCTGAAACCTGTTTTCTTAAATACTATCCATGTGCAATGAAGCTTGATAACTCCGCCTACGTGCTTATTATCTATACTTGGTTTACTAATTATATGGGTATTTTGAATCATAAAAGCTGCTTCTTTGAATTTTCGTTTTCTCCAGTGCTGTTCCGTGTCCAAAACCTTGGCTTCTGACCACTGTATATTATGTTGATTGGTCGCTAAACCTGATCTCGAAGTTTCATCTGTTTGAGTATGTTTCAGAAATTCTTTAACTCGTACGGAAAGAGGTCTTTTTGTTTCTTCCATGTACGATTCGCCACACTCGCAAGGGATTTGATAGATACAATTTTTTGCGTTTTCATTACGGGGGGTTTTACTTTTGTAAGAAAGCTTCCAAGCGTATTTCCGGACTTGAAGGCTGTTTTGATATTATAGTTTTCGATTATCCTTCTAATCGTTTCAGAAATCCCCTTAGCATAAGGTATTGTAAGAAATGCTTGCTCCTCTTTCATTTCTGTATTAGTTTTTACTTCGCGATTTTTAAGTTTTGTGGT
This sequence comes from Polydrusus pterygomalis, assembly GCA_963969555.1. Lineage (NCBI taxonomy): Eukaryota > Metazoa > Arthropoda > Insecta > Coleoptera > Curculionidae > Polydrusus > Polydrusus pterygomalis. The sequence goes on from OZ018382.1 coordinate 29,834,153, forward strand.
GGTATTAGTTACAAAGGTTTCAGGGTATCCATTCTGTTTTAAATCTTTTTTGATATTTGAAATTTCAATATTAAGGTCTTCCGATTTGTCGTTGTTACAAACTTTAGATGCTCTGTGACAAAGTGTTAAGTAACAAAATAAAGACAATGGAAGTCCGACAAGGTACTTTTTTTGATATTACTTCATTGTCTACCACCTTCAAACAAACATTTAAAATAATGTTTGTAAATAACCTATAAGGCATACCTACATTTAGTTTATTGTATCATAAAAGTAAGAAGATCAATAATATTAATATTAGGTAGGTATACTAATAACACAGGCCTGCATGAAATTTGTGATGACGTGATTTTTTGTTTGTTAAGCTCAGTTTTTATATAGAAATAACTAATTAAAATACAATTGGTCTCTATCACCCACAGATTTTTTTTTTGGAAAAAAAAGGAAAAAATATAAAAAAAAATTATAATATGCGTTTTAATACATTTTAAAATGAATGTAGTACTTTAAATTCTAAATGATTGATGAATAAAAAAATATTTTCTGTAGTGCTACAAACCTTCCGACTGGAGACTTTTTAGCGACTTCAAAAAGGAGCTTTAAAGCTGTTCTTTTATGAAAATTTAGAGGAATTACTTTTAAGAATACAATATGAAAATCACAACTGGGAAGTGTGTGAAGATCTAAAAATGTTAGGTCTTCTCTTAGGTCAGCATTCTGGATTTACTAAATTTCCATGTTTCCTGTGCGAGTGGGCTAGCAGGAATCAAGAACAGCATTAGATAAAAAGAGACTGGTCACAAAGAGAGACTTTAACACCTGGATACAAAAATGTAATTCGCGAAAGTCTTATTGACCCTCAAAAAGTTTTACTTCCACAACTTCACATAAAAATTGGACGTATGAAACAATTTTGTTAGGGCATTAAACAAAGAAGGAAATTGTTTTAAATGTTTGCGTAAAACATTTCCGGCTCTGTCAGAGGCAAAATTAAAGGAGGGAATCTTTGTAGGGCCGCAGATTAGCAGCTTGATGAAAGATACAGAATTTGAAAAGGTAATGGAAGATAAGGTAAAACATGCATGGAATGCTTTTAAAGAAGCATAAAAATTTACTTTTTATATTCCCATTTGGACTAATTCCCGGAAAATCTTGGGGACGTGGGTGAAGAGCAAGGTAAAAGATTTCATCAATATATTAAAGAGATGGAAAAAATATACCAGGGGCGCTGGGACACAAAAATGATGGCCGATTTCTGTTGGACATTAAGAGGAGATCTTCCTTTAGCTGAAACAGAAAAACAACCAAAAGAAGCTTTTCTGAGAAAAGAAAATGTTTTTTGAAGAAGCGTAACAAATAAATAACCATTTATAATAGTTTATATGTCAATATTTTGTATATTTTTGTATTTTTTTCCTTAATATATTCAAAAACTAGCTAAATGAAATAAATCGTGTTTTTTCTATATTTTTGGATTTTACCGGTTTGAAAAATTACCATACGTGATATAAAAAAACTGAAAGCAGATTTGAAATCAGCGCAGGCCTGTGTAATTTAGGAGATATTTGGCCTATTATACAATGTAGAAGGATAATCTCTCTCGTCAATCCCGTGCCAGGGATGGTTGTTACAATAATTGAAAATTGTCACATCATGATATCAAAATATACAAGCATGAACGGTATTTCCCATTTAATTCTAAACTTACAAGTTTGACACCAAACCAAACCTATCTGGGGTTTATTACTTTGTGAATATGGCCGTATCAACAAGCAATACGGCATTGTAAACCTGTTAAAGGGGTAATAACTGCATTTATTTATTAGTTATGTACCTATAGTGTGTATTTGATGCGGAAAATGCCTCAGAAATTCTTGGGAGAAATTATATTTAAAATTTAAATAATATAATTATTGTTTACTCTTATAAATTGCAACTAGAAATAGCGGTATATACAGCACACAATATTCAATGGACATCCATTTTAAAGCCATTAGAGACTCAGGACATCCATAGACCACTTACGGAAGTCATATGGATATCCATTTATGGTTATGTTGACTTGTACGTCCATTGGTAATCCATAATACCCATTGTCCACTCTCGGATGTCACATGGATATCTATTTTTGCAGAGCCATTGGACATGTGGTTTTGGATGTCCATTGGTAATATATAATATCCATGGTCCTGTAACGGAGTTTGGATGGATGTTCATTTTGGTAACGCCATTGGGCATGTTATTTTGTATGTCCATTGGTAATCTAGAATATCCATGGTTCTGTAACGGAGGTCCCATAAGTAGATATTCATTTTGGTGAAACCATTGGACATATGGTTTTGGATGTCCAATATGTGGACAATCGTAATTTTCAGCAAGCAAAACTTTGAAAAATGAAATGCTTGGTCCATTTGCGCTCTTTAAATAAATATAGGGGAGGGGTGGGCAAGTTGACATACCTAAGGTTTAAACAAAAATATCTTAGAAAAAACCAAGACTTATTTTTAATAAATGTAAGCAAAATAAAACAGTTGTTATATGTCTTTAACCTACATATATAACGAAACAAAATATAAACTCCTTGTACAAACAATACCACTTTAAAAAAAATAATACAAAAATCCATCTTGCCCTACCCTATAGGGCAAGTTGACATACGAAAATAAGTAGGTATAAATATAAAATATAAGTTAATATAAATCACAAATAAATTGTTTTGATTTTTTGGATAGGCCGGCACACTCAGCGTGAGCCCATTGGCGACACTTCTAGTCTAAAATCTTTTCAGTGCGGGCAAGATGACATACTCGGTATGAAGGTATGCCATCCTGCCCGACAATGAACGTGAATTTAAAAAAATTACAAAATGGGTTTTAAAATAAAATCTAAAAAAGATTGATCGCGAAATGAATAGTTGAAAACTAAATTTATTAAACAAAATCAAAAAATATAAGAAAAACAGTCAAGTAATTTTTTTATAATCTTTATCATAGTTTACTTACATTAAAACGAAATCGTAAATTACTTTAAATCGTTAATATTTCTAACACCGCGAAAAACTTCCACCCACAAATACCTCTAAGTGGACACTGCCAACGAGCGAACTTGTTTAAGCATGCTAAATGCTCGGATGACGGTGGAGTTTCCATGGAAGGGCTACTGTGTCATCTTGCCCACCTATGTCAACTTGCCCATCTCTCCCCTAATGATTTTTAATTTAATTAGTGTTAGTAGTAACTTGTTTTATTTAGCAAAAAGCTACAATAAAAATTTTTTTAATACATTTTTTTAACACATTTTTATAGATTTATTTTTAAATTTTAAAACGCAACCTTCTTTTAACAAAAACAGACAGAAAAGTTGAACATTTTGTAAACTGTATCAAATATGTATTACGTATCATTTTGTTTTTTAATTAAATGTAATTTTAAAGTTTTTTTAAACAGTTTAAGTGATTTTTGAGATTTAATAGAATTTTCCAAATTATTATATTCTATCAAACCTTTATAAAAAATAGATTTATAAGCTAATGTTTTCTATCCACATAGAAATTTTGATTAGTTCTTGTTTTATAATTATGATGGTCATAATAAAAAGAACAAAATTTTTTTAAACAATCAGGCAATAAATTATTTTTAATTTTATGTATAAAGACCTACTAAATAAAAAAATTAAATTTCTGATACTCGTCCAATCTAAATTTTTCAACATAAAATTAATTTTTGTATATTTTTGTCACAATTTAAAATAATCCGCATTGCCTTATTTTGTAAAATTTGTAATTTATCAAATATTTCCTCACTCGCACAATATAAAATAGAAGAACAATAAAGAAAATGTGGTAATATAATAGTATTAAAAACAGTTTTTTTAAACTTAAATTAGAACTGATTCTTTTAAAATAAGCTACTTTTCCGGCAATCTTCAATATGATACTTTCAAAATAATAAAAAAAATTTAAAATTTGAATCAATGATTATCCCTAAATATTTAAAACTGTTTACTAATTCCAATTTTTCACCATCAATTACAACATTTATTTTATATTTTGACAATTTAAATTAGTTTTAGTTTAATTTTTGAAATATTTAATTTTAATTTATTTACGTTTTGCCAATTTAATAATATATTTATAATCTCAGAATTTAGAGTATCTAGACCATTAAAAATATTTAAAACATTAATGTAAATTAAGGTGTCATCAATAAACATTTGTAACTTACACATTTTCAAAACTAAAGGCATATCGTTGATGTATAAAATAAATAATATTGAACCTAGAATACTTTCTAGAGGAACTCCTATATTATTTTTTTTTATTTAAATATGTTTTTGATATTTTTGTTTTTTGTGACCTGTTACTTAAATAATTTTTAAACCATTTATAAACGTTTTCGCGAATACCTTACTGATACAATTTACTCTATAAACTAGCCCTGTCAATTGTTTCGAATGCCCGCTTAAATTCCCAAAATACATTTATAACATTTTCCCCTTGATCAATGATCTCTCTTCCACGTCTCAATCACACATTGCAACACAATATTGTATTTTAAATAAACTCTCTTTGAACTTAGATAAATGTATATTTATTTCGTTCTCAAAAAATGTATATATTTTTTCTTATGGTTACAACTTTAATGGAATTTTACACTGAGAAAATAGCTCCAAGTAAACTGTGGTAGCTGGAAAAAGTTTACTTACACCGGCTAATATTTCATTTATTATAGAAATTTAGTTTATTTAAAGCAAGTAAAACAAATTAGCTACAATCCGTTTAGTTGGATCTAATAAATTAGTAAACAATGTTTATTTGTTTTTAGTAAAGATATAATTTTTAAGTATACTGTACACCTAATTTAAACTTGTGTTCACTTATTTTGGATAAATTAAGACATGTAAAAAGTTTACTTTAAATAAGTAAACCAAAATATTCTCCTAAGTAAACTTGGTTGCTTAAATAAAGTGTCCAGTTCACTTGTTTGGCCTTTCGTCAACGTTCGGTTCGCTTTTAGCCGCTCCCGCTTAACTTCGGCAGGATGAAACTCGAAACTCGTGGCGTCGCACGCAATACGATTTATCATTTTCTTTTCGTCCTAGGCGAAGTCGGTCGGATTGTTTGGTGCTCTGTTGCTGTGATATTTGTGTTGCCGTATTGGACATCGCGGTGCACTATAATATTATGGAGTGTTCTAATATGGAGTATTTGTTAATAAATTGGAATTTAGAAGATCATATTTCTACTTTTCAGGGTATCCCTTATCCTTATCCCTTTCACTAATTCTAACTAAACAATTTGTCTATTTTAAATAAATGGTTTATTGGTTAAATGTACATAATTTAATAAATGGGTTACTTATTCCAAGTAAACAGTTCATTTAGATCAGATAACGAATTTCTAAGTACACCTGTTTATTTGTGTTTACTAGTTCTAGGTAAACTATTTCAGCATTTTCCATTTACTTAGGCCAAGTGAACCCTTCACTAAATTATGTACCTTTAACCAATAAACCATTTATTTAAAATAGACAAATTGTTTAGTTAGAATTAGTGAAAGGGATAAGGATAAGGGATACCCGTAAAAGCGGAAATATGATCTTCTAAATTCCAATTTATTAACAAATACTCCATATTAGAACACTCCATAATATTATAGTCACCGCGATGTCCAATACGGCAACACAAATATATATTATTATATAATAGACAGTAACAGAGCACCAAACAATCCGACCGACTTCGCCTAGGACGAAAAGAAAATGATAAATCGTATTCCACGAGTTTCGAGTTTCATCCTGCCGAAGTGAAGCGGGAGCGGCTAAAAGCGAACCGAACGTTGACGAAAGGCCAAACAAGTGAACTGGACACTTTATTTAAGCAACCAAGTTTACTTAGGAGAATATTTTGGTTTACTTATTTAAAGTACATGTCTTAACTTATCCAAAACAAGTGAACACAAGTTTAAATTAGGTGTACAGTATACTTAAAAATTATATGTTTACTAAAAACAAATAAACATTGTTTACTAATTTATTAGATCCAACTAAACCGATTGTAGCTAATTTGTTTTACTTGCTTTAAATAAACTAAATTTCTATATTAAATGAAATATTAGCCGTAAGTAAACTTTTCCCAGCTACCACAGTTTACTTGGAGCTATTTTCTCAGTGTATATAAGATAAAGGATCTTGGTGTTATTTATAATAAAAAAATTATTTTTAACGAGCACATTAGTTATGTTGCTAACAAATGTAATCGTATGATAGGTTTCATATTTATAGGTCGTGCAAGTTTCTGTCTTCCGTACACTCTTTAAAAGTTCTGTACTTTGCCTAGGTTTATAGCAGACTAAGTTTTGCCTCTGTCGTCTGGACACCCCAGTATGCTGTATATAAAAACAGATTGGAAAGTATTCAAAACAAGTTTCTCAGATTTTTAAACTTTAAAAGCACCGGCATTTTCGACCCTCACGCCAACTTATTAGAACTTCAACGGACTTTCCAGTTATTGCCCCTTGAGTGTCAGCGTACTCAAGCTGATATTCGCTTTTTATTTAAAATTATCTTTACTTTTTACTTTTAAAATCTCTTTATTTGTTTAATAATATTTTACATTGCATTACTAATACTAATTACAATATAATATTATATAATATTGTATTTCGTTCTTCCTAGTTTCTTGGTTACCAGGGGTACGCCCTACAGTGCAGGGTGGCTGATCTTGGCCTTGGTACTTAGTATATGCATTTGAATGCATTTATTCAGCCAGTTTCAGCGACCTTTTACGGCTATGCAATAATTCGGTTTTTTGTTTTAGAAAGTTTTTTGTTGTTGTGTAGTTTTTAAATTTATGGGTTTGTGTTGGGGTTCACTGGAAAAACAGATGAAAAACCAGCTAGAAACTTATATTAACAGGTACGCCGTAGCTTTGCATATGACAGCTTTACCATCATTTCATGGTAGGCGGTCTTAATTTTTGGGGCGTGGTTTTCGGACTTTGGGATTTTTGTGGTTTTTCGGTGAAAATGGGAACTTTTTAATTATTTTGAAAGTAAATTGGAAGTTTTGAGTGTATAGGTGGGCGAATGCGATACTCGTTATATCTTAAGTCTGTTATATTTTGGGTTAGTCTAGAATTTTGTGGTTGAGTATTATAAAAATTTATTGCATTTTGTCTTATGTAATCTGTAATATAAGAAGTGTTTGTTGCCTGGTGTAGATGGCGTACTGGTGTTTTTATCGGTGCTAATAAGATTTGTCTTAAATTTTTATTCTGTAGAATCTGTAGCTTTTTGAAGTGTGTATCGGCCATGCTACACCAGACTGGTCCTGCGTAAGTCAGTAATGGTCGTATGCATTGATTAAAAATAATTTGTTTATTTGTCGGTGATAATGGAGATCTGTAATTTAGTAATTTGTATAGTCTTTGGGTTGTTGCGTAATATTTTTGTATTAGTTTTGTTGTATTATGTTGGAATCTTAGGGTTTTGTCTACACACAAAAAAAACTACTCTCAAAAAAAACTTATATTAATGCTCAAACAAATAGCCTTATTTTGAAACTAACTTGCTTTATTTTGTGCCTAAAATATATTCATTTTTAAACTACCACTGGTTTTAAATTATATCATCAAGTTAATCAAAATTATGTTCATAAAGAGATTACATCATCATCATAACAAGATAATCTTATACTTGTTTTAAAAATAAGTATTGTGGTCAAAGTGAAATATACTATGATGGGTTTAAAAATAAAAATAAATTTGTATTCTCACAGCGAGCGCAAAGACAGTCTCTATACTCAACTTGAGTAAAATCTAAACCCTTATTATTTCTTTGATGCTATTTGCATCACGTGACCTCTTGTTCTGCGAGGAAACGACCGAAATACGTTTAGTCGTTATTAAACATCCACGCAGACGTCGCGCGTCGATGCTCACCGATGCTGGTAGTGTGTGTTCTATTTTGCGCGTTTTATGTAATAGTGTAATGGAGGAAATATTATATTCGTTATAGTTTATAGTTATGGTTTTTTGTTACCTGTTTGGTTACCTGTTTTTTTTTTAATAAAACCAAAAGCAATAAAAAGTTGTTTTATTTATCAGTTATCTGTTAGGGCTATATTCAGATCAGATACCTAAGGTAATATCACAATACTATTTGATACCTATGTCACAAAGACATTTTAACTTGACATGTACAATTCTATTGACTGCGGTGAGCTTATCCTATCTGACCTTAATCCTTAATAATATAGTCATTTCAGATCCATCTGTTTTAAAACTACATGATTTTAAATTTTACTCTATCTAATAGTAAACTACTTTTAAGATGATACTAAATTGATTTGTCTAGTTTCGCTGAGAATGTAGGATAGTCACAAATTGAAGATACAAATAAAATATGTGTGCTCAAATGCAAGTTCGTATATTCAACTTAATAATAACTCATTCTCAAAACGAAAATAACGAATATTCATTCTTAGAATACTTTGAATCAAACCAATATTAACGTATACTATATCTGCAACTACAATTATTGATAGATTGATCGTTTATTTTTATTACCCTAAAACTAAAGTAGAGTCAAGTTAAAAGAATGTAGTATTAATTTAAAACTATATTTTGATGCTAAGGTATTTTCTATTTAATTTTACTTTAGCATTGCTCCTATTTATGTATATGATAGTTTCAGTTTGAAACTTTTAGGTTCAACTGGATACTAGATTTTTTTGTGTGTATTACTACTCCAAGGTATTTTAGTTTATCTGTAGGTATTATTTATCTGTTGTTTATTATAATGTTTTGCTTTATGTAATTGTTTGTTCGTTTTCTTGTCAGTATAACGCATTCACATTTTTCTTCGTTGAGTTCCAATTTCCACTTTTTATACCAAGGGATGAGGGTTCGTAGGTGGTTGGTGCTATGTTGCCTGGCCACATTTGCATGGTATGAGCTGGCGTGTAGGAGTACGTCGTCTACAAATATGGCCAGTTGGGAATTTGGGTGAGATGGGATGTCAGCTGTATACATGTTAAAAATTATCAACAACTATATCGATGATCCAAATTTACTTTTCGGTATAGGTTTTAATATTCCTTCACGAAACTTTCGTCATAATAATCTATTTGCAAACTGTTTTTATAGAACAAATGCAGGTAAACATTCTCCCATAAATCGCTTAACCACACTTTATAATACTTTATACCACAATATTGATTTGTTTAATTTATCTCTATCAACATTTAAAACAAAGGCTTAGAGATTATACTATTGATGTTCTTAATTTTAATTGATGAACTAATGATAATATTACAATCTTAGTAATAGAAGGTATAAGTCTGTACACAACATTATAAACCGTGGGTGCCAAGCCTGGGCCACTGGCCTGTTGGCATCTTATTTGTGCAAATAAATAAATAAATAAATTGAATGGCTGTCTCTGTCGAGTACCCTTTTCGAAAACCAGCTTGAACGGAAACTAAAATTTTGATGACATTAATGACTTCTAGTAACTGTTCATATACGACTTCTTCTAATAATTTCTCAACATCCCATAAAACATTTACTGGCCTCATCTCATCCCATATTTTAGTGTTTTTTACTTTTGGCACTGGTGTAATTTTAATTCATCAGGCATATTTCAATATTTTACATTACGGTAAACAATAATGCGGAAACACTAAAAATCCCGATAACCTACATGATATTCATAATGATTACTTCTTTATGTCATTTTAATAAGAGCGAACACATACGTTCCCCTTGGCAACGTGCATCAGGCGCAAATACCTAACTAGACGGTTTCCAAGAGTTTCCCAGAGGCTTTTCACCGCTTTTCTGCAGAAAATCTGTCAGTAGTTGTGCTTTCCCCGACCTGCTCGCACGTTGCTACGGATTTTGGCCGCACGCGCTCTTGTTCTCTCGCTTTACATTTCCGAACTTTCAAAAGTTTCTTTTACTGTCGTAAATTATCGTTTAAAAGTTTTGAACATTTTGTTTTGAAAGTTAAAAAGTGATTTTTAGACTTCTTTCTGGTAAGACGTGATTCATTTTTTTAAAGAGGCGTTTATCGCATGCATGGAGAGTTTTTTTTTAACCATAATATTTAATACGCTAGCCGGTACCTGCAGCTTCGCTTGCGTAATTCAATTGTTATCAATTGGCGATGCGAAGGAAGGCATACCTATATCCTACCCAATAGAACCTTGTATACACATATTATTTTTATGAGCAAAGCTGGAGACTAAAAGGAATTTCTTTGGTGCTTTCTTACAACTTGTTTTTTTCTTTTTTTAATAAAATGGCTTTTACCTTTTAGTTTCTTCATTTTAAATGTGAAAAATGTATACAGTGTGACCAGTAAAGCCCGCATCATATGGGATTTTTTATTAATAGCTTTATTCGAAATTTGCCTTTGGCGTCAAGTTTCTTCTTCGATTGAAATGAAAATTAAGTAAAAAAATAGTAGTCACGTGATTCGCATTATCTGTCAAATTTAAATTTTTTCCAAAAATAATTCAAAATATGAAAATATCGAAAAAAGTTATTAGAAAAAGTTTTTTTAAATGCATTTTCTAGCGCACATGTAAAATTTTAGCTGCATAAGATAATTTTAATTTTTTACCTACCCCTAAAATTTATTTTCCACTTAATAAACACTTTACTGATGACACTGTGTTCTTTTTTGTCTTAATATTCAGATGTATTACTTTCAGACACAAACTACGGTTTAAAAAACACTTATTTTTTAAAGTTACCTTATACAGGGTCAAAAATAAATAAACTTTGCATCACATGCGACCAAATTTTAATAGCCCAATTTTGATTATGTAGAAAAACTCACATACAGGGTGGCCCTTTAGTGTGGCAAAGTACAATAGCTCCGTTACTATTTCAAATACATTAAAAATATTAATACAAAAGTTGAAGGGCAGTAAGTGACTTATAACGTAAAATTATTTTTAACTCTATAGGGTGGCTCAAAAAAGCGGAACAAGAAAAAATGTACTTTTTTCAAATGGAACACCCTGTATATTTTTACATTTTTAAATTCCACATAAAATTACAATTATTTTTTATCAAATACATTATTAGTCTATACTTTATAGTTTCCGAGATATTGACTCTTGAAAAGTGACATTTTTGAACTTTGACAGCTTCTAACTTTCTAACAGTACGTCTTAGAGCAAAACGGCTTACATGTCCCTATCTTCAATTTTTATTATCTTCCCAAAAAAATCAACTTCCAGTTAAACCGGAACAACTATATTTCCTGCTTTCGAGTAACATCCGGTTTAACCGGAAGTTGATTTTTTTGGGAAGATAATAAAAATTGAAGATAGGGACATGTAAGCCGTTTTGTTCTAAGACGTACTGTTAGAAAGTTAGAAGCTGTCAAAGTTCAAAAATGTCACTTTTCAAGAGTCAATATCTCGGAAACTATAAAGTATAGACTAATAATGTATTTAATAAAAAATAATTATAATTTTATCTAGAATTTAAAAATGAAAAAATATACAGGGTGTTCCATTTAAAAAAAGTACATTTTTTATTGTTCCGCTTTTTTGAGCCACCCTATAGAGTTAAAAATAATTTTACGTTATAAGTCACTAACTGCCCTTCAACTTTTGTATCAACATTTTTAATGTATTTGAAATAGTAACGGAGCTATTGTACTTTGCCACACTAAAAGGCCACCCTGTATAATATGGCGTTACTTTAAAGAAAATGTATCTGAAATAAAGCATTGTCAAAACTAAGAATTTTTATGTAGGTTGCGTTAAGTCTGATTTAGCAAAAGTGGTGCAATTTACAAAATATGGGTAAAAAATCAAAATTATCTTATGCAGCTAAAATTTTGCATGTGGGCTAGAAACTGCATTTAAAAAAACTGTTTTTAATAACTTTTTTTGATACTTTCAGAAATAACCCTACTTTTGCATTATTTTTTGGAAAAAATTAATATTTGACAGATAATGCGAATCACGCGATTACTATTTTTTTGCTTAATTTTCATCTCAATCGAAGCAGAACTTGTTGTCAAAGTCAAATTTCCAATATAATTATTAATAAAAAATCCCATATGATGCGGACTTTACTGGTCACACTGTACATATATTGTTATATTGTTTTTCACCTCGCATTTTTTAATCATCGCTTCGCTAGCGAAGATGATGCAACCTGTACTTTTAGAAATAATTTTCAAACATAGGTAGGTACTTAATTAAATCTTAGAACTTTCGTAAAAACTTTTTTGGATAACTCCAATAGTAGATCTAATATAAGTTAATTTTTAATCAAGTTATATCTTATTTAGATAAATATATTATATTTTACCTAGCAATCAATCTGGTTCAGAGCTAGTTTTAGCACAACGACATTATTATGTAAACTTAAAAATTATATTTTAGAAAATTGGGATGCACATTTTGTTACTAGTATCGTTTTTCTAGAACTGGCCAAGGCTTTTGATTCTCTAAATTATGAATTACTACTTGCAAAACTTAAATATAGTCAGATCTGGTCTTAACGTGCGGGTCCAAAGGTCACTGATCATATATGCGTCAAATCAGACAACACAGAGGCTATCAAAATGTTGTGAGATTATTTACAAATATACCGAAGGAAGGAAAAATAGTTTCATTATTTTAGCTATCGCGAAGATAGCCACATATACCTAATATTATTAGTTTTGCAAAAATTATGAACAGGGGAGTTAAAAAAGTTACAAAAAAATTATATAATCGTTAATTATATACCTACTGTACCCTTTAATTAAAAACAACCACAACAAACAAACAGTGCAATTTATTTTAACAATTTTACTACTAAAACCTAAAAATACAATGGCATTTAGTCTAATAAACTATTTCGATAATGAAAGAAAAAGTGGAAATTCGCAAACCAATATGCAGGAAACCGTAATGAAAACACTGGGAATTAGTTTAAGGACTATGCAGAATAATGTGCATGAAAAAATGCATAATAAAATACCCAAGAATACTAAAAAATGTAAACGAAAAACACCGTTTATAATTATAGCCTAAAAACTCTCATCGTCACTTATAAAATCTGAAAAGTCCTCGTCGTCTGAGTCGTCTTCGAATGGAGCAATTATCATTGGCGCTACTTCGACATCTAGTACTTGTTCTCGATCCCACCAATCCCTTATTAATATTTCTGTATGTTCCACCGATTTCTTCCAGTACTCCTGTGTAATATGATCTAACGAATCTTGCCAAACTATTTGTACTTGGTCGGATTTAAGACCATCACCTACATGTTTTTCATAATAAGACTTTGTACCAGCCCATATTAATTCTATTGCGTTAAACTGGCAATGATATGGCGGCAGTCGTAGAACCTCATGACCATATTCACGCAGTATTTCATCTACCGCGTATATTTTGGGTTTTTTAAGAGACTTTGCTATTGATAGGAGTTCCGATTTAAGCATATTTGGTAAAGGATTTTGGTTGTGTTTTTCCAGCCACTCATAAATATCACTTTTCCTCCAAGATGAAGTAGGCTGTTTATTTAAAATTCTTGAATGATATGATGCATTATCTAATACAATTAAAGACGGAGCATCCAAATTTGGCATCAATTGAACTTTTAACCATTTTTCAAACATTTCGCAATTCATATTATCATGATAGTCAGCACTTTTTGATGTTGAAGAAAAAATTAAACTCGCACCTGCAACATATCCTGTTGCAGAACCGGCATGCAAAATAATAAAACGCTTTCCCGTACCGCACCCCTTTTTCCTTTTAACACTTTTTACAGACTCATCTTGCCAAGATTTTGAACCACTTCCATTCGAAAATATCCACGTTTCGTCTAAAAATACCACTTTTCTAAATTTCGATTTGTAATTGTCCGTATATTTTTTTAAAAACTGAACACGCTGACTCACTATCTGTGGCTGCTCACATAAAAATCTTCGGTTACAGTCTTTTTTATAGCGAAAACCTAAATTTTTTATTAATTTTGATAACGCTTCAAGTCCAATTTCCAAAACACCCCGAATTGTTAATGTTTTTTGTAAAACTGGAAGAGTTACATTGGTTTTTGATTTGTATAAATCGTAAATCACATTTCGAACTCCCATTTTAATATTTTCGCTTAAATCCTCAGTCTTTGGCTTTCTTCGTTTACACTTTTTAGTATTATTGGGTATTATGTTATGTTTTGTTTCATGCACAATTTTCTGCACAGTCCTTAAACTAATTCCCAGTGCTTTGGCTACTGTTTCCTGAATATTGGTTGGCGAATTTCCACTTTTTCTTTCATTTTCGAAATAGTTTATCAGATTAAGTACCATTTTTTTTTGATTGGGGATGCAAAAACCCAGAAAATTATTTCATTTTGTCACAAACTGTCAAAGTCACAAAACTGGCATATTTAAAATAAAACGTAGCTGGTGCTATTATAAGCTTTTTTTAGAATCGCTGGAAAGTAAATACATATCCTTTTTTTCATGTCAAAATGGAATAAGTCTGTCTCATTTATCTTACGTATTTTATTTAGAGGGTAAAATTAAACGCAAGTAAAGAAAACAAAAACTGAGAGTATGTCTTTCTTAAATCGTATGACCCGCACGATAAGACCAGATCCAACTATATATATAGGATTTAGTAAACACACTTGTGAATAGTTTGCAAATTATTTCTCAAATGGATCTCAAATTACAAGAATTTCAAACGAATTTCTTTATGATTTTTTAAATTCGACGGTATTAATAGGAGTTCCTTAAGGATCTGTACTGGGTCCTTAAGCATTTATAATCTATACATTTTATTTTAATTTATTCAAGAAATATGGTAATTAATTAGATTTTGCTGATGATAAAAAAACATCACCAAATAAAAAATTATAATCTTTTGCATTGGATTTAATTGATAAATGAAGATCTTTCTAATGTTTCCAAAGTAATAAAGGATGATGGCTTGAAACATAATTATAACAAAACAAGTTTACTTTTAATAGAACCAAAATCTATTCATTTAAAAATAAGAATCAACACTGATTTCAAAATTATGATTAATGCGGTACCGTTAGTATCATCCGCTAGAAATTATTATATTTAATATAATTTTTGGTCAATATTTACCTTTTAGCTCATATAAAAACATAATAAACAATAGGAAAAAAAGAAAAACTAAAAGTCTTCCTGCACAAAATTTAATAGAATATAGAAACTCTTTAGGGGTCTCTACATGTTTCGAACGTAGAAACGTTCATCTTCAGGAGACAGAAATATTTATATAGTGCTGATGGTATTAGCAGAAGAGAGAATGGTATAAAACCTTAATGGAGCTTTTATGGCATTGAAAAATTGAAATTTAGAAGTGACGCATATAAAAAAATTAGGAGAGTAAAAACATGCTGAGCATGTGAAGAAAGTTGGTAAAGGAAGTATAAACAACCAAACTAAAAGAGGAAGAAGGAAAAGGCATTCTAAAGGGAAGGTGCATGTCGAAGATGTTTAAATCATTTATATAAAATATTTTGTAAAATCATTGACATCTCTGTAAGACGGTATAAAGATAAGAACCCCAGTACCCCAAAAACCATTTTTAACTATGCTGACATTATGACTTCTACTGTAGGTTCTTAACTTTATACCGTCTTACAGACAATGATTTTACAAAAAATTCTATATAAATGATTTAAACATCTTCGACACCTTCTCTTTAGAAGGCCTTTTTCTTCTTCCTATTTTAGTTTGGTTGTTTATAATTCCTTTACCAACTTTCTTCACATGCTCAGCATGTTTTTACTATCCTACATTTTTTATATGCGTCACTTCTAAATTTTAATTTTTCAATGCCATAAAAGCTACATTAAGGTTTTATACCATTTTCTCTTCTGCTAATACCATCAGCACTATATAAATTTTTCTGTCTCCTGAAGATGAACGTTTCTACGTTCGAAACATGTAGATACCCCTAAAGAATTTCTATATTCTATTAAATTTTATGGAGAAAGACTTTTAGTTTTTTCTTTCTTTCCTATATTTTCAACTCCACTTAAGTATGGACTACTTCTTCAAAATAATGAACAATGCTAATTATAAACTTAAAATTTTATATAATTGTAAATAATTGTAGAATGTACAAAATTAAGGATTGTAAATTCTATTATTTTAAGTGGTTTAGACTATGGTGATGTTATATATCATAAAAATATAAATTACAAAAACAATCAAAGGTACATTATAAGATTTTCGACTAGCCTTTTAAAATACGACCATGTTACTTCAACCTATAGACAACTTAATATTATAAAACTTAAGTTTGGACGTGAAATGTATTTAAATTGTTTTATTCATAAATAATTTTTACTATAAAACACCTGATTAATTATATGAAAAAATTTAATTTAGAATTACCCACAACATGAAAACTAGAAATGAAAATAACTTGGAAATACCAATACACCATAAAGAAAAATATAAAAATTAATAGATAACTATATACAGGGTCCTGCACCTCACCTCCCGTCTTCTATAGCTCACTTAGTAATTAAGTTAGAATTTTCATATTTTGCAGACCTTATCTGTATCTTAGGGCGCATTTCAGGAATTTTTTTTTTCATACAGGGTGTTCCAAAAAAGTGTGACGTCATAAGGGTGTATTTTTTAAAATTACATGCCATATATTTTCTTACATTTTTGGGTGCCTCCTATAGTTACCTACATACCCCTAAAATTTTATTAAAATTGATTTAGTATTATAGACGAAAAAAAATAAAAACTTAAAAATATCAGTTTTGCGCCACTGGTATTAAAAAAAAAATAAAAAATAAAAATAATGCCTTGTTAATAAATTTCTACAAAGGAACCTATTAAATAAGGTATCACAATTTCGTTAACCAAGTTTGGGTAACACGAATTGTACAGGGTGTCCAATGTTTAGTGTCAAACTTTGCAAACTTTAAAGCAATTTATTTTTCTTATTTCAAATGGGAACCCCTGTATATTTTTATGTCGTTCGATGCAGAATTAAAAATCAAACTTTTTTCCTAATTGCAACCCTATCGAAATTTCTAACGCATCAAGAGTTATTTGCAGAAAACTAATCTTATCAACTATTCCAACAGTCATTATTATGAATAAATATCGCAGGTGGCTTTGAAAAACAATTTATTGGTAATAAAGTTTATTAAAGTCACCATAGACCATTTTGACTTTAGTAATCTAAATGTTTCAAATATTGTTAATTTGTTAGTAATTATTAACTGGAAATGATGATCGTGAATATGGTTATCCTTGAAAATTCGTTGAACTGTTCTTTCGATTACATCTACGGCATCAGCGACTGCTTGTGGAGTAACTGAAGGATTTTCTATAATAGATAAGAGCACAGCCAATTGATTTTGTTCAGTTCGGACCGGTTTATTTCTCACTGGTTTTGGGTAGTTTACATTTCCCGTTTGTACAAACCTATCTAATACGTTTTGCAGGCTCCTTTTATCTGGATGTCGTCGTTCCGAATAACACTGTGCGTAAACTCGGCCTATCAAAAAAGTGTTCTTTTCGCATGCTTCTAATATAAAAATCATATCTACGAGCTCTTCTTGGTTGTAGCCCATCACAAAAAAACAATATAAAGTAATTATAACAGCTTAAGTAATTACTAACAATTTAACGGTATTTAAAACTTTTAGATTACTAAAGTCAAAATGGTCTCTGGTCACTTTAATAAACTTTAATACCAATAAATTGTTTTTCATAGCCACCTTCGATATTTATTCATAATAATGACTGTTGGAATAGTTGATAAAATTAGTTTTCTGCAAATAAGTCTTGATGCGTTAGAAATTGCAATAGGGTTGCAATTAGGAAAAAATTTTGATTTTTAATTCTGTATCGAATGACATAAAAATATACAGGGGTTCCCATTTGAAATAAGAAAAATAAATTGCTTTAAAGTTTGCAAAGTTTGACACTAAACATTGGACACCCTGTACAATTCGTGTTAACCAAAGTTGGTTAACGAAATTGTTATACCTTATTTAATAGGTGCATTTGTAGAAATTTATTAACGAGGCATTATTTTTTATTTATTTTTAATACCAGTGGCGCAAAACTGATATTTTTTAGTTTCTATTTTTTTTCGTCTATAATACTGAATCAATTTTAATAAAATTTTAGGGGTATGTAGGTAACTATAGGAGGCACCCAAAAAAGTAAGAAAATATATGGCATGTAATTTAAAATAATACACCCTTATGACGTCACACTTTTTTGGAACACCCTGTATGAAAAAAAAATATTTTCCTGAAATGCGCCCCAAGATACAGATAAGGTCTGCAAAATATGAAATTTCTAACTTAATTACTAAGTGAGCTATAGAAGACGGGAGGTGAGGTGCAGGACCCGTAGAATCTGATATCAAACAACTAAACTATTCGGCTTTTAAATGTCATTTTAAAAACATTATTTTAGGGTAGGATTGAAAGACTGATTAGTTGTTAATCAAAATCCTACCTTTTTGTGCCAACTAGTATGTTACTGTCACTAATAGTTATTTTTAGTGGTTATATTTTATAATTTTTATATTTTGGCACAAATAAATATCTGTATTATTACTATACAAGGGCGCCGGAAGGGGGGGGGGGGGGCAAAGCAGGGCACTTGCCCCCCCCCTAGAAAATTTAATATCATATCCTATTTTGATTTATTAAAACAAAATACTATACCGATTAAAAAAAATCATATAACATAACTGATAAACTGATACTAAAATTTTAATAACATCCAATAGCTAAAATTTCGAATTTCTTTTAAAATAAAAGAGTGTTTTAAAGTCTGGCATATTGCCGCAGATTAAGCTTTACCGTTATTTTACCCAAAAAAGGGCGTGGCACCCAAAAAATTTTCGCAAATCTTTTTGTCCATTTTTTTTGTTCAACATATTTGGCAACCCTAATCTTGACTTGCCCCCCTTCCCTATATTTGACTCTTCCGGCGCCACTGTTATTATATCCAGAATTGGCAAGCATGACCTAATGTCCCACAACATCGTGGTATCTATGCCAACTGGTTTGCTGTAATTTTTGGCCTTTTTTCTTTTTCGATATTTTAGACCATTTCTGTCCACTTCCCTCGCAACTGTGTGAAGTGCGATATTCCAATCCCAATTTCCTCATAGATACTTCAATTCTATTTTTAGCCCTCATCACCAATCTATTTACTCTTTCTTGGGAAAAAATCCTGATTACTTACTTCATTCTACTACCATTCAGCTATGGTACGATGAATAGTACGGGGCGAAGTTCCAATTTATAAGCCATTTCAAAGCTTTAATCTGCCTAAACGAATGGTCAAATTAAAGACTAGCCATTGAAGACTTTTTGTTTTTAAAGTCAACTATGTTGTTTAATTATCGATTATAGAAGATAATATAGTGTCCGCGAAAAAAATTAAAAGCAAATATTGTAGCATATCGGTCAAGTGTGCATGTAACTGTTTTTTATATTGGAATACACAGTTATCTAAGCACAATGGATACCCAGGGGCGGGTAGACCAGGACGTCCGTTTTGTTAGGACTATTATACGAGCAGCAGGCACGTAGCCAGCATTCCTTCTTGGGGGAGCCCATCGCGATCGTGCCGAAAGCGCAAAAAAAAATTTGGGTGCCACGCCCTTTTTTGAATCATGGTGCTTGGTTTTCAAGTGGGAAAAATAAAAAACAAAACACAAAATCCTCAAGAAATCAGAGCTCTAATATTATTAATAATATATGGATATTTCGCATAAAATAAATTCTGTTTTTGTAAGTTTTACAAGTATACGGTCTCGAGTTTCGGGGGGGCTCCCTGGGCCCCCTCCCTAGCTACGTGCCTGACGAGCAGCCATAACCCAAGCAATCCCGACACAGCGGTAAGATGTATTAAAAACCCTTTTACAAAAGCAAACCGGCCATCAATACACCGTAGCGCCATCCCAGCGGAATTAACTCCAATATAAAAAGCAGTCACACTGGTAATAATTGAAAGGTAGACAATTAAATAATTATACCATTATATACCGCTGTGTCGGGATTGCTTGGGTTATGGCTGCCCGTAGAGTCCTAACAAGGACGAAACGGCCGTCGTGGTCAACCCACCCCAGAGTATCCATTGTGCTTGGATCACTGTGTATTCCAATATAAAAACAGTAAGATAGATACTTGTCCGATAGGTGTCCCAAAATATTCACTTTTAATTATCGATTATTTTAACTTAAGTGAATGTTGTGCCAAAACTTTTGAGACATACGTGATAAGAATTCAATTTCATGAAATAATTTTAAGATTGTAATAAGACATTAATCTAAAAAATAGGAATTTATTTTTTTTATTAATCCGAAGCATTATTTTATGAAACAAAATTTTGGCTTGCAGTAATATCTTTTCTATACTATACTTTCTTGACTTTTTCTTAAAATCTTCTTCGGAGTCCCCTGCTATTACGCATCCAACATTTCGCTTTGTGGAAGCCCATTTGCTTTGTGCCAAGAAGTATAATAATTTATGTTTGTCAGAGAAAGTGCGTATCACATACAATTATGTTGTAACGAGTAATTCGGTAGGACAACGTATAAAGAAGGTTTCAAACTTGTGATGAATTTTCGTTAAAATTTCAAATAAATCCGCAAATTTGTTTTTTATTTACGTTCTTCAGAAATTTGTTTATACATGGAAATCAAGTTATACTTTCACGAAGGTAAAAATTCTTAAACTAATTAAAAATTTGATTTATATATTTACGCAAAAACATATTAGCTTTAATTTTGAAGAAGTAGTCCATACTCAAAGTGGAGTTAAATGTATAGAAAAAAGAAAAACACAAAGTCTTTCTCCACAAGTTTATTAGAATAACTAGGCGAACCTAGAATAATTCATATTAACTCGACATGTTTCGAGTGTAGAAACACTCATCATCAGGAAAACAAGGTAAATAGTACAATGATGATGATGTTAGCAATAGAGAAAATAATAAGTGGGATTGAGCCGTAATGGAGCTTTCAATGGTGGACACAATTTGTAAAAAAAATGAATAGTCAGAAGACCGACAAGACTTCAGCTTCAGCATACTGGAAAGTCAAGGGATAGTGCAAAGGCCCTATCTTGCACAGAAAAATGAAGAGAGCAATAGAAAAATTAGAGAGTTTCAACAGACTTTGTGAAAATCATTTAGGTATAAGTATTGAAAAATGTTAAGTTCTATTAAACTGTCGGAGACATGTAAAAGTAGTGCAAAGAAATAAGAAAAAAAAAGGGAAATGTAGCAAATGATATTTAATAAAATGAGGTAGATTGGCTTACCATTTATCTTAAAAGTCGCTATGCTATGATACAAAGTCCTTAATTTCTACTAATAACTTCAATACAATGTAGGTCAAGAATCAAGTTTTTATAATCTTAGTAATATCCTCTATATGTAATAACGATTTTTTTGTAGTTACCATGGTAACGGTGTGAAGAAGGTTAACAATTAAAAATACTTATAAGACTGTAACTTTGGTTTGCGGTAATCGAATTTAACAAACTATGGCTTTTTTTAAAGGACGTCTTACCCTGATTGAACGTTTATAAAATTCGTGCGGTTAATAATAGAGGGCACTTTTAAAAAAATATATTTCTAGCTTCGATTTCTTAAAAAATGTAAATGCAACCATTCAACTATTTTAACTCTATTATATAGCTAACTAGTTAGTAACAACATCGCTGGTCATTTCCTCTTTTCTTTTAAAAGTTATCGCAAAACGTTTTGAAATTTTGCTTTTATTAAAACTTGAAGAAGTAGTAGCCCATGCTTAAAGTGGAGTTGAAAGTATGGAAAAGAAAGAAAAAACTTAAAGTCCTCCTCCACAAAAATTAATTGAATAATAATTTTAGGGGTCTCTACATGTTTCGAACGTAGAAACGTTCATCATCGGGAGACAGAAAATGTATTTAGTGCTGATGGTTTTAGCAGAAGAGAAAATGGTGTAGAACGTTAATGGAGCTTTTATGGAATTAAAAAATTGATGTAATATGAAGAAAATTGATAAAGGTTAAACCCTACTGAGAATGTTAAAAAGTTATTAAAGGGGGTCGGTCTAAACCAACCAAATAGACTGGGGAAGAAGAAAAAACCTTCTTAAAAAGAAGGTGTCGAAGATTATTCAAAACTTTTCAAGTGTATGTCTGTAAGACATTATAAGGGTAAAATTGTTAAAGATATGAAGATATCACGGTAAAATTACATTGTAGAAAGTGTTTTGTGGGGTGCCTACTGAGGGTTAAAGCTCAGTAGCCCCGCCAGCAGTTAATTTTAACCTTATAATGTCTTACAGACATACCTACAGTTTTATAAAAAAAATTAAATAATCTTCGATACCTTCTTCTTTTTAAGAAGGTTTTTCTTCTTCCCCAGTCTATTTGGTTGGTTTAGACTTTAATAACTTTTTAAACATACTCAGTATGGTGTAACCTTTGTCAATTTTCTTTATATTACATCAATTTTTTAATTCCATAAAAGCTCAATTAAGGTTCTACACCATTTTTTCTTCTGGTAAAACCATCAGCACTAAATAAATTTTCTGTCTGCTGATGATGAACGTTTCTACGTTCGAAACATGTAGAGACCCTGGAATTTTTATTCTATTACATTTTTTGGAGGAAGACTAAGTTTTTTCTTTCTTTCCCATTTTATTAAAACGTTGAAATCCTACAGAAATATTTTTTTTGACTTTCATTCATAATTTTAGGCGTTTTTAAGAAACATATTATGTTATTTTGTTTTTTGTTTTAGTTTATTTTCAAAAAAAATACAATACTATATCAAATCCGAATAGGTATACTTAGCGAGAATGCGGCAATGAAATGCCACAATTGTATTTATCCCAACGTTTCGTTTTTTATAAAAACTTTTTTAAGGGTCAATAAAAAGGTCTTTAAGCCTGTATATTCATAATGCGGAATATAACAACACATTTTCTAGAGAACACATTGGATATAATATTATGTATAGATATATCCGAAATATAATAAAAAACGAAACGTTGAGATAAATACAATTTTGTCATTTCATTTTCTGCCCTCATTCCCGCTCTATACTTATTCGAATTAGTAACTAAGGGCGCTATACTTACCTAAATATTTCAAATGTTACATTTATTGCCAAGACGGCCGTGGAAAATTACGTACTCAAACAAAAGAATATCCATTGTCGTTTCGCCTATCATAATAAGTGACAGTTAACTGTCGTGACCATTAGGTCTATTTTTGTGAACTAAATAATTTTTTTAAGAAAAAAGACAAAAATTAATTTTACGAATGAGGACGCCTACGATATGTTAGCCATTTATTTTTAATTGTTTGAAAACCCAGTTTGAGCTTCAAGAGAATACGCTTTGCGTTATTCTCATAGAGTTCACCATTCCAGAATAGTTTTCAGCGTTTAGCTCCTTGCAGACGGCGGCCGATGTCTTCTTAAGGAGGGAATTACTTGAACACGACCATGTTGTCTTAAGCGGCGAGCTAAACACTGAAAAACTTTTCTGGAATGGTGAACTCTATGAGAATAACGCATAGCGTATTCTCTTGAAGCCCAAATTTGGTTCTTAAACAATTGAAAATAAATGGCTAATCACAAACACATCGTAGGCTTCCTTATTTGTAAATAGTATATTGTGTATCTAGTCGGAAAAATAGCATATTCTCGGACGAGGATAAAAATTGGCGGATGAGGCGAAAAAATCTTTTCCGGACTCTAATGTCACTTTTCCCGTCTCTAATGTCACTGTCACCCTGTTTTTTGTTTTTCCAATCGCTTTTTGATAATACAAGATACCTTGATTTCGTTATTATGACAACAACATTTCGATGTATTATTGTCGAGTGACAGTTCGTTGATTTTTAATTTTGTTCTTTATGTCAAACTTGTTTCGCGTAGATTATAAAATATACCGAAGTGTCGGTCTTAAAAAAATATTGTACGTCACGCAACCAAAAATTAGTGTTTTCCAGGTCTCTCCAAGCTTTCAGGACTCGCCTATGGCTCGCCCTGGAAATGCTTGTCTCGAAAAACCCTACTTTCCGGTCTTGTAACGTAAATTACTATTGTGGCGTCAAATCATGCCAGAAATATGTCAGTTTGTGGACGATTGCAGAAAAAGTAATTTTTTTCTTAAAAAATATTACCTACTCACTTCACAAAAACAGACTTAGGGTGGGTATTATAAAAAAGTCAAAAGTTAACTTAAATTTTAACGATTAGGTTAATTTCGTTAAAAAAATTACAGTTTTAAAAAGTTCTAAATAACTTAAGAAAGTAAAACGCACTTTTAACCTAACAGGTTAGGACCGCTGCGCGCTACCATCAATATAAATATTTTCTCTATCTAAAAGCTTTTGGTCGTCGGGGGTCTTCCACAATATTCATAGCATCTTCTTCATCATCAGGTAAAAGTTCTTTAAATATATCATTTATATATCCTGCTAACATTACGAGATCTGAATTTAAAGCACAAACACAGAAAGAAAATTACAGGTTATGTTGTGTCAACAAAAGTCCTCAAAACCGACCAAAAACTGTCATTTCACTAATTTCTAATATCAGTTAACATTAATTGATACTTGTTCCTCCCAACAAAGTTGGGATGTCATATTAACTTCAACCAGTGACGTAATTTTACGAGTTAACCTTCGTTCATCTGTCAATTAAGTTTTATAATACCCACCCTTAATGGTCACGACAGTTAACTGTCACATATTATGATAGGCGGAACGACAATGGTTATTCTTTTGTTTTATTAAGTAATTGTCCACGGCCGTCGTGGCAATAAATGTTACATTTGGAATATTATTATATTTTTTAGATAAATAACTAAAATAAAGAACAAAATAACATAATTTGTTCTTAAAAAATGCCTAAAATTATTTAAGATAGTAAAAAAAGATATTCCTGTAGAATTTCAACGTTTTAATGAAAGGAAAATTGCAAAACTTTATAATAAAAGCCGAATTGACATTACACTCTACCACTATTTTTCCGATAACTTTTAAAAGAAAAGAGGAAACTACCTACGGTTTTTGCCGTTGTTTTTACTAACTAGTTAGTTATTAAATAGAGTTAAAAACGTTGAATGGTTGCATTTACATTTTTTAAGAAATCGAAGCTAAAAATATTTTTTTTAAAAAGTGCCTTCTATTATTAACAGCATTAATTAAATTACAATTTATTATTATATAAACGTTCAATCAGGGTGAGGCGTCCTTTAAAATAAACCATAGTTGGTTAAATCCGGTAAACGCAAACCAAAGTTACAACCTTTACTCTTAACTTAATTTCTGACCTACATGGTATTGAAGTTATTAGTAGAAATTAAGGATTTGTATCATAGCATAGCGAATACGCTAGCGGTAGATTTTTTATGGTCACATTTCATATTAAATTTTTTACCTCAAAGTCGTAGCACGTATGGTTTTGGAGATACAACCGCTATCCACGCGTAAAGACGTAATTAAATAATTTTAAACAAATTAACCAACCTGACCTATTCTCATTTCCTTCTTTTTTTAATGTAATAAAAATCTTCCACAAATTACATTTTCATTTACATTAATAAATATATATTATCCAGCCTGTCGGTTATGTAAATATACTTGGCATATTGAGACGAAACTAATATTTAATTCAACTTCTCGAATTGCCATGAATCCTAATATTATTTCAGTTGGTTTTAAACGCATAATTAAATATGAATCCAAAATGGTTCTGGGTAACTCCGAGCCACTCGTAAGCGATATTTTGGGCAAACGAAAATTTAAAAAATAAATTTAAAAAAATTAATTTATCTCCGATAGAATACTAAAACAGATACTCGTGGATAAGAAGAGATACTCATTAATAACAGATCTTTTTTATTATATGACTTACGTAATTTATTTTGAGCTGTGTGTTACTCAATAGGATTCATTGCTGCTCTATATAACTAGAATTTGTAATACTAAAATATTTGTTTTTTATAGACGAGTACTGTACAACATTCAGTCTACAGCCATTTAAATATATTAAAAAATAATATGTAAATGAAAATAAAAATCATATTAGTATTTTGTAATGAAAACTTCTAATTTTCGAAGTCATGTCAATAAATAAGTTATATGTATAATGCACCCATTACATTACTAGTAATATAATAGAATTTACATTAGGCACATACATAGTGTTATAATGAATCTTAATTTCTAACTTAAACAACCAATAATAAATGATAAAATTAGATAAGCAGTTATTATGTAGGTAGTAGATAAATAACTATTATGCCACCTTCTTATTTTCGTTATTTAGGTTTCGTAACGCAGATAAATGCTATGTAAGAGAATATTTCCACCATCGCTTTGACTTAGGTTAGGTTAGGTTAGATGAGAGTGGCAGACCGCTGGCACAGTGTTGCCAGGTCAAAAACTTTTTTTCCCTAAATAATTTCTTAAAAATTCCCCAGATTTTCCCCAGATCTTTTAATTTAAAAACGAAAAAAAAAGATACTTGAAAAAAAAACATATCCCTATTTATTAATAATTTTTTTTCTATAAATAAGCCACTTATGGTTAATTTTTTATTCAAAATAATACATTTTTTATTTAATAGTAAACAATAATCCATTTAATATAAGATAAATAGGTGCCTACATAGAAAATAAACTGGTCAAAGCTATTACTTATTTGAATTACTAAAATTAACGCAGAAAATTGAAAAAATGCGTGGTGCCTTTTATGTGATTCCCCTTAAAATATGAGCGAACGGAGGCCTGGGATTTACCGAGTTTCTTGTTGTATATCTTGAGAGTAAGGTTTATAGTAAATTCGACCTGCTTCAGATTCTGAGTTGCTAATAGTAAATTGGACTTAGAAAAGATAGCGTTTTTGCCATAAGTCAATCGATTTCTAAAAATTTTTTTAAGTGATTGCTTAATATATTTTTTACAAATATCACAAAATCAAAGAAGAATAAAAATTCCCTAAATTATAGAAAATTTCCCTTTTTCCCTACTGATTGCAGATTTTCCCCAGATTTAGGGAAATTTCCCCAGCAATGGCAACCCTGCTCTGGCATTGCTCAAACAGTCGCACGTAGTCCTATAAGGACCGTTGTGGAACCACACGTGTTCCGCGGAACCTATCCGCATCAGCTTCCTGATGGTTAACGCGACGTGGATCGTAGAAGAATCTTGACAGCTCATTCAAACCAGCCACTGCTGTTGATAAACTTAGTGAGTCGACCCAGATGCAGACTGCTCACTTCCTCCAGATCATTAAATAATGGTTCGCCCAGGGCATTGAACCTTTTTCTAGCGTGGCCGGGGCATTCACACAAGAAATGCTAAATACTTTCTTCCTCTTCTTCATCTCTGCAACTTCTACAGAAGTCGTTAGTTGGTATTTGCATACGTTCAGCGTGTCTTCTGAACAAGCGATATCCGGTGACTACGGCAGTAATGTTTCTTAGGTCCTTTCGACTGTGCTGTAATAGCGCTGCGGTTTTCCTGTCGTCAAGTAGGGGCCACAATTGCCTGGAGATGCTACAGGTTGTTAGCCCTGTCCATCTGCTTTGCGCAAGTTGTTTAGCTGTTCGATCTATATCCTCTTTGACTGATCCCAGTGGTCTAGCCACAGTCTTCTCTGCTAGTTCGACAGACATGCTTGCGCCCTTGTGAGCGCATCAGCAGTCTCGTTGCTATATATATATATATTGCTATGTCCAGGAACTCAATACAAGGTGATGATGGTAAAACTGTAGGAAAGCATCACTGCACAGTACTGCGTAAATTACACAAGTTTAAATATCATCCGTATTAATATCAGACACTCCAGGAATTAAGGGAAGGTGATGAAACACGAAGAGCAAACTTTGGTTGCGAACTTTTGGAAAGGGCGAAAGATAGCGAACTCTCACTCAATATTTGTTTTACTGACGAATGCACATTCACTTTAAACAAGAAGTACAGAAAATAAACACAGATTTGTACATACAACGATTTAATACCTTTAAAAGGTAAATGTTTGGGAGAGCATATTTGAACATTATATACATTGTTGCTCTAAAACAGTAATTATCAAGTTCTATTGGGGGTGTAACCTGGTTTTATATACTGTATTAGTTCCGAGTGGCAGTTGTAATGATACTTGACATTAATCCTAATAATATTTGCCTCCTATGGTTAATAAAGCATATATACTTACCACTAAAAATCAGTACGGTAGTCCTCAAAAATTTAAATAGCTTCTAGTATGATATTCTTGTCCTTTAACATTGCATATGATTATCCATTATGCAACATGGTTTACTGAGATGGAAAAATTCGTCCATAGATTATAAAGTTCAATACTAATGATGGTTTGTGCGAAGTAAGAATCTTCTATTGCAAAGTTTAACTTGTAAATTTCCACTATATTTACTAGAAACATGTAATTTTTCTAGTAAATATAGTGGAAATTTAAAGTTCAACTTTGTTTTACTGTATCCCATAATACTATAATTATGGATTTCCACGAAGTATCGGCTGAATCAATTAATTAATCTTCTATTGCTTTATCTGACATGCAAAGTTAAAAAAAACTATTTTAAGTATATATATACGTTTTAATAAGTCATCATTTTTATCCTGTATTGAGCATTTATGTTTCTTAACAAAAAAGCGATACAGTAACTTTTTTTAGCGTTGCCAAATTTCATTGTCGTTACAATTGAACATTGTATGACAAACCACCCTTTGTTGTTAAGTCTTTGGTAACAATTTATTAATATACGATATGCATTTTTCAAAAAAAACGTAATAATGTCAAATTATATCTACAATAATTAAAAATGTCTTAAGTATGTACCTACTTAAATGCCATTAAAATACTTTTCAAATAAATAATATTATTTGTACAACGGATAGTATGTTAACATTTTTCTTCGGAACAAAAGTTGAGAAATAATTTTTTTGAGACAAAATTAAAATGGATGTTTATTAGAAGTTGCTCCTGAGAATGATATGAGATATTTGGTTTTAACTGGACGATTGCCCTGCTCACAATGCACGAGAAGTAAGAGAATATGGGCGACACTTTCGATGGACCCATAATAGATTTAAATTACAACATACATTGGCCAGCTAGGTCCTGACCTAAAAGTTGGAAGCACTAAAGAGAGCAATTTCAGGGGCAAGAACAGAGTTAGAAGACAAACAAAAACTAATGACGATATGGCCGTTGGAGTGTTGGGTGTAATAGCTGTAAATCCTCATGTTGGTTCAAGGGAACTTGCTCGTGATTCAGGAATGTGCCAAAAATCGGTACTGGCTATTTTACACAAGCACAATTTTCACCCTTACCACATAACTCTTTATCAGGAATTGTATGGCCAAGACTTTCAAAATAGGATTACATTTTGTACGTGGTTACAAACTTTAATTCACGAAAACAATGCATTTTTAAGAAAGATAGTATTTTCTGACGAAGCTACATTTACCAATTGTGGTCAGGTAATTATTTAAATTAATATGGATTAATGTAACTTTTAATAATCAAAAATAAGTAATCCACTACTTGATAGGTGTACATAGATAAATACATATCTAAACACCCGTTAACGGGTGTTTAGAGAATATTCTCATACATTTAGATTTATTTTTAATTTTGTACTAATTTAATCAATTTTGCTTTTCTTAATTTAAGGCCAACCGGCACAATTTACACTATTGGGCACCTCAAAATCCTCACTAAATGAGATTTCTGCCAAACCAACATCCTTGGTCGGTTAATACCTGGTGTGGCATAGTCGGAGATAGAGTCATTGGACCACATTTTTTTGACCGTCACCTAAATGGAGAAATGTATAATAATTTTTTACAAACCGATTTGCCACAACTTCTGAATAATAATGGAAATCAACAAGGACTATGGTTTCAGCAAGATGGTGCTCCGCCACATTTTGCCCGACAAGCTCGAGATACACTAAATGAAATGTTTGGAAACAGATGGATTGGTCGTGGTGGTCCTGTAAATTGGCCTGCAAGGTCACCAGATTTAACCCCATTAGATTTTTTCTTGTGGGGATTTATAAAAGATAAAGTTACTACTACACCACCGACCACACCAGAAAACATGAAAGATCGTATTCAACAAGCATGTAATTTAGTAACTCCTCAAATGTTAACTCGCGTGCGCAACTCATGTCAAAAAAGAATTGCAAAATGTTTAGAAATGGATGGGGGTCATTTCGAACACCTTTTGAAGCATGATCGTCGTTAAATTTAAGGAATTATCATAGTTTTAAGTATTCCAATTTTATTCATTGAAAAATTCGTAACTAAGCAACCAGTAGAGTAAATGTAACAATTTTCTGCTCACTTACGTAATTATTGACGAGGAATCGAATTATCGAAAAAAATAAATATCTTTCCATTTGACATTTCAAATTTGTCACTAGCCACATAAAATCTGGAGCGGGGGTAAATGTCAAAAATATTTTAAAATTTGTCCCCCAACCTCTCTATCCACGTCCCAAAATTTGACTAAAATATTTCTAGCCGTTTTTCAGATATTGCGTTGTAACACTTTAAAATCCTCACCCTGTATAATTATGATGGTCGTAATTAAAAGAACAAAATCTTAAACAATCAGGTAATAAATTATTTTTAATTTTATGTACATATAAAGATACATACTAAATAAAAAATTAAATTTCTGACATTCAACCAATCTAAATTTTTCAACATAAAATTAATTTTAGTATATTTGTCACAATTTAAAATAATCCGCATTGCCTTATTTTGTAAAATTTGTAATTTGTCAAATATTTCCTCACTAGCACAATATAAAATGGAAAAACAATTAAGGAAATGTAGTAGTATAATAGTATTAAATACAGTTTTTTTAGAAAACAAACTTAAATTAGAACTGATTCTTTTAAAATAACCTCGCAATCTTCGATATAATACTTTCAAAATAATTAAAAAATTTTATGATTAGGTATCCCTAAATATTTAAAACTGTTTACTAATTCCAATTTTTTACCATCAATTACAACATTTATATTTTGACAATTTAAATTATTACCCATAACCATATATTTACTTTTTGAAATATTTAATTTTAATTTATTTACTTTTAGCCAATTTAATAATATATTTATCTCAGAATTTAGAGTATTTAGATCATCAAAAATATTTAAAACATTCATGTATATTAAGGTATCATCAGCAAACATTTGTAACTTACACATTTTTAAAACTAAAGGCATATCGTTGATGTATAAAATAAATAATATTGGACCTAGTATATATTCGGTAATTTTTTGTTGATCTTTTTTCTTTGATTTGATATTTTTGGCCCCACCTGTTTCAATTATCACCGGCCGTCACTGGTTTAAAGTTTCTTTAAAAATTATTATTCTCCATTAGGCATAACGAATTCAAAGAGACATACGAATCTCGTATTAGCTCGGAATAATCCAAATAATTAAATATAATGTAACCAAAATGTTTCTAGCAGTATTTAATGAGAGCTATATATGCGGTATAATTAAAATAGGTTAGTGTCGTAAATGCGATGTGTAGATTCCATTAAATTCAACCAGAATTATTTGGGAAATATAAATGTTTAGTATTGCGCATTAGACTGGTAGGTTAGATACCAATTTTATTATTCAAGGTGCTACAAATTACTGTGCGTACATGGAGATTAGGGGCTGTTTTAGACGTCTACTTCGAGGAGGGGGGGGGGGGGAGGGGCGACAATGGAAAAAGCTACAGCATTGCAGACGTTGTTTTCAGACAGTTTTTTTTTATTGCGTGCCCTTTTAAGCCGTTTTGTTTATTTTGATTGCACTATCCACTCCTGATTTGTTGCATTATTCCCGAACAATGGCGAATAGTAGGGGAGCCCAACAGGGGATTTTGGGATTTACTCAAGCGCGGCAGATTAACATATGGGGGATACCTTGCACCATCTTGAGTACCTCTGCCATGTCTAAGCCCTCTATATAGTGCCGCGCGTGTACGGCAGCTGATCAGAATAGTAAACAAAATCGATAGCTGGATTTACTCGAGCGCGTCAGATTAAGGTGTGGTGGGTTAATTACATGCTAAAGAGTCTGCATTTCAATAATATGACGATTTGAGCGTGACGTAAGGGAGTGGGAGGGTCACAAACTTGCAAAAAAAAACGTTACATGGACATTCTCGAGCGCGGTCATTTTTTTTTTAAATTTGAAAGAAATAATTCAAGGATAACGGAAAAAATATAATCTGCCGATTACCACAAGCCGAAGTAACAAAAATCGTCAATAAAGTTTATTAGCGCGTGCAGCTGCAGTGAAGCACTCCGCGCCTCAATGTCTCTTTCTTTATCACTCACTCTATCGCACCGTCCCCACACTACTTTCCGTCAGCCATCACGCCATCAGAGGCTGATCACAGCATTCGTGGGATTATATGTACAGGGTTATTATTTTACATTTTAGTTTGTCCCACTTTTAAAAGCCTGTAACTTTTTTGTTTTTTGAGTTAGTGCGTTCAGTTAAAAAGTAGGATGTAGAACTTTTGGCCAAGTATGTATGGGTTTTGTCAAAAATGACAGTAGGTGTCACATGTCACATTTAAAACCAAACATTTAATTTTTTTAAAAGAGACACTTTGTATATTAGAAGCGCATTAGATGGTTTCTTTTCTTCCGATTTCAAAAATATAACACACTTATGCATTCTTCTCCTAATTCCATAAAAAATATGTAAAAATAATATTATTAAAAAGCATCAAGATAGTTTGTTATGAAACCGTTTTGTTGCTATGGATTTTGTCTTTATTTATATCGTAGTCTGTTACTCTTATTGTTATTACTCGTTTCGAATTTTGTACCGAAATATTTTTGTAAGTGAATTAAAAAATTATCATGATTTTTTTTTTTTAAGCGGTCAGATTAGCAAAATCCCTCAAAATAATCGTCAGATTATGAATCAGCACGACCAGGACACCAAGCTGAACCGTCTGTATGAAAATCTGACGCGCTCGAGTATGTCAAAATAGCGTTTTTTTTTGCATTTTCGAAAAGTCGCCACGAGCTTGCGTCACATCCGAATCGTCAGTCTATTGAATGAGAGCTTCCTTAAGGACCCCTTAACATCCCCTTTAAATATCTGACACGCCCGAGTAAATTTTTTTTCCCCCATTTTTAACCCTTCCGTACCGCCGCCCCCACCATCAAAACCGGCAGATTAATGTACCTCCGTCATGAGAGTCACGTGGGGCATATACACTATTAATATCTGACGCGCTCGAGTATATCCATGTGACTGTTTTTTTTTAACATTTTTGAAAGCCTGTAGTAACTTCCCCCATCGGTGAAAGGGTACACATGATATGACATTTTTTCCTTTCTACCCTCCAATCTTCAAGATCCAATAGATCCCTACGACCCTCGAGTAAATCCCCATTTAGCATCGTGGGCTCCCCTACTAGAAGGGCAGAAAAAATACGAGAGGCGACAGTGACGCTGGTTACACATTGGGCG
Organism: Polydrusus pterygomalis; assembly: GCA_963969555.1. NCBI lineage: Eukaryota > Metazoa > Arthropoda > Insecta > Coleoptera > Curculionidae > Polydrusus > Polydrusus pterygomalis. The sequence goes on from OZ018382.1 coordinate 29,867,690, forward strand.
GTTTTCGCCGTGGCGGCAAACTTGCCGTTGCCGCTGAAGAGAACTGGTGTGTTTATACATTTAGCGGAAAAAATACTGCCGATTTTCAGCGGTTATATTGCCACAATCCCACAGGTTGTCAGTTGCACTAGTTGGGAGTGGCTGTTTGGTTTATATTGTATTGTTTAGATTGTTGTGTAGAAATAGTTTAGTCATTTTTACTACACAAATTATAAAATAGACAGGCAACAACTTATTCTGGCTCTGTTGTTATAAATGTTATACCGTCCAAGGAGAGAGAGGCAAAGAAAAAATCGTCTTATTTAAATCCATCCAATAAACCTGAGAAGAAAAGAAGTTGGAGCATTTTATGCATTGTTTAAAGATTTAAGGAATAATGAAGCGAAGTTTTTCAAATATTTTTGAATGAGCATTAAGTCATTTGACAAGTTACTAGATCGTCCGAAAGATAGCATATAAAAAGAAATACCCAACACAACAACTACTGGCAACGTTGAGAACGATAACAAACCGTCGAATATGTAGACGCGCATTTGATCACATACGCCACTATGTCGACGAGAGCGGCACAATTACCGCCGGAGTAGTGGCTGCACAACGACCGCCAACGGCACCCCAGCCACGCGGGAATTATACCGCATAGTGTGAAAGCTTCCATTTGATTCTTTATACTACTGCCCGAATGACGGCGACGGCAAATTTGCCGCCACTGCCAAAACTGCCCAATGCCAATAGCCAGCGTGACAGTTTTTTCAATTTTAATTTTTTAGGTGTAGTGTCAGGTAGGTCTATTTGATTCGATTATTATGTAAATCGTCAACATAATAACATTAATTAAGCAATATATATTTAGGGGGGTCGGGGCGGTCGCCCCTATTGCCTCCCTAAAAACCGCCCCTAATGGGGCAATAAAAAAAATTGGTAATTTATTTTTTTATGGATTGTCATAATTTTTTAATAATATAATTATTTCATTCGTCTATAAATTATTCAACATCCTGTATATATTTTATTTCTTATAAGTGACAGAAAACTTATGACCTAATTTTCCAACAGTTTTTACTACTTACTCCAGGCCATGCAGAAAATCTCAAGTCAAAGTCAAAGTCAAAGTTTTATTTGCTACTTACATAAATTGTTTATAGCACGTCATAGACAATAATATATTAGTAAATATAATTTAACATGTACAAATGTATACAGTGTGACCAGTAAAGTCCGCATCATATGAGATTTTTTTTATTAATAGCTTTATTCGAAATTTGACTTTGGCAGTTCTGCTTCGATCGAGATGAAAATTAAGCAAAAAAATTGTAGTCACGTGATTCGCATTATCTGTCAAATTTCAATTTTTTCCAAAAAATAATTTAAAAGTGGGGTTATTTCTGAAAATATCCAAAAAAGTTATAAGAAAAAGTTTTTTTAAATGCAGTTTCTAGCTCACATGCAAAATTTCAGCTGCATGAAATAATTTTGATTTTTTACCCATATTTTGTAAATTGCACCACTTTTGGAAAATTAGAATCAACGCAACCTACATAACACTTCTTAGTTTAGACAATGCCTTATTTTAGATACATTTTCTTTAAAGTAGCGCCATAATAAATGTGTGTTTTTCTACAAAATCTAAATTGGGCTATTAAAATTTGGTCGCATGTGATGCAAAGTTTATTTGTTTTTGACCCTGTATAAGGTAACTTCATAAAATAAGTATTTTTGAAACCACAGTTTATGTCTGAAATTAATACATACACCTTAATATTAAGACAAAAAAGAACACAGTGTCTTCAGTAAAGTGTTGTTAAAGTGGAAAATAAATTTTAGTTTAACTTAAGGTAAAGTTTATCTATTTACAACGATTTAATTAAAAACCCCTTTATTAAAATTTGTTATTACGCTATGTCATAAAAAAAGTAAAAATAGTCTTTTATTATTTAAGTGCAGTTTCCAAAAAATTAATTACAATGGTGCACCAAAAACACGTTTACAACGGCAAATATGGGTAAAAAATCAAAATTATCTTATGCAGTTACAATTTTACATGTAGACTAGAAACTGCATTTAAAAAAACTTTTTCTAATAACTTTTTTCGATATTTTCAGAAATAACCCCCCTTTTGAATTATTTTTTGGAAAAAATTAAAATTTGACAGATAATGCGAATTACGTGACTACTATTTTTTTGCTTAATTTTCATCTCTATGGAAGCAGAACTTGATGTCAAAGTCAAATTTCGAATAAAGCTTTTAATTTAAAAAAAAAATACCATATGATGCGGACTTTACTGGTCACACTGTATAAATAACAATAAATTAGTGTATAAAAGCAAACAATGCACAAACTTTAAAATAAAATTTAAAATAAGGAGATACAAAACTGGCAACTTCACAACCAATGCACAGCATCCGGGCAGTGATTACCAGGAGGCCAACAGCTATTCATTCAATGTATAAAAGCAATGGTCTAGTAAATACGTTTTAACATATTTTTTGAACAGGACATCATCGAGTGCTCGATACCGTCCCGGGATCTTATTATAAGTGAATTGTTTTTAGATTTAGTAAATCTGAATCGCTCAGCCACTATCCTGTCTGAGCCTCGAGTATTGTAGCTGTGAATATCTGAATGCCTAGTGAGTTTATCTCTGCGGGAATGTAGCTCCAGCACAGTTTGAAAAATATAAACACAGGGCAGCGGCATTATGCCAAGTTTTTTGAACAGAGGCTGACAATGGTCCCTATATCCTGCGTTAGCCAAAAGTCTTACAGCTCTCTTTTCGAGTCGAAAGATCTGTTGTACAGTTACACTGGTTTCCCACAATATGGGAATGAAAAAGGCCGAAGTAAAGCGAAACGTCCAAAATCAAACACTTATGCAAATTAAAAAAAAAATTATCGTACTTGACAATTTTCGTCTCAGCTCAGTTATGTGGGAACTATCCAGAGTGATACCCAGTAATTTACATTTATTATTTTTGTTCAATAGTCCATTACTCGAGACAACCAGTTCTTGAGTCTTGCTCGTATTGAGCTGCAAGAAATTGCAAGAAAACCACTTTTCTGCATCCTTCAGCAGCAGTTGTGACGCCCTAATCAACTTCTCCAGACTGGAAGCAGAAGTAATAAAAGAAGTGTCGTCTGCAAATATGGTCAAATTGCAAATCCGTTGCATGTAATAACACAGATCAATAATATAAATTATAAACAGGAGGGGCCCAAGGACGGATCCCTGTGGCACTTTATATTTAACATAGCCTAAATCAGAATTGACACCTTCAATCTCCACAAACTGCCGCCTATCAGACAAATAAGACTCAAGGTAAGAAATTGATAACTTTAAAAGGTCATAACTCAAAAACTTGTCATAGGACATAGGACACCAAAATCTACAAAATACTAAAAATTCGCTTTAGCTAGTACTTTATAGTCAACATTTTAGTACGTTGAAATGTAAATAATTAAATGCAAATTTTTAATACGTATCTACTACCGTTACCTACATCACGAGAATATGGCATATAATTTTTTTTTTCAAAATATTTTTATGAAAACTCAGATCACTGAATTATAATTTTTTTTCTGCGTATCTGTTGCCCGTCTTTTTGCTGAGAGCAGTCGTTTTACAAGGACATGCCTCTGTTGGATGTGCTTGACCTCTACGAACTGTTAGGGGATTTCGAGTGCCAATAGGCCATCAATTGTCTTTTCTTTCACACCCCTATTTCTCCAGCTTGCTCTTTTTGCTTTAAATAGGAATCAATCAATTTTCTCGTGTATTATATAAATCAGGCTTTGTTGCTTATATTGATAAATTTGAATACTTACACAAAGTATATAAATGTGTAATGAACAATGAAAGATAAAATTATGGGAATACTACTATTTAAATTATTTGAAGTTTAGATCTTTTAAGTATATTATACATAGAAACAGTTTCTGAAAACACAATATTATGTTTCATGCAGCAGTCGATTGCGATAGCAACGTGAAAAGCCCCCTGGTAAATAATAATAATAATAATAATAATAATAATAATAATAATAATAATAATAATAATAATAATAATAATAATAATAATAATAATAATAATAATAATGATAATAGCTTTATTGCCCAACAAGTATCCATTTACAGACAATATACCTAGAGAAAAGAAAATTAAAACAATAATTCATTAATATCAATAACATATTATATTATAAAAATAAACTATAAAAAAAAGCAACAATAATAATAATAATAATAAAAGCAGATGCTGCCATCACCGTACTACATTAGCACAGAAAAAAACCCATACAAAATACTCTCAAAATTTTTAAATAGCTTTTGCCACAGCTTTAAATTCATGCAGGTTGCACGTAAAAATATTACAATGATTTATTAAAGTTAGAGCACATAAAATGAATTGGCGATTTAAGCATTACATTTATCCTGGCCCTTTGGCATAAGAATGTTAAACTTCGTCTACTGTTGACTCTTGGAATTGAAAAGTTAATTTGACATAGCAGATCTGGACAGTCTACACCATCGTGCAGCAATTTAAATAAAACAACCAGAGATGTCTCTTCGCTAAACTGTCAAAGTTATATCTCTCTAATAGCATGTTATAATTAACACCCCGCTTCGGATAGACACCCTCTATCTTAAAAGTTACATACTTTAAAAATGTTTTTGAATTCTTTCAATGCCATCTATGTGACATAAATAATAAGGGTTCCATATATTGGAAGCATACTTCAACTTTGCTCGTACAAAAGAAAAAAATAAGGTGTTGAAAACTTACAATTCTTTCAATTGCGCATGATGAAGCCAAGGGTCCGTCCCGCATTTAAAATCATTTTATAAATATGATCAATAAATGCTAACTCAGCATCAAAAATTACTCCCAGATTCTTTAACACATCGCAGTGGTATCTCATAAGTATTAGATAAGATGATAGGTCAATATTATTTTATATACAAAGTTGTGATAAAGAAGAAAGAAACGGATACTAAATGATAGAGTTTCAATTTTCGCCACTAAATAAAGTAAAATTCGTTAACAAACTCTATTTTTCCAAGTTTTTATTCTGTAACTTTTTCCTCCAGGTTTTTGGAAATTCGTGAATAGCAGGTAATTTACCCCTATAGTAAAATTTCAATCTTCGCCACTAAAGTAATTAAAATTCGTTTACAACCGCTACAGGCGGAATTGACACTTACCCCAAAAAATTCGTTGTTGCATAGATGTTGCTGATAAACTTTGAACGTTGCAACTTTACACGTATGATTTCTTTTTTTTTTTTTTGCTATTGTGGATTGTAGGTGTTTAATATTGAACATAGAATAATTTTATTATGCCCAAATACGGGTAAAATATCGGGTATTTTGAGTTTTCAGTAGGTATGAAGTAATGAAGTAGTGATAGTTCTTAGTATCTATGTAATTTTCGAGGTAATTTAATTTTATTATGATCAAGTTAAATACATCTAACTAGGCCTAGGCCACACAAACACGATGTTTAAGCCTGGACCTGTCTACTTATTAACCATTTGTTAAATGACAATTTTGCACGTTTTTAGATTTGACAAAGGCCTATGACTGTCTTAAGAAGGAGTTACTCATCAAAAAATAGGAAATGTATTAGGTAAGAGGGAATGCTCTGAAATGGCTGGAATCTTATCCTAATGGAAGAACACAAACGGTGGGCGTCACTAAGGACGAAAAATTCTGTAAATGACAAATGTTGAACAGCGAGTATGGAATCGCTCAGGGTAGCATCTTGGGTCCACTCTTGTTTATAATATATATTAATGGCTTGTACTCTGATGCAGATCAACCTTGTTAGACAATAATGAATTATGCGGATGACACAAACTGGTTAACTGGGTTAATAACGGGTAATACAAACATGTTTCAGCTATTGGCAGATAGTAATAACTTTTTTAATACATTAAAAAAATGGTTTACCAACAATAATCTAATCCTTAACTCAGATAAAACAAACATAATGCTTTTTAAAACAAAAAAATTAAGTGCTAAAAATATTACACACTTTGAAAAAAAATCGGCTAGATGTCTCTGAAAATGCAAAGTTTCTTGGTATTTATATTAATCAAAATCTAGACTGGTCTTTTCACATAAGCCAGCTATTGAGAAGGTTGGACTTGCTATGGAGTGCGAGTTGTTGGTAGATACGTGCATAACATAACCTTGGAGATTCTAAAGAACATAATGTTTACTGACGAGGCAACGTTTACTACAAACGGTGTGGTATCTAGTAAAAATTGTAGGTTTTGGGCAGCCGAAAATCCGAATTAGGTAATAAACTCTAAAAACCAATACAGTGAAAAAGTTAACGTGTAGTGTGGCACACTTAACGAACGAATTGTTGGCCCTTTTTTCCTGGATAACCTGAACGGAGAAAATTTTCTGCATTTTTTACAAAGTGATTTTTATAATTTTCTCATGGAATTGCCTTTAGCACAGAGAGAAAACTTATACTTTCAATTAGATGGCACATAATTCTCTGATAGTTAGGAACTTTCTAAATGTAAACTTTTCTATGAAGTGGATAGGTAGAAATTCTCCTTTAGAACCATGGCCACCAGATCGCCGGATATTACCCCCTTGTGACTTTTATCTGTGGGGGTACTTGAAAAACAAAGTGTATGCTACTAGGCCGCGTAATAGATAGGAACTTTGCATTAGAATTAGGCAAGCGTGTCAGGAAATTACTCCCTAAACTTTAAGAAAAGTAAATTTACTTTTAAGAAGAATTGTTGAAAATTGGATTGTTTTAGAAGGTAGTTATGTTGAAAATACAGAAATCTAAAATAATATAATTTGTAATTTTAATATCATAGTTTTAAATAAAGGAGTTATTGAAACAGTGCCAAATTAAAAAATATTTTTTTTACTGCTAAAATCAGCTCTTGAGATTTTGAAAATATTAATTAAGGAGTTTTTTGGGATGCTGATTCTAAACCTGATAGAAAAATTATTTAAAATAAGTCCTAATATATTTTTCTCAAAAAAATCAACCCTTTTTTACCCCCAAGACCGCACGCCTATGATGCATAAAAGTGTTTATTATGCCAAATACTTCATTTTTCTAACATACAATCACCACCAACATTTGAAGAAAATCGCATTATTAATAACTGAGATATCACAGTGTATTCATGAAAAGCGGGACACACTGTATATGTGTGTTAAATTTTACAATAAATTACCACTATACGAAATAAACGCATTAATAGTCAACGCCTGTTTTAAACAGAAATTAAAAAATGTAATTCGGTTGGAACCCTATTGTCTGAACGATTATCTAAATATGTGATAGATTAATTTATGGTTTATGAAAATTACATATAGCAGAGATCATAACGTCTGCGCAATTCTGTAAGTCAGACGCTTACGCGGACGATACTCAACTTCACCTGAGCTTCTCCACGACAGACTACTTGGGTGCGATCCAGCAAATTGATTTCGACTTGGAAACCATTGTTTCCCTATCTAATACTCATAATCTTAAATTAAATTCGGAAAAATCCAAAATTTTGTGCTTTGCAAACAAAGGTAATCGCGACACTGTTAAAAATAATGTAAACATTTCTCTAAATGGCGTTCATCTTCCTTATGTACATTCAGCGAAAAATCTTGGTATTGTTTTCGATTAGGAGCTGCGCTTCAAAGAACACGTAAAAAATATTAATAAAAAATCATTTTATTCCTTAAAATTAATTTACAATAATAGAAATACCTTGGATCAAAAACTTAAAAGAATGCTCCGCGATAGCCTAGTTCCGTCACACTATTCCTACTGCGACTTCATTTATATGCCTTGTTTACATGAAATTGAAAAGAATAGAATACAAAAAATGCAAAATTCCTGCTGTGGACTGATATACGGAATAAGAAGACGGGAGCATATAACCCATAAAATAAATGAGTGTAAATGGCTTAATATGTGAAATAGATGTAGTTTTCATCTGGGTAAATTTATTCATAAAGTTCTTACCATGAAGAATACATCAAAAAAACTTAAAAATAAGTTCGTTTCCAAAGACAACATTCACAATAGAAATATCAGATACAAGAACAGTTTTACCATACCCCAATGTAAAACAACATTATTTCAAAGAAGTTTCACTTATAATGCTATAAAATTTTATAACTTAATTTCAAACGAATTTAAGTTGTAAGTATAATATTATTAAGTTTAAGTTGAAGCTTCAATAAGCAATATTAGATTAATTTATTGTTTCACCACTTTTGCTGCCCGGGACCGCGCTTATGGGGACGGAATCGTTTCCCATTTTGTTGTTAATTTAGTTATACCATTAGCTTATAATAAATGTCATATTTATCAGACAAATACATCCGCTGCTATGCATTACACTATTATTTTTTTTATATTAGTATATTTCGAGACGACTACATTCTCAGTTTAGTGGTTGAGTTGGAGTAGCCACTCTGAGTTTGGTCTTTCTTTTTTCAGCTATGTAGGTAAGTACACATTATTTTCTGTTATTTATTGTTATATTTTGTGTAATATTAATTCGGAACTATTTTTTGACGTCATTTCACTTTGTTAGTTTCTATAACAAATTAAAAAAAAAAAGATTGTTTATGTTTTTATGTTTTGTAGTGCGCATGCCTAGTCCTGTGTGGTTTTGTTAACATGCGCAAGGCCATAAATTTCTCACTTTCCTGGCTATTGTTAACTTATCCAAAAGTTAATGTCTGTGCAAAAAACTCAATAATAATATCGCGTCAAATTTTTTTTCCCTGACGATAATCTTTGATCGGTATTTAATTTCAAAATTTCCATGATGTTTTTTAAATTGTTATTCCTCACTGAATAATATGGCCGCTAAAAATATGTATTGACGTCTTTGGTTTTCGTAAAGTAAAATTTTAGTCATTAAGCTGCTAACAAGTTTGCTTAATAAAGCAGAAAATAATTTTCTTATTGTTAAAAAAACAAACGCGTAATGAAGCTTGATTGTTTCTTTAATAAAAAAAGAAGCGACAAAGGAAATTTTTCCTAAATAAAATCAATCAGGTGTAAAATTATTCAATTAAATTTTTGAAACAAAGAGGCTTTTTGCTGATGGATGCTTTTTTAATGGAAAATTGAAACTCTCATTAAAAATATACGTCAGGATTGGCCTAGTTCTTGCCGTAAAAACGAATGAGAGAACATTTTCTTAAAAGGTTGTTGACATTACATGACTTGGATTGGATTATATGTCTTTACTAATATAGTTTTGAAAATGAGAATTCCTGCAATAGTCCTTTTTATCCGATTGTGTCAAAAAATGACGTTTTATAGATCAGATATTTGTACGAAAAGGTAATCTTTTTAATAAGGTGTTGACTATTGCGCTGGTAGCTAGGTAACACTTTTCGTCCCAGGCCGAAAAATATTTTTCGGACATTTTTTCAACAAACTGTTTATTTTATTTTCAATTATTTACATTATTTGTATTAAATGTACAATTAGAACAATTTTGAACAAGAACAGGGTGCTGTAAATTTGATTTTGTGGATGTGTTAGTATTTTTGTTCTCCCTTATAATATTATTCTTCAATGTTGAACTTGATTGGAAGACGGATTGCGATACCTGAGTCGGTACTGATTGCAGTTCAGATTGTGGAATGTTGAATATTTTCTTGGTCAGCTCTAACTTATTGCTTAAGGTATCATCTATGTAGCCCCCGGCTACGCCGTTCTCGAGAAATTATGTCTACTCCCGCATCTACAAGCAATGTGGCCGATGTTCTTCGGAATCAATGTCCCGTGAATTCCTTGCCATTCGGCAGTTTTAGGTAAGACGCTATTTCCTGAGGTATGGAGCCAAATTTGTGGATACCGACCACTTGCTTATAGCATTATCCATTGCGATAACACACAAAAAATCGCCCATCACTTATATTTGTTGGACGTAAAGCCATATAATTTCTATAATACTTTAGATATTCTCCAGTAAATGATCTCGGTTTGAAGCCGTTCCCAAATCTTGTATGTCAACAATTTTCATATGAGCCAGTTCTTCTCGACGACATGCGCCCGCGATTCCGACAATAAAAGCAACCTGTAATTAAGAAAATTGTTAGTAAGAAATATAAAATAAAATTATATAGTTGTTATATTTACCTTCAACATTAAGTATTTGTCATCTGGAGCATGGCAAAGGATTTTTTAAAACTCTTCTTTAGTTAGGGTCTTTGACTTCTTTGGACAATAACCAACACTTTTTCGTTTCAATAATGTTCGTAATCTCATGTATTTTGATATTATATCAATGTTGTTTTTAACATTTACCTTTACCACGTAGCATGGAATACTGCGACCACAAAGTAGATGACTTCACAGTTTTCGATAAATCCGCCACATACACTAAGAAAACGTTTTCCTAGAACGACTGTATACTTTTTTCTTGCCCATAAATTTTTTATAAGCTCTTTTATATATTTCCTTAGATTTTTGTGGCAACAAAATGTAACATACCTTCATTGGCAGTTTCTCGAATATCAGGTGGCGTACCTACTATAAGATCTTCACTATCATTTTCTATTTCCATTTTTGTGTTTTTAAGTTTTAAAACTATCGCCTGATTGACAAATCGTCAAATGATATTATTAATTTAAGTAGTTATTTATTATATCCATAGATACGCATATTACAGGTTTCATTGTTAACCGTCAAACATTAAAAGCGACAAATTACCGTGCAAGATGAAATGTATTGGTTTACTTTGTTTTTACTTCATTTTATAATCGGATAAAAATATCGTATGTCATACGGACGAAAAATGTATTTCGGACTATGCGGGTTTGTTCGTGCATTACGTCCGAAATACTACATTTTTCGTCCTTGTAACATTATATACTATTATTTAATTATAGACTTGAGATTGAAGCCTATAGCACAACGTAAAAAATCAATTGATTTTTTAAATTTATTTGATTATATTTTTTGATTTAAATTTTAATTAATTCGTAATACAGTTGTATGATTTATACTGTTATTTACACAAAATAATCGTATTGGATTACTTTAAATCAATATAGATCAATTGTATAAAATATGCCAACCTTTTAAATCATGTTTGATGTGAGGGATTTTAAAATACCTTGGAGGCTGCTGACGCATGCGTACCACGTAACAATGTAATTAGTCGGGAGTGCCACCCCTTAATTTTCCTGTGACAATGTAAGTGGCAGTCAGTCTTGGCTTTAAACGTTACGTGTCGCTCGCACGGTGCCGGTTCATCTTGTCGTTATGTTTTTGTTACAAAAGCAAGTTGGTGGTTGTAAAGGCTAGTTTTACAGTACTGTACTGAAGAAAAGCTTCCGGATCTTCATATTTATGTGTTGCCTTTTCCTTCTATAGTGTTTATAAAATTACCTGGTTATCGATTCTGTCTAATAAAAGGACTTTGACAAAATTAAATACTCTTCAAGGTGAAGTTTCCTTTTTTTGACAACAACATGCTTTTACTCTTTCTTAAATTTAATCAAAAATTAATTAAGATTAAATAAAAATGATTACACATCGAAGCCAATTAATTATAACATTATTTAGTAAATTATTTAATTTAAATTCATATAAATCAGTAACGATTTTTAAATTAATCAGTTTTGAACAAGACAGTATATTTTTTTAAATCAATCTGGTGCGGACCTGGATTTAATCATTAAATCCAGGTCCGCACATTTAATCAGTGTTGAGTTAATTTTAATTTAATATTTAACTATTTTTTTAAAGTGTTCACAGTGTCCCAAATTCGATGCTCAGCATTGGGATCTTGGAAACTATAAAAGATACAGCAAATGTTAAATTCGGGGAGAGTTGGATAAATTGGAGCTTAAGGTAATGTTGTGTTGAGAAATCAAGAAAATTTCGACTACTTCCGGAGATATCTAAAAAAAAACACAAAACTTCATTTTCCGTTTTCACTTTTTTGTGACGTTATTTATAAACATATTCAAAAACGGAAAGAACTTTCTACAGACACTTTTATTTCACCCATTTAATAATAGTTTCTAATTTATAAATGGACGTTTCGCTTTTTAGATATCACCTTTAGATCAAAATTTTTAAGTACGAACCTGAAATTTAAATATTACTTTCTGAAATATTTTGTTCCCCCAAAACATAAATCAATAATATTTAAAAATTTCATTTATCTGGTTTAATACAACTGTGTGTTTACATTATTTTTCGCTGGTCCTTTGCTTTCGGTATTGTCACCTATTGCGAAGTTTTACTTAATTATATCTTGTATCCATGGTAATGCCACAACGGCTGAATTGATTTAGCATTTGAAAATTATAAGATTACCGTTGGCATCAGTTGTTAAGGACCCATACCATGGCGCACGTACTAACAAAAAAAAAAGGGGCGGGGGGAGGGTCAGCGCGTACTGGACCCCACTTAATTTCAATATTTGACAATTATTTTTTGTATTGTTTTTCTCAAAAGATGTAACTCTTTATGTTGCAGCAATGTACCAAATTTGAAATTAATATCTTATTAAATACTGGAATTATAAAAAAAAACAGTTTTTAATTTTAAACTTACGCCTTGCCACTTTAGGGTCAAAATGAAAAATGCCATTATAAAAGTCATATTTTTTTCCACAAGGATTATATAGTTAACGGATTGACGTCCTTTGCCGGACACCCTGTATAGGTGTTTTATATAACCATGCAATATGCATTAAATCCTCTGTTGTCAAATATTATTCCAGACCGTTTTAAATAAATGAATTAGGTAATGTTGCTAGTTGCTGGCGGCTTGTTGAAATATTTTGTCAAAATCCAATTTAAATACATTAACAAGGTTTAATTAAAATCAAATAATTTGGGACATGAATGAAGTTGTAATGGATTAGGATCGAATGTATTAGAGTGGAATTTCGATAATCACTACAAGCAGTACGATAAAATAATGGGGAATTATTGAAAACGCTATAAGGTAAAGCCCTTATTATGGTCGTTCATAAAATGACAGCTAAGCATGCGCACTAAAACAAGAATTAATATGGGAACGCTAATAAAATACTGCCTTCCCCTATTTACGACTAGTTACCGCAAGTAAAATAACGTTTCCTCATTTCCCTTATTCAGCAAACCGAACCTCAAAAAACAGAGGGTTGCATTATAACCTTAAACTGGGTGAGCTTTATGTTTTAAGTCTATTAATTTTTTAAATACATTTTTAATATTTTCATGCTGTAAGTGTTAAAAACATGAGTAGGTTAATTCAAAGCCTTGGTCAAGAAAGCGGCACAAAAAATGCAAATTGAGGTTTACCTATATTGACGAGAAGAAAAATAAGTTGTGGGACAAAATCCCTTATCAAATCCTGAAGGATGGGGGAGTCATTAGACATTAAGTTAAAAATAACGCTGTCGTAAAAAGGAAAGCGTTCCAATAAGTACTTATTTTTTAGATAAATAAGGTTAAGACCTTATTAAAATATGGCATTGACGTTGGTATGGTGTTGACGTAATTATTTTTTCAATAATTCCCTAATAGCACCCAACCAACGTATTTCATTTTAAGGGAATAAAAACGCTCATAAAAATTCACTTGTTATTCAATGTATTTCTAATTTGACATAAGAATCAATTTGATAATAGATAGGTCTATTTTTCCTCCGCCTCGCCCGCATTACCGTATTTTTGAAGACACTTTTAAAATGTCGTCATTATTAAGACAATTCAGCACATAAAGATTATCATCATCATGGATAACCCGCTAAGGTTTGTCAAACATACTTCCGGTCTTCTTTAGAAATGATTATGCCAAACTCAAAATATTGTATTTGCACAAAGACTATTTACCTTCTGTTGGAAAACAAGTTCCAACATGGTGTCTAAATTTCTATAAATTATTTATCTTTATTTACTTTTATCTTATACTAGCGTGTACCCGGCCTGCGTTGCAGCCCGGCATTATACGACGTGAGATAATAAGGCGAGCAAACCCGAACAAACCTCAAACTCAACCATTTGCCGGCCCGTTCACAATTAACATCCATGCATAAAACATAGTCTGTCTTCGTCTATTCCGGCTTCGGTGCTTTGGATCGATCGTTGAACGGGCCGGGGACCGGTTAGATTGGGTCGTTCGTTCTCCCTACTCTAATTTATCAGTGTTTCTCTATAATATTATGCATGTATTATACATAAAAACCTTCCTCTTGAATCACTCTATCTATTAAAAAAAACCGCTTCAAAATCCGTTGCGTAGTTTTAAAGATTTAAGCACATATAGGGATAGGACGGGAGATAGCGACTTTGTTTTATACTATGTTAAGATAACCACTGTTACTCGCAGTCACCGGCAAAAAACCCATCGTGGTATTCCTCGCTTCATTTTAGCAACGTATATAGCAATATCTCGCTCTAATTCATTTTGGCGCCACGATGAGATGACGGTATAGACTTTCACGTACCTGAAAAACGTGATGAAACTTAATAATCGACATTTATTAATTTCATTCAATCACGTGTCCCAGAACAAGTCATCATAGGTTCCTGCAGTGGAACCGTCGGTTCTCGCGGTATGCGGTCGTTTAATATTTTTTTTCAAAGCGATTCTAGTGTAAGCGAAGCAATCTCCATACGCAGCTTCTCATTTATTTTTTACTCTTCGAGCTTTGCGAGAACGTTTAAACTACTGTTAAACTGTCTGACATTAATTTGTTTGTTACCAACAACATCTGTTGGGGCTGACCCCCCAATACAGGCAACTTGTCACTAAACTAAACGCTTGTGTGAATTTTATTACAAATTTAGTGCTACTGTAAATAGATCATCAGTGAACTAATTACCGGTTTACGATTACGAACCAATGTTTTCCAGATTTAGGTAGGATCTACCATTATTACAATTGTAAACAAGACATGGGGATGCAACCCGTAGTAACATAAAGAGAAATCCTCATTGTTGTAATGCCACCTAAAAACTCAATAAACATAGTTGGTAACAAGCCATGACACTTTCTTAAAAACAATTATTAGTTTCATATTTGCTATCCACAGTACCGATAGTAGTGTGCTACTAAATCAATTTCTAAAACTTGACAGTGATTGTGTTTTTGTACATACTTACTTGTTTAAATTGTTTTTATCCGCAATTATATTTACTTATTAAGGTTACTTGTTACTTGTTTAAGCCTTGAATTTGCTTTGAAGGCTTACGAGTCTTTATACCTTTATAGCTGTCTCAAGGCTGAATCTGAAATGCTGATCAGCAGAGGCTCAATCAAACCCAAACACAACCTATTTTATTGTAATATTCCATATCCCGTATGAATAATGTTCTAGTTTTAAGTATTTTATACATTTTACGAGCTTTGAAATTACCCCCAGTTTCAACCTTAGCAATAAAATCGGATTGTGGTTTAAATTCAAATCTATTTTCTAATTTTTAAACAACGCTATGGATTTACAATCTTCCGTTTTGTGTGTGTGTGTTGCCAATCAATAACTACATCGGTCACCATTTTGATATCCATAGCTTCAGACATTAAGAATAAACTATGTGATACTTTGATTCTCTCAGCTCTATCTTATGCTAATCGTGTTGAGTGTCGGCTTTGTTGGCGAGGGATAGGAGAGCTTACAGAAATAACATAATAATTGTTTAGGGTTTTCCTACGGGGCTAGCAAATATGATCACTAAAGGGCGGAATATATGTAAAATGCATATATATGCATATTTTGTCAACTTTATAATAAAATCCATATTTTTATAAATTGTTAAGTATTTAGAACACATTTTTATGTTTTCGGCTTTATCAAAAAACTTAAAATGTTAAAGGTTTAATGTCCAGTTCGGTACTTATTTCAGGGATTTTCCAATCTGAAGATTATACACTGCAAAAGGGCACATTGTAAAATCACATAATATAACGTTGGCAACTTTGTAACCAACGTTAAGTCGTATGAAATTACAGAACGTTCTGTATTAAACTACATTACATAACACGTTATGTATATTTAATATGTATTCTCACATGATATCTATTATTTTTCTACATGTGATATTATGTAAAATTAAACCTACGATACTGACCCATAACATAATATATTATGTATATTTAATATGTATTCTCACATTATAGCTATTCTTTTTTACATGAGATATTATGTAATTCGATAAAATAAGACAAAATATATTAAGTATTTTTACAATGTCTTTATTCCTAAAATATTTACAGTGTAAAAGCACATTGTAACTTTAAAATGGAAATTATATTAGGTTTACAATTTAGGTAATAACGCAACGAAAACAAAGATTTTTGAAGATCTCGGAATAAACATAGGGAAGTGCTTCCGCATCGAGTGGTGTTCCGTTTGACTCTAATACCCACCCCGGTGAAGCTTAAATGGACGATTTCGCAACACAGTAGAAAGAGAAAGAAGAGAGAGAGAGGGGTGTTAGTGTGCCTGCCGGCCATCAGGGCAAATTAGCGCTGTTGTCGCCAGCTGGCCGTGTAACCGGGTTCTGTCGCATATTTTTGACGTATAGAAGAGAAGGACAGTTATATTCTAACCTACTATAACGCTTCCCAAACTGCGCCAGGTGCTAATTGGAACAAACCAGCCAGCCGCGAGCCGCCAGCCCGCCATCCATCGCCTCGTCACAACTGTCAATTTTTCTTGTCCACGTTTTTTTCTGAGGAAATTAATTAATTCTTTATTATCATTTTAATATACAATTCTATTAGTTTCTATTCTAGAAAACTTCGCCGATGTGTGTAATCTTTCAGTTATTATTCCAGCCTACTATGCAGGTAATTATTTTTTATTGTTTATCAAATTGATTTTACACTTCCTTATTTTACCTATTTTTTAAGGAATATAGGAAATGTAAGTTTACAATAAATAAATTAACATGAAATGTTTCACATACATAATAGGTGTTGGTTAACAAGCCAATCTTAACAAAACGAACAGATAAGTTTAGTCTCTTGAAATGATAATTTTAACATTTTTGTTTTACTGAGTGGATTAAAAATTATAACATAATGGCACAAAGATAATGGTTTGAGCTAACTCGATAAGTAGATACTGGGCCATCGGCCATATTTTACAGAGAAATTTAATGTCTACCCGATACTGTTTCTTTTGTTTCAGAGAACGCTGTAAGAATCACCCGATAGTTTATGGATCTTTTAGTACGTGTCTCAATGCATCCTAGTGCTTGTGTTTATACAGTATTTGTGATAATATTATATGAATTGAGTCAATTCCAGATGTGTGAGACCTGTGAGACGTAACCTAAGGACATTCGTTTATTCTAAACAGTTATTTTTTGTTATGGTTGTCAATGCAGTTTTTATTTATAAATAAACGTAGAAAACATTATTTACGATAAAGTGCTTCCATCTTTATTTTCTAAATCTTGGTTAATATAAAAATAATGTGCATTATTTATTCCATAAAAAAACAACTTTTGTGCGTCTTTTTATTGATTTAATTTGTGATTTAATAATATTTATATTGAATCACAAATTAAATCAATAAAAACTCGTTCAAAAGTTAATAATTAAATTGAAAAGTCCTAAAACCGCTGTTCAAATTTCCCGCCATTGCGCCTCTGATGGCCGGCGGGCACACTAACACCCCTCTCTCTCTCTTCTTTCTCCCTCTACTGTGTTGCGATTTTTTAACAAGGAGCTAACATTTCTAACCCTATAAATTTTCTTTGCTAATACCAATGAAGATCCATCTATCTCCAATTTTTGGGAAGCTAAAAAATATTAGGTTAATTTTTTTTATCTTGATAACAATGGTAAATTTATCGATGAGAAACCTAGTTATGTCCAATGACATTGGGGACCAGATCCACTGGGCAAAAGATAAATGTATGTATCTTTTAACACAACAAATCTGTTAAAATCTAAAACTACAGGTTTATAGTATCAGCTTATTAATTTGTTTTTAAATTACCTTTAAAAATATCGTTATTTTTATAACCCTCATGCATAATTCCTATTAATTATTTTCTAACAAAAATCTATTGACATTTCAATATTCATGCAGAATTAATTTTTTTTAAACTACACTCAACTAACCTTTTAATATATTTGTTTCGTATAGTTCTGGTTCGTCCTTGGAAACTAATATAATAGTCTTTTTATCCCTTCGTGCAGACCACACAGTGTACCAGTGTCTTCGTATCCATTTTCTGTAATAAATAATACCAGAACCCAGTAGGTATTAAAATTATTATTTAAATAATTATTTATTATTTAATTATTTCACTTTTTTTTGTGTGATAACATGAATATAGAAAAAAATTTTTAGTATCATCTGTACCAAAATTACAATAATTTAAACAACACGTTATTAGTTTAGGTTTTTTTACATCTAGTTTATTTATCAAAGAGTGACTTCGAAATATATGCTGTTTAAAACCATTACTATATGAATTTAACACTATATTGCATCCCTGATGCACACAAGAAAATGTAAAACCATTCCAATTTCTATGCGAATACTGATGCAAATTATATTTTCTTACTGTGCAACATTTAAACTAGTGATGCGATAACTCGAGTGAAAAATAACCGATCACTCGATTTTTTCAATCACTTGAATTATTCGATTATCTTCGGAAATAACTCGAGTGACAAATGAGTGACCAACATGGTTTTTATTTTTCAACGCGTCTCCAAAGTTGCTGCCCGCCTGTCAATCACTCACTGCGGCCAGAGCCATCTCGTAGCGAGCGGCTATACCGAGTGGTTTTCGGTTATTATTGGCGATATTATTCATATTAAATACTGCATTACGGGTTGCCTGCGTAAGATAATAAATATGATTTATTTAGATTTAAATACTGCATTACGGGTTGCCTGCGTAGGATAATAGGATTTATTATAGTGGTGAGTATTCAGTATTCATAAATATCATGAGTTATGCAATATCGTGACATCTCAAGGTCAAGTAGTCAAGTAGTTAGTTAAATTAAATTGTAAGTTGTAAGATCTGGGAACCATGCCAAAAAATCCACAAATATCTCCGCCACATTTAATAATCCGCAAAAAATCAATCGATTAACAACACCGAGTCAGTTATTCCCAATACAAATGCTGTATATCAACATGAACGGTGAACCGCCAATATTAATAATTATTATTAGCATTTGAGTGAAAAAAAATCGATTATCATTCGATTTTTTAAATCACTCGAATTCTCGGTAGTCGATTATTAAAATAAGTCGATTTTTCCCAACACTAATTTAAACTACCAAATTTTACACTTAAACATTTTATTATTTATTGTATAAATACTTACGTTTTTGCAGAAATATTGTATACCGACACAAGACAAAACAAACTGAAGCAATGTCAGTGAAAGACAAGCGTGTCGGTTCACGACTAATAAATTATTAGTAAAGGGGGCGCAGGCGGCGCTGCCTGTCTGTTGCGTCATGTGGTAGTTACGGGATTTCTTCTGTAATTTTCCATAATATTTCTTGTACAAATACATGATTTCTATCGGAATTTTACATAATATTAGGTATGTGGGGAAATAATTGCGTCATGTAGT
Source organism: Polydrusus pterygomalis (assembly GCA_963969555.1). Lineage (NCBI taxonomy): Eukaryota > Metazoa > Arthropoda > Insecta > Coleoptera > Curculionidae > Polydrusus > Polydrusus pterygomalis. The sequence goes on from OZ018382.1 coordinate 29,887,252, forward strand.
AGTTACGGGATTTCTTCTGTAATTTTCCATAATATTTCTTGTACAAATACATGATTTCTATCGGAATTTAACATAATATTAGGTATGGAGGGAAACAATAATTGCTCAATGGGTCCGTTTAAGAAATAAATTAATGAATAGTAAAAGGATAGCTTCATTCCTTGGATATGAGATTTATTTATTCCAAGACTGCCAGCCAAACAAAAATCATATTATGTAATCAAATTTGTATGTATGTCTCTATAGATTAGTCCAGCAAACTCAATACCAATATTACCTTTTGTAACGAGAACTATAGGTAAACCTAGTCAAATACATTTTTTTTTTATAATAATGGTTCAATGATAAGAATATATTTTAAAAAATTAAAGTTTTTAAATAGATCTGACTTTCTTTATAACATAACATGCCTGACTTTTTCTTTAATTTTTAAATTTGTTTGAAATGAACAGGCCTGTTGAACTAACACATGAAATCTATAAATTTGACATAATAAAATCTGTAAAATTAAAAATTTTAATCATTTACAATGTACTTTTTTCCAAGTGCGTGAGATACTTATACGGTGAAATTCCATTTTGAAATGGAATTTTACTATGGAAAAAAATATTTACATATCTTGAACAGTCACAGCACATCTTCATTTATTTTCACATAATAATATAGGTACAAAATTATATACATGACAAATTATGTAAAATTCACGTAATTTATTAAGGAAATATACATGCTTTTTTTGCAGTGTAATGATTATATTCATATTTTGGTTATACACAAGGTATTTATTGGGGGTTTCCGGGGTTTGCAGGTATATTGATAGGGTTTGTTTATTGTTACTTAATAATACGTTATTATTACCTGCTTAACAAACTGCATGTATTTATATCGATTCGCAGTGTGTTGAGCAAAGTTAAGAGTTGGTAAAAAGTGCAAGTGTAGCTAAAAATATAAACAAGTTTTATTCTGGTTAATTTCAGTTTTATACCGGACATAATATCCTTGTTATAGAGTAGAAATTTAAGTTTAAGAGACTCAATTAGTATTGTTGAATTCAAGTTATTACATTCACTGTCAAGAAAATCCCCATATATGACTTACGTAAGGTACGTAGACCCAAATATGGTTTTTATGGAATTTGTTGGCTATGGTACGGTTACATTTCTAAACTTGTATGTGGGCTAACATAAAGTTAAAAGTTTCAATATAGCCAGGGATTTAATTTTTCTGGTGGAAACCCTACTTGAGTTTTTGACTTACATAAGGTACGTAGACCTAAAAGTGGTTTTTATGGAATTTGTTGGTTATGATACAATTACATTATTTCTAAACTTGTATGTGGGCTAACATAAAGTTAAAAGCTTCAATATAGCTAGGGATTTAATTTTTCTGTCAATGGAAACCCTAATTTAACAGTTTTTGACTTAACGTAAGGTACGAAGACCCAAATACGGTTTTTATAGAATTTGTTGGTTATGATATAGTTACATTCCTAAACTTGTATGTAGGCTAACATAAACGCTAAATGTAACAATATTCCCAGTAAAGTAGGAGGTCAAGTAAGGAACAAATTGGATGTAACGGTAAAAAAGAATGAAGGATTTAAATACTTGACTGCAGTAAAAAGCATTTAATTCCAATCCAACGAAGTTGTATCTTGGCCTTATATTTTACTATACTAAATATCACGAATAGTTTCGTTTTAAAACAGATGACAGCGGTTATTTGTCATCGATCAGCTGATATTGGGACATAATAATATCCCTAGATTTGTAGCGGACCGTAATGAGCCCAAACACCGAGTTATAAATTGCGTTTTTGTTACATTTAATTGTAAGTACCTACAATTATTATTCATTTGACCAAAAATTTAGATACAGGTTAAAATTGTTTAATTATTTTTCATTAGGTATCATAATTATTATTATGTGTGCCTTGCTCGTTAGTTGATTTCATCGATAAGTAATAAGTTTTATTTCATCTGAACGCCGTTTTTATCGAAAAGTTAGTTTGTAAAATTTTTGTTCTTAAAATGTTTGTTCGTTAAGGTTAGGTTTCTAATGTATAATTTTTGCATTTTACATTATCTAGATATCCTTTTCTGTTTCAAGAAAAATAAGTAGAAATTAGGTATTTCCCTGACTTAGGTAGGTAGGGGAGAGTTGGACAAAACCGGGTAGGTTGATAAAACCGGGTATCGCCTAGTTCTACCAAATGCCAAAACAGCTTTCCATATTATTAACCTTTAAAAAGCAGCTATTTGATTTTGAAGGAATTATTTTTATTATTGTTATTAGTAAATATTATTATTGTTTGGCAATAGTAAGGTAATAGTAAGTAAAATTATGTTACTATAATAGTTAAAATAGCTAACCATATTAGTATGTAATAGGATAGCGAACAAATATATAATTCTATTTTCTGTATCTACGTACCTTACATAAGTGAAATTATTATTTGGTATTACTATTATTATTGTTTGTATGACAATAAAATAAAGTTTTTAACATAAAGTTAGCCTACATACAAGTTTAGAAATGTAACTGTATCAATAAATTGCATTTTAACAAACAAATTCCATAAAAACCACTTTTGGGTCTACGTACCATACGTAGGTAAGTCAAAAACTGTTAAAGTAGGGTTTCCACTGACAGAAAAATTTAATCCCTGGCTAAACTAAAGCTTTTAACTTTATGTTAGCCTACATTCAAGTTTAGGAATGTAACTATATCATAACCAACAAATTCTATAAAAACCGTATTTGGGTCTTCGTACCTTACGTTAAGTCAAAAACTGTTAAATTAGGGTTTCCATTGACAGAAAAATTAAATCCCTAGCTATATTGAAGCTTTTAACTTTATGTTAGCCCACATACAAGTTTAGAAATAATGTAATTGTATCATAACCAATAAATTCCATAAAAACCACTTTTAGGTCTACGTACCTTATGTAAGTCAAAAACTCAAGTAGGGTTTCCACCAGAAAAATTAAATCCCTGGCTATATTGAAACTTTTAACTTTATGTTAGCCCACATACAAGTTTAGAAATGTAACCGTACCATAGCCAACAAATTCCATAAAAACCATATTTGGGTCTACGTACCTTACGTAAGTCATATATGGGGATTTTCTTGACAGTGAATGTAATAACTTGAATTCAATTAGTTTATGTTGAACTGTAGGTATTTTACCTATAGGTATAATCTGAACAAATAAAACAAAAAAAAATCTGTTCCAAATATGAGTGACAGAATCCTATTTTAAGTTGTGTTTCAGTTAGTTTAGTATTTTTAAGGTTTGGATATTTATAATATTATAAACTTTTTAAATCTATTTTGACACTTTATCTTTAAACCATATAGAAATTCATGCTTATTATTACCTACCTTAAATTATAATATTTATAAAACAAAACTTTCAAAATAAATTATTAGGTACCTATTACTTATTATTTGGCAATATTAAAGCGGTAGAACCGAGGAGGCTATTGCATAAATTGTTTTAGAAGGTATAACATTTATAATTTTCAAGTCCGGTCCTGTAATTCATGCCGACTTATAAAAATTTAATAGACCAAAATTGACAGTGTGTGTGTCACGTGACTTTGCCCCCATCCTGCGAGAGTATTCAAGATTTTTACTATACCTAAGTTGCAGTATTGTCCGATTACATCAGTAGATGTTGAAAGAAGCTTTTCTTTGTATAAACATATTTTTACTAATACCTAATAATAGTTGAAAATTTTGAAAAATATTTAGTAATAAATGCCCTTTATACAATTTAAGGTTAAAACATTTTTTACTTTTATTTTTTTTTTGTTTTTTTGCATTTTTTTTTTAAATAAACATATTTTTTAGAACCCAATGTGTTTTTTTACCTCATTTTACTATAATAAATTAAGAAATATTGCATACCAGTATGCAATATTTCGTAAAAAAATGCAAATACCTGTATATTTTAAAGGCAACAAGGCATATATACGCATATTTTTGCTGAATTTAAGTGCATATAATCCGCCCTTTTGATCTCATTACACCTTTATATAATAATTAAAAGTGGCTTAAACTAAATGATTTAAAATTAATTTTGTAACTGAGGTGCAAAAAATTATACTTTTTGGGATCCATCATTGTCTAAGGGAAAACCTTGTTTATGGGTTTAACATTGATGGAATGGACACTGGACGTAATCGACAGTTGACAGTGCCAAGACATGTATGAACCATGTTTCAGAGATCATTCTTGTATAATGCAACAAAAAGCTACAACAGATTACCTGCATAATTTAAAGCTATTCATAAAATACCAGCTTTTAAAAAAGCTGCTAAAATTAAAAAAAAAATTTAAAAAGTCCAAGATTTATTTTAAATCTTGGATTTAAATTACAAACGTTATTCTAAATAAGTTTTCTAATTGACATTTTGGTCAAAAATAAAAAATAAAGTTAGGTTAGGTACTCTTGGAGAAAAATAATTTTTTTGAAGGTTTGCGAACCCTGTATAAAAAATCAAAATTTTCTCTTCGTGAATGGCATTTTTGTTACCAGCAAAACTTTTTATCAAGAATGACTTTTTCCCGAAAAATAAAATTTTTCATTCATTTGAGCTATTGTAAACCCTAACCGCGGACAGCCTGAATAATAGTATTATATTTTTATTATTATTTTTATGATATTACTACAATGTCTAAATATCAAGTTTATGCTTTTATAGTTTGGAAAATATTGAGAAAAACCATCTTTAAGTCCCCCTTTGTAGTCCTGTAGATGGATAATGGAGGGATATAGTACAAAGTATTATTTCCTTATTTTGATACAATCTACTCGATTCTTATTTATTAGGTGTTGTCTCGACGATTTTTTTTTAATTACCATTTACAACAAAAGTATGAATATTTTTTTTATAAAATAATTTATATCTACAAAATAAGAAAATAAGATTTGGTTCTCGGTGGATTTGTTTAAAAAATTTTATTCTAATTTAGTAAATTTTAGAACATAAAAGCAGAAAATCTTTCCTGCCTTAGGGAAGTACAAGCAAATGACGAACAAAGAGAAGCAACAGAAAAATCTCTTTATTATCTTATATTAAATATAAAATTTTATAAGAGCGAATAAAAAAAATTTTAAAATGTCTTTAGGGGCGCTCAAGGCTATACTTATAAATAGATCATACCATGATGCGTTTAAACATTACTACGTGTTGATGTGTTTGAGAAAATATACTGTTTAAAAAGCTAATGGAGAGGGTTTGAAGTCAATCGAGTTAACTAGGAAAGCATAACGAAATATGGAGGATGTGCGTTGATTAGAGAGCATAAGTTTGTCGATTTAATTAATATTTTTGAAGTGAAAACTTCTTTAGGCGCGTTTAGCACTTTTTGTAGGCACTAAATTAAACTAAGCCGTCACGCGTGTCTGTCACGCGTAACGCTCGGTCGGCTGTGTTATGCTCGAATTCGACTCCTTTATTCAATCCGAACTGACCCGAATGAACGTTATATGAAAGAGCATGCCGTATCAGTCGCATTCAGTATTGACGTGGAAACAGTGTTCGTTGTTTGTGTGTTTAAGATCACAAGATAGACACTTGTTGCGTCTCAGGTATGTTCTGGCATTTTTTTTAAGGGTTGTTCAATTTTAGGAAATATATTTATTCGATATTATTAATTTCACCTTGTTGAAGTTTTCACTTCTGTCGTGTGGTCTTAAGCACACAATTTTTTTTTTTCATCTAGTGTTTCCACAGCTAAAAAGTTTAATTCTAGATATTTTTCATAAATCACGCCCTATCTCTAACCGTTTACGAAATATAAACTTTTAAAACAAAATAGACAAACTACAAAGTACAGAAAGACATTATTTTATAAGATGTGGAAAATGTCCTTTATCAACTGTTCTGCAGTAGATCAATCGATCTAAAAAATTCCTGTTGTAGATATTGTACTTCCTAGCGTACCTATCTATAAAGTAAAGTTTAGATTTGTAAACTAAATTTTTTATGTAGCCACACAAAAATAAGTCCAATGGATTAAGATCGGGCGATCTGTATGACCACTCTATTTACATCCGTCTACCTATACCATAAAGGTAAACTTGTTAAATCAGGATCATTATCATCTGGAATAGAATGGCAAGAGCTTGAACCAGATTATTTCAGAGGAAATTTAGATATCATTCTCCAGCGAGGCTGGACTGGCACCAGCGACATTAAATAAGCTTGATTACCCAGGATAATATTCGATGGCTAATTGATGGCATGAACCAACGTGTACAGGCAGTAGTAAGGGCTAGAGGAGGCAATAGAAATTATTACGATGTGTTTAAGTAAAAAAGTTATTGTTGGTACCTGTTAAGTTTGTTTTGCGAAAATGTTATTTTTTAAATCTTAGGTATACGCCCCTTTGTCTGGAAATTTAATTGCTTATTAAATCTTGATTCTTACAATAACATTTGTTTACTTGTATTTTAATAGTCCATTTTATTTTAAATGCAAAGCTATAAGAAAATTATGGAAAAATTTAAATTATTGACATCATCAGATCATTTTGCATTTGGGTGAGAACAAATGCACGTATTGACATGAACCAAAAATCAAAAAGCAAAGAATATTTGCGGCTTAATGGAAACTGATATTTTGAAGTACTTTTGCTTCTAATTATTCCACAGGGTGTTTTGACGCTAGGCAAAAAAAAAACTTTTCGATTATCCTTGTATAATATGTCTAAAAACCAATTTCTCTTAAAATTTTTATAAGCATGTCAAAACTAATAAATGTATCTATAATAATAGCTTTCTAAAAAATCCCTTAAATCGGAGTACAAATAAAAAAGTTATAAAGCCCTAAGCTTAATCTAAATTTTATGATGCCCGTTTTTTTGCACGGAAGTGTATAGTGTCACCAGTAAAGTCCCCATCATATTTTTTTTTATTAATAGCTTTATTCAAAATCTGACTTTGACATCAAGTTCTGCTTCGATCGAGATGAAAATTAAGCCAAAAGTAGTAGTCACGTGATTTGCATTATCTGTCAAATTTTAATTTTTTCCAAAAAATAATTCAAAAGTATTTCTGAAAGTATCGAAAAAGTTATTAGAAAAAGTTTTGTTAAATGCAGTTTCTAGCCCACATGCAAAATTTTAGCTGCATAAGATAATTTTGATTTTTTATCTATATTTTGTAAATTGCACCACTTTTGCAAAATAAGACTCAACGCAACCTACATTCTGACAAGGCTTTATTTCAGATACATTTTCTTTAAAGTAGCGCCATATTAAATGTGTGTTTTCCTACAAAATCAAAATTGGGCTATTAAAATTTTGTCGCATGTGATGCAAAGTTTATTTGTTTTTGACCTTGTAGAAGGTAACTCATAAAATAAGTATTTTTGAGAACGTACTTTGTGTCTGAAAGTAATACACCTTAATATTAAGACAACAAAGAACAAAGTGTCTTCAGTAAAGTGTTTTTAAGTGGAAAATAAATTTTAGTTTAACAACGTAAAGTTTATCTACTTTCAACGATTTAATTTAAAACCCCTATATTATAATTTATTATTAGGCTATGTCATAATAACGTTAACGTGTATTACTTTCAGACACAAATTACGTTTTCAAACATACTTATTTTATAAAGTTACCTTATACAGGGTCAAAAACAAATAAACTTTGCATCACATGCGACCAAATTTTAATAGCCCAATTTTGATTTTGTAGAAAAACACACATTTAATATGGCGCTACATTAAAAATAATATATCTGAAATAAAGCTTTGTCAAAACTGAGAAGTTTTACGTAGGTTGCGTTGAGTCTTATTTTGCAAAAGTGGTGCAATTTACAAAATAAAGGAAAAAATCTAAATTATCTTATGCAGCTTAAATTTTGCATGTGAGCTAGAAACTGCATTTAAAAAAACTTTTTCTTATACATTTTTTCGATATTTTCAGAAATAACCCCACTTTTGAATTATTTTTTGGAAAAAATTAAAATTTGACAGATAATGCGAATCACGTGACTACTATTTTTTGCTTAATTTTCATTTCGATCGCAGCAGAACTTGATGCCAAAGTCAAATTTTGAATACAGCTATTAATAAAAAAAAGTCCCATATAATGCGGACTTTACTGGTGACACTGTATATATAGCCATATTGTTTTGGCTGGCCCTGTTTAAAATTTTTATTTAAAAAAGTAAATATCGATACAAAAACCTGAACTTTTAAGCCCCAAGGTCATATAGGCGATACACGCCCTTAAGGCATAATTGATATATTATTTATCCTAAAATTACATTATTTCCAGTACAACAAAGCTTTTATCAGACAAGACATTTCAAAGGAAAATGAAGCCAAAATTAGCTAATATTCCTTCTGATCTTTGATCCGTTTTTATTTTATGTATGAGCCTGAAAAATTTAATAAGACGTACCTATAAAGGCATTGTAGTTTATTACATTTACAGTAAAAAATTGACATGATTGAAAAGGGTTTTGAGAAATTTAAATATTGAGTTAAAAGTGTATCATGATATATGAATGTTTTATTAAATGACATGTTAAGCGTTGTGATAAAAAAAAATGGATCAGCCTTTTATATAAAATATCGCTCACTTAATCGATAATCGCTCGGACCCGTCAAATTATTGTTTTTGTGATACCTACATTTTTTTTGAAGGAGATTACACATCAGAGTGGATCATAAAAATCCTACGTGTATCAACTTTAATTTTTTTAATGAAACATTGTACAGTGTGTATCAGCCAATTGGAATAAATTCGACAATTAATACATGAGAACGTCTCCGGCGAAAAAACGCTTAGACACGTCGATTGGTATTTCTAGTTGCGAATTTTTTTCAATCAAAACTTTTATACAGGGTGTGTCATGTTACAGTGGCCAATTCTAACTTTCTTATTTTAAATGCAACATCCTGTATATTCTTTAATTTTTGGATTATCCTTCAGAAAATTTTAGATATATTTCATGTATAATATCCTATACCTATCTATCTTCAACTGTTTCGCAAATATTCAGTGTTTTCTGATTTATTGCAAAAGTTAACAATGCACTTAAAAACTAATGAGTAATAGGTACTATTTATTTCTTGATAATGTAAAAAACAAAAAAAAACATTAATGTAGGAGATGTTGAAAATGCTCGCAGCGAACGTCTTGGCAACATCCTAATCTTAAATAAAAATTTCTTCTAATGTTACTGAACATCTCAGGTGTGACCGATCTAATCGCAAGAGCTATTCGTCTTGTTAAGTCAGCTAAGTCGAGGGGTTTAGCTTTGTATACAAAATTTTTGACATAACCCCATAAAAAGAAGTTCAACGGCATCAGATCAGGGGATCGTGCTGGCCGTTCCATCGATCCACGCCTTCCTATCCAGCGATTTGGAAATACTCGGTTGAGATACTGCCGGACATTGATTTGGTAATGGGGCGGTGCTCCATCTTGCTGAAACCATATCATATTCGCTGGAAGTTGTGGGTTTGCTGGATCAGGATATAAGTTTGTCAAAGTTGGCAAGACATTATTTTGGAGCAGTGCTAAATAATTATCGCCATTTAAATTGTCATTAAGGAAAAAGGGACCTATGATATGATCTCCAACTATTCCTGCCCAATCATTAACCTTTTCAGAATATTGCGTATGTTCTCCTCTAATTCAGTGAGGATTTTTCCTAGACTAATAGCGGCAATAAGCGAGCAACTTCCATTTGTATCCGTGCTTTATGTCCATAACCATTAACCAATCTGTAGATTGTTATTTTGTGCATTTCTGTTAAATAAGCCATTTTTCTGATATGCAGTTAACGAAATTCAAACGATTATTTCCCTCATTATCATTAAATAGACCAATTAGACACCATCATTTTTCGAATAAATTTTGTTTAGATAACTGATTAAATCCCAAGACCTGTTTAACTGCGGTTAAACTTTCGTCCTCCATATTGGTTTTTGGTTTATCGTTTATCACTAATTCTTACAATTCTCGGCAACAGTTTATAAAGAAACATTAATTTCTTAGTCGCCTGAATAACCTAATATTGGTTTTTATCAGTAAATACGCCATTTCCGATAGATTTTTTTTACAAATATTTTGACATAAGGCGATGAAAATATGTCAGAATTTGTAATATTTACATACACACTTTGCTAAGCAAGCTTTTTCAATGCATTTATGGGATGCGCAACTTAAATTATTCGGGAAATAATCTAGCCGTATACCACTCGACCTATAAATTTAATCGAACTATGCAACATATTTTAATCATGATTTTACTTTTTGGTAAATAGTTTCATGCACAATAATTTGAAAATAAAAACCCTCGACCGCTTCGCAGTCTCGGGTTTTTATTAAATTATTGAGCATTCAACTATTTTCCAAGTAAAATCATGATCAAAATATGTTGCATAGTTTAATCGATTAAATCTATAGGATATAATATATGACTATACTGCCGTGCTTAGCGAAAACGCGGCATCTTCAATTAAAAAAAAAAATGTGATATTGGTATCTCCGTTAATGTTATTTGAAACTCTATCATTATAACTTAGCTAAAACGCCGCAAACATTACCAGAAATTAATAAACTGGTTATTATTTGGCGGTATCTGAAACAAATTTCCATTCGTACTTAGGAATAACGCGGCATAGCTTGCTAGCTTAGTAAAACCGCGGCAAATCAGCAGACGATGCGGCGTTTCTCTTAAGCATAGATCATTTGCCGCGTTTATGCTAAGCGTAGTCTACTTTTGTTTGTACGGCATGCGTGCTGTCGCTGTTTTTTTTAGTCAACTGTTAATTTATATTTTTATTTTTAAGTAAGTGTGTTGTTGTGTTAGTTTGTATTTAATTACTTCTGAGCAAAAAGTTGAAAATTAGTCTTTCTTTTCGAGTTTTCAAGTTCATTGTTGCGTTATAATTGTTAGTGTAAAGCTGTATAATACGTTAGTGTAACGCAGTACTGCATTTTTCGTAATCACTTTATCACCATATCAATCAATTAGTTTTTAGAAAAACGCAGCATCTTCCATAATTTGTGATCTAATGATTATTTTCATTTTGTTTTGTCAAAATATGAATTGCCCGGAAAATTTTATAAATATGCAGTATCAATTGCCCACTACCGATTCTAAACTTACATCGGCTACGAGATTAAACAAAACCTGCATTTCCTCAGTTCAACCATTTTCTCACATACGGCGTTTTGCTTAAGGTGGGCAGTATAACACTGACAACTAGTGTCACGCAGACAGACAACAATTTGCTAAGGTCAGGAGTTTTAAACAAAACTATTTATACCTTAAAAGTGGACAACTTTGCCCACATATTAATACATTTTATGAATTAAAAACTAAAATCTACGATAACAAAACCTGCATTTCCTCCGTTCAACCATTTTCTCACATACGGCGTTTTGCTTAAGGTGGGCAGTATAACACTGACAACTAGTGTCACGCAGACAGACAACAATTTGCTAAGGTTAGGAGTTTTAAACAAAACTATTTATACCTTAAAAGTGGACAACTTTGCCCACATATTAATACATTTTATGAATTAAAAACTAAAATCTACGATAACAAAACCTGCATTTCCTCCGTTCAACCATTTTCTCACATACGGCGTTTTGCTTAAGGTGGGAAGTATAACACTGACAACTAGTGTCACGCTGACAGACAACAATTTGCTAAGGTCAGGAGTTTTAAACAAAACTATTTATACCTTAAAAGTGGACAACTTTGCCCACATATTAATACATTTTATGAATTAAAAACTAAAATCTACGATAATTGGCATTGCTAAGTTTACTATGAAATATATATGCACGTCACTCATCAAGCGATATGAACGTTTTTTCACTAAGACTTTATAAAGCTAAGAAAATAATTTAAATCATTGGTGGGCAAAGTTGTCCACGATCCCTCCAACTTTGCCCAGCCATAACATTAACCTTAAAAGACAAGGTAGGATGATTCCAGGGCAACATTGCCCGTCTATATACCTTTTAAAAAGTATAATGGTTACACTGGGGCAAGCAAAAAATTTTTAAAAACACAACTAAAAAAACAAAAACATGTATTTTGGAAAATGTTTTGTAACATTTCTACAGATAAACTAGAAACTAAAATTCTACACAAAGTAAAAAATATTTGACAAATTATCGGTAAAATATGGAACCTTTGTTCCTCTTTTGTCTAAATAGTCTTTAACAATCATGCGCAGTTCAAATTGGGTGAGAGGTGCACCAAACTCAGCACAAACAATCAGCACTTTCAATAAGTGTATCTCTTCTATTTCGCTTATGGCAATAGGGTGTCCAATTTTTGACATATGTTTTTGCTGCAGTTTGTCTTCCTTGAAATCTGGAATGTTTCTTCTGCCTTTCTGGAACTCATTCCATTTCGGATAGCATCTAAGCAGCATTCAACTTCTCATTTGAATCAAATAACTTAAACGTGGGTTTATAATAAAAATGCATTAAGTAATTGTAAACTTTTAAAAACTTTTCAATGAACCGGGTCGGTTTAGATATAAGCGTGTTGCACGCTTACTTAAACACATTTTATCCAACTTTTGTTCGAAACTAAATTATAATAGAATTCAACCCTATTCATAATACTGGAAATCACTAATCATTTATTTGTCATTTTCACCCAGTACTCTACCTAGGTATTTGATATGCATTTTTTTAAAGTAGGTTTTTGGACTTCAGCGTACTGGGTGAAAATGACAAATAAATTATTAGTGATTTCCAGTATTATGAATAGGGTTGAATTCTATTATAATTTACTATTTTAAAGTTGGTTAAAATGTGTTTTAAGTTAGTAGGCGTGCAACACGCTTATATCTAAACCGACCCGGTTCATTGAAAAGTTTTTAAAAGTTTGCAACTACCTAATGCAATTTTATTATAGACCCACGTTTAAGTTATTTGATAAATATATTAAAATTGCGCAAACAAAAAATCGACCAGAGGCGTACCGTTTAGGGGAAATTAGAGATTAGGAAAAAAAAATAAAAAATTGAGACAACTAAATTAAATTTAATATTTTAACTATGTTTTTAATTTGCAAAAATATTTTCCTATAAAATTTTGCTATATTTTTAATAATTAAGGTACTTTACTCTTAAGGCAATTTCGGAAAAATGGCATTTGCTCCCTTACTATTAGCCGCAGGTGAAATATGAAATATGCATTTACAGTTCCAAGGCATGCACCAACTTTTATCAAGAATAAAATTTTCTGAGAAATCGGTAATAAATAATTTTCCCATATGTTGCATACTTTTTTGGACACACTGTAGAAGAAAATGCGGAAATTATAAGTAGTCGACAGATTGAAGACAAAGTGGGGAAACGTACAGCTGTCTTGCGAGTCTGACATAAAAAGAACATATTTTATTTATGAATATCATAGACTTCAAGACTCAAGAGTTGGGATATGATTCAAAAGGCCCACCCTTGTTTATTACAATGAAGAGGGCACAGAATTGTTGCAAAATAATTGTACCGACGAATGTACTTTTACCTTAAATGATGATATGATAAATTAACAATCACGTCATGATAAAATTAAACCAATTAATTAAAAGCCTCGGTATTAAACACAAACACTAAATAAATTTAATAAACTTTAAAAAACATGTAATTTCCCTTATTGCTTTAAGGTAATCCTAAGAAAAACAGCTTTATTAAAAAAAAAATCAGTTATATGGGTGAAAGGAGCTTCGCCCCAATCTATTACCTTTTTATTTTTGCTCCGAACTGTTTTCTTAGGGTTAATTAAAAATCTGAAAACTTTTTTCAGGATTTTAAAGCAGCAAAATTATTAGAACGGAAATGCTTTAATGAGAAAGAAATAAATAAGTTTATTTTAGGTTAATTCTCAACTTTAAAAAAAATTCACATTACAAAATTGCTGGTACTGCATTTTTTAATTAAAATTTATTTCTAGGAGAATTTTTTTCACCTGTCGAAACTAATATTTTAACATTTAAATTCGGGTATTTTATTGTTTGTTATCGTGGTTATGCCTATTGTTGCAAAAACTATCGCAGCAATTGTTCTGTCAAAAATTACCCTTATAACTTTTCTGTTAGTTATAATTGAAAAAATGCTATGTAAACATTGAATTTCTATTTAATAACAGAAAATAAATAACGCTGAAAAATGCTACGTGTGTTAACTTTAAGTTTTAAAATAAAACATATTATTATTGTATATTTTTACATTCTACAACTAATTCTAGGCATTTTTCATAAATCATGCCCTATAATAATTATCGCCAACCGTTTACGAAATATTAACACTTTAATGCTGGTATGCACATTAATACCGTGCGAGCAAAAATTATTTGCATCAAAGAGGGCCTTGCATCTAAGGACGTAATGCTTAGCCGTAGAGCTTAATACCTGTTGGGTGTCAGTAACTACCTGAATTAACAATCAGTTATTCCTTCATCTTTGACAGTCGTAACAAGTAATTTGATTCATCGCTAAGTTTTCCAATTTCTTGAAACAGCACAAAACATTTATGGTTGAAGCGTATTTTCGAAACGGGGTTAGAGTAAATGGTGAGTGGCAATACGATCTGGGTTTGTGCATGGACGATTTTCTCGAACATTTTCCTAACGTTGCTTTTATTGCTTTTTAAAACACTAGTTGCAAGTTTAAAACAATTACAAGAAAGGATGCTATTCAACAGTTTTGAAAATATGAAGAAACGTGTGATTTTTTGGAGCATGGCGGTGGCCAATTTCAGCAATTTATGTAATTATTTTTCGTTTCTTTCTGTAAATTCTTACATTGTTAATTTTGTAAACAACAAAAATAAATTTGTATTTGTCTACTTATTTTAGTACTCATTAGTTGGGCATATCATGTCATAATATGAATTTGACAAAATTTTAACCTAGATTTGGTTAGATATATCGTCCCCATATCATTGTGATCTAAACCAAGCCCTACGTTTTTTAATCCAAGCCCTCTTTGATGCAAATAATTTTTGCTCGCATGGTATGTTTTTCGACTAAGCAATGTTTTGAACTCAGGCCACAATCGCATTGGCGTTGACAATGACAACATGCTATTTAAGTTTGACTCCTCAAATTTGGAGACGTCAAAAAATGTAAGTGAATGTTCATCAATTTTGACTTTTGCTCTGCTGATATTATATCAAAAATGCATCTGGCTGAACGCTGAACCCATAGAAATTTTGATTGTGAGGGTTTGTGCAGATGAAAGTATTAAGTCATAGGGAAGTCCATAATAATGTCCAGCATATCATGTCATAATATGAATTTGACAAAATTTTAACCTAGATTTGGTTAGATATATCGTCCCCATATCATTGTGATCTAAACCAAGCCCTACGTTTTTTAATCCAAGCCCTCTTTGATGCAAATAATTTTTGCTCGCATGGTATGTTTTTCGACTAAGCAATGTTTCGAACTCAGGCCACAATCGCATTGGCGTTGACAATGACAACATGCTATTTAAGTTTGACTCCTCAAATTTGGAGACGTCAAAAAATGTAAGTGAATGTTCATCAATTTTGACTTTTTTTGCTCTGCTGATATTACATCAAAAATGCATCTGGCTGAACGCTGAACCCATAGAAATTTTGATTGTGAGGGTTTGTGCAGATGAAAGTATTAAGTCATAGGGAAGTCCATAATAATGTCCAATAAAAAATACCCCAATCTCCAGCCTATTGGCCAATCGACCGTGTCTAGGGTAGCTATTAAGTGGAGAACTTCCCGAACTATTAAAGATAGTGTTAAAGGTGGTCGTCCTGGTATACCTCACGAGAAGCAAATAAATTGATTATTATCACTATAGAATGATTTTCATAGCTCAAGTACACAACTTTGGCGTGTCTACGATACTCACTGAGTTTTATCCCTACAAAGCAGTAATTGCACCCCGGTGAAGCTTAAATGGACGATTTCGCAACACAGTAGAAAGAGAAAGAAGAGAGAGAGGGGTGTTAGTGTGCCCGCCGGCCATCAGGGCAAATTAGCGCTGTTGTCGCCAGCTGGCCGTGTAACCGGGTTCTGTCGCATATTTATGACGTATAGAAGAGAAGGATAGTTATATTCTAACCTACTATAACGCTTCCCAAACGGCGCCAGGTGCTAATTGGAACAAACCAGCCAGCCCGCCATCCATCCATCCATGTCACAACACAACTGTCAATTTTTCTTGTCCACGTTTTTTTCTGAGGAAATTAATTAATTTTTTATTATCATTTTAATATACAATTCTATTAGTTTCTATTCTAGAAAACTTCGCCGATGTGTGTAATCTTTCAGTTATTATTCCAGCCTACTATGCAGGTAATTATTTTTTATTGTTTATCAAATTGATTTTACACTTCCTTACCTATTTTTTATATAGGAATATAGGAAATGTAAGTTTACAATAAATAAATTAACATGAAATGTTTCACATACATAATAGGTGTTGGTTAACAAGCCAATCTTAACAAAATATCACTGGGCAACCTGCAGATAACTGCAACACATTGTGCCCGAGGTAATACCTAACAATCTATCAGTTACGAACAGATAAGTTTAGTCTCTTGAAATGATAATTTTAACATTTTTGTTTTACTGAGTGGAAAAAAAAAACATAATGGCACAAAGATAATGGTTTGAGCTAACTCGATAAGTAGATACTTGGCCATCGGCCATATTTTACAGAGAAATTTAATGTCTACCCGATACTGTTTCTTTTGTTTCAGAGAACGCTGTAAGAATCACCTGATAGTTTATGGATCTTTTAGTACGTGTCTCAATGCATCCTAGTGCTTGTGTTTATACAGTATTTGTGATAATATTATATGAATTGAGGCAATTCCAGACGAGTGTGACCTGTGAGACGTAACCTAAGGACATTAGTTTATTCTAAACAGTTATTTTTTGTTATGGTTGTCAATGCAGTTTTTATTTATAAATAAACGTAGAAAACATTATTTACGATAAAATGCTTCCATCTTTATTTTCTAAATCTTGGTTAATATAAAAATGTGCATTATTTATTCCATAAAATAAAAACTTTTGTGCGTCTTTTTTTTGATTTAATTTGTGATTTAATAATATTTATATTGAATCACATATTAAATCAATAAAAACTCGTTCAAAAGTTAATAATTAAATTGAAAAGTCCTAAAACCGCTGTTCAAATTTCCCGCCATTGCGCCTCTGATGGCCGGCGGGCACACTAACACCCCTCTCTCTCTCTCTCTTTTCTTTCTCCCTCTACTGTGTTGCGATTTTTTAACAAGGAGTTCACATTTCTAACCCTATACATTTTCTTTGAGTAATTGTACAAGAGGTATTGGACGATGATCCTGATAGGCAAGAGCAATTTTGTGAAATAATTATGGGGCTAACAAATAATCATGCACGAATTGTTCAAAAAATTTGGTTTTCAGATGAAGATACGTTTTCTTTAAATTGCCAGGTTAATAGATAAAACTACAGATACTGGGCATAGAAAAATCCTCACTGCTTTATAGAAAATCGCCCCCGATCTTTCTGAGAGCATCTCCTTGATTTCCTTTAAATTGATCTGGCTGTAGCTCTTGCCATTCTATTTTCAGGTGATAATGATCCTGAGTAACCTAGCTTCACTTTATGGTTTCAACAGGATGATGCTCCCCCATTAGGCTTCTTAGATAAGGGAGTACCTACTTAAAAACAATTTTTCCGGGGCGATGGATAGGTAGACGGGGACCAATAGAGTGGTCACCCAGATCGCCAGACTTTTTTTGTGGAGCTAAGTCAAAAATTTCGTAATATGAAAAATTTCTCCACAAATAGTAGAAAATATACAACAAGCATTTTAAGATCCATTGCTCTACTGCAGAACAGTTGGTGAAGGACATTTTCAACATCTTATAAAATAGTTTCTTTTCATACTTTGTCGTTTGTCTATTTTGTTTGCGTTAATATTTCGTAAACTGTTGAAGATAGGTATATAGCATAATTTATGAAAAAATATCTACAATTGATTGTAGAATGTAAAAATGTAAAACTATACACTATGTTTCATTAAAAAATTTAAAGTTAATATACGCAGCATGTTTATTATCCTTTCTGAATTAGTTGCAGAAAATGTATCTATACTTCTACATTCTGTAAAATAAAAATATTTAACATTGATACTTTCTATAGTACTATAATCATATTATTTTTTATTATGAGGTTCAACTAATGTTGATCATTCGATTTTATTTAAGTGATAATATGTCCTTGTTTCCCCATTTTATAATACTGATTCAGAGACTCCATAGGTTATGGATCTAAATTCCAGCAGAGTTATAATATAATGTTTTTTTTTAAACTATTTCTTTAAGAACAAAATTTTTACTTACGTACCCATAGATTACAAAAATAATGTAATGTTTAAAAATTGAAATTTATAAATGTAAAAAAATTAGTATTACTTTTGGCTTTAATATTTATTTTTAAAGTCCAAATTAATATAGCAATCGGAACACCCAGTAAAAATAATTTAAATTTCATAATTGCATTTTAAAAAAATTAAATTAAATTATATTCTTGTTGTTGATAAATCTGTTATAGACTGGTTTAACTAAAAAATTAAATTAACAACACATTCATGTAATTGTTTGTTTTTTAGGTTTTAGTGACAGTTATTTTAATTTAACGCCTTTGCTCCAAATTGTGTTCAATTATTTACAATAATTTAGACCTGACCATACACAAAGTGAATAAAATAAATCCAGGTATTTTAAAAACGGCTGCTCACATCAGCTCTTACCACGTATACCTTTTTTAGGTAAAAGACGTTGGAGAATAAAAATGTTTATTTAAAAGTTCAATACAAAGTGGCTCAAAAAAGTTAATTTGTTTTAAATGTGTGCAAGGTGCCGTAGATGGCGCCTTCTAAATTTGACAATAAAAATGAGAGCAGATTTAACTTTTTTACCTCACAAAACCCCCACTAACCAAATATTGTGACAATACACCAATTATTAACAAAATTATTTATGAAAAACTAAAACCAAATTGAACTTTTGACGCTCTGTATCTCCGAAATCATCCACTTTTGGACTCAGGTACCCCAGGACTTAGTTGGGTTAGATCAGTGGCGGCTCGTGGGGTAGAGCCACAGTGCCATGGCACTACCTGCCCTCCTGTCTATCGTCCTGCCCTTTACAAATTACCAAAACCTATTAAAATTAATATTCTCGTTTTTAAAGCAATTATCAAAATATTTTAAAAATGGAACACAGTCGGGTGCAAATTTCCATCTAAAAGGAAGCGATTATGCGTAAAACGGTAACGTAGCTTCCGCGCCAAGCGCGACGAGGCACACGGGAGGTGACGAAACGCCATCACCTCACCTTGAATGCAAGCCGGCAAAAATCCCGGCGGGTAGCCAGGCTCTCTTCGTTTGACCGTTTGATGTAGTGATGTTAAAGAACAGGTAAATTGCTGAACAGGTTCGAACAGTTCGGTTCTCACTCGGGAACCTGTTCCGTAAACCTGTTCACCTGTTCTTTTCATTATAAATTATTGTTACTCACTCACTTGGTTGAAAGGTCGCGAAAGTATTAGTAAAAAACCGGTTTTTGTTAATCACTTTCTAAAAAAAAAAAAAACAAAAAAAAAAAAAAGGTCGCCAGTTCAGTAAACTAATAACACAACACAGAAAAACGTCTGTTCTTTTTATGAGTCATTGGTGATTTATAATAAAATAAAAAGAAAGAACAGGCTGTTCTTTGTTTCTTCTTTCTTTGGAGCAGACAGGGAACAGGGAGCAGTGACAGCACACACGCGGATGCAGCGGTGTTCTTCTGTGTTGTGTTCTTAGTTTACTGAACTGGCGACCTTTTTTTTTTTTTTTTTTTCCGGGTCAGAACTGTTCTTCTACAAAGAACAGTTCACTGAACAGGCTACCTGGAACCTGTTCTAAAGAACCTTTTCGGTTCTTTTCTTAACAACTCTAGTTTGATGTTAGAGAGTTTCAAACAGTAAACAGCTGATGTTCGCGTCGCGTCTCGATTTGTTTTGGTTCGGCCGGCTGATTTAATGTAGGGTTAACGAACTTTTTATTTTAGAAATACATAAGTATTATAATGAATACTATTAGATTTAAAAAAAAAACTTTATGGAAAAAATACTTGGGTGTGCGGTTGTGATGAATCTAATAGACTATTTTGTTTTATGTGTGTTTTATCTGGTGGGAAGCAAACTTGGTCCCAAAAAGGTACAGATGATTTGGTCCATTTCTGGGACAAAATGAAGACACATGAAAAATCGAAGGTACATTTAAACAATATATTTAATTTCAGTATGCTTGGTAAAATTAACATTAAAACTCAATTAAATTCTGCATATCACAATAAAATAATGAAGAAAAACGAACAAATTGATAAAAACAGATTCATATTAAACCAAATTATAAACTGCGTTCGGTTTTGTGGTGCATTTGAGTTGGCTTTGAGAGGTCATGACGAAAAAGAGATGTCGGAAAATAGGGGCATATTTCGTGAATTAATAAATTTCAGCTCAGAATTAGACAAAACTCTTAAAGATCATATTGAAAAATCGAAAGTATTTAAAGAAACATCAAAACCCCTACAAAATGAACTTCTGGACTGTATGTTAGATGTGTATCATGATGAAGTCATAAAAGAAATAAAGCACTCTCCGTTTATCGCTGTTATCGCAGATGAAACCACTGACATTGCTTGTGTGTTTCAACTTGTTATCGTGTTTAGGTATATTCAAGATATGATTGTAAATTCATAAATTAAATTAGGTGAATTTTTGCTTATTTTTCCTACTTTAAAAGCAAGAACTATTAACAGAAAAGGGCGTGGCACCCAAAATTTTTTTGCCTACGGCGCTAAGGGTTTACCTGGCCCTACTTCACTAAAATGGCACGAGCCGCCACTGGGTTAGATCGCAGCTTCAGGAATTTGCATAGATATTTATCTATAGATAAGCAAACAATAATCACGAAAGTGGCAAACTCAGGCCTCGTGCATGTAAACAAAGCTACACACGATTATACATGCGCACTGCAACATTATCATTGGACGAATGGAAAAATAGACAGGTCCGGGCTTAAAAATTTAAGTTCTTGCTCAAGAAATTGTAAAAGTTGACCTTCAATTTATTTTTACGTGTAAACAGCAAAAATTTGCCCCAAATTCTTGCCAAAAAATTGGAATTTCTTCTCAATTGTTGACCAAGTTGGGAAATAAGGTAGTGATTTCTGGAATTTTTAGTAGTTGCAAACCTATCGGATTTTGAGGATAGAAAATTGGTTTTGATGGTTTGTTTCTAAAATTTGTTTAAAAATCATTCGTCGTCGTGTTTTTAGTTCGAAAAGGAAGAGAACAAGTCAGTTAAACTAGTCTTATAAAATCGAATATGAAAAAGAAACAAAACGAGCAAAATAACCAATCTTCGATGTTGTCGCGTATCTAACCTCAAGTCAAATATTAGTTGGTATATACCTTGGATTGATTTTTACAATTTGACAAAAACTTGGGTACCTACGTGTAAAATATTTTCAAGCACCATTTCTTGTTTAAGGATTTGAAAAAGCTTTTGCCTGAGAACTTAACCCGTGGAATAGTTTCACCCTTGGATTAATAATAATAAAATAAAGCATTTACTTTATTTTTTAATTTAATAAAACTATAGAGAAAGGTGTCTTTTAAACTTTTTGAAGCAATATATTGCTCGAACAATTGGCGTACCTAATTAGATTACAGGACTGGAAATAAAATATACCGAAACATGCATCGGGATAATCTGGTGTGTGTTTCTCTTTATTTTCATACCTTGTTTATGCAGCCTAGGTCTAGTTTGATGTGTTTAAATTGATCATAATAAAATAAAGTTATATATCAAGATACAAATCACACTTATCAGTCAACAATATGGTCTTGATATAAATGTTGACAAAACGAAAATAATGATCATCAGCAAAAGAAATATTCCAGATGACCATAAATGGTAAACGCGTGGAAAGAGTACAAAGATATACCTACCTGGGCACCTGTGTTAATGAAGAGTGGGATCATTCACAGGAGATCAGATGCAGGATAGAGAAGGCCAGAGCAGTGTTTATTATGATGGCAAAGTGCTTTAAGAGCCATGACTTGAACATAAACCTCAAGATCAGGTTGTTAAGATGCTATGTCTTTTCTGTGTTGTACTACGGAGTGGAAACTTGGACACTGACTGCTGCTACTGAGAGGAGGCTGGAAGCCTTCGAAATGTGGCTGAATCGAAGGATGCTAAAAGTGTCTTGGACGCAAAGAGTGACCAACGAAGAAATCCTGCGCCGAATGGGGAAGGAACGTGAGGTCCTTTACACCGGGAAGTGCCGGAAATTAGATTATCTTGGGCATATAATGCGTAATGAAGATCGATACCATCTCATCCAGTGCATCCTGCAAGGTAAAGTGTACGGGAGTAGAGGACCAGGAAGAAGGAGGATCTCATGGCTGAAAAACCTAAGGGTCTGGTTCGGAAAGTCAACCACGGGACTATTCAGAGAAGCAGTTAACAAAGTTAGGATTATTCAGATGGTCGCCAGCATCCGGCTCGGATAGGCATACGAAGAAGAAGAATATATCAAGATACATCACACTCCATTGACTCCATACTTACTGAAAATATGAAATACCATGTCTTTTACCCCTATTTGGGCATAATAAAATCATACAACGGCTGTTAGATACTAGTCATTGTTTATATTCCAATCCGAATCACTAAAAGCACAAACACAATTCACTAAACTACACAAAAACTAGAAATGCGTGAATATTAAACACCCACAATCCACAATATCAAAGAAAACTACAAGGAATTCACAGAGAAACCTTAAAACATAACAACGAAAATGGCGCCGAGCCGGTTTTGGAGTGTATTTTGAGCATGTCGCTAAAGGACAGGCCGATAACAAGAGGTTTGTGCGCATGCCCGATGCTGGTCAGAGGAAAGGCAGCTGACCGACGAGTCATGTTCTCGGACGTATTTTTTCACCCATAAAACGTAACTTTTGTTTGCGCAGTAGACAAGCTGTACGTATCTAAAGGTAAATGTCTATGAGAATTTGTGGTATTTAATATTTTCTTTTTTAATTTGTGTAATTTCCTCATCTTTTAGAGACACCTCGTATAGTTTTATTGTATTATTGGAAATATCAATATATTGACAATTTCCTGGCAGTAGTAATTCATTTCTATAATTGTAACAATAATAGGCGTTTAGATAAACCAATTAGCCTATTCTAAAATTTCATAGTACCCAAACACTTACTTTTAAAATGGAAATGCATTTTCGTAACCTTACAAAACACAAGCAAATTAATATTGCAGGGTTTTTAAAGAGCCAGTCATCTAAATAACCCGAACAAGCTTTTGGATTTCAGTACAAATACCATTAAAAACTTTTAAATACTTAAAATGGATCCTTTGGGAAAACAATTTAAACAAAGCGGAAATGTATTGTCATAACTTCGGGAGAAAAATAAAAAAGGTATGTAATAAAAGGTTTTTGTTTAATTTAACACACGAAAAATACTTTTTATAAATTAGCTGGTCGACCTAGGACTATGTAGGTTAAAATATTTAGGCCAATCACAAATTGTGCATTATTTTAATTAAAAAAAATCAAAATATGCTTTTTATCATAAAAAATAATTATTCTTTTTTCTTATGAAATCTTCTGTACTCTTTGAAAATTAGTAACCCCTCTTATCATCAAACAAGACTCGCAGTTAATACAATGTATTTCACACAGCAAATCAAAGATATATTCCTTGCTAAGCAGGCAGAAGTTACGAAGATTTAATATTTTAGGTTATAATTTAACAGCTGTTATTTTGATAATTTGAGCTATATTTTTGCTAGTCACAGGCCGCTGGAATGTGGTACAAAGAAAAAAAAATAAATATAGTTTAAAAAAACCAAAAAACGCGCTTTAATAATTATTAATCAAACTAAAAAGCGGAAAATCAATATAGTTTAAAATAATTCTTGAAATTCTTAATGTAAACTATATTTATTTTTCATTTTTTAGTTTGAGCATTGAATATCAAACTATAAGAAGGCCATATGAGCCGATTTCCTAAATCTGCTACGTCAAATTCATAGATGGCACAATTAGTTCACCAACAAGAAAGCGACTAACCTTTTCACTGCTAAATTAAAACATTGGTGCCGCCTGTCTGTTTGATTTGCTGCATGAGTTTTTTAAATTTATTTTTATAGCTTATCGTAAAACTTGATTTCACATAAGTACCTACACCTATCCACGTCTAGACCTAAAAATGTACCTATTTTTAATTGCTTTGTAGCATATAATATTTTCAACCTTTTGACGTCCCAACGTTAATTACATGAACACATATTGACCGCCATGTATTCTATTTCTAACAAAACTAAATGACGACTCTCACTATTCAATACCTACCTAGGCTAAAGCGTATATGTTGGGTAAAATATGAATGATGTGCGGTTTGTATAACGGTTTTTATTTGCAATTATTACTTCTTTTCAAAATGGTTAAAATAAGTAGGTTTTACTTTCTTACTTAAGAAACATTCAGTTTGTTTTTATTAGTGTATTACGTATTTTGCTATTTTTTGACGAAATAAAACCTATTTTAGTTATACTTGCTGTCGCTTTTTATCTACTTTTATTTGTTTAACATTTAACACCTAATGCAACGGTAAAATCATTATGAAAGTCGGTCCAATTACCCCGGAGTAATCAGCGTACATATTATTATTAAAAACATACATTCGGCTGGAATTGAGAACCTCCTATTTTATTGTCTGTTAAAAATGCTTGAATTTTTAAAAATTCCAATAAAATACGATATGCGGCAACACCACGACATCACATCAGTGAATTTGAGACATCTGTTGCCGAGGCGCTGCATTATAACGACAGACAGGCGACATATTTAAGGTTAGAGTTACGATCAGCTCCACAATGGCGGCCAAACCAGCTCCAATACGTCAAAAAATGGGTTGTCAACTTTTCTCGGACATCCGTCATTCTTATATAGGTTGATATTCAATGGTTTGAGTTATTGTTAGGATTTTTTTTTTGAGTAGAGATAGTCATAGAGAGGTTCGGAGTAGAGATGGAATACTG
Source organism: Polydrusus pterygomalis (assembly GCA_963969555.1). Lineage (NCBI taxonomy): Eukaryota > Metazoa > Arthropoda > Insecta > Coleoptera > Curculionidae > Polydrusus > Polydrusus pterygomalis. The sequence continues at coordinate 29,912,411 of OZ018382.1, forward strand.
TCACTAATTTAACAATGACTTTTTGAAATGGCTAGATTTAAAGCATTGTATCCACAAACCCGAACAAACCCGCTCGCCCAACGGACCAACTGATAGCGAAAGAATGTACCAACACTATTAAGCCGAGTGCTCGAGCCGGAAAGTAGGTAGATAGTATGCATGCGCATACGGTGATCTCTATCTCTCCCACTCTCATACAGAGGATCTGTAAAAAAATTATTTAATTCCGGCCATCCTGATGAGGATAATGAGATAAACTTATCAAATTATTGTATTGTCAGCGGTTCTTGATAAGATTACAAAATTTAAATTAAATCTGACCGTTTAAAGTGGGTCAAAATCGGGTTTGTTCGGGTTTGTATCAAATTATTGTATTGTCAGCGGTTCTTGATAAGTCTACAAAATTTAAATTAAATCTGACCGTTTATAGTGGGTAAAAATCGGGTTCAAAGAAGTCAGTTACAAACATACATACAAACAAATATACAGGTGAAGCTAATAAAAGCGTGTTAAAATATATAAAATTTTGAAAAAATCAGTTAATTTTTAGGTATGTAACCTACTTATATTAGAGGCAGCCTCTGATGCCGCTTAGCGATATGTAATCTAGTTAAAACCTGCAGTCTGTGGACTACTACGCTACTGCTTTATTGTAAAATATGTATCGTGTGTTGTTCTTGTTCAAATATGTATGATGTTTATCGAGTGGCTCTTCGTTGGGCAAATTATAACCTTGTTAACTGCTTCTCTGAACAGTCCCGTGGTTGACTTTCCGAACCAGACCCTTGGGTTTTTAAGCCATGAGATCCTCCTTCTTCCTGGTCCTCTGCTCCCGTACACCTTACCTTGCAGAATACACTGAATGAAATGGCATCGATCTTCATTACGCATTATGTGTCCAAGATATTCTAACTTCAGGCACTTCACGGTGTAAAGGACCGCACGTTCCTTCCCCATGCGGCGCAGGATTTCTTCATTGGTCACCCTCTGCATCCAAGACATTTTCAGCATCCTTCGTTACAGACACTTTTCAAAAGCTGCCAGCCTCCTCTCAGTAGTAACAGTCAGTGTCCAACCCTCTACTCTGTAGTACAATACAGAAAAGATATATCATCTTAACAACCTGATCTTGAGGTTTATGTTCAAGACAAGGCTGTTGAAGCACTTTGTCATCTTATTAAACACTGCTTTGGCCTTCTCTATCCTGCGTCTGATTTCCTGTGAATGGTCCCACTCTTCATTAACACAGGTACCCAGGTATGTGTATCTTTGTTCTCTTTCCACACGTTTCCTATTTGTAATTAGGTGGTCATCTGGAATATTTCTTTTACTGATGATCATTATTTTGGTTGTGTCAACATTTATATCAAGACCATATTGTTGACTGATCAGTGTGATTTGTGTCATTGGGTTCTGCAAATCTTCCAGGTTATCTGTGAACACGACTGTGTCATCTGCATATCTTATGTTGTTTAACCTCTGTCCATTCCTGCTATATACGAATTGCCAAAAACCCGTAGGTATAAAGTTACAGGATAAAAAGTTCGAAGAGTAGCGTTTGTTAATGATTTTTTTTTAGTGGCCAAGATTAAGGACTATAAACCCAAATGGTAGAATTTTAATCTTCGCCACTAAAAAAATTAAAATTCTCTTACAAACGCTACTTTTTAAAGTTTTCATCCTGTAACTTTTTCTTTTTTCTCCGGGTTTTTGGAAATTCGCCTATAATTAATTTACCCCTATGAAGTAGTTTACTAATGAGGTGAAATCCAAATGATAGAATTTCAATATTCGCCACTAAAAAAAAAATTAAATTCGCTACAGGCGGAATTGACACGTAGCCCAAAAAAATTTCGCTGCTGCATAAACGGTGCTGATGAACATTGTTAACTTCACACATATGATTTTTTGTTATTTTCTTTGCTATTGTGGGTGTTTACTAATTATGTATTTATAATTTTTGTGTATTTTTGTGAATTGAGCTTGTGCTTTTAGTGACTGATATAATGGCTAGTAAAGAGTACCTAAGTAGTGATATTTATTGATATGTACTTTTATTTCATTATGATCAATTTAAACATATCTAACCACGCCTGGGCCACATAAACAAGATGTTAAAGCCAGTGGCGGCTCGTGCTCTATTTATGCGGGTATGCGACGGGTACGATAGAGGCGGAAAGCCCGAAAAAATTTTTGGATAATATTATTATTTTATCACTTATAAAAGAAAAAAAATTACCGCAATAATAAATTAATACTTATAATTATTTTGAACCATTTATTATTATTATTAGGTAGCTATTGAAGGAATGAATAATTTTAAAAAACCCAAAAGCCACCTTAAAACTTTTAAAATGTACGTATAATTTTTCTCTTATCTATTGAAGTACCCTGCCCTTAGCTATTGAAGCACGCATGCCCAACAAAAAAGTTTATTTTGGACTTACTTCACTTCCATAAGCAATTGGTATTTTTGGTACCAATTTACATTAAATAATCTGTTCGAATCTTTCCCGCTAGTATTTATTAATGAATACATTTTGGCGTTGGACGGCCATTGTTTTTTACAATAATTTTTTCATCATGCAGAAGTGATGCAAAGTTCTGAGATAAAAGGTCACTAACAATATCTTTACTATTGGTAATACTTACAATTTGAGCTGCACTTAAAACGTTTCCTTCAATTTTTTTAATACTTACGATACCAGTTTATACAATTTTTAAGCCCCCAAAAATATGTTAAAAAGCACACAAAAACTAAATTACTTAGGCACTTCACCGCTTTCACACTAAGGAAAATAATAAAACCTGATCACTTATTTTAACTGAAAGTCAAAAGCTGTTACGAACGATTAAGGATTGAGCCCTAATCACGAAATCCACGTACGAAAAAGTAAAATTAGCGAAAAACACTAACCGATTTACCCACTCTGTCATTCTCATTCCTAATAACTTACCGGCATCGCGGCAAATTTCCGCAGTTGCATTTTACGTTGAAAATTGTAAATATAATTTTAAGAAAATAAATAAAAACCAGAAAACCACTTCACATTAAAACAATCAATACGTATTAAATTATAATTAAAATAATATTTTCTCTTATTCCTTAAAGTCCAAGTTTTTTAACTTGATTCACTTGATTGAATTGAAACCAATAATCAATATAAATTTTTCACGAAGAAAAACCGCGCAAATTGGCAACGTGAGGCAAACACAGAACTGCCGCACGGTAAAATTGAAAAATGGCGTTGAACTACTAGGAATATACTTCATACGTATGTTTGGTTGCCTATTTTGCTGCCTTTTTTCGGCGGCCAGCCGCAGCCGATACTTCGTCATCTGTGAGAAAACCTGCTACTATTACTTTCGGCCGTAGATATTGTTTAATATAGAGGTGACCGACCGGAAAAAGAGTTAATACATTTTTAAATTGAAGCAAACAGTTGAATTAAAAAATTAATTGAACCATTAGTTTAAATAAATAGTTAAAATACAGAATTTTTTAAGTATGGAAATGGGATGTCTATTTTCTGAATTCTGCCCTGACGAGCCGCCACTGGTTAAAGCCCGGACCTGTCTATTGTCCCATTCGTTAAACAATAATTTGGCAGTGCGCATGCCTATTTACTGTATGACTTTGTTTAAATACACAAGGCCATAAATTTGCCACACTTTCGTGATTTTTGTTTGCTGGTCTAGGAACCTATGGCGTAAATACAGCCAAAAACATATTCCAGCTTCTTTAATGTTCGCCCTGTATAATAAATTTTATTAAAATCGAAGGGAGACGTCCTGTAGATCTACTTGTTAGTATTGAAATGTAAATTCATTTTGAAAACTTTAGAAAACACTTAAAACAAGTTAATAATGCAACCAGTTTTCACTCAAATAACCACAACCAGCTTTTTAATTCAGTATAAATACCATTAAAAACTTTTAAGTACTTAAATGGATCTTTTAAAAAAACAATTTAAAGCAAAATGAAAATGTAGGCTTATAAGTTCGGGATAAAAGTAAAAGGGACGTAAAAAAGACCCGAATATTTTTATACAATATTATCAGTAAGAATTTTATCAAGAAAAAACAAACAAGTCATTTGAAAGAGAATTGTTGGCTGCAGTTAACATACCAATATCTTTTTTTTAAATATTATGAAAACATTTGAATACAATCGATAAATGTATAAAGTTTAAATATTACCGAATAAAATTAAGAAAGAAAATAAAATTGTGACTTTAATGTAAATATTTTTGGAAAATTAATAGGGCAGGTGTTTAGGCGAAATATCCACGTTTCATAATACGATATAAATAACGCCAGTGAAAAAAATTAATCCAATTGTCAAAAAAATTTACTAATACTTTTAAAAAAATATTTTAAATAAACTAATTTTATAATTCACGTTTCCGAAGAAGAAAGCCTACCTTAGTTTCAACCCCTCGTATATTATAAAAAACAAGTGATGATAAGTAGTTTTATATAAAATAAAATATGTCCACAATGTGACAAATAGTATACACAAAACACAAAAGCACTTTTTCCGAACTTCCTTAAATGAAACACCCTGTATATTTTTACATGTTTCAATTGCTCATACATCTAATTTATGTAGCATACTTTATACATAAAATTAACTGTTTTGGAAATAATTACATATATTTAAATTTTAAAATATTAGCTAATTCATTTTAATAACAATAATAATAATAATAATAATAAAGACTTTTATTAACAGAAAATAATATGTACATAGCTGAAAAAAGAAATTGACCAAACGCAGAGTGGCGAAGTCTAACTAAACCACTAACCTGAGACTGTAGTCGTCTCGAAATATACTTATATAAAAAAAAATAATAGTTTGATGCATAGCCAGCGGATGTATTGGTCTGATAAATATGATATTTATTTTATTATAAACTAATGGTATAACTAAGTTAATGACAAAATGGGAAACGATTCCGTCCCCATAAGCGCGGTCCCGGGCAGCAAAAGTGGCAAAACAATAAATTAATGTACTATTGCTTATTGAACAGGTACGCCCGAAGCTTAAACTTCAACTTATTAATATTACGCAACTTAAATTCGTTTGGAATTGAGTTATACAATTTTATAGCATTATAAGTGAAACTTCTTAGAAATGTTTGAAAGATGATATAGTGTCCGCGAAAATAATTAAAAGAAAAGAAAATATAGTGGCATATCGGACAAGTGTGTAACTATTTTTTATATTGGAATACACAGGGATCCAAGTTCAATGGATACCCTGGGGCGGGTAGACCACGACGGCCGTTTCGCCCTTGTTAGGACTCGACGGGCTTCTTAGAAATAATGATGTTTTATATTGGGGTATGGTAAAACTGTTCTTGTATATGATATTTCTATTATGAATGTTGTCTCTGGAAACGAACTTATTTTTAAGTTTTTTTGATGTATTCTCCATGGTAAGAACTTGATAACTTTATATTAACAAATTACCGAGATGAAAATTACATCTATTCCTCATATATAGCCATTTGCATTCATTTATTGTATGGGCTATATGCTCGCGTTTTCTAATTCCGTAAATCAGTCTACAGCAGGAATTTTGCAATTTTTGTATTCTATTCTTTTCAATTTCATGTAAACAAGGCATATAAATGAAGTCGCAGTAAGAGTAGTGTGACAGAACTAGGCTATCGCAGAGCATTCTTTTAAGTTTTTGATCGAGGATATATGTCTATTATTGTAAATTAAATTTAAGGAATAAAATGCCTTTTTATTAATAATTTTTACATGTTCTTTGAAGCGCAGCTCCTCATCCAAAACAATACCAACATTTTTCGCTGAATAAGTAAGATGAACGCCATTTAGAGAAATGTTCATATTATTTTTAACAGTGTCACGATTACCTTTGTTTGCAAAGCACAAAATTTCTCCGAATTTAATTTAAGATTGTGATTATTAGATAGGGAAATAACGGTTTCCAAGTCGAAATTAATTTGCTGGATCGCATCCAAATAGTTTGTTGTGGAGAAGCTCAGGTGAAGTTGAGTATCGTCTGCGTAAGCGTCTGACTGACAGAATTGCGTAGAAGTTATGATCTCTGCTGTATAAATAATGAACAATAGTGGAGATAGAATAGAGCCTTGCGGAACCCCTGAAAGAATGTCAATCTTTCTTTACATAAAGTACCTATTAAAATATTATATTAGTATGAAATAAAGGTTTTTTTCTATTGATTTCATATTAATACTAAGGTAGTTTTTGTTGCATAAAATGACTTCTGATCTTCTGACTGATATTACAAACATTCAAATATAGTAAAGTCTGTTCAATGACCGCTGACCGTTACGTCACGACTAGTGCTTATCGTTCTAACATTCGTAAACTAGGTGAGATAGTAAATTTGCGTCAATATTGAATGTCGTATAATTTTTTATCTACTTTCATTTAGTAATATGAATTTTACAGTTCTGTAAATCGTTTTGTAAGGGCATCTAATACAGCACTAGTGCTGTAATAGATACCTTTACAGCACTAGTGCTGTAATGGAAAAAAAACGGTTTTATTAACATTTTGCTGTTAAATAAAACTTTTTAGAAGAATGATTTATTATTAACAATTATAAAATTAATTACCAATTATTAATTAAAATTAATTATTATTAAATTATAACACTTAAGGTTTATTATAAACATTAATAATACACTTTTTACAGTTAGAAATTTGTAAACCAGAAGTGGATGTGATGGAGCCCTTTACGTTCGAATTTCCAATCATTAAATCCGTATCTGAGCCCATGATCTTCTTTGCTATTTGTTTCTTATTTTCTAAAGAATTCTCAACGTAGCCTTCTGCCGTAGAAGAGGATTTCCAGCCCCCATGATGCTTTAACATCTGCATATCTGTACCACCATCAACTAGAATGGTGGCTGAGGACCTCCTAAAACAATGTCCACTGTATCCTTCGGGATTATTCAATCCAAGTTTTGTTGCAATCTTTTTTGGTATACTTCCAAAAGTATTAATTCCGACAGGCTGGGAGGTGCATTTTCCTTTTCCATAGAATACAAAAAACCGCCTGTGAGTTGCATTAAGAGGACGAAGTTTAGCAAACTTTCGAAAAATACTTAAACAGTTGACACCGGTCACATTTCCTTCCGTTATAACAACTTCTCGCATAATTTTGGTTTTCGAGAATGGAATCACAATTTTTATATACAAATCATTGTGTTCAATATGATCCAACATTAACTTAGCTAGTTCTTTGCGCCGAAAAGCCCCAAAAATGCCGATTATCATAACAACCTTCATAAGTAAATATGTTTCATCATCTGCAGTACTAAGAAACTTACATACGTCTTCCTTTGTGAAAACTTTGGACTTTTTGGTCTTGTAACCCTCTAAATTTCTTTTCAAAAATGCGATTAGTTGAAAAAATCTGCTTATATCTTGATTTTTTTTGACTGAAATCATAGTTCTCAACATTGAGTCCATAGTGTAGATGGTTTCTGGGAGCGTTGCTTTCCGGAAAAATACCCCAAAAGGATTTTCTCAGACATCTGACTTATTTTGTTAGCTTTGCACCAATCTTCAAACTTCTGGTACTCCAACTCATACCGCGCCTTGGATTTTGTCGGAACTAAACTTGAGATCGCTTCGTTTGCCGCTGCTTCTATATCAGAGGGTAAAGTTCCATCAGAATCGCTGATTTTGAAAAACGCTTTTAATATTTTTGAATTTGTTTGACAAAGTTTCGACAGTAACCACGAGAAACAGTAACCCAGTGGCGGCTCGTGGGGTAGAGCCACAGTGCCATGGCACTACCTGCCCTCCTGTCTAGCGTCCTGCCCTTTACAAATTACCAAAACCTATTAAAATTAATATTCTCGTTTTTAAAGCAATTAGCAAAATAATTTAAAAATGGAACACAGTCGGGTGCAAATTTCCATCTAAAAGGAAGCGATTATGCGTAAAACGGTAACGTAGCTTCCGCGCCAAGCGCGACGAGGCACACGGGAGGTGACGAAACGCCATCACCTCAATAAAAAAAACGTTGAAAAATGACCTTGAATGCAAGCAGGTAAAAATCTCGACGGGTAGCCAGGCTCTCTTCGTTTGACCGTTTGATGTTAGACGTTTCACAAACAGCTGATGTTCGCGTCGCGTCCCGATTTGTTTTCGTTTGGCCGGCGGCTGATTTAATGTAGGGTTAACGAACTTTTTATTTTAGAAATACATAAGTAATGAATACTATTAGCTTTTTAAAGGAAACTTTATGGAAAAAATACTTGGGTGTGCGGTTGTGATGAATCTAATAGACTATTTTGTTTTATGTGTTTTATTTGGTGGGAAGCAAACTTGGTCCCAAAAAGGTACAGATGATTTGGTCCATTTCTGGGACAAAATGAAGACACATGAAAAATCGAAGGTACATTTAAACAATATATTATTATTTAATTTCAGTATGCTTGGTAAAATTAACATTAAAACTCAATTAAATTCTGCATATCACAATGAAATAATGAAGAAAAACGAACAAATTGATAAAAACAGATACATATTAAACCAAATTATAAACTGCGTTCGGTTTTGTGGTGCATTTGAGTTGGCTTTGAGAGGTCATGACGAAAAAGAGACGTCGAAAAATAGGGGCATATTTCGTGAATTAATAAATTTCAGCTCAGAATTAGACAAAACTCTTAAAGATCATATTGAAAAATCGAAAGTATTTAAAGGAACATCAAAATCCCTACAAAATGAACTTCTGGACTGTATGTTAGATGTGTATCATGATGAAGTCATAAAAGAAATAAAGGACTCTCCGTTTATCGCAGATGAAACCACTGACATTGCTTGTGTGTTTCAACTTGTTATCGTGTTTAGGTATATTCAAGATATGATTGAATATTCATAAATTAAATTAGGTGCCTTTTTGCTTATTTTTCCTACTTTAAAAGCAAGAACTATTAACAAAAAAGGGCGTGGCACCCAAAATTTTTTTGCCTGCGACGCTAGGGGTTTACCTGGCCCTACTTCACTAAAATGGCACGAGCCGCCACTGCAGTAACCATGCGAAAGGTAACATAAAAAACTTGATTAGTAAACTTAATAGCAGGTGCATTTTTATTTTTAAAAATGCCTTTTGCCAAATATTTTTATTCATAGATGAAAGTAGATAAAATTTTGTACAATATTCTTGTTGTAAATTCATATTACTACACTCGATGTTTTATTAAACTCGGCTGACACCTTGTTTGACAACTTTAACATCTCGTGTTGTAATATGAATCTTTACAACACATATATCGTAAATAACTAGTTTACCGGTCATAAAAGTTTTATTGTCATCTTTGACATTGAGCTTTTTAATCAGCATTATTTCAAAAATGTTATGGTATTGTGAAAAAGAACAAGCATAATTTTAAAATTATTTGATTAATTTGAAAGAAAAAGTGCCGAAAAGACCCTTTTACACTTTAACGTAGTTGATATAATAAAGCAGGAACTGTGAAAACAAATAATAAACGTGAAAAATATATGGCAATATTTTTATAAATAGGTACCAATCTGTTTTTGAGAGTTTCTGATGCTTTAAGAGTTTCGTGTTCAACAATCCAACGAATTAAGGCAAAGGGGATAGAGAATGATGTAGATTTTAAGAATCGCAATAATGTAGCTATTTTGTCATCCCGTGGTCGACAACTTCACGAAATTCATGAACATATCATAAGAGAGCGTATTTATGGGATGTATAGAGCAGGTGCACTGAGAGAAAACTCTATTAGCCGTAGCTAGAAATCCATTCGCAGTAGCAAGAAATCTGCATTAAATAGGCGCCGAAAAAACAACTCTGTTGTCGCTACAAGGTTCATTTTTTTGAAATGACTTTTTAACCTCAACATGGTCGTTTTTTAAGTATTATTCTTCTGCTGTTAAAAGACAACTCTATTGCCATAAAAAATATATAATGCAGTGGTAAACAAAAATGATTTTGTGATTAATTGAGGTCGTGTAGTTAGAAAAGTATCGGTTTTTACTCCTAAAAATAATCAGCCAGCTATAAAATAATTTTATTTTTATTGTAGCTAGTTCAAATAGCTACTACTAAATTCCTTTTTTAGCTCCTTCGTCAAAATGGCTGTGGTTGGTGGATTAGTTTATAGTGGATGTTTTTGGCTTTTGATTTGATAAAATTTTTATATTTTAATAATTCTATATAGGGTGGTGTACTTTTAGTGCAACGTTATACAATAAGTGTTGTGGCGGTGTGTCTCCAAATTCAGGTAGGTAGGTACAATTATTTAACCAATAATTATATTTATTACTTATATTTTTTAATTCATTCCGATCATGACTGACTGATCTGAAAGTATCAAACTGCTAGGAACATGACCCTTTTTAGCAATTTTTTTAATTAATAGGTATCAGAAAACCTAACAAATGCAATTTTGCATTGCAAAATTTAGAACGGGGAAGAAATATCTCAAAAACTCAGATTGTTTTCCGATTCTATCCCCTAAATTTGTATTGTATTTTTGAAAAAATTAATTTCTCGCCTAACAAAATTTAAAGACTCCCTAAGTCAGCGATTTTTTGTAGGTACCTAAGTAGAGTAATGCGATAAACATGAGTTACTTATTAAGTAATAAATTTGGTAAAATAATTGTACCTACCTGAATTTGGGGACACACCGCCACAACACCTATTATATAACGTTCCACTAAAAGTACACCACCCTATATGAAATTATTAGAATATAAAAAAATTATCAAATCAATGGCCATCAAACATCCACCATAAACTATAATCCACCAACCACTAAACAAACTAACAACACTGCAAATGGCATTAAAATGGACCAAAACGATTTCACCTTGTTTTAAAAAAGCAACTGTTTAGTTCCTAAAAGGTATATTTTAAATAGGTATAAAAGATTGGTTAGTTTTTATTTTTATTTTTGTGGTAATAAGAGAACCTTATAGGAATTAAAAAAATACTTTTTAAAAACACTTTATTGGATACATATTGTTATGGTTATATGATATTCTATTACCATAAAAAAGCATTGAGCACACGTAACAATATTGTTGTCAAAAAAACGTCCTTGATTGCGACTAAACGAAATATTTTAGGGATAAATGGATTTTTTCTTGTGGTAATACACATATATTCAAAAAAATACTTGTATTGAGTGATTTTCCTCAGTGTGTACAGGGTTATCCAACCAAGACTAGACAAGGCGATTTTTTGACTTTTCCTGTACTTTTATAAAAAAACTGAAATAGCCATCTTAAGTCATTTTCTCCCGCGAATTCGAATATCTTCAGCAAAAAACAATTGAACATCAAACAAAAGTACTAGGGGTCACTTTGATATTTTTTTAAATGAGATGCCGTATTTTTAATGAGCTTATCCGATTTCTCATATAAATTTTGATCTAAAATGTTGGATTTTTAATTCAAAAACGCCTTTTTTCTTCAGTTTTAAATTCGGAAAATGTTCGTCTACCGTACGATTAATACCTGATAGATGGATACCCGTTTCACCTGTTTACCCTTTAACCTGCTTTAAAGTGTCCGTCAGTTAGACAAAATAATCAAGTGTCAAATTTCTATATATTTTTCACGAATTAATTACAAATAATGAAATATTCTTTAGAAGAACGGCTAAGTGTAATAAAATTATATTACAAAAGTGGAGAGAATGCTCGACAAACACAAAGAACATTTTTTGAGAGTTTCCAGAGACACATTTCAGTGGATACAATTCTCAGAATTAAGACCCTATTTGAAGAAAGTAAGACATTGAAAGATAAGCCAAGAAAGATGAAAAGACGGTATATAAGGGATCGAGCTATTGTTCAATATTTTACTATAAATCCGAAGAGTTCTATTCCGCAAGCGGTACGAGAAGTAAGGTATGGTCCAGGGCTCCGGGGAGTAAGCTATGAACACAGTTCACAGAACTTAAAAAAAATGTGGTCTAAAACCATATTGCATCCTTCCCGTTCAATACTTAACACAGCTTCAAAAAGAACTGCGATTTCGATTTGTTGCTTCAATGCTGATGAGAGACCAAGACGAAGATTATAATTTATATAATAAAATTCTATGGAGTGACGAAGCGTCATTTACAACATCGGGGGTATACAATCGGAAAAATACAAGATACTGGGCAGCAGTTAACCCTCATAGATATGAAATGATAAAGTTTTAAGGTTGGAGCTCACTTAATGTTTGGTGTGGGATGTTAGAAAATCGAATTATTGGACCACTATTTTATCGTGGCTCTTTAACAGGCCAAAGATACCTCCATTTTCTTCATAACAATATCGAGGATTTCTTGGAAAGGTTGCCATTGCAAGCCTACAACAATATCATTTGGCAGCAGGATGGTGCTCCGCCTCATGCAGTTCGAGAAGTGGTAACATACCTAAACGAGCGTTACAATCAGTGGATTGGCCGTAACGGAACAATTCATTGGCCACCAAATAGCCCCGATATCACGCCAATGGATATATTTTTATGGAGTCATTTAAAAAATGTAGTTTATCAACGACCCAACAGAAGTCTGGAGGACATTCAGCAAAAATTATAAATGAAATTAATAGACTTAACCAGGACCAAAATATTGTAAGAGATTCTTTGGAGAGATTGAAAAGGGGGCATCGGTCATGTTTTGAAAATAATGGAGGACACATAGAACAATTATATTATTGAGATTAAAGTTATTCACTTTAGTTTATAATTTTTTCTAATATGTCATACTTTTTTTATACGTAAGCAATAATAGATTTGCAAAAACTACTAAATTTGCAATTAATTCGTGAAAAATATATAGAAATTTGACACTTGATTATTTTGTCTAACTGACGGACACTTTAAAGCAGGTTAAAGGGTGAACAGGTAAAACGGGTATCCATCTATCAGGTATTAATCGTACGGTAGACGAACATTTTCCGAATTTAAAACTGAAGAAAAAAGGCGTTTTTGAATTAAAAATCCAACATTTTAGATCAAAATTTATATGAGAAATCGGATAAGCTAAGCTCATTAAAAATACGGCATCCCATTTAAAAAAATATCAAAGTGACCCCTAGTACTTTTGTTTGATGTTCAATTGTTTTTTGCTGAAGATATTCGAATTCGCGGGAGAAAATTACTTAAGATGGCTATTTCAGTTTTTTTATAAAAGTACAGGAAAAGTCAAAAATCGCCTTGTCTAGTCTTGGTTGGATAATCCTGTACACGTTACCATTTGCTCAACACAACAAAACCTTAAAATCATTGACGGTGTTGAAATATCCACTGGTTCATTAGCGGACTGTTTAAAAAAATTAAAATTTAAATGGCGTGAATGTACTGTATCAAACAGTTGTTTTTTAATGGAGCAAGAATTTTTGAGAAAATTTAAGAATAACGGCAACTCTCAATTTTCCTTAAAACCTGTTTTTCTAGATGAAACCTGGATATACAGTAAAGGGGCTTTTAGGCGAAGTTGGCAAGATGATACTCTTCATTCATTAAAAAGATCATCAGACGGTGTACGATAGGTATACTATTCTACATGCTAGTTCAGAAAATGGAATTGTGAATAATGCAAGTTTGATATTCAAGTCTGGCCTAAAATCTGGTGATTATCACGATTTGATGAATAGTAAAAACTTTGAGAAATGGTTTGAAAAAAAATGTAATTAAATTTGGAAGAATCGTCGCTTATTGTCATGAATAATGCCAGCTATCATTCTGGGCAAATGGAAAAAATTCCAAATACAAGTTGCTCAAAAAGATTACTTATTGCATGGTTAAAACAAAGACAAATTCCGGTTTCACCATATGCAATGAAGGATCAGATCTGGATAACAGTGAAGCAGCATATCTCACCCAAACGTCACAAGTAATCTGAAAAACTTTATTTGTTTTATTTTTTATTTTTATTTTAATTTAATAGGTTGCAACATAAAAAAAATAATGATTCATTTTTAAATTCTATAAATGAGTTTTATTTATTTTTCAGTAAATTTAAATTAATTAAAAATTTCATACTGATTTCCGAAAACAAACTGTTTCATCCCATCATACCTTTTACCCTAAATAAACTACTTATTTCTGACTTTATTAACGCGCTTCAAAACGTTAAAATCTGACTGAATTAATTTACGACGTACTGCAAATATGGAAAATATGACGTAACGGTCAGCAGTAATTGTATCTAGTATGTATCTTGGCATTGATTATCAAACTATAGTAAAAATCAAGTAAAGTTTTTAAATTGTGTGCAATATATGTCAAATATGACAGAACCTAACCTAAACGCGTTAAAACTTTACTTGATTTTTACTATATAAGAATAGCGGATCTTCGAGAAAACTTGACAACCCTGTTTTAGACTGTATTGGAGACGGTTTGGCCGCCATTGTGGAGTTGATCGTAAATCTATAGTTATAAATGCAGCGCCTCGGCAACAGATGTCTCAAATTCACTGATATGATGTCATGTCGTGGTGTTGCCGCATATCGTATTTTATTGGAATTTTTAAGGATTTAAGCATTTTTAACAGACAATAAAATGGGAGGTTCTCAATTCCAGCCGAATGTATGTTTTTGATAATAATATATACGCTGATTACTCCGTGGTAATTGGACCGATTTTCACAATGATTTTACGGTTGTTGTCTTCTACAGATACAATATTTGAAAAAATATCACAAAAGTAAAAACTCAATAAGTGTTTAAAAATACCAATATAAAAATCAAACTAAGTCATTTTAGCTATTTGTAGTTGGGTCCAAAAAACTCACTACGTCACTTAATCAATTGTGCATATAAAAATTAATAGTATTTTGTAAAAATATATTGAAAAAAGTTTGTACATATCGCACATCTAATGGAAAAAGGACCTAACTGCAAAAAATTCCATTTTTAAGTTATAAGCGTCATAAGTGTCCTAATGCTATATTCTTTCTAATGGAATAACGACATTATTGTGTTGAAGCAAACAAACGCGAGATAGCGGAAGTGTCACCTTTCTTTCGCGCTACTTTTAATTGGAACACTGACCCAACTATCAGTTCGGCGACGCAGGTGCACGCAATTTATAAGAAAAACGACACAAGTGCAAAGTGGTGCTAGTTAAGTTTATATTTTGATTGCATTTTCAACAGAAAAATGACGTAATTACCAGTTAAGACTCTAAATTTGGCAATATTTTTATTAAGTAAATTATAGTTTTTATTTTATAAAGTTACAATTACTTTTATAGTTTAAAGTTCCTCGTGTTTATGGTTACTTTCGTTTAAAACCTTATATTGTTTATTTTTAATACAAAAAATATAATAATGTCGTTTTATATTAGTGTAACTAAGAAACAATCGTTAATTTTTTAAGAAGAAAAGTGTCACAATTACATATTTTTGTTATTTACAAAAGCATTTAAACAAAAACTCAGCAATTTGATCATTATTAATAATTATTAATGAACAAACCAAGTCGCTGATGTTTATATTTTGTTTTTAAACCAAACTTTGTACCCTAAAAATTAAAATAATTTAAATTCAATTTTTAAAAGCACGTTTTCTCAAAACAACCAATTTTGCAGTCAGGTCTTTTTTCCATTAGATGTGCGATATGCACATGACAACTTCGTAGGCATAACATTATTGCATATTTTTTTAATAAATCACTTTAAACTACACCTTTTCTTAAAACTGGGTTTTACTCAAAAATGTCATAATGAATGTTTGCACTAAGCCGACGATATATATAGGAAAAAATAACTTTATTTTGGATCATACAAATTTGAAATCAACTCAAAAATCAATATTTTTTAGTGGTGCTATAGAATATAACAAGTTAGGAAATGAAATTAAAAGGTGTAATTTAAAACTATTTGTAAAAAATTAAAGAATCAAATTTTATGTAAAAAAGTTTAATCAAATAGTCTTTCTAGATTGTAATTATCTATCAGGAGAGAAGAAAAAATTTACAATTTGAAATGTACCTAAATAGTTCAATGAACTAATAAAAATTTGTTATTATTATTATTATTATTAATAATATATTATGCCAGTGCAAGGCAATCCAGGCACCGCGATGCGCGTGACGTTATGGTTATGGTAGTGGGGAGAGTATCATGCAGCAAGTCAAACAGACAGGTGGCAACAATGTTTTAATTTAGCAGTGAAAAGGCTTGTCGTTAGTGGCTGCATCAACACGCTTTAATGTTGGTGACTCATTATGCCATCTATGAATTTGACGTAGCAGATTTAGGAAATCTGCTTATATGGCCTTCTTATAGTTTGATATTCAATGATCTTGGGTAGGAAAATCAACTATTATTTAAGCCGGTCAAGCATTTTTCAAAAAAAAAAACTGCATTTGATTTACTGAATTTATTCCAAGTTACAATCTCTCACTGTATAGAATAGTACTGATATCAAATTCTTTTATTTCTTTAAAAAGTAGCAACTTATACTTTCCACTGCAACTGTACGAAATAATATCCATGCCTATTTTAGTTGTAAGTATTTAAGAAGGCCTAGAGACGTTCCTGTACCCTAACAACGAAAAATTTTGTCAAAATGTTAAAAAATATAATCAAATAATTTTATCAGGGCATCCACTGGCCCGTCCGTCCCTGATGCCTTTTACTTACTATAAAGTTAACAAGTATTACCTTACGCATAGTCGTAAAAAACTCATATACTTTTTATGCCGACGATTTTTTCACTTGTTAGTCGTAAAAAGGCACTTTCGCGATTTTTCTGTACCCAACATTATTGTGGCAATTTCAAACGTAATTTTTTGTTTACTTAAACCTTTTTCTTTCGATTTGTTATGTAAAAGCTACTTTCTCTGACATTTAAGTTTTTTAACTTACCGTTAAAATATTAACTTAATACGTTTATATAATTTTTTTAACTAGGAGTTAAGATATAAACTCATTGACAAAAAAAAAGGCACCTAAATTTTTTTAGTAATTTCAACATGGAATATTTTTTTTTATTTTTGACTTTATTGCAATGATTTTTCACTGAACGATAGATCTATTTATTAAAATTACGCTCCAGTTTGTTCTGATATAATTTTGGTTGCTTAAATGTTTATATACCAGGGTAAGTCAAAATTATGATTTTAGTCGGAAGTTTAAAACGTCTTGTCGAAAAAACACGCCAGAGAACCTTGTCTATACATGATTTACGATAAAGCTGGATGTATTCCTAGTATTTTGTTTTGGAATCATCTGGTTATCTTGTTTATTTTACGAGCTACGCATTTTTAATTGAAACGCTGCATTTAAAAAACATTTTTACTTCAAACGTTATAAGTTGTAATTAGAGCACTTAAAATTAAAAGTTAATAACGAGTGTGTCAGAGAAGGACGTACAAACCTAATATTTGTAGAAAATGGTGCTCTAAATGCCCACAGATATATTGAAGAGATACTACAGGAAGCTGTCATTCCATTTGCTCCATTCATTGGAGAAAATTTTATACTCATGCAAAGACAACGCCAGACTACATGTAGTAAAAATGAGTTTTTGGATGAAGTTGGAATTCCAAGGTTAGAATGGCCACCCTGTAGCCTGTAGCCCAAATCTTAACCCAATTAAGCATCTTTGGGATGAATTAGAAAGACGCGTTCGTCACAGTCTCACCAAACCTACAACTTTAACAGAGCTCAGGTTAGCATTAAATGAAGAATATATGAAGCTATTCCTCAAGAAAAAAAATAATCACTCTAATTGATTCCATGCCACGAAGAATGCAAGCTGTCATTGCGGCTAGAGGTGGACACACTCGTTAATAACATTTAATTTTAATTTTAAGTGCTCTAATTACAACTTATAACGTTTGAAGTAAAAATGTTTTTTAAATGCAGCGTTTCAATTAAAAATGCGTAGCTCGTAAAAGAAACAAGATAACCAGATGATTTAAAAAACAAAATGCTAGGAATACATCCAGCTTTATCGTAAATCATGTTTAAACAAGGTTCTCTGGCGTGTTTTCTCCACAGGACGTTTTAAACTTCCGACTAAAAACATCATTTTGACTTACCCTGGTATATAAACATTTAAGCAACCAAAATTACATCAGAACAAACTGTAGCGTAACTTTAATGAATAGATCTATCGACCAGTGAAAAATCATTGCAATAAAGTCAAAAATAAAAAAAGTTATGCTATATTAAAATAACTAAAAAAATTAGATGCCGGTTTTTTTTGTCGGTGAGTTTATTATGGTAAAAAGCATTTGTGCGAAAGAATGCAATCTGCACTCCAAATTATCTTTGTCAGTAAATCTAAATAATACTAAAATGATCTTCTTCACCAAAACAAGAACGCTTAACGCTCCAAAGCTGCTAGAAACCAAATTAAACTTCTCCACAGAGGTAAGACATTTTTGTGTCTTCTTTGACAGTGAACATGGAACTCCCATCTAAAAGACATTGTAAAGAGAGCATACAGATCATATGAACAGTGCCGACAAACCATAGGGAAAACCTGGGGTTTATTTCCGAAGGTGGTCATATGGATCTACACCTCAATAATAAGACTTATACTAACATACGGGGCTATAATCCGCTATAGTATAAGAAACTAAAACAAACCTTACAACAGCAAGCAGAAAATTAGATCAAATTCAAAAAACTGCGTGCCTTAACAGCACTGGCGCCTTAAGCACCTCACCAACGAGAGGAAGGCAATGAAGGTAATGGAGGTATCGATGGTTTTTGCACAACTACGCACAGGTGGAATAGAACCCACTGTAGGTACCGATACATTTAGACGACGCGTGTGCACGGAATCGCTTGAAAATATTCAACTACTACATACGAATGCGAACTCTGCTACGAATATTTCTGGTTCGCAGCAATGCACTCAAAAGAACTTGGTCACAGTAAGCTGAATCAAAGGACCTGAAATATCAAGGGAAAATCGGATCACTGACTCATTAGCAAAAAAAGCGGACCGACACAGTCATTAATTCCTTGCATTAAGTCCATAACCCTGTCACTCAGTTTTAAAAAGCGATGGGATGACAAAATTCTCGAAACAGTTAATAAAATGACGAGATGCGGTCACAACCAAGAAAAACCTAATGATGTCCAGGAAGAATCTATGATTTATCATAGGTATCCAAGCATTCCAAGCAAGGCATTGTCAGGCATCCAGATATTTGTCGACGCGGACTGACCGGACTTGTACCCGTAACTGTTCAAAATTTTGATCCAGATCAGTTCCAGTATCGAGCAGCCACCCCTACTACGTGAGATTGTCCACTCCAACCTAACCCAATCCAACCTACCCGATTCCGAATTCTAATTTTCAAAGAAGTTATGGTTAATTATTTTTTACATAAATCTAATATCTTAACGGACTATTTTATTCTTCAAAAATATACAGAACGTTTTGATGGTACCCTGTATTTACTGTACTATATTTACGCATAAATTCTTTTCATTTAATATTAACATGAGTAGGTGAAAATAGCAAGGAAAATACGTTTATGCCAAATCCAGGTATAGAATGTTTAGAAATGCGAATGCATTTGGCATATGATTAATGGAAACTGTTATTACCTAAGCTACTTGCAAGAGTGATGTTTAAATTGGTGTAAGCGAGAAAATATATAACGATCTGTAAAGCTGCGAATACATTGTTCTGATGTGTTGTATGGGGATGTGATGCTACACGTAATATGATACAGCTTATTTCTCGTTTATTTGAAGAAGGGGCCATCTGACGTATTTTGACGTAGCATCAGAGTAACGTACCGTGCGAGCAACAATTATTGTCATCAAAGAGGACCTTGCATTTAAGGACGTAATGCTTAGCCATAGAGCTTAATACCTGTTGGGTGTCAGTAACTACCTGAATTAACAATCAATCAGTATTCCGTCAACTTTGACAGTCGTTACAAGTAATTTGATTCATCGCTAATTTTTCCAATTTCTTGAACAATTCACACAATGGGCTTTACGGAACAGCACAAAACATTCATGGTTAAAGCATATTTTCGAAACGGGGTTAGAGTAAATGGTGAATGACAATACAATCCGGGTTTGTGCATGGACGATTTTCACGAACATTTTCCTAACGTTGCTTTTATTGCTGGGGATTTTTATTATTGCCTAAAAAAACCGTGGCTGTGTTTAGGGAAACAGGTTCTATGCAACACAAAAAAGGAGCAGGAAGACCATCTGTAAGAACAGAAGAACTTTTTGCAAACGTTCGTGAAATAATACAAAATACACCAACAAATTGTATAAGACACCTGTTCCAAGAAGTGGGACGATCTTATGGAACATGCAATACTATTCTTAAGAAGCAGCTAAATTTATTTCCTTATAAAGTGCAAGTATTCCAAGAAATACAAGCCGCAGATTTTGAAAGCCGCAGGAATTACTCTCAATGGTTTACCCAAAATTTATTGGAAACAAATGATTTATTAGACCTGACATTTTTTCGGATGAAGCCTGGTTCCACCTCTTCGGTTATGTGAATTCTCAGAATACATGCATGTGGAGAGCTGGGGATTTTTATCATTGCCTGAAAAGAACCGTGGCTATGTTTAGGGAAACAGGTTGTATAAAACAGAAAACAGGAGCAGGAAGACCATCTGTAAGAACAGAAGAACTTGTTGCAAACGTTCGTGAAATAACGCAAAATACGTCAAGACGCCTGCGCCTGTCCCAAGAAGTGGGAAGGTCTTATGGAACATGAGGACTATTTTTAACAAGCAGCTAAATTTATTTCCTTATAAAGTGCAAGTATATTCCAAGAAATACAAGCCGCAGATTTTGAAAGACGCAGGAATTACTCTCAATGGTTTACCCAAAATTTATTGGAAAGAAATGATTTATTAGTCCACATTGCACCCTCAAAAATTTGGTGTCTGGTCAGCTGTTTCCCGAAGAAGAATTGTTGGTCCTATTTTTTTTCATGACACAGTTATAGCACAGCGGTATAGAGACAATATTTTAAATCCATTTGTGGAGCAATTACTTGACGACGCACTACGTTTTGGATATTTTCAACAGGATGGTGCGCAATTTTTTCGACGACAGATTGATTAGTTCTCGATCAGACATTGAATTCCCACCTAGATCACCTTGTTTAACGGTTATGGATTACTTCGTTTTTCTTCATTTAAAGAACACTATTTTTAAAACACCAGTTGCAAACTTAGAACAATTACAAGAAAGGATTATCCAAGAATGTGGTAACATTTCTCAAGAGATGCTGGTCAACACTTTCGAAAATATGAAGAGACGTATAAATTTATGCTTGGAGCATGGCGGTTGCCAATTTCAGCAATTTATGTAATTATTTTTCTTTTTCTTTCTGTACATTCTTACTTTGTTATTTTTGTAAACAACAAAAATAAATTTGTATTTGTCTACTTATTTTATTAATCATTAGTTTGGCATATCATGTCTTAATATGACTTTGACAAAATTTTAACCTAGATTTGGTTAGATATATCGTCCCCATATCATTGTGATCTAAACCAAGCCGTACGTTTTTTAATCCAAGCCCTCTTTGATGCAAATAATTTTTGCTCGCGCGGTACATACACGAAAAATAAGCTGTATGATTTATGTAGCATAACGACATAACACGTCAGAACAACGTATCTCCGGTTTTATTAACTCGTTTACCTTATAAAAATAGCTCGACAAATCTTACCTTATTTTTATTACCACAGAAATGTGTGGTAAGTTGGTAAGATAACTTATTAAGTAGTAATTTCCTTTAAGTTTATTAAAGTAATGATCTATTGGCATTTTAATGTGTTTGGACTGGGTTTTATAAATAATAATTGTATAAAATATAATATACATACAGTGTTGGTTTGTAACATTTTTCCAAAACACAAAAACTATAATGGGCGCACTGAAATTATTCCAGGTTACAAACTCACACTGTATATACTAATAAATATATTATAAACACCCTTTATTCAAAATCTTCAGAGATTCAGCAACTGTTTCGGCCTTCCTTTGCCATCATCAGTGCTGCACGACCCCTGCGTGGTATATGGGGGCGACAACAGACAGCTGCTTACTCGTTAGTTGTGTATATTTGGTAACCCGGAAACGTAACCAGCTGCTAAGAATATACAAGGATCTTACAACTTTGTCCACTTATAGTATATTCTTAAAACCTAAAATAAAATGGTTCTACTTATAGAACTAACAGAAATATTGGGTAAAACCTTTATATTAAAATATTCCTTTAAAATATGCAATAACTAGAAGATAATATAGTTTCCGCGAAAATAATTAAAATCGAATATTGTGGCATATCGGACAAGTGTGTAACTGTTTTTTATATTGGAATACACAGGGATCCAATATAAACACAGTTACACGCTTGTCAGATATGCCACAATATATTATCTTTTAATTATTTTCGCGGACACAATATTAACTTCTAAACCTTTTTTTTGGCTTTTCTTAAACGGATTGCGCGCATTCTAGTGGGTGCCGACGTTGATCTGTTTCTAATCTGCAAAACGGTAGATGTTTCGGTGAAAAAGCAAATAGCGTTCCCTATTACTGAATTGTCGGATTCGTGTATTATTTAGTTGCTTCCGATATTACCAGTGTGACTGCCTTTTATATTGGAGTTAATTCCGCTGGAATGGCGCTACGGTGTATTGATGGCCGCTTTACTTTTGTAAAAAGGCTTTTAATATATCTTACCGCCATTGTCGGGATTGCTGGGGTTATGGCTGCCTGTAGAGTCCTTACAAGAACTATACGGCCGTCGTGGTCTACCCGCCCCAGTGCTTGGATCACTGTGTATTCCAATATAAAAACAGTTACACACTTGTCCGATATGCCACAATATTTGCTTTTAATATGCAATAATGTTCAACAACCTACAAAAAAATTATTTTATGAATCAACACTTTTACTCAGTCTTAAATGAATGTTTACCTAGGTACTTATTTCAAGTGTATTTAGTATATTATTACTTATAATCTTCCTAGCAGCAGAATTACTTCCCGATAATTTTTTTTAAGGTCACGAATGGTTTTGTCGATAGAAAATTATCCCGAGTCGAAGACGAGGGAGATTTTCTATCAACAAAAACATGCGTGAAACCAAGATTGCGCGGGAGATTTGGTAAGAAAATTTATTATATATTATTTATATATATAATATAAAATATAATATATTTATTATAATTTATTATATATTAAACTAAACTCATCGGAATTATGTTTTTTAAAGTTATATTTGAATTTAATACTATAAAGACATTGAATTTCAGATAACAAATTTGTTACTTAATGTTTCTCACATTTTAGTAATAAAAATGAGTTACTCACTGCTCAATTTCTTTAGCAATCAAAATTGCTGATTCATTACAAAAACGAATAATTTTTTACACAATATTATTGTAACAATAAATATCACGGGTACGACTAAAAAACTGATTGTTACTTGCTGGTTTGTCTCACCTGTCAATTCGAAATGACTTGACATATGAATTAAAATTAAGTCGTAGTAGTACCTATATCTAAGAAAAATTATCACTTATTAATTTCATTAGGTTAATAGGCTATATACTATCGCGATAGTCTCCCGTTGCTATAGGCAACGTAAACAAAAGGGAGCCTTCTAATTGGTTGAAAATAAATTTATGAAATTTTCAATAATATTCAACCATCAGAAACCTAAAAAAAAGTGGTTTTATGCATCAACATTGGATCGATCTACAGTAAAATGTTGGATAAAACCTTTATTTCTGAAAAAAACCTTTGCATGACTTTTCAATTTATATATTTACTTTCTCCATGGATAATTTCTTGACCTAAAAGGAAAAAAGATTTTAATATATTATAGATTTCAACCATTTTAAGAATTTTTTTTTTAAATTAAATTTATTACTTAATTATATTTACTTTACATAGCCTGCAGTTATTTAATTTCCCATAAAAAGCTTTGACATGATGTTTCCATTTTACTTTTTCAGTTGCATGGTGGCACTATATTTACTCATTCATTTATCTTCTTACAGAGGAAAACAATAACCTTTATTTTCCATCTGCTATACGTTACTGTTCAGTATATACTGATGTTTAACTTTAAACCAAAAGTATTTGATATTCAAAATTAAGCATGATTTGTGGTCTTATCATTATCAACCAAATAAATGGAATGATGAATACACCACTACCCCTTAAGCATTAAAAAGAAGTGTAAGTGGTCATTGTTCTTAATCCCTCATCTCTTTGACCTACCTAACAGAAAACGAAAGATAACTATCTTAACTCTTAAATATCCATGCTTACTGACATCGCTTATCTAGGCTAGGATCTATACAGGGTCCTGCACCTCACCTCCCGTCTTCTATAGCTCACTTATTAATTAAGTTAGGATTTTGATATTTTGCAGACCTTACCTGTACCTACCTATCTTGGTGCGCATTTCAGGAAAATATTTTTTTTGATATAGGGTGTTCTAAAAAAGTGTGACGTCATTTAGATTATACGCCATATATTTTCTTACTTATTTTGGTGCCTCCTATAATAACCCACATACCCCTAAAATTATATTAAAATCGATTCAGTGTTATAGGCGAAAAAAAAAATAAAAACTAAAAAATATCAGTTAGGTTTTAAAAATTAATAAAAAATAAAAATAATTCCTCTTTAATAAAATTATACAAATATACCTATTAAAAAAAGTCTAACAGTCTCGTTAACCAAGT
This sequence comes from Polydrusus pterygomalis, assembly GCA_963969555.1. Taxonomy (NCBI): domain Eukaryota; kingdom Metazoa; phylum Arthropoda; class Insecta; order Coleoptera; family Curculionidae; genus Polydrusus; species Polydrusus pterygomalis. The sequence continues at coordinate 29,937,119 of OZ018382.1, forward strand.
TTGACTAATACGAATTGTACAGGGTGTCCAAAGTTTAGTGTCAAACTTTGCAAACTTTAAAGCAATTTATTTTTCTTATTTCAAATAGGAACCCCTGTATCTTTTTATGTTATTCGAAGCAGAATTAAAAATCAAACATTTGTATTATTTACAACCCTATCGCAATTTCTAACGCATCAATACTTATTTGCGGAAATCATTATTATGAATAAATATCGAAGGTGGCTTTGAAAAACAATTTATTGGAATTAAAAAAAACGGAGGAAAGAAAACCCACACATACAGGTCAGTATCTCAATTCTAGATCAAATCACTCAAACAGTACGAAACATGGCATAGTTAAAACCCTCGTAGATAGAGCAATTACAATCTGTAACTCGGAAGAAGCACTAAGAAACTGGCCACATCAAGACCGATCTCAACAAAAATGGCTACACCATAAGATTAGTCGACACAATATTGGAAAATCGTAATAATCGAACCAACTCGCAAGAAGCAAACAGAGAGGCACAACCAACACTCAATATTCCGTATGTCAAAGGAGTATCTGAGAAAATAAGAAGACTAGGACAACGATATAACATCAACACCGTATTCAACTCGAGGGACACCCTAAGAAGCCACCTGACGAAGACGAAGCCCACAAGTCAAAAAGATAGGAAAAACTGCGTCTACCAGATCCCCTGCGAATGCGGCCAATCCTATATAGGTAAGACATTAAGACCATTAGAAACAAGGATTAAAGAACACAAAAACAATACTTTAAAAGAAGAGACCGAAAAGTCAGGTGCAGCTGACCATGCCTGGAAACATGGTCACCATATCATGTGGTCAGAAGCTGAAATCCTACATAAGGAACCACACTGGAGGAAAAGAAAGTTCAAGGAAGCTGCTGCTATTCACCAGAACCCAGGCTGCTTTAGTAAACCATCCTTAGACATAAGAAATATCTGGAAACCTTTGTTAGATAGATGTAATCTTAGGATAAAATTGCGTGCCAACTGGACGCATGACTGCACCCACCTCAGTTATGCTTTAGTGCACCTAGCTAGTATAAATAGTCCTGTAGTTACTTTACTTATTTAGTATTCACCTAAAGACGACTGGAGATACTTACCAGTTGAAACGTTGTGATTTAAAACAAATAAAGACAATGGAAGTCCAAAACTCTTTCATCATTCAAGAAACATCATTGTCTCCAACCTTCAAAGAGTCAATTAAAGTTTATTAAAGTGATAATAGACTATTTTGACTTGACTAATCTAAAAGTTTCAAATATTTTAAAATTGTTAGTAATTATTAACTGGAAATGAAAATCGTGGATATGGTTATCCTTTAAAATTCGTTGAACTTTCGTTTACATCTACGGCATCAGCGACTGCTGGTTAACTAACTGAAGGATTTTCTATAACAGATAATAGCACAACCAATTAATTTTCTTTAGTTCGGACCGGTTTATAACTTACTGGTTTAGGGTAGTTTACATTTCCAGTTTGTAGAAACCTCTCTAATATGTTTTGCAGGCTCCATTTGTCCGGATGACGTTGTTTCGGATAACGCTGTGCGTAAACTCGGCTTGCCAAAAAAGAGTTATTTTCGCATGCTCCTAATATAAAAATCATATCTACGAGCTCTTCTTGGTTTTAGTATATCACAAAAAACATTATCTATAAATAACTTGTAGCAGCTTAAATAATTACTTACAATTTAACAATATTCGAAACTTTTAGATTACTAAAGTCAAAATGTTCTCTTGTTACTTTAATAAACTTTAATACCAATAAATTGTTTTTCAAAGCCACCTTCGATATTTATTCATAATAATGACTGTTGAAATAGCTAATAAAATGAGTTTTCTGCAAATAAGTCTTGATGCGTTAGAAATTGCGATAGGATTGTAATTAGGACAAATGTTTGATTTTTAATTCTGCATCGAATGACATAAAAAGATACAGGGGTTTCTATTTGAAATAAGAAAAATAAATTGCTTTAAAGTTTGCAAAGTATGACACTAAACTTTGGACACCCTGTACAATTCGTATAAGTCAAATTTGGTTAACGAGACTGTTCAACTTATTTAATAAATATCTTTGTATAATTTTATTAACGAGGAATTATTTTTATTTTTTATTAATTTTTAAAACCAGTGGTGCACGACTGATATTTGTTAGTTTATATTTTTTTCGCCTATAATACTGAATCGATTTTAATAAAATTTTAGGGGTATGTAGGTAATTATAGGAGGCACCCAAATAAGTAAGAAAGTAGATGGCGTGTAATCTAAAAAAATACATCCTTATGACGTCACACTTTTTTGGTACACCCTGTATGAAAAAAATAGTTTCCTGAAATGCGCCCCAAGATACAGATCTGTACCCCAGTGCCAAAGTATGTTAAGTCAAAAATTTTGATTTTTCAGGAGAGCTTGTTAAAGTTTTTTTTTGCTCTTTTTCCAATAAGAGTTAGTATATCAAGTCACTTTATTTTTTACTTCATAGCATAGCCCAAAACATGTTAAGTCAATTTAAACCAAAAATACATACTGAAACCTGTGACTTAACATAACGCATCGTTGCCAACTTGCAAAGCCAGACTATATTAACATGACTTAACCTAGTTAGCCTTTTTTTTGGGTGATGACTTAATATAGTTTTAGAAGTGTTAACTTTTAAACGAGTTGAGATAATGAAAAAAAAATATATCAATTGAAAGGGGACGTGCCACTGATTGACTTAACATTAAAAAGTAAAAATCGCAAATGTGTGACTTAACATAGTTTGGCTCTGAGGTACAGAGATAAGGTCTGCAAAATATCAAAATTCTAACTTAATTACTAAGTAAGGTATGGAATACAGGAGTTGAGGTGCAGGACCCTGTATAAAAGGCTGGTCCGTTCCTTTATCAGAACGCTGTACAAAAAATTTAAAGTTGAAAAAAATATTCGAAAATTTCTTAAGGACAATAAGCGGAGGGATCGAAATGAAATTTCAGTTAGCGCAAATACCATTAGGAACTTTTAAAATCTCAAAGATCTCCTTGGGGAGTGTTTTAGGAGCAGAACGAAAATTGAGTTTAATACTTTCAGGATTATCATGTAAAGTGTCTGAAAATGGGGATAATGATTTTAACTAAGCCTTTTATCTTAGACTTTAGTTAGGGTGAGAATATCTTATCCCGGTTGTTTTTAAGGCTGTATTTTCGGAGACAATATAATTGCCAAACAAATAAGCCAAATAATTTAGTCAAATAAGATATAATTATATACAGGGTGTTACGAATTTCACGTTCACGATTGTCACGGTATAAGATACAGAGAAAGTTAATTGGGGCAAAGTTACGCAATTTGGAAATGACTAGCATGCTGTCGAAAAATGTGGAAGATGTTGATTACGTGCGAAGATTATCGAGATAAACCGAAAACTCTGGTATCTGCTTTTATTTTTTCCTAGCATTATTTGAAGACATGGTGACAAACTAGTTTTATATTTTTATTGCCACTCTTTATTTTCTATCTTTCCAAATGTTGTTGTCAGAAATTGATTCTGACGTTTCGTATTTCGGCTACCATCATCATCAGTTTCGTAGACCTTGTATCTAATAAAATAATAATGCAATAATATATCTTTTATTTTTATCTTTGTAAACGGTAGAAGATACAGGTGACGACATAATTTCGTACACTAACCTGTGACACTTTAAATGCAACTTTTTTACCTTTATTACCTTTGTAACGTGTTAATTGTTATCAAGATATCTGTCAAAGTATTGTCATTATTTTATTTGATTTAAAAATGCCTCATTTAAGTATTGTGGAAAAAGCAAGAATAATATGTTTCGTATAAATAGGGTGGGTCTTATGGAAAAATAGCTGATCATTTTAGAATACCTAGAAGTACTGTTCAAGGAATTGTAAAAAATGGCGCTATCATCAAACACTTGAAAGGTCTGGTTTAAATAATAGAAAATCATCAAATGAAGAAGACCGAAATTTGGTGGAGTATTTAAGGCAAAATCCATTTGAAACAGCAGTATCCGCTATGCACATAACATGATTTCCTGTTTCATCAAGAACTGCGCAACGCCGAGTACCAAACCATTTTTAAAAAATAGTAATAAGAAACAAAGAATTGGGTTTGCTATGCAATATTTACCAGAAAATGATTTTTTTTGGCAAAATGTAATCTTTTCCGATTAAAAAACTTTTCAGTCTACATGGGAGGATTCGAGTATATAGACCACCAAATTCCCGATATGATGAGAAATTACTGTGTGGGCATGGATAAGTGTTTACGGTGCAGGTGTATGCTGAAATAGTGATGGAACACTTAACACAGTGGCGCCACCAAATGGGGGGGGGGGGGCTGCCGGGCTGCAGCCCCCCCCCCCCCCCCGAGCTTATATTTTATATTCAGCCACATAATTTACATCAATCATGTTATCAATAGTGAAATTATACTACGTCTGACTGAATGGACCGACTGAAATACTTCCACTGAGGCATCTGGATTACTGGCCAGCATTATATAAGTACCAAATTTTTGATGGCACTAATGTGTACAGAGAGAATATATGCCGCAAGATTCTAACAGTCGATTTAAACCTTTTTTAAGCATTACAGTTAGCTAATGACGTAACAGATCAAGTTAAAGAAATAAGAGGCCTGGCAGATGATAATTTTCAAAATATTTTTAAGGAAGCTCAAGATCTACTTTCGGAATACGATATTGAAATCAGAGTACCTAGACTACCACCAAGACAAACACAAAGATTGGTTATAAAAACTGATTCCGCTGCTGAGTATTTTAAAATAACAATTTTTATTCCGTTTTTAAATGGCCTCGTAGCAAATCTCGAGGATCGGTTTTTAAAACATCGAGAAACTCTTTAAAATTTTGTATGGTCTTTCCATATGATAATCAAGATTTTGATAGTCAATTTAAATGTTTTCTGAAACTTCACAGCTTCTACAAGAATGAGTTCCTTGAAGAGTTTTCCATTAAAACGATGTTAAAAGCTGAACTTGAGCTGTGGTATAAAAAATGCAAAAAAAAAAACTGAAGGAAGATTTGGACAAAGTGTATTCCGAATGTGATGCCAATATATTTCCTAATATAAAAAGGCTTTTACAAATTTTTTTAACTTTGCCTATTACAACCGCCACATCTGAAAGGTCCTTTTCAAATTTAAAATATTTAAAGACATATCTGCGTAGCACCACGGAAGAGGACAGATTAAATGGTTTGGCAGTTCTTTATGTGAACCACGATATTGATATTACCGTGGCAGAAATTCTGGACGAAAAGGCAAAAACAAAACGAAGAATTTTACTTTAATATTAGTATTATTAGTGATTACTTTCAACTTATTTTATAAGGTTTTTGTTTTGTTTTAGTATAAGTATGATTAATATATTAAGCGTTATTTATTTTAAATACATTTTTACTAATTAAAATGAAATCTCTAATTTTTTTTCATAAATATTTAGTTAGGGCCAGCGGCGTATTATTGCAAAAGTTTTAGGGGCTGCTCTCGTCATCATACGTATTTTACCCAAAAAAGGGCGTGACACCCAGATTTTTTTTTGCGTGCGGCGCAAAAGAGCGCCTTGGGCGCAAGAAGTCAAAGCCCCCCCCCCCCCCCCCCCCCACCCCGAACTAAATTTCTGGTTGCGCCACTGACTTAACAGTAATATATATCTTCATATTTCGGAAAATCTTTTTCTTCCTTCTGCCGCGATAGTTTTTGAAGGAAATAACTTTATATTTCAGCAGGATAACTGCCGTGTGCACTGCAAGAAATATAGGAAACTGGTTTAGACAAAAAACGTAACATGTCTGCCTTGGTGCTGAAGATGTCCTGATTTAAATCCAAAATATTTGGGGATTATGGTAAAAAATGTACAAAATTAATTTTAAACCACAGAATGATATAGAGTTATTTGATAAAATAGAAGAAATTTGGGAAGGGCTAACTCCGGATTACACTAGAAGTATTATTTTGTCAATGCCAAGAAGATTAGGATTAGTGTTAAAATCCAATGGCGCAGAAATTAAATATTAGTATTATGTTTGTTGATTGTTAATAAATTTGCCCTTTTTGGCTTTATACTATTCTGGTTTTTCTTGTATTATTTTATAATTTTCTTATTTCGCGGCTGTAATTTAAAGAAAAAAAATATTTAGAAATAACCATTATTACTTATGGTAAAAAATCGTACATACAATAATTTACAGCTATGTATATAGCTGGTGCTCTATCCAGGTATAAGCAGCAAGGTAAAAAACCCGTTTTACCCAATTTTGTGTAATTGAGTTATGTATGGTGGAGTGTACGAATTTATATGTCGTCAACTGTTCGTTCCAATCTAAGATTTACAATTTGAAGTTGACTATCTATATGACTATAACACGCCTTTGAAAAATTCCGAGTATTTCCGAAAGTATTCGTAAAAGATCGAAAATTGTCGTTTGTGTATTTAGTAGAGATGCGACGAATAGTGGTTTTGCCGAATAGCCGAATACCGAATATTCGGCCAAATTGAAAACGAATATTCGGCCATACCGAATAATACAGTTTTGATTGATCTGAACGCGTAGCCGCCAAGATTTATTCGAGTTTTGCGGGTTACGACACGACCTGTATTGGCACGTGTCGACGGTCGCGCCGTGCAAGCCTATTTAGTGTAAGGTACTCTGTTGCTAAGGGTGGTTGATGTTATAGATTATTATCGATTTATAATATTTATATTAATAAAATGAACAAAAACAAAAAGTCAAAAGTTTGGATCTTCTTTAAAGTTACCGAGGACGATAAAAAAGCCCAGTGTACATTGTGTAATGTTTTAATTTTAAGAGGGGGCAAAGGAAAAGGAGCTACGACCACTTCGCTTACGTGTCAGAAGAAATACTGCACAAAGACCACTGCCCGTTTGCATGGTGGAGAAAATACTCCCTAAAATTTCCAAAAATGAGCCAGATGGCAAAGGTTTATTTATCAGCTCCTGCAAGTACTGTTTACAGTGAACGCTTGTTCTCCGAAGCTGGAAATGTTTATGAGAAAAAGAGGAGTCGTTTATTACCTGAGAGAGCTGAGAGCTTGGTGTTTTTGCACCATAATCTACCACTTATTAACTATAAGAATTAATTATTTTTAAGTTTGTAAAGATTTTTTTTGCAGTTATGTTTTTATAAATACGTACGTATTGCAATTTTTATTTGAAAATAAAAAATCAATAAAATCAGCCTTTTCCCATTTTATCGCAACCTTAAAAAAAAATTCGAATGTTAGGGGTCTTAAACCGAATATTCGGCCGAATACCGAATAGTCAAAAAGTGGCCGAATAGGCCGAATACCGAATAAATATTCGGCTTCGGTCCCATCTCTAGTATTTAGGTATATATAATTTGAAAAATCATGAATGACGCGTTCGTTAAAATTACATAGTCCTTTTATAAACGACTCTTGATACAACTCGAACAACGCGGTTGCCTTGATTTAAATTAATTTTGCAAAACTAAGCTAGTTAGCCCTTTCTAGTTGTTTAATTTTTTGTACTACCAACATTTTAATTTACATACACTCACAACTCACACACGGAACATAAAAATGGGAAATTATTACAAAAAAATAGTAACAAAATCGATTTTGGTCAATAAAAGTATCCTAAACTTAAATCAAAACAATACCGTTCACCAACCTCTGAACTATTTCTACGCTGGCTGCGGAGTGCTGCAGCAGATGACCCGACCCGCTCTAATAAACCCAATTTGCTTAAACGTTCGGCTACCGCTTGGTCGCTGTGCAACCTTCGGGTACTTCCGCCAACCTCTAAATCTACGAGGTCAATTCCGGACGCCACCCCGAAGCCCGGGCTTGCTTACGAGGGACGGTTAAAATATTATAAGGTAAAGTTATAAGTTAAACTAATTATACTTAAAAGTTAAATAATTTAATAAAACACGTAGTACCTATTTCCTGATATATTTTTTATTATTGTTGGGAGGTCGGTGACGAAATGACCATATAGAAGAGCAGCCACTGATTTTTATGGAGTTTTTAAGAAATGTGACAAGTTTTACATTTTCAAAAACAAACTTAAAAGAAGACTCCGTTTAGCTTGAAAATAATAATTCACACGTTTATTAATATAAGAAATTATTTTTAAATTAATATAGTCTACAATAATTTACTTTTCGTTTGTTTTAGGTAAGAGCAAAAGACAAATCGAATTTTCTTTGGTAAGTATAAAAAGCGTATTTTATTGACAATTAAAACCTACATTTATACAGGGTGTCTCACCGGGAACCGCTTCGATCTATAAATTATATTTATATATATTATTTTGAAAAGCGAATCGTTTTATAAAAAGTAACTCTAATAATAAAAAAAAAACGGTGACAAATTTCATATGCCCTACGTATAAACGAGCTATAAACTCAATATCATCAAAACACAATACCCGTGTTCTGTATTCCTTTGTATCTATGTACGTAACAGTAATCCATAGACAATAATTACTATCTGATAATTTCGCTGCCACCATAAATTCCTCATAATACAGAATGCAGACTTTTGTGTAGCGTCACTTAATTAAAAGATGCTTAAGTCCCGGGTTTAGCATGTCTAGTTTGAAATTTGCTTGATAGGGAGCTATTGTAAACAGCATAAATTACGTAATACTGTTGAAAGTACTGTTAAAAACTGGACTGTGCATTGTTTTTGTTCGGATAGAACGTTCATCGAAGGAAGCTGCCAGCAAAGCCGCAGTCTCTGTGCTCCTTTAGATAAAAATACCGTGCGAGCAAAAATTACTTGCATCAAAGAGGGCTTGGATTAAAAAACATAGGGCTTGGTTTAGATCACAATAGTGAGATGGGGACGATATATCTAACCAAATCTAGGCTAAAATTTTGTCTAATTCATATTATGACATGATAGGCCAAACTAATGAGTAATAAAATAAGTAGACAAATGCAAATTTATTTTTGTTGTTTACAAAATTAACAAAGTAAGGATATACAGAAAGAAAAAAAAATTACATAAATTGCTGAAATTGGCCACCGCCATGCTTCAAGCATAAATTCACACGTCTCTTCATATTTTCAAAAGTGTTGACCAGCATCTCTGGAGAAATGTTACCACATTTTTGGATAACCCTTTCTTGTAATTGTTCTAAATTTGCAACTGGTGTTTTAAAAATAGTGTTCTTTAAATGAGGAAAAACGAAGTACTCCATAACCGTTAAACAAGGGAATCTAGGTGGGAATTCAATATCTGATCGAAAACTGATCAATCTGTCGTCAAAAAAATTGCGTAATTATTTAATAATTTCGGCGGCTGTATGGGCGGTTGCACCGTCCTGTTGAAAATATTCAAAACGTAGTTCGTCGTCAAGAAATTGCTCCACAAATGGATTCAAAATATTGTCTCTATACCGCTGTGCTGTAACTGTGTCATGGAAAAAAATAGGACCAATAATTCTTCTTCGGGAAACAGCTAACCAGACACCAATTTTTTGAGGGTGCAATGTGGACTCTACAAAAAAATGGGGATTTTCAGTACTCCACATGCGTGTATTCTAAGAATTCACATAACCGAAGAGGTGGAACCAGGCTTCATCCGAAAAAAATGTCAGGTCTAATAAATCATTTGTTTCCAATAAATTTTGGGTAAACCATTGAGAGTAATTCCTGCGTCTTTCAAAATCTGCGGCTTGTATTTCTTGGAATACTTGCACTTTATAAGGAAATAAATTCAGCTGCTTCTTAAGAATAGTCTTGCATGTTCCATAAGATCGTCCCACTTCTTGGAACAGGTGTCCTATACAATTTGTTGGTGTATTTTGTATTATCTCACGAACGATTCTTTTTAGGCAATGATAAAAATCCCCAGCAATAAAAGCAACGTTAGGAAAATGTTCGTGAAAATCGTCCATGCACAAACCCGGATTGAATTGCCACTCACCATTTACTCTAACCCTGTTTGAAAATACGCTTCAACCATAAATGTTTTGTGCTGTTTCGTAAAGCCCATTGTGTAAATTGTTCAAGAAATTGGAAAAATTAGCCATGAATCAAATTACTTGTAACGACTGTCAAAGATGAAAGATGATGGAATAACTGATTGATTGTTAATTCAGGTAGTTACTGACACTCAACAGGTATTAAGCTCTACGACTAAGCATTACGTCCTTAGATGCAACGCCCTCGTTGATGCAAATAATTTTTGCTCGCGCGGTACATTATACACTAATAGAAAAACCTTTTTTTTTATAAGAATTCACATACTTTTTATACAACTATTTAATACTGTAGTTGACAGCAACGCGCTTTTCTACTGTAAGGCAACGAAAATTGCTATTGTTATGTAGTGATAGTATCACGATAAATTAGCCAATAGGAAATAGGAGTTATCGCTAACTTTATAGTCATTATTGCTCTGAATTCTGACAGTAATAATTATCAAGTTTTATTGGGGTGTAGTCTGGCTTTTTATATTGTATTAGTTCCGACTGGCAGTTGTAATCAAATTTGACATTAATCATAATAATATTTGCTTGCAACGGTTAATAATGCATATTTTACCAATAAGAATCAGTACTGTAGTTCTCAAAAATTTAAATAGTTTCTTGTGTGATATTGTTCTTGTCGTTTAACATTGCATATTATGATTATCTAATATGCAACTTGGTTTACTGAGATGGTAAAATTTGTCCATATTATAAAGTTCAATACTAATGATGGGTTGTGCGAAATAAGAATATTCTATTGCTTTATCTGACATGCAAAGTTTAAAAAAACTTAAATACAAAGACAAAATAAATTAATAGAAACAGGTATTGGTACGATCAATAGAATTCAAATTCAGACAGGACAGCTAGAAGACTCCGAACAACGATGTGACTTGCGCAAAAAGAACGTAAAAACTAATAATACGGCGCGCGGCGATTGCCGATCGCTACGAACCCCCACCAAAATATTTTGGATTATAGGTTCTAACGAATACAATTCGTTTTGGGGACTCTGTTCTGCTTTTTTAATTGTTGAGTAAGTGCTTTACTGGGAACAAAATGCGTCGCATTAAGAAGGTACAATTTATTTCTTAACAAAATTGCTGTTTTAAAAGTAGTTCATTTTTCAACAATACTGTGCTGCTAATGGAACTGATTACTACTAATAAAAACACTGTTTTAAAAATCTGGAATTGACATAACACTAAAGCAGGTTTAATACACTAGGCATTTATTTAACATGGGTTAATACAAAATAAGCTATCAATACAAACTATGTTTAAGCAAATCTGTTGTATTAGATCATTTTCCTCAGTGCACGAGAGGTACTAAAAAGTTTTTGGCCTTACAATGAAGCAAAATACTTACATCGGAAAGTTTAATTAGAAATGCAGAAAAGGACAGAGGTTAATAAGTTTCAGAAAAAAGTAATACAATTAGGACATATGGGAAAGGTAAAGTCTCGATCCAGTTTCCGGTCTGTCGATTCACGTTTTGCTTCATAATGGTAACTACTATGCCAAAACGGTTGGTGCTGGTGCCCCGGTTTATTTGGCCGCAGTAACGGACTATTTAGCTGCTGATGTATTGAAATTAGATAGAGGATTTACCCAAATTTAAAGTGATAACCTAACAACTTTGATTAGGCTAACCCAACCTCACTTTAAAAGCGAGAAAATCGTTTATGTCAATATAATTTATGCCAAAATCAAAGAAAATATGCAATGGTATTGTTCTTATGGATTAAACCACGAAAAAATATTGTAAATTTTGTTTAAAATATAACCATATTATAATATATACTACGCTCTGATTGGTTGTCATTTGGAAAATATTAGGTTTATTTCGGCAAAGGTCAGATGTTATTCAGATAAGTTAATTTTAACCAGGACAAGTCAATTGTAACTCAAAAAGCATTTATTTACATTTTACTGCACACTTCCTATACAGTGAGCTCAAAAAGGTTGGAATAAATTCCTTTAAAATTCAGGTTATTATTTTCTGGAAAAACGCTTAGACACGTCGATTATTATTTTTAATTGCGAATTTTTTGACATAAGAAATGTGTATACAGGTTGTCTTAAGAAGAACATATACCGTCAACATTAATTGTTTTAAATAGAACATTCTGTATATTATATTATTTTTAAATTCTATATTCTGAACACTTTTTGTATAATATACCATATCTCCAAAATCAACGGTTTTCGATATATTGACATTGTAATATTTTTCTGAAAAAATGCTGAGATCCGTGGAATTTTAGTTTTAATTGCGCATTTCTTTACCGCTGTAACCTGTTACCTGAATTAATTTATTTTGACATAGACATTTACTTCTGGTCAAAAATTCTTCACTTGTGTAGATCTATCTAACTTCAAGTAATTCTGTAAAAATGGCGCGGTTAAGTGAAAAAGATAGGATAGAGGTACTTATAATGCTTGGCAATGGAGATAGGATGCGTACCCAAACGGAAGTGTGTGAGTTATTTAACAATAAGTACTTAAACCGAGCACCAATATCTCAATTTGTTGTTAGTAAAATTGTAAAAAAATATAGGGATTTGGGGCATGTTAGTGACAATTATATTCAAAGTCGACCTAGGATTTTAGAAGATGTGCAGTTAAATGTCCTCTTAGCTGCCCAAGAAAACCACCATAGTGTTACTCGCGGTAGTGCCACGGAAAATAATATTTGTCAAGCAACCGTATTGAATTATTTACACAAAAATAAATGGCATCCCTATAGGGTACAGTTGGTTCATGAACCTAATGAAGATGACCTGGATAGAAGAACAGAATTTTGCGAAATATTGATGTACCGGGTGTCCCACCTAAGGAGGTAATCGGCTATATCTCAGAAAGTAATAACACTAGGACTTTGGGAAAAAATATATGTCTATAAAAGCGGCCAAGAGAAATTGCTCGAAATTATTTTCAAGTTCGAAAAATGACCGCTAGGGGGCGTAAGAGAACTTTCAAAATAGAAATGCCGATTTTCTCTTGATTTTTCTTAATAAAATAATGTCAAAAATATAAGCATTGTATTCTTCATAAAATTATGCAACTTTATGTTAGAAATCATTTTTTTCTATTTTCAATAATAAAGTGGTGGGAGAAGGTCAAACCTTTTTTCTTTCAAACGCTGATATCTCTGTTTTGGATAAACCGATTTTATTCAACTTGGTCTTGAAAAAAAGCGCTTCTTTTCCTCTACACGTCGATCTATTAACTATACCATATTGATTCTGATGGTGGCCACTAGATGGCGTTTTTCCGTAATTCCTCAATGAATAAGGATTTTCTCAAAAAAATCAAATGTTATGATATGACTTTTTCATCATATTTTATTTTAGGCTTATAAAGGCTATTACATAGTGGAATAAAAAATCCAGGTAAGTATTTAAAATAAAAAAGTTGATGATGGTCGCTCGAATCCGAAACGTCGGATTAAAAAACTAACCCCATCAGCTTGTAGAGGAGGAAAAGTTACTACGAAGAACTAAAAACCGCAACGTGATATCTTTTGTGTGATTTAATTGATTAATGAATGTAATAATAAAAAATGGCCTATTTTTCCATATTAATTATTATTATCCCTAATTTCTCTAGTTTAACAAAAGATATCACGTTGCGGTTTTCAGTTCCCTATAGTAACTTTTCCTCCTCTACAAGCTGATGGAGTTAGTTTTTTAATCCGACGTTTCGGATTCGAGCGACCATCATCAACTTTTTTATTTTAAATACGGACCTGGATTTTTTATTCCACTACGTAATAGCCTTTATAAGCCTAAAATAAAATTTGATGAAAAAGTCATATCATAACATTTAATTTTTTTGAGAAAATCCTTATTCATTGAGAAATTACGGAAAAACACCATCTAAAGGCCACCATCAGAATCAATATGGTATAGTTAATAGATCTACGTGTAGAGGAAAAAAAGGGCTTTTTTTCAAGACCAAGTTGAATAAAATCGGTTTATCCAAAACAGAGATATCAGCGTTTGAAAGAAAAAAGGTTTGACCTTCTTCCACCACTTTATTATTGAAAATAGAAAAAAATGATTCCTAACATAAAGTTGCATAATTTTATGAAGAATACAATGCTAATATCTTTAACTTATTTTTATTAAGAAAAATCCAGAGAAAATCGGCATTCAAAGTTCTCTTACGCCCCCTAGCGGTCATTTTTCGAACTTGAAAATAATTTCCAGCAATTTCTCTTGGCCGCTTTTATAAACATATATTTTTTCCCAAAGTCCTAGTGTTATTACTTTCTGAGATATAGCCGATTACCTCCTTAGGTGGAACACCCGGTACAGATACATTGAAGATCCTTAAATTTTAAAAAGAATTGTGTTCTCTGATGAAGCAACGTTTACTCTAAATGGGAATGTGAATCGCCAAAACTGTCGATATTGGGCTAAGGAAAATCCGCACTGGATCGTGGAGTCCCAGAAACAATACCCGCAAACAGTGAATGTTTGGGCTGGAATTGTTGATAACCGGATTTTAGGTCTCTTCTTTTTTGAGGGTACGTTAAATGGCGAACTGTATCTAGAATTTTTAGAATTTGAGTTAATGCCGGCCCTTGCTATACTCTATCCAAATCCGGATAAGCCAGACATTCCCAACAATAACTTATGGTACCAGCAAGTACACAGTTACACACGCCCGGTGCGTAAGTACTTGGATACAGTCTTTCCTGGCAAGCGGATTGGTCGACGGGTCCAATAGAATGGCCGGCAAGGTCACCATATTTGACCCCGCCAAATTTTTTTCTGTGGGGCTATTTAAAATCTAAAGAATACTTTAACAGACCTAACATTATTGATGAACCCAAAGCTCGAATAAGGCATGAGGTTAGATTAATAGAGCCCCAGGTAATCCATAACGTTTTGGAAGAATTCAAAGATCGACTAGCATATTGCCAGGAAGTTGGTGGCGGTCAATTTTAACCTTTATTAAAATAAAATTTAAAATAGTGTATGTAAATATTATACGGGGTTAGTTGAAATAACCGGAACGACTAATTTTCTTCAAAACTACCAATGCTAGATTAATGAATTTTGGTACAGGTGGATAACTTAAAAAATTGAATTGAAAATTGACATTGCGACGTTGCTAGATTTTTAGTTTTTTCTGTAACTTAAGGAATGTTTTTTTTTAAATGTAACACTACTCTTTTTTTTATTGAATTCGATTCCTCCCATCAACATTATCATTTCCTGATAGTGTCAAATTTTTATCTCAACTAGTTCTATGGGAAAAAAAGTTAATTAGTTACAACTCTAACTCTGAAATAAAAAAAAAATCAATCTATTTCCATTTAAAAACGTTTCAAATAATGTAAAAAGGAAGGTTGGTAGACATAATGTACCTAATAGTATCAATTTCATAATCAAATTAATGTAGTGTACTATAATATGTAAGTAATTTTTACCAGCTATGTTATTGTTTGTAGTTGTTTGTTGTTATTATCGTTACCTATCGGTACTATTAGGTACATTATGTCTACCAACCTTCCGTTTTACATTATTTGAAACTTTTTCAAATGGAAATAGATTGGATTTTTTTTTATTTTAGAGTTAGAGTTGTAATTAATTAACTTTTTTCCCATAGAACTATTTGAGAAAAAAAATTGATACTATCAGGAAATGATAATGTTGATGGGAGGAATCTAATTCAATAAAAAAAAGAGTAGTGTTACATTTGAAAAAAAAAACATTCCTTGAGTTACAGAAAAAAACTAAAAATCTGGCAACTTCGCAATTGTCAATTTTTAATTCAATTTTTTAAGTTATCCACCTGTACCAAAATTTATTTATTTACCTTGGTAGTTTTGAAGAAAATTAGCCGTTCCGATTATTTCAACTAACCCTGTAGACTAAATAGATGTAAAAAGTTCATTATTAATTATTGTAGTTTTCGTACCAGAAAAAATGTCAATATATCGAAACCGTTGATTATGGAGATATGGTATGTTATACAAAAAGTGTTCAGAATGTATCGTAGAATTTAAAAATAATATAATATACAGGGTGTTTGTTCTATTTAAAAAATCAATGTTGACGGTATATGTTCTTCTTGAGACAACCTGTATACACATTTCTTATGTCAAAAAATTCGCAATTAAAAATAATGATCGACATGTTCAAGCGTTTTTCCAGAAAATAATCACCTGAATTTTAAACGAATTTATTCCAACCTTCTTGAGCTCACTCTATAAATTAATCTAGTGGTAGGGTAGCCGTTGCTGACTAGTGCTAAACCCAATATGTCCCTAAATTAATATATATAACAACTTAGTATTGACTAAATCCAAGTCCGCTACTTACAGATTGATTAAAAAAATTGACACTGCCTACTGATTACATTAAAGTCTGTGATTAAGCCTAGTTAGGTGTAGGATCAGGGCCGGATTTATGGTAACCGCCGCCCCAGGCCCAAAGAAGTGTTACCGCCCCCACCTAGAATATCATATTAGGGAATCCAAACCACGTGACTTTAAATGACAGTGTAGGGCAACTAGGGATGCGCCATACGATACGATATTTTTGAGTATCGATATTTTACCTTCCGATATTTTGTATCGATATTTTTTATTCGATATATATTGAGTATCGAAATATTTTACTTAGTATCGTTCAGATAGTATCGATAGATTCCAAAATTCTAAAACCCACGCGTCGTTCGTGCTGCATTTGCTGCTCTTCTCCCTCAATCCGCGCGCACACAAAGTTTTGGATATCCTTTCTTGGTATACAGAATGCCAGTATTGCCTATATTCTATATACCTATATATATTTGTATCGATCTGGATCGATACAAAAGATCGATACTTTCAGCGTATCGGAACATCCCTAAGGGCAAAAAGCATTAAGCCACTTGCACCAATTATAAAGCAGTATTTGCCAATCACTGTCATTTTTGACACATCGTTGGATTGCCTAATTAAATGTTAAACAATTTACTACAAATATTAAAAAACACAATACCTCAAAAAATAAAAAAAATGTATTCTTCAATTTCTTTGAGTTTGCCATAATACAGTATGTCTTTGTAAGTTTGCATCATATGGCAAACTTTTTTATTATTTATTTTACGAGATAAAGTTATTCTTCATAAAAAGCTCTGCATGGTCTAAAACCTAAAATGCAACCATCAAATATCGAAATTTTCCAGTGATATACGAGGTTTGTCAAAAAATGTGAATTTTTCCCAAGAATGTAAATTTTTCCCAAGAGTAAAGTACCTTTATTTTTGACATTATCAAAAATTGTTATTAAAAAAAGTTGATCAGAACTAAAAACCACGACTAAATATACAATTATACGCATTTATGTTGAAAAATTATTTTATTAATTTATTATTAATTATTTAATTTTTTAATTATTTAATTAATTTAATTTGGCATCAAGTTCTGATTTGATCGAGATAAAAATTAAGCAAAAAAATAGTAGTCACTTGATTCGCATTATCTGTCAAATTTTAATTTTTTCCAAAAAATAATTCAAAAGTGGGGTTATTTCTGAAAATATCGAAAAAAGTTATTAGAAAAAGTATTTTTAATTGCAGTTTCTAGCTCACATGCAAAATTTCAGCTGCATAAGATAATTTTGATTTTTTACCTATATTTTGTAAATTGCACCACTTTTGCAAAATAAGACCCAACGCAACCTACATAAAACTTCTTAGTTTTGACAATGCTTTATGCAGATGCATTTTTCTTTAAACTAGCGCCATATTAAATGTGTATTTTTCTACAAAATCAAAATTGGGCTATTAAAATTTGGTAGCATGTGATACAAAGTTTATTTGTTTTTGCCCTGTATAAGGTGACTTCATAAAATAAGTATTTTTGAAAACGTAGTTTGTGTCTGAAAGTAATACACGTTAACGTTATTATGACATAGCTTAATAATAAATTATAATATAGGGGTTTTAAATTAAATCGTTGAAAATAGATAAACTTTACGTTGGTAAACTAAAATTTATTTTCCACTTAAAAAACACTTTACTAAAAACACTGTGTTCTTTTTTGTCTTAATATTAAGGTGTATTACTTTCAGACACAAACTACGTTTTCAAAAATACTTATTTTATGAAGTTACCTTATACAGGGTCAAAAACAAAAATAAACTTTGTATCACATGCTACCAAATGTTAATAGCCCAATTTTGATTTTGTAGAAAACACACACATTTAATATGGCGCAACTTTAAAGAAAATGTATCTGAAATAAAGCCTTGTCAAAACTGAAAAGTTTTATGTAGGTTGCGTTGAGTCTTATTTGGCAAAAGTAATGCAATTTACAAAATATAGGTAAAAAATCAAAATTATCTTATGCAGCTGAAATTTTGCATGTTGGCTAGAAACTGCATTTAAAAAAACTTTTTCTAATAACTTTTTTCGATATTTTCAGAAATAACTCCACTTTTGAATCATTTTTTGGAAAAAATTAAAATTTGACAGATAATGCGAATCACGTGACTACTATTTTTTTTGCTTAATTTTCATCTCGATCGAAGCAGAACTTGATGCCAAAATCAAATATTGAATAAAGCTATTAATAAAAAAAATCCCATATGATGCGGACTTTACTGGTGACATTGTATACAGTGAGGACCAGAAGTCCTGCATAAATTCGATAAAAAATTAGGGATGCATTTTTCGGAAAAATGCTTGAACACGTTTATTTTTATTTTCATTTACGCATCTTTTGACGTGAAAGTTTAGTATACAGGGTGACAAATGTTAAAGATATGACATAATTCGATATTTTTTCTTACGGAACACCCCGTATATTTTTCGATTTTTTAATTCTAATAAACATTCTAAACATATATGATATAGCATATTCTATGCCTAAAGTGAAAGATTATCGAGAAATTTTTCATTGAAAAAAAAAGAATAAGTTATAAAAATATTTATTATAAAGGGGGTATCAAAGATAAAAATATTAAAAATTACTCTAATAAATAATCTAGTAAATGTTCGAACTGTGCTCCATTGACTTCCTGGCAGCAAGCAAGCCGCAATTCAAACTCTTCAAAAATGTTATGTATAATTTCACGGGTTATTAATTAAATTTTATAGCTGATATTATTTTTTAATTGTTAGATACTGTTGGGTTTGTTTGTATACACTTTATGTTTAAGATAGCTCCATATAGAAAAGTCCATTGGAGTTAGGTCCGGCGACCTAGCAGGCCACTCTATTTGCCCCCCTTCGCCCTATCCAACGACCCGGAAATACGTGATTTAAATATTCGCGCACTGCCCTACTAGAGTGTGGAGGCGCGCCATCTTGTTGGAAGTTGGAACCAAACAAAATATCGTTGTTCGCATTTGGAAACAAACGGCATAAGGCGGGGATCAATTCATTTCTTAAAAACACCAAGTGACGTTCACCTGTTAGCGTATACCATCGAAGAAATACTGTCCTATGACTCTGTCGCCCACAATACCCGCCCAAACATTAACAGACTGTTTATACTGGGTGTGAGCTTCAACAGCCCAGTGTGGATTAGTTGAAGACCAGTTGCGACAGTTTTGTCTGTTCATCACCCCATTCAGACAGAAAGTCGACTAGTCAGAAAATATTATCCTACGTGAAAAGAAAATGATCAGTATTGCAAATATTCATTAAAGTTTCGCAAAACTGTAAGCGACGATCTGGATCATCTTCGTTAAGCTCGTGGATTAATTTTATTTTATACGGATGATATTTCTCTATTTTTAAAATTATTTTTACAGATGATTTTCCAATTTCGTTATCAAATGCTAGCTCTTGACTGGGTTTATGTTGATTTTCTTCAATGGATAGATGGATGTTTAATTTTTATCTTCTGAAATTGAAGGCCGACGGGACCTAGGATGATCTCGTACCTGTCCCGTTTCTCTAAATCTCTTCTCGATTCTGCTTACGTTGGATTGATATATCCGAATGTCTTGATATTTTATATTAAATAGTTCACAAACTTCCCTTTGAGTCCTAATACGATCACCACATCCTATCATAATTAAGACATCTATTCTCTGAGTTTCAGTCAATTTAACTATTTTCTTGTGTTAATTTTCAATTTTATTTAGTTAATAGCTGTCAGCTATAAACTGACAATTAATGACAACAAATGTCATGGACTGCTTTCTATTTAAATACATTCTATTATATACATTTCTATTTATATACAGGGTGTTTCAGAATAAGATGCTGATCCTTAACGGTGTGAATCCTTAGGTGATTTTAAAGTTCATATTAATATATATCCTTAACCTATCAACTTTCGAACTACAGGGCGTTAAAGTTTTAAGAAAAAAATCGTTTTTCTATCATAACTTTAAAAACTTTCTAGCTATTTTTAGGAATTTTTCACACATGCCCTCTAAGCATCAATAGCCATTTTTTGGTGTAGAAAAATTTTAAAATTTTTTAACCAGTGGCGTCCTGAAAGGGTTTGCACTAGACATTTTGGAAAAATATTATGTACGCCACTGTTTTTTCTCAAGATAAAAACTATTTTTAAAATACTCATTCATTTTAGGCCAAATTTAATATCTCGCCTTTTTATCGTCCGATAAACAGTTTCCGACAAAAAAAAATAAAAAGCATTAAATGCGCATTCGCTATGTGCCTATGGTTTATTTTTTAACAATAAATTAAAACAGCTAACTTTAAATAACGTGTGAACAAAAACGAAAATAATTTAGATTAGCTATTGAAAGTGGCCACCACTTGCAAAAATGCATGCTTCAGCTGTTCTCTTCATTGAGTCTCGTACCCTTTGAAAAATTCCTGGAGTATTTCTGATAGTGTCAAAACAAACCATAGGCACATAGCGAATGCGCATTTAATGTTTTTATTTTTTTGTCGGAAACTGTTTATCGAACGATAAAAAGGCAAGATAGTAAATTTGGCCTAAAATGAATGAGTATTTTAAAAATAATTTTTATCTTGAGAAAAAGCAGTGGCGTACATAATATTTTTCCAAAATGTCTAGTCCAAACCCTTTCAGGACGCCACTGGTTAATAATTTTTAAAATTTTTCTACACCAAAAAATGGCTATTGATGCTTAGAGGGCATGTGTAAAAAATTGCTAAAAATAGCTAGAAAGTTTTTAAAGTTATGATAGAAAAACGATTTTTTTCTTAAAACTTTAACGCCCTGTAGTTCGAAAGTTGATAGGTTAAGGATATATATTAATATGAACTTTTCTTCTTAAAATCACCTAAGGATTCACACCGTTTAGGATCAGCATCTTATTCTGAAACACCCTGCATAATAAATATTTTTATAACTTGGTATTTTTTTTTCAATCGAAAATTTCTTGATACTCTTTTACTTTAGGCATAGGATATGCTACCAAATATGTTTAGAATGTTTATTAGAATTAAAAAATCGAAAAATATACGGGGTGTTCCATAAGAAAAAATACCGAATTATGTAATTTCTTTAACATGTGTTACCCTGTATACTAAACTTTTACGTCAAAAGATGCGTAAATGAAAATAAAAATCTACGTGTTCAAGCATTTTTCCGAAAAATGCATCCCTAATTTTTATCGAATTTATGCAGGACTTCTGGTCCTCACTGTATAACAACTCAGTATTGATTAAATCCAAGTCCACTACTTACAGATTGATTAAAAAAATTGACACAGCTTACTGATTACATTAAAGTCAGTGATTAAGCCTACTTAGGTGTAGGATTTCGCTTCTATTGAAACAGTAATCATCGAGTATATATTCAGACACGATACCGATATTTACCAATGTAATAAGCCAGATGTATCTCTCCGATTGCATTATATAGTGTATCCCTAATCAATACATGACAGCGTAGTAAGTTCGTATTACGATTAATTAGCATGTAGTACAAGACCCAGCCAATTAGACGGTGGACAACATCGTGATAGTTTCAACTTCAATAATGGACGAAATTCCAGGGATACTCGGAAGTTTGTGCAATTATGGATCCTTGTGTTAAAGCAAATGAAAATTCTTTTACGTAAAATAATTTGGAAATCAAATTAAAAGAATTTTTTTCCGGGTGATCGTTATATCGCTGTGATATAATATTTAGGAATCAATTATACAGTGCGAGGAAAAATTATTTGCATCAAAGAGAGCTTGGATTAAAAAACGTAAGGCTTGGTGTAGATCACAATAATATGGGGACGATATATCTAACCAAATCTAGGGTAAAATTTTGACAAATTCATATTATGACATGATATGAAAAATCTAATGAGTAATAAAATAAGTTGACAAATACAAATTTATTTTTGTTGTTTACAAAATTAACAAAGTAAGAATATACAAAAAGGAAAAGAAAAATAATTACATAAATTGCTGAAATTAGCCACCGCCATGCTAATAAATAGCTCAGATAAATCATTTATTTCCAATAAATTTTGGGTAAACCATTGAGAGTAATTCGTGCCTCTTTCAAAACCTGCGGCTTGTATTTCTTGGAATACTTGCACTTTATAAGGAAATAAATTTAGCTGCTTCTTAAAAATAGTCCTGCATGTTCCATAGGATCTTCCCACTTCTTGGGACAGGCGTCTTATACAATTTGTTGGCGTATTTTGCATTATTTTACGAACGTTTGCAACAAGTTCTTCAGTTCTTACAGATGGTCTTCCTGCTCCTTTTTTGTGTTGTATAGAACCTGTTTCCCTAAACACAGCCACGGTTCTTTTCAGGCAATGATAAAAAGCCCCAGCAATAAAAGCAACGTTAGAAAAATGTTCGTGAAAATCGTCCATGCACAAACCCGGATTGTATTACCACTCACCATTTACTTTAACCCCGTTTCAAAAATACGCTCTAACCGTGAATGTTTTGTGCTGTTCCGTAAAGCCCATTGTGTGAATTGTTCAAGAAATTGGAAAAATTAGCGATGAATCAAATTATTTGTAACGACTGTCAAAGATGACGGAATAACTGATTGATTGTTAATTTAGGTAGCTACTGACACCCAACAGGTATTAAGCTCTACGGCTAAGCATTACGTCCTTAGATGCAAGGCCCTCTTTGATGCAAATAATTTTTGCTCGCACGGTATAACACTATAATTGTATTGCTGTAATACCAGCAATGGTGATACTATATTTAAAAAATGCACCAGTGACATGTAGATTAATGTTATATAGGTTAGGTTAGGTTAGAGTGGCAGACTTCTGAAATTGACAAAACAGTCACACGTGGTCCTATAGGACCGTTGTGGTACCACACATGTTCCGCGGAACCTATTGCATCAGCTTCCTGATGGTTAACGCGATCATAGAAGAATCTTGACAGCTCATTCAAACCAGCCACTGCTGTTAATAAACTTAGTAAGTCGACCTAGTTGCAGGCTGCTCACTTCCTCCAGATCATTAAAAAATGGTTCGCCCAGTGCATTGAACCTTTTTCTCGCGAGGCCGTGGCATTCACACAAGAAATGCTGAATACTTCCCTCCTCTTCCTCATCTCTGCAACTTTTGCAGAACAGAAGTCGTTGGTTGGTATTTGCATACGTTCAGCGTGTCCACCGAACAAGCAATGTCCTTTGATTACGGCAGTGATGTTTCTTAGGTCCTTCCGACTGTGCTGTAATACCGCTGCGGTTTTCCTGTTATCAAGTAGGGGCCACAATTGCCTGGAGATGGTACAAGTTGTAAGCCCTGTCGATCTGCTTTGCGCAAGTTCTTTAGCTGCTCGATCTATCTCTTCTCTGACTGATCCCAGTGGTCTAGCCACAGTATTCTCTGCTAGTTCGACAGACATGCTTGCGCCCTCCCTGGCGAGCGCATCAGCAGTCTCGTTGCCATATATGTTGCTGTGACCAGGAACCCAACACGGGGTAATTCGATGTTGAGCATCAAGTGTGCAGAGATTGTTGCGACAGCGCCTTACTAATTTTGACTTAGTGCGGCTGGAGCAAATTGCCCTTATTGGTTCTTGACTGTCTATATAGATGGCTATCAGGGTGATCCCGCAGGGTACTGACTGCTTTATCCACTGCAAACATTTCTGCCTGGAAAATGCTGCAGTACTCAGGGAGTCCGTATGACCTCTGTTTCTCAATATTATACAGTGACCGGCAAAGAGTTCGCAACATATGGGAAAAATTTTTATTAGCGGAATATTGAAAAATCTTTTTTGGGGGATTGGATGTGCATGTCCCATAACCTTAAAATTGATTTTGACATACGTCACGTGACCAATGGTATGGCGGGAAAGTTGAAAAAACCAATATGAAATCATCATAAATCAGATAAGTTGATGAGATATCGAAAAAATTCTAAGAATAAAAAGTGTTTAGAATTCCATTACAACCTTAAATACAATGTTTGGGATATCTACTTAAAAAAATATAAAATCGAATATTTTTGTAAATATTTTTTTACCGAATTAAAAATTTCCATATTTTTCCTTTCTTAAAGCTTCATTAAAATAAAACTGACATCTGGTGACCACAACTAGAAATATTTTTTTGTTTTTCTGACAATTTGGAGCAATAATTCAAAAAATTCGTTTACACTTGGATACCAGCTGTTGCAATAGTCTATTTCTAATAACCTTATCGATATTTTTTATATCGAAATATTCTATTATGTTAAGAAATCCTTAAATTCATTAATCCAAAGCAAATTTTATTTATAACCGTAAAAAACAATTTAAATTTTTATTAATTTTTAGATTTTTTTAAAGATTTCTGCGAAATTCAAAATTATTTTTTACGGTTATAAATAAAATTTTCTTTGGATTAATGAATTTAAGGATTTCTTAACATAATAGAATATTTCGATATAAAAAATATCGATAAGGTTATTAGAAATAGACTATTGCAACAGCTGGTATCCAAGTGTAAACGAATTTTTTGAATTATTGCTCCAAATTGTCAGAAAAACAAAAGAATATTTCTAGTTGTGGTCACCAGATGTCAGTTTTACTTTAATGAAGCTTTAAGAAAGGAAAAATATGGAAATTTTTAATTCGGTAAAAAAATATTTACAAAAATATTCGATTTTATGTTTTTTTAAGTAGATATCCCAAACATTGTATTTAAGGTTCTAATGGAATTCTAAACACTTTTTTATTCTTGGAATTTTTTCGATATCTCATCAACTTATCTGATTTATGATGATTTCATATTGGTTTTTTCACCTTTCCCGCCATACCATTGGTCACGTGACGTATGTCAAAATCGATTTTAAGGTTATGGGACATGCACATCCAATCCCCCAAAAAAGATTTTTCAATATTCTGCTAATAAAAATTTTTCCCATATGTTGCGAACTCTTTGCCGGTGACTGTATAACTGTGATCTCTTTAAAACCTATAATATAAATACCGTGTGAGTTTGTAACCTGGCATAAATATAGTAAATCCAGTACAGTTTTTTAAGTTGTCTATTTTATAAAAAAAAATATTTATACAGTGTGTCCCAAATTAGAGATATGACGATATCGATTACTTTTTTAAGCAATCCTAGATTTTATTGACTATTTTTGAAGTGAATATTAAGTTATACATAAGAACTAAAGAACCCCGCACTGCTCTTATGAAAAATGGCCCTAGGTTAAATTTCCTAAATTTTTAGTATGTTGTAGAGAATGTCACTCTGATTAAAAGTATTCATGGCCACAATACATGGTCCAAGATGGAAAATATCAATTTTCAATACAATATATTTTTGTAGTTTATAATATTAATTTGTTTTATTTTTCTTGATTTTTGTTGACCTCTCGTAGATAGGATGGAATACTATAAAAATAGTATAACGTTTTTTATTATGTATCGTTGAGTGACGAAAATTATTTAATATTTTTTGTTAAATCATTGTATTTTCGGCATTAAATTAAATGTTAACAAAGTAATACTGTAGATGACGTTAGCTTGGAGCAAGCTATCAGAATTTATATTATTTATATTTATACATTTAAATTAAAATATTTTAACTGTACTTTTTAAATTGTTTATAAGGTAACCGATCCTGTTTTTATATATTTTGTGCTTATTGTAATTAGCAGTGGCGCAGCCAGAATTTTGAATTAGGGGGGTTTTCAAAAAAAAGAACAGGATTTCAAAATTTTAAAAACTAAAATTAAACCAGGCTCGAAAATTTTTGAAACCAAAAAAAATAATAGTAGTATGAAACTCATTGGAAAAGGAAGAGAATATAACAAAAATGAAAGGAAAAATAATTTACGAGCGATTCGAGGTCGGGAAGTGGAAGGGGGTGATTTATCTCGATTTCCGGCAAAACTACAAGTCCTATGGAAAAACGTTAAATAGCAAAGTTGTAGGTAATAAAAAGATTTACAACTTTTGTATTTACACTTTTTTCACATAACCTCAAAATTTATCTGAAAAATTTAAATAACCAAGTTTTTGGTTTTTTATTTTTATCTTTTACAACAAAATTTTTTTTCACGAAATATGGTGAAAACTTACCTTTTTATGTCCCAAACACACTGTAATTTTTTTGATTTAAAATATTTATTTTTTCACCTTATTTTGACTTAATATCGAAAATGCACCCTAATTTTCAATCAAAAATTCTTACGTCAAAATGTCTGCTTTTTAAAAAAAGTCGGTGAGCTTTTCGTTCGTTGAAATCTCTGCTTTCTGATGGTGTAAAAAAATATACAATACTATGGTAAATGTTCTCAAAAAATGCAAAGAAACGAAAAAAACTCGAATCCGAATTTTTTTTTTAAATTATTATGTACAATTTTGAGCTATTTATTAAAATTTAAACTTTAATTACTCGAAAAACGTAAAATTCCATGTTACATTGATAAACAAAAAAATTACAAATCCATAAAACATAAAGATCGCAAAAAATATGCGAAAATAGTTGTTCTAAATATAATTATTAAAGGTAGGATTTAAAGGAGATTTCATCACTGCTGACGACAGCACACTTATCTCATCTTTTACTTTGAAACCTCAAACATCGGCTACTGACGCACATCTTCGCAGACAACATGAGGTATCACGCCTCAATAAAGACCTGGAAGAAATTTTGTCTTGGGGTGACAGTAACCAAGTCGAATTTAACGCTCAAAAAACCCAGGCTGCAGTTTTCTCTAAGAAGGTCAACATTGCAGAACCCGATATCGTTATGGCAGGACACGCAATTCCACTGACTTCGTCTATTAATTTGCTGGGTGTCAACCTGGGAGGAAATATGTCTTGGCATAATCACGTAGTGGCAATCGCCAGGGCAGCTTCTCAGAAGCTCGGTATACTTTTCCGTACCAAAAAGTTGTATACACCTCAACAACTTTTGACACTTTATAAAGCCCAGATTCGACCATCACTGGAATACTGCTCTCATATCTGGAGTTCTGCACCGAAGCATACCCTTCGGTTGTTGGATTCCATCCAAAGGAGAGCCGTTCGTCTAATCGGCGACCACGAGCTGACTAAGAACCTCGACAGCTTAGAACATCGAAGACAGGTTGGTGATTTGACTCTCTTCTACAGATATTTTCATGGCAAGTGTTCGACAGATATTGCCCGCTCGATTCCACCTAGAGTAATGCATAGCAGAAACACACGACGAACCACTGCCGCCCATCCCTATGTGGTTCAACTTAGTACACCCCGAACATCATTGTTTCAGAACTCTTTCATTTGGAGGACGTCATCTTTGTGGAACGGCCTTTCTGAGACCGTGTTTCCAACCGAATATAACCTCCAACGATTCAAGAAAAACGTGAATCGCTTTCTTCGCACACGCACCGCTCCCAGAGCGCCTTAAAGGATTTTCCTATAGTGCTTGTGCTCGATCATAAAAAAAAAAAAAAAAAAAAAAAAAAAATCACATTTACTATAGTAATGTATACTTTTTTACACCATCAGAAAGTAGAGATTTCAACGAACAAGAAGCCCACCGACTTTTTTAAAAAAGCAGATATTTTGACGTGAGAATTTTCGATTGAAAATTAGGGTGCTTTTTCGGTATTAAGTCAAAATAAGGTGAAAAAATAAATATTTTAAATTAAAAAATTACCGTATGTTTGGGACATAAAAAGGTAAGTTTTCACCAAATTTCGTGAAAAAAATTTTTTTTTTGTAAAAGATAAAAATAAAAAACCAAAAACTTAGTTATTTAAATTTTTCACATAAATTTTGAGTTTATGTGAAAAAAGTGTTAATACAAAAAAGTTCTTTCTTTCTTTTTATTACCTACAACTTTGCGATTTAACGTTTTTCCATAGGACTTGTAGTTTTGCCGGAAATCGAGATAAATCGTTTTCTACCCTTAAAAACTCACCCCCTTCCACTTCCCGACCTCAGATCGCCCGTAAATTATTTTTTCTTTCATTTTTGTGATATTCTCTTTCTTTTCCAATGGGGTTCATCCTACTATTCTTTTTTTTCACTTTTATCCATTTTCAAAGGCTTCAGCCCTGGTCTAAACCGTAAAAAACATCTTAGTCTGGGCGTCTGGGGGGTTAACCCCTAAACCCCCCCCCCCTCGCTGCGCCACTGGTAATTAGGTACTTTTGTTATTTAGGTCTGATGATGCCGATAAGGCGAAACATTTCACCTTAACCTAACTTGGGCACTCAAATAAAGGTTTACGTGAGACCGTGACTTTGCGTCTTTTTTACAATTCAATTATAATAATATTAGTGGTGATAGATGGGGTTTCTACTTCACTCCTCCTCCCTGGCTTCTACGCATGCGCCAGTAGCAGTGCGTTGCTGTTTTTGAGGTGTTTTTTACTATTTTTGAGCCGTATTTTTTGGGCTGTTCATCAGCTATTTTTAAAGCTGTTTTTACTATTTTTGAGCTTTATTTTGCTGTTTTTGTTAAACAAATCAAAAACAGTTTAAGCAGTAAAAAACAGTTCAAAAACAGAAAATAAAAACAGCTAAAAAAAAACAAAAAACAGCTTAAAAACCGGAAGAAATAAAAAAAAAGCTCAAAAGTCGCTACGCACTGATGGAGCATGCGCAGAGACCAGGGAGGAGGAGTGGCGTGGAAAACTCCATTTATTACTACTTATATCAAAAACAAATGTTTATCTAAAATTTAGTGTGCATACTTTATTTTCCTTGATAATGCTATGTGACTTTATATTGACTTTTTTAATATCTACAGCCGTTTAATAATAAATCATTACTATTTATCACCCATATATTGGTAATGCTTCTTCGAAAAGGATATGCATTATTAAATAGTGTAGCTCCACAAAAATATATTTTTTTGTGTAAGGACAGATATATTACCAAGAACAAACTCGCAATATATGTATAATTTATGGCCTTAGACACAAGTATAATCAACTATTTTCCGCGTTTTAAAGGAAATGGCTATCCCAGGAAATGTAAGCCGAGTGGGATGGTCCCAGGAAGCAAAAAATGTTTCTTCTGCTTTTTGCTTCGGTGGGTGTATGGGTAAAAACACCCAATTCCTACAGCAAAAATAAAATAAAACGTTAGTTGAGTTTCTTTTACGCGATATTTTAGCGTATTTTATTAAAACAGACAGCGTTTTTTAAAATTTAAAATATTTATTTTCTTTGGGAAAACTTTACTATATATGAGATGAGGCCAGTAAATTTTTTATGGGATGTTGAGAAATTATTAGAAGTCGTATACGAGTATAAACAGTTATTAGAATTTATTGATGCCAAAAAATTTTTGTTTCCGTTCAAGCTGGTTTTCGAAAAGGGTACTCGACAGACAGCCATTTAATGTGTGATTAAGACGTGGAAGAAAACCATTGATCAAGGGGAAAATGTTATAGCTGTATTTTTGGATTTTAAGCGGGCATTCGAAACAATTAACGGCTTGATTATTGAGTAAATTGTATCAGTATGGTATTCGCGGAAACGTTTATAAATGGTTTAAAAATTATTTAAGTAACAGGTCACAAAAAACACAAAAATCAAAAACATATTCAAATAAAAAAATTAATAATATAGGAGTTCCTCAAGGAAGTATACTAGGTCCAATATTATTTATTTTATACATCAACGATATGCCTTTAGTTTTAAAAATGTGTAAGTTACAAATGTTTGCTGACGACACCTTAATTTACATTAATGTTTTAAATCTTTTGATGGTCTAAATTCTGAGATAAATATATTATTAAATTGGTTGAAAGTAAAAAAATTAAAATTAAATATTTCAAAAACTGTATGTATGGTTACGGGTAATAATTTAAATTGTCAAAATATAAATGTTGTAATTGATGGTAAAAAATTGGAATTAGTAAACAATTTTAAATATTTAGGGATAATCATTGATTCAAAATTAAAATTTTTCAATTTATTTTAAAATTATCATATCGAAGATTGCCGGAAAAGTAGGTTATTTTAAAAGAATCAGTTCTAATTAAAGTTTGTTTTCTAAAAAAACTGTATTTAATACTATAATATTACCACATTTTCTTTATTGTTCTTCCATTTTATATTGTGCTAGTGAGGAAATATTTGATAAATTACAAATTTTACAAAATAAGGCAATTTATTTATTATTATTTTAAATTGTGACAAATATACAAAAATTAATTTTATGTTGAAGAATTTAGATTGGTTGAATGTCAGAAATTTAATTTTTTATTTAGTGTGTATCTTTATACATAAAATTAAAAATAATTTATTGCCTGATTGTTTAAAAAAATTTTGTTCTTTTAATTATGACCATCATATAATTATAAAATAAGAACTAATCAAAATTTTATGTGTAAAGAGTGTTTAAAACATTAGCTTATAAATCTATTTTTTGTAAAGGCTTGATAGAATATAATAATTTGGAAAATTCTATTAAATCTCAAAAATCATTAAAACTGTTTAAAAAAACTTTATATTTACATTTAATTAAAAAACAAAATGGGACGTAATATTTGATACAATTTACAAAATGTTTAACTTTTCTGTCTGTTTTTGTTAAAAGAAGGTTGCGTTTTAAAATTTAAAAATAAATCCTTGAAAACATGTTAAAAATGTATTAAAAAATATTTAATTGTAGCTTTTTGCTCAATAAAATAGGTTACTACTACTACTTACTTTTAAATAATTCAATACAACAATAATTACAGGAAATCATCATTTAATATTGTTGTTTTAAGTACCTACCCATATTACTGAAAATTCTATTAAGAAACGGGAAACATTTATTAACCAGGAATTTCCTCTACTTTAGGGAAAGTTAAAATCCCTCTGGGAAAATTAGTCTTATTAGGACTTTGAGGAACAGTCGTTGGGGGAAATTCAGGATAGTACAAAATATTTAGCAGTGTTTGCAGAGCATGTAGCAGGTGTAAATTAATTTTTAAATTGTAATATTTTATGCGTGCACTACATAATTAAAGTAAGTATAGTCTAAGCCCAGTATAATATATTTTTATAAAAATTTTTTAACTATTTTACTACCAGAAGTTTAACATTAATTTAATAGCTATTTACCTAACAATTGCGGAAAATGAACTTTTCCGCACGAGTCTGCCGTTCACCGAACGACGGTTAGCGGAGTTCGGTTAAGCAGCCGAGTGCAGGGAAAACATTTTCCGCACGTGTCAGGTACAATAGTTTTTCTACAGACTTGCGGAAATAGGTAAAACATATTTCAAAGAAATTTAATAATTTTTAATTAACTATAACAATCACCTCATATGTAACAGTAACTAATTTTGAGAAAAAAAGTAATAACTACAAGTTATAAGTAATTGATATATTATTGATTTTGACATAATCGTGCCGAAAAATTTTTCCGCACTAGTGTGGAAAAACCAATTTTCCGCACGGATTTTTGACATAATCGTGCCGAAAAATTTTTCCGCACTAGTGTGGAAAAATATTTTTTTAACACGCTTTTATTAGCTTCACCTGTATGTTTGTTTGTATGTATGTATGTATGTTTGTAACCGACTTCTTTGAACCCGATTTTGACCCACTTTAAACGGTCAGATTTAATTTAAATTTTGTAGACTTATCAAGAACCGCTGACAATACAATAATTTGATACAAATCCGAACAAACCCGATTTTGACCCACTTTAAACGGTCAGATTTAATTTAAATTTTGTAGACTTATCAAGAACCGCTGACAATACAATAATCTACATGCAAAAAATTATCCTGTCAAATTTTGACAGCTGTCAAGTATAAAACGAAGAAGTGATTTTGACGAAACAAATTATTGGGTCGTATAGAATTAGATGCGGAGACTTCGGAAAAAATAAGCAAAAAATTCTCCTGTCAAAATCTGACAGCTGTCAATATGTCAAATCGTTTAAAAAAATGATATTAATGAAAAAACTATGAGGTCGTATGTATATTGACGGTGGAAAAAATACGCAAAAAATTCTCTTGTCAAAATTTGACACTTGTCAATATGTCAGAATTATTACAATAACCGATAGTAATGAAACAAACATGGGGTCGTATAGATATTGTCGCTAAGAATAGAGAAAAATGAAAAAAAAAATTCTACCCGTCAAAATAAAATTTTGACAAAATTTAAAAAAATAAATTTTTGTTGTTTGTTCGAGTTTGTATGTATGTTTGTTTGTAACCGACTTCTTTAAACCCGATTTTGACCCACTTTAAACGGTCAGATTTAATTTAAATTTTGTCCTATTCAGGTTAATACTAGATAAATAAAGTAACTACAGGACTATTTATACTAGCTAGGTGCACTGAAGCATAACTGAGGTGGGTGCAGTCATGCGTTCAATTGGCACGCGATCTTATCCTAAGATTACATCTATCTAACAAAGGTTTCCAGATATTTCTTATTTCTAATGATGGTTTACTAAAGCAGCCTGGGTTCTGGTGAATAGCAGCAACTTCCTTTAACTTTCTTTTTCTCCAGTGTGGTTCATTATGTAGGATTTCAGCTTCTGACCACATGATATGGTGACCATATCATGTGGTCACCTGAAGACGACTGGAGATACTTAGTAGTTGAAACGTTGTGAAAATTGATAAGGACAATGGAAGTCCAAAATTCTTTTATCATTCAAGAAACATCATTGTCTCCAACCTTCAAACAGTGAGTGAAAATAATGTTCACAAAGACCATTCAACATCAGAATTGCTAGCGGAAGAGTCCAGATTGACGCAGCACCGACGCATATAGGAGAACGGAAATCAATGGTTGGAATTTTGGCTGAAACATTCCCTTGTACAGTTTGGTGCAAGAGAGACGCGAGACTTACCACACACGAGGTGACGATGAACAGAGAAGAACATACAGAGTAGTACCTGTTCGGTGGTGCCTCAAGGCTGATCAACGGTGGATAGGTAAATTCCGTAAACCGTCATTCCCCACATTTAAGGTGAGGGGTCAGTACTTAGAAATTACTCACTATTACTTATCTGAGTTATCTCAGACCCGTGGCTCTTATCTCAGAATCGTTGTCCTATGCGCGTCGGTTCTTCGTCAATTTGGGCTTTGCCGCTGGCAATTCTAATGTTGAATGGTCTTTGTGAATAAAACAGATTCCTCCAGTGTTCCTTAGCCTGCTTTGTAGCAAGTTTCAAATAGAGTAGAGAACCGCTGACAATACTATAATTTACTAATCTAGCTCAATCTACTTAAAAAAATGTTTTAAAATAAGTCTTGAAATTCTTAATATAGGCAAAAAATAATAATGACCAATAAACATTAGCATTATTGTGAAAAAAGCGTGGGTCGCTTTGTGCTATATTTTTCGTATATCGAGCAGCCCACGCTTTTTCACAATAATACTAATGTTTGTCGTTTATTATTATTTTCTGCCTACATTAAGAATTTCGAGAATTATTTTAAACTAAATTTATTTTCCGCTTTTTAGTTTGATTAATTAAAGCGTGTTTTTTAGTTTTTTAAGCTATATTTATTTCTCTAAAATGCTTAAACTCAGTTGATGGAGAGCTATAAAAATATGACACCGACACTTATTTGCATTATTAAATATAAAGTCCTCTCAAAGGATATGCGACCTTTGTCTTACTGCTTCATTTGCAAGGCTTTTGCAAGCTTCTCTTGCAAGGAAATTACAAAAATAATTATTTTAACGAAAAATATTATTGGCTAGCAGACTTTAAAGGGTGAAAATACCTGCATTTTGCATTGAAGTACACAGGGATGCCAAAAACAATGGACTCCCTGGGACCGAGTAGACATTGACAGCTGTTTCGTCCTTGTTAGGAACTACTTTATCAGAATGCCACAGCCCGAAGCAACTCCGCTGATAACTCTGCAGCGCATTTAAACACTTCCTAATAAAATAGCAAGTATAAGCCGCAACGCCATCACGTTGAAATCAACAACAATGCAAAATACAGGTACAATGAAGTGTGGTTGGGAAAGGACTAAAAAAAAAACGGCGCAAAAACACTCCAGTATAGGGTACGATATTTCGTACTTCTCCACATCAGTCTGCTTGATTGCCAAATACAGATATATATTGCACTAGAAGTACCCACCAGGGTACGTGCTATCCGTTACAACGCCCTGTCTAACAAAAGTAGAGTAGTACCTATATGAAAGAAAGAAAAAACTAAAAGTCTCCTCCACAAAATTTAATGAATATAGGGTTCTCTACATGTTTCGAACGTAGAAACGTTCATCTTTAGGAGACAGAAAAAATGTATATTGTGCTGATGGTATTAGCCGAAGAGAAAATGAAAAAAAACCTTAATGGAGCTTTTATGGCATTAAAAATTTGAAATGTAGAAGTGACGTATTTATATAAAAAAGCTGGGGAGGGTTAAAATATGCTGAGCATGTGATAAAGGAAGTCTAAAAAACCAAATGAAATGAGGAAGAAGAAAAAGGCCTTCTAAAGAGAAGGTGTCCAGAATTTTTTAATTATTTATATAAAAATATTTGTAGAATTATTGATATGTCTGTTATAAGACAGTATAAAGATGAGAATTGTTATTTGTAGAAGTCATGTCGAAAATATTTTTGAAGAGTGGTTTTTGGGGTACTGGGGGTTAAAGCCCAGTAACCCCTCTAGAGATTAATTTAAATTGGAAATGCAATCACACATTTTAGAAAATAAAAATAAATTTTTTTTCTTTTAACCCAGATATGCCTGAATTATATTTTTTTTTGAAAATTAAAAAAAAAACTAGGTAATATGTTTAGTTCAAGGCTAAATATTACCAAAAAAATATTCAAAAAAATATTTGAATTTTGTTTTTCTGAAAAACCAATGTCCTTTTAAAAGGACAATAGGCATACCAGACTACTAAAATAAAAAATAATATCTATAATAATTTTAAAACATTTTATTACTAAACGTAAAAAAACTGAGTTATAGTGTTAGTATAAAAAATACGTAACCCCTAGTTACAGAAAAAAGATCTACAGTTAGCATAAGACCTATTCTAATTTATTGTGATATGTTACAAAACACTCAACATGTAAAGCCACATCACATTTTATACATTTTCTTTGAACTTTTTTATGGCAAACTCTACAACGTGTTTATTTTGGTTGGGATACAATGTTGTTGGATCCGTTATCTATTCGTGATTCTAAATGTTCAAACGAATTAGGCCTGCCTCGTTTTTTCCCACTATTTTTGTATTTTTCCAGCAACGTCTCCACTACTGTCCTTCGAAAATTCAAATGATCCATTTTCCATCTTGGTGTTTATGTAGCTGCCAGGCCTTTTGTTCAGCAGCGTCAAGACAATACATAATAATAGGAAAATACCACTTTTTCCTTTATACATAGCTGGCCACAGGACATCTGGTAAGGATACATCTGTCTCAGGCCATATGTAGCTTTTCTTTACTGCTTTAAAAATACCTAAAGGGATGTCATCTTCTTCATCTCTATTTCTGTCAAGTTTTCTCCACTGGGAGCATTCAAATTAGTTCCAGCGGCAGTTGCGATAGCTAAATTTTCATCTTCACTAATGCCTGTACCTTTGATGAAAGTTTCTGCGGGAGCCAAGAGCTGAGAACCGGCCAAGTTGTTTATATTTACATAATCCTCGTCTTCGGAATCTTCATCTGTCAAATCTTCGACTGAATTTATAGGAGGCAACACGGCAATATTTATTTCAGGTATTCAAGGTAATAAAAGTAGTAATCTTCTTCTAGACTTCGTAAAGTTCATTTAACTTCAAACCCCTAAAAATAAGAAAAATACACTCTAATGCCTATTGTCCTTTTAAAAGGACACTAAAAATTATTGGGCTAAATACATATGTTTTTTTTTATCATAACCTCAGTTTTTCATAAAAACCCAAAGGTGTAACCATTTGACCTAACAAACATGTAAAAAAAATAAATCTTTGCAAGTTAGCACTTACCCTACTAGCTTTAAATCAATAGGCTCCGTCATTTTCTAAAAATCACAAACTTTAAAATATTCTAATTCACTTCAAAAAACGTTATAACACCAAGTAGGATCATAAGACATGTGATTTGGAATGTTCTTAAATAATGTTAGTACTGCCATCTTTTGTTGATAAGCTTTATTAGTCAATAAAGCTATTAAAAAAATCCGTTAAAAAATGTCCTTTTAAAAGGACAATAGGCATATCTGGGTTAAGTTCATGTCTACGTGTAGCGGAGAGTGAATGAAAGACCACTATTCAAAAATATTTTTGACATCATGACTTCTACAAATGACAATAATTATCATCTTTACACTGTTTTACAGGCATATCAATAATTCTACAAACATTTTTATATAAATAATTAAAAAATCCTCGACACCTTCTCTTTAGAAGGCCTTTTCTTCTTCCTCATTTCATTTGGTTGTTTAGACATCCTTTATCACATGCTTGGCATGTTTTAACTCTCCTTAACTTTTTTATATATGTCACTTCTACATTTCAAATTTTTAATGCCATAAAAGCACTATTTAAATTTTCTGTCTCCTGATGATGAACGTTTCTACGTTCGAAACATGTAGAGACCCCTAAAGAATTTCTATATTCATTAAATTTTGTGAAAGACGGCTTTCAGATTTATCTTTCTTTCCTATACTTTCAACTTCACTTTAAGCATGGACTACTACTTCTTCAAATTAAAAAGAAGAGTATCGCGACTTTAAAGTGTGAAAATACCTGCATTTTGCCTTAACGTACACAGGGATGTCAAAAACAATCGATTCCTGGGGCCGAGTAGACATTGACAGCTGTTTCGTCCTTTTTAGGAACTCATTAGAATGCCACAACCCGAAGCAACTCCACTGATAACAGTGCAGCGTATTTAAACCCTGCTTAATAAAATAGCACGTAGAAAATAATGATTCGTCAATCGATTTCTCCAATGACATTTACCATAATGAGTATAGGAGAAATTTCATTGCAACAAAAGTTGCAAATTTGTATGCAGCATTAGGTTAACATCGTCTACCTGAAATCGAATTTACACGCTCAGCTCTCTATATAACGTTTATCTCTTAAATGCTTTAGGCTGAACATTATAAACTCCATATTTCAATTACGCAGATGACTCTATCAGTCCTCGGAGAATTAGATTTTGAAGCTAACTTCATATTGCGGCTCTACCCTTTGGACAACATAAAACGATAACCTACGAGCGAACACCATTTTATACAGTGTCCGCAAGAAAGTCCGCATCAAATGGGATTTTTTTTATTATTAGGTGTAGGTAAAAATTGAAAAAGCAGTTAGTTTTTGCTTACCTAAAAACCAAAAATGACGTATACTGAAGCAGCTGCACGACTTGCTTTACCTGTCAAATTTGACATTTTTAATAAAATAGGTTCAAAAATGCCCTTATTTATAAAAATATCGAAAAACTTTATTCGAGAAAGTTGTTTATTTAGGCATTTTTAGCCTCTGTACGAAATTTTGACAGTCTAATACAATTTTTATTTTTTGTCAGATTCTTGAAAATTTTGATCAACCCTCGTAGATTAACTTTTATGCATCGATGTAAAACCATTTGCCTTTACTTCATTTGTAATCTCAATGCAATTTTGTGTAAAATTTTTGTTTCCAATTATTTATTTTGCTTCAAAAACTGAAATTGATATTGATCAGTATGTAATGTTTGATGCAAAGTTTATCTAATTACATCAGTTTTGTCAAAACCGACGTTTCTCATTTTTCATAAGTTAGTAAACAGATGTACAAAAAAAATATTAGGAAGCTTTCGTCGAAATTTTACTTATTTATTATTATTAAATTAATTATATTAAACTATATTTTTGTTGAATAAAATGTTTCGAGCGATTAATATTTATTCTTTTTGATCCAATATTAATTAGGTAAAATTTCAACGAAAGCTTTCTAATATTTTCTTTTTGTAGATCTGTTTACTAACTTAAGAAAAATGAGAAACGTCGGTTTTGGTTTTGACAAAACTGATGTAATTAGATAAACTTTGCATCAAACATTACATACTGATCAATAACAATTTCAGTTTTTGAAGCAAAATAAATAATTGTAAACAAAAATTTTACACAAAATCGCATTAAGATTACAAATGAAGTAAAGGCAAATGGTTTTACATCGATGTATAAAAGTTAATCTGCGAGGGTTGATCAAAATTTTCAAGAATCTGGCAAAAAATAAAAATTGTATTAGACTGTCAAAATTTCGTACAGAGGCTAAAGATGCCTAAATAAACAACTTTCTTGAATAAAGTTTTTGGATATTTTAATAAATAATGTCATTTTTGAACCTATTTTATTAAAAATGTCAAATTTGACAAGTCACGGAAGTCGTGCAACTGCATCAGTATACGTCATTTTTGGTTTTTAGGTAAGCAAAAACTAACTGCTTTTTCAATTTTTACCTATACCTAATAATAAAAAAAATTGATGCGGACTTTCTTGCGGACTTTCTTGCGGACACTGTATAAGAACAAGTTTATCTCAATTATAATAGATTTATTGTTAATATTTAAAAAATAACAGATGATATTATTTTGATTGCCTATGTATTTTTTCGTTTTATGATTTCTCTAAAGAGAACTGTGAAAAGATATAGGTACCTGTTTATGTCCATTTTTATATTTCGTTCATGTCATTCTTGATTAAAATAATAAAATTATTTATTTTCTTGTAGCTCACCAAACATTTTAAAATATTTCAAAAAGTAGAAGGTTTAGGTGCATGACAAATTTAACATAAATAAAGGCATTAAAAAAAACACCTTCTCTATTAAAAAATACAGGGTGAACCATTTAAAAAAATGGAAATATTGCATATTTAAATTGGCGAGATTTGCAAAGACTGTATACGAGCACTGCATGTGCAATAATGTGCATAATAAATAGAACAACTAGTGATAATATGGTTACATATTATGTACTTTAGGGTACTTATGGTAAAAGTTCTATTTAATTCTATTGATTACATAGACAACTATGATTGTTTTAAAACAATATAATTTTTAAAATACGAAAAAATAATTAATTACTTGGCAACGTCGCAATCAAATTTAAAAAAGTAAATATAATTGTAGAGGTTCTTTCTAGCGGAATCAGAAAGAAAAAAAATATTTAGGGTGTTTCATTAAAACATTTTTTTGTGTAGTTCCAATTTTTTGCGCCATCCTGTATATTATTATCATAAAATATTTTTACGTTACGCTCCATTGTTAATCCTATAACTTTTATATAAATTTTTTTATAAAAAGTAGGGTAATCGCGCCCGTATAAATTATATCAATTATACAACGAAAATATTCTTGGCTAGCGGACTTTAAAGTGTAAAAAGACCTGCATGTTGCATTGAAGTCAAATCAAATCAAATCAAAATATGCTTTATTGTTTTGAAGAACAATCATTCTTATTAACAAAGCTAAAAATAAACACAAGTAATATACTACGAATACATAAATTAAAAGAAATAAAAATAATTATTTTCTTCTTAAAGTATCATTGTCAAAAATATAATATGTAAATAGGAAAACTACAAACATAGTAAACAAGACAGAGATAAACTCAACAAAACAAGACGACGAAATGCTTGCCGGAAATACTCAGTTAAAAGGTTTCGTTGTAATACTCGACCACCTCGTAATAGGCTCTTCCCACCAGTAGTTCCTTTGTAGTTCTTTTAAAAAATTGTAGGGTAGGTATGTTTCTTATTTCCTCAGGAAGATGGTAATAGTATATTAAAGTACACGTTTCATAAGAAGCGGTTTTAGCGCACGCGTGTATTTTAAAAAACGAGCCACAGAGTGGCAAGTTTTCTTATTGACACGTGCGCTAAAACGCCTTATGAAACATGTGCTATATAAATTTTTTTCTATTTCACCTTTTATAATCAAGAAAAATACATGTTAAAAAGAAAATAAATCCTTCAAATTTTGTTAATTTGTATGTCTAGATTTCATGTTGGTAATACTATTTTTTATCATAGTAGCCTCTGGACAACAAAAATTATTTTGCAAACTGTAATTTTTTGATTTATTGACCCATTTTCACCATGAGATTCTAAAGTTCTTTTAGCGATATGAGATTTGAAATTGGACGGAATACGTTGTGTGATCCTTGTACATTTGGTACATATACAGAGCGTTCGAAAATTCGGGAGATTTTGCTACTTTTTTTCGAATTTCAAAAGACGTGATTTTACGTCACGGCATTGCAATTTAGTATAGGGAAGATGGAAAATTCAAATAAAGTTGAGGTTAAAATCGACATTGGAAGGTTAGTAGATTGAATTTTGGATAGGATTTGGCAGAAAATGATAGCTTGAAGAATCTACAAAAGATTGATTTATAGATTTATGCAACCAACATGCATGACTGTTATCCACACAGAATAAAAAAGTAAGTTATCAAGCTATTTTTCCTCTGCGAAAAATGAGTTTTCTCGTAAATCACAAAGGCCGCGCAAGTCAATGAAATATAACATTTAAATGTTACCAACATCAAATAAAGAAAAAACGCGTATCGAAATAGCTTCATTACGATACGCAAATGCGTATCGTACTGAGCTTATTATGAACGTGAAATAGAAAAAACAATTTTCTAATAAGGGCAGAAGACGGTATGGGCAGGTACAGGTTTTTTGATCTTCTAGTATCATGAGAGTGGGCAGGCACCGGCAAAGTATCCCTATGCTTGTATATCATGCAGATAGTTTCAAGAATAAACAGGCATGGCAAGGTTAAAATTTTCTTAGATATAAATAACGGTCTGCATGACTCTCTGCCATACACACCACAAAGACATCTTACAGCACGCTTTTGCAGAATAAACACTGAGTTCAACAGATGGTTACACGTATTCCTCCAGAACACAATTCCATATCGCAAGTGAGACTCCACCAGTAAATGGTAGACACTCTTAGCCAAGGTGGCTCCAACCTCCGTCGATGTTAATCGCACTGCGTAGCATCCCGAAGCCACTTTGCGAGCTAGTCCCAAGATATAAGAGTCAAACCTCAGACAGTCATCAATTAAAAGTCCCAAAAACGTGGTGTTAGCTTGTTTTGATAGTGGAGCTCCTCCAAGATACAAACCACCCATATCACATCGAAAACCCACAATGTTGGTCTTGTCAAAGTTTAGGGTCAATAGGTTAGCATCACACTGTTGTATCTTAGAAAGATCAGACGAAACCTTGATCTTTAATATATTGGGATTTGAGTAGACATTGACAGCTGTTTCGTCCTTGTTAGGAACTCATCAGAATGTCACAACCCGAAGAAACTCCACCGATAACACTGCAGCGCATTTAAACCCTGCTTAATAAAATAGCAAGTAGTAGATAAGCCGCAACGCATTTATTAAGCAGGGTTTAATAGTGCTGCAGTGTTATCGGTGGAGTTGCTTCGACGAAACAGCTGTTAATGTCTACTCGGTCCCAGGAAGTCAATTGTTTTTGGCATCTCTGTATAGTTCAATGCAAAATGCAGGTCTTTTCACAGTTTAAAGACCGTTAGCTGGGAATATTTTCGTTGATACCGTGCGAGCAAAAATTATTTCCATCAAAGAAGGGCTTGGATTAAAAAACGTAGGGCTTGGTTTAGATCACAATGATATGGAGACGATATATCTAACCAAATCTAGGTTAAAATTTTGTCAAATTCATATTATAACATGATATGCCAAACCAATAAGTAATAAAATAAGTGGAAAAATACAAATTTATTTTTGTTGTTTACAAAATTAACAAAGTAAGAATATACACAAACAAAAAGAAAAACCATTACATAAATTGCTTAAATTGGCCACCGCCATGCTCCAAGCATAAATTCACATGTCTCTTTATATTTTCGAAAGTGTTGACCAGCATCTCTGGACAACATTCTTGGATAATCCTTTCTTGTAATTATTTCAAATTTGCAACTGGTATTTCAAAAATAGTGTTCTTTAAATGAGGAAACACGAAGTAATCCATAACCGTTAAACAAGGTAATCTAGGTGGGAATTCAATGTCTGATCGAAAACTGATCAATCTGTCGTCGAAAAAATTGCGTAAGTAGTTAATATTTTCGGCGGCTGTATGGACGGTTGCACCGTCCTGTTGAAAATATTTAAAACGTAGTTCGTCGTTAAGTAATTGCTCTACAAATGAATTTAAAATATTGTCTCTATACAGCTGTGCTGCAACTGTGTCATGGAAAAAAATAGGACCAACAATTCTTCTTCGGGAAACAGCTAACCAGATACCAATTTTTTGAGAATGCAATGTAGACTCTACAAAAAACGGGGATTTTCACTACTCCGCATGCATTTATTCTGAGAATTCACATAACCGGAGAGGTGGGACCAGGCTTCATTCCAAAAAAATATCAGGTCTAATAAATCATTTCTTTCCAATACATTTTGGGTAAACCATTGAGAGTAATTACTGCGTTTTTCAAAATTTGCGGCTTGTATTTCTTGGAATACTTGCACTTTATAAGGAAATAAATTTAGCTGCTTTTTAAGAATAGGCCTGCATGTTCCCTAAGATCTTCCCACTTTTTGGGACAGGAGTCTTATACAAATTGTTGGCGTATTTTGCATTATTTCACGAACGTTTGCAACAAGTTCTTCTGTTCTTACAGATGGTCTTCCTGCTCCTTTTTTCTGTTGTATAGAACCTGTTTCCCTAAACACATCCACGGATCTTTTCAGGCAATGATAAATATCCCCAGCAATAAAACCATACGTTAGGAAAATGTTCGTGAAAATCGTCCATGCACAAACCCGGATTGTATTGCCACTCACCATTTACTCTAACCCTGTTTCGAAAATACGCTTCAACCATGAATGTTTTGTACTGCTCCGTAAAGCCCATTCTGTAAATTGTTCAAGAAATTGGAATAATTAGCGATAAATCAAATTACTTGTAACGACTTTCAAAGATGACGGAATAACTGATTGATTGTTAATTTAGGTAGTTACTGACACCCAACAGGTATTAAGCTCTACGGCTAAGCATTACTTCCTTAGATGCAAGGCCCTCTTTGATGCAAATAATTTTTACTCGCACGGTATAAATCTCTTATAGCATTGTGTATATTAATTGGCCAATTAAAAACAAAATACAATTTTTTTTTAAATTACTGAGGCAATGCTGTATTCAAATTAAAGTTTATTACCGCAATTTTTTCATATCGGCGTCGGTATTTCTTTGTCGAAATGGAATATATTATTATACTTGTCTTAAATTAAGGCTTTAAATACGGCATCCTTTTATCAATGCCTTTAATTAAAAGGGGGGCTTATTAGCTTTCCTAAAAAATACGTTTTATCTTTGGCGACACATTTCATTTTTACTTTCCTTATTGAGATCGTGAAATAAATCACTTTTCGATATTTTATTTCATTTTATTCATGGTCATCAACATGCCTCGTACTTTGTATTTCTCCCACTCGGCGTAAAATTTTATTGTCTATTAGGCAGAATATTTCGCATTTGGAAAAACTCGGAACGTTTAACCTTTTGGTAAGCACGTAGTAAGCAAGCTTGATTGATTTTGCATTTTTTTAAATTTTCATTTTACTTAATTGGGTACGATTCGAAAACTTCTGAGATATGGCTTATCCCCATAGACATTTACCTTTAGATACGTACAGCCAAGGGCGTCGCCAGCCAGTGAGCTAGGGAGGGGCAGCATAGAAGAACTGAAGAAAACATTAAGATAGAAAAGTGTTAATTAAAAAGAGCGTAACACTCTTCAGTATGCTGGAGTCTTGATTGTCGACCTTCTGACTATTCAATTTTACACCTCTTGTACACTATTAAAAGCTTCATTACGGCTTAATCTCACCATTATTTTCTCTTTTGTTAAAACCATTAGCATTTTACTTTAACTTTGTTTCCTAATCATGAGTGTTTCTACACTCGAAACATGTCGATGTGTTTCTAGGTTCGCCTGGTCAT
Source organism: Polydrusus pterygomalis (assembly GCA_963969555.1). Taxonomy (NCBI): domain Eukaryota; kingdom Metazoa; phylum Arthropoda; class Insecta; order Coleoptera; family Curculionidae; genus Polydrusus; species Polydrusus pterygomalis. The sequence goes on from OZ018382.1 coordinate 29,981,398, forward strand.
ATTCGTATAATAAATATTGTGGAGAAAGATTTAGTGCTTTTCTTTTTCTGTATCATTTAACTCCACTTTGAGTATGGACTACTTCTTCAAAATTAAATTTTAAAGCCCGGACCTGTCTATTTTCCCATTTGTCAAGTGATAATGTTGTAGTGCGCATGCCTAATAGTGTCTAGCTTTGTTTACATGCGCAAGGCTATAAATTTGCCACTTTCGTGATTATTGTTTGCTCATTTAAAGGTACCTAAATGTCTATGCTTACCACTTATAAAAACACACATTTTAAAGAAAATGTTGATAGTTGTTGTAAATAAATTGTCTGTATTATATTTTAAGGTTAAAAATAAAATAAAAAATATATACAGTGTGTCCACGGATGGACTTCCCTATAGGCACTTGTAAAAAATTTTTATTTTTGGTTTTTCGAAAAAAAGCCATTCTTCATAATTTCTTTTGCCTGTTTTATAAATACAATCCACGTTAAGAAACTTTGATTTGGATGTATAGGGTGTATGTAAAATGTAGATTTTCAAAATTAAAAATTTTTTCATCAAACTTTTTTGAAGCATCAAAATGAAAGAGCTCAGAAGAAGAAATCGAAAAGCCACAGCGTAAGTAGTTTTTGCTCGAAAGAAATTAAGGACCAATAAAGAAATAATGCGTATTACAAATGATCATATTGAAAGTTTTTAAGAAATTAAAACAACATTTAAGATGTTTTTATTAAAAATAAAAATTTGAATGCTAAAATATTACTTTGGCAAGGTCTATATTAATAAAAGCTCGTATTCATTCACCTTTTATAAGAAAAATGAAATAAAGCCTATAAAAACTGGTTAACCAAGCTATTTTATTTTCCATTTATATCTTTTCCCCTTGGTCTCATACCACTAAACCCCAATACAACTCCGAAAGTTTATAAAGAATTTAAAACAAAAACAGTAAAACAAAACTTTTTATTTAAAATAAACTAATAAAACTTTTTTTATTAAACGCGTAAAAGTTTTACGCTGTTTTAAAAACCAAAGAGGATTCTTTTGCATTATTTAGTTATAAAAAGTGTATACAATCATTTCAGTTTGATGTATTCGGATAAATTAATAATAGGGGAAGGTTGCCTATATTGAACCGCTACCTAAATTGGATCACAGTACATTTCTCCGAAACTAAACAAGTGCCATCTCATCTGGCAACACTGTAACATACTTCCATCCAGAACATTTTATCGGCAACAAACTCAACTAGTTGGCCGTTAGTGCTTGGCGTGTACAGAGCAAAACGTAATTTACACAATTTTAATGTAATAGTATTTAGGATTTTCCCAAGAATTTACCTTAGAATCATAAAACTCTAAGCAAAATATTTTTTATGGAAGTTATCAAGTAAGTTTTTCTATTTCTCCTATTACCATGCCATATTTGTTTTTTCTTGTTTATTTCCTGGGTGGTTTTGTAAAACACGTGGTAGTTGCTTAAATTGGATCATTGGGTGATTGCCAAAATTGAACCGGTCCAATTTGGGCAATTTTTCCAAATTGTCCAAAAATAATTTTTCTCTTTCTTAATGTCATGAACTAACACCATTTCAAAATTGCTAAAATCTTTTTTCTTTGAGTTAAAAAATGAAACTATGACTGGTCCAATATAGGAAACTAATAGGTACTTTTTTTGCATTAGGATGTCTTCTACCGAAATTTTGATTGTAAATTTGATGTTTTTTTGAAATATAAGTATAAAACTTCCTATACCAACAATTTTATTTTTTATTTATTTATTTAACACCTAAGCTTCTGATTTAAATCATGTGGTCCAATTTTGGAACTCCCAGGTGCAATTTAGGCAACCGGTTTCCTATATTGAACCACTTGCAGAGGTTTTTTATAGCCAGGTATATCATAGATACTTTGAAATAAAATTTTGCAAAAAATCCTGCAGTTGAACAACATACTAAAGTATACTAAGGTATAGCTTCAAGATCGATTTTGCGTAATTATCAGGATCTATGATAAGAAATCTGGAAATTGGTCCAATATGGGCAACCTTCCCCTAATTGACTAGAATGTGACAAAAGTTTATAGAGGGATCGGTTATTTTTTAAAATTTGCATACAGTGTTAAGATTTAAAACAAAACCCTGATTTCTTGTCAAGCCCGTAGTCAGTATTTGGTTTTGGGTTAAGTTTACAGAAAACAAAATATTACACCCAAACCTATTTAATATAAATATTATTGTAAAGTCTGTCCAATAACCGCTGCAAAATACCGTTTTTTAATAATTAAAATAAGTCATCTCCGCAAGGATCATCATCAGATTCGTCCAAGTTAATAATAAAGGGAAGAATATCTGAAGCATCGATAAATCTTTCTCGTTCCCACACATCATTAATAATTTTATTAGTGTGTGTTATATAATTTTTCCATTTTTCTACTGTTACATTCTCTAAAACTATATTCCACAGACCCAAAACTACGTCATTTGTTACAGGATGCATAGAACTTATTTTTGCATCATAATAGCGCTTAAATTCCGACCAAATCATTTCAATACGATTAAAGTGGCAATGATATGGAGAAAGCCTTAAAACCCGATGTCCATGTTGCAATGTTCGTCCAACCTAAAATAAAATAAAAATTATTAAAAAAAAAATAAATAGCGCTTTAGATTACTTATAACGTGGGTGGGATATGCTGCTTCACTATAATCCAGATCTGATCCTTCATTGCAAATGGTGAAACCGGGATTTGTCTTTGCTCTAACCATGCAATAACTAATCTTTTTGACGAACTTGTATTTAAGATTTTTATTAATTAGCCTAGAATAGGTGGCGTTATCCATGATAATAAGCGACGGTTCTTCCAAGTTTGGTTACAATTTTTCTTCAAATCATTTCTCAAAGTTTTCACTATTCATCAAATCATGATAATCGCCAGATTTTAGGCCAGGCTTGTATATCAAACTTGTATTATTCACAAATCCATTTTCTGAACTAGCATGTAGAATAATATACCTACCGTACACCCTCTGACTTTTTTTTTAACTGTATAAGTATCAATTTGCCAACTTCGCTGAAAAGCGCCTTTACCGTATATCCAGGTCATAGACAATTTACCTTTAGATACCTACAGCTTATCTCCTGCGCAAACAAAAGTTACGTTTTATGGGTGAAAAAATACGTCCGAGCGCATGACTCGTCGGTCAGCTGTCTTCATTCGGGGAACCTTCGTGCATGAGCACAAACCTCGTGTTATCGGCCGTCCTACTTAATCGACAATAATCGACGCGCTCAAGAATACTCTCCAGAACCGGCTCGGCAGCCATTTTTGTTGTTGTGTTTTAAGGTTTCTCTTCTCTGCGGATTCCTTGTAGTTTTCTAAAGTTTTCAGCTATCGGATCGGCTATCGTGGATTGTGGGACTGGTGTTTAATATTTATGGATTTCTGGTTTTTGTGTAGTTTAGTTAGTGAATTGTGTTTGTGCTTTTAGTGACTCGGATTGTAATATAAACAATGACTAGTACTAGTTGCAGCCGTTGTATAATTGTATTATGCCCAAATAGGGGTAAAATAAACCCTCTATGGTGGCATATGAGCAAGAATTTAAATTTTAAAGCCCGGACCTGTCTATTTTCCCATTCGTCAAACGATAATGTTGCAGTGCGCATGTCTAATAGTTCCCAGTTTTGTTTATATGCGCGAGGCCATAAAACTGCCACATTCGTGATTATTGTTTGTTTATCTAAAGGTAAATTGTCTATGATCCAGGTTCCCTCCAGAAAAAAGGTTTTAATGGAAATTGAGAGTTGCCGTTATTTCTAAATTCTCTTACAAATTCTACTGGTTTTTGGGCTATATTGGGTTGCTCTATTAAAAAACGCCTGTTTGATACAGTATATTTAAGCCATTTAAATTCAAATTTTTTTAAACAGTCCGCTAATGAACCAGTGGATATTTCAATAACATTAATGATTTTAAGGTATAGTAGTATGGAGCGAATGGTAACGTATTCACCTGCTCTATACATCCCAAAAATACGCTCTCTTATGGTATGCTTATGAATTTCATGAAGTTGTCGACCACGGGATGACAAAATAGCTACATTATTGCGTTTCTTAAAATTTACATTATTCTCTATCTCCTTTGCCTTAATTCGTTGGATTGTTAAACACGAAACTCGCAAAGCATTGGAATCTCTCTAAAAGAGATAGGTATTTATAAAAACATTGCCATATATTTTTCATGTTTATTATTTATGTTTTCACAATTCCTGCTTTATTATATCTACTTACTTCGTAAACAGCGTTAAAGAGTAAAAAGTCTTTCCGGCATCACTTTCTCTTTGAAAACAATAAAAGGATTTTTAAATTAATACTTGGTCATTTTCACAATACAGTTACATTTTTAAAATAAAGATGATTAAAAATGTCACTGTCAAAAATGACTGGTAAAATTATACGGAGTTCATAATTGACGCCAATTTACTACCTCACCTAGTTTACGAATTTTAGAAAGATAAGCACTAGTCGTGACGTAACGGTCAGCGGTCATTGAACAGAGTTTATATTATTTTCACTCTGTATTAAAGTTTACAAAGTATGTACACTGTATCGATTCCATTTCGGTGGTGCGAAAATTATTTTCGCCTGATCAATTTTTTTACCAAAAAACCTCAGTTTGAATTTGGTTTATGCAATTAATTGCACGTTTATTACAAATTACTATATTTATTTATTTATTTAGAAATTAAGGATGCAAACAGGTAGAGCTACCCAAAAACTGTATCCACTGTTTACTAGAGTTCTTCATAAAACTATTTATCTATAATAATTTAATTTCACAAGAAATAAATATATCAGATCCTAAAGTTTTAAATTATACTAAAGTAGGGGAAGGGTGTACAAAATGACATAGTGGGGTATAATGACACAGTGCTTGTAAAGACAGGACTCGTCGTTCGGAAGTGCTCGGAAACAAATATGTTATTGTGGCGTGGGTTCCAGTCATGCTAGTTTATATTAGGTTCCGCTTCATCGGTCAGAGTGGAAGTTCGTTCGATTATTCTATTTTTAACATTAAAATATTTTTGGCGCGATATATTAAAATCTGCTATAAATTTTTAGTGTGATTAACCGTTAAGTTAGGATATTTATGATAAGTTATGAGGATTATTGCTTTTATGATTGCATATTTCAAATTTGGTAAATAAGTTATTGTTTTGTCAAAAATTGTATTAATTTAAATTGGTTTCATGTGGGGTAAAATTACATAGGTGTGAAGAGGGCAAAATTACATACCATTATGTCATTTTACCCGAACGTAAGGCACTTCTGTTCTAAACTCTACTCCAAATTTGGAAGAGGCCAAAGATAAGAGCAAACCGAAACTAGAGATCCCAGAAAAAAGAAAAAGAGCGGTAAAAAGAAAAGTCCTTGAAGAATCCGAGTCGGAAACAGAAAAAGAACCCTTTGCTGCTTGCATTTATTGTACAGAGCTGTACACATTTTCCAAAAAAGGTGACCTGTGGCTATGCTGTTGTTCGTGTCAAAAGTGGGCACATGCTGAGTGTGTCGGGCTAGACGAGAAAACAAATTTTTTTGTTTGTGAGCTTTGTACCGATTGAAAGTTATTAAACAGTAATGATGTGTCATTTTGCCTCCCACGTGGGGTAAAATGAACTTTTCTTGTTTATTTTTATATGTTTGGCTAAAAGTCCATATTTTGTCTTACTTTGTTAAAATCTTTTCTGAAGTGTTGCAAATACGTTAGTTTATGTTTTGTTCAAGATATTATTAAGAAAATGTTTTTTTTTAATAAAAGATTTATATTTTTTTTAAATGTATGTCATTTTGTACACCCTTGAACAGTAGTAATAAAGTAGAGAACAGATCAATGTTTTGACAATACATATTATAGAAAAAACTTAGTCTAAATTAGTATAAATAATAAACTATTACATTTTAAATATAAATTCGCATAACTGTTGGACTAAGCTTATTTCCTCACGTTAGTGGGTTTTCTACAATTATTATGAAAAATATTATTTTAAGACGCCTCTGAATAAGGCACTTTCTAGCCAGTATGGTCAGATAACTGTGCTTTTTTCTCACTTACATGTTTGCTTTATATATTTTATAGCCAGTAAAAATAATTCTTATGAACAGCTCCTAAAAGAAAGTCCATTCTCGAGCTATTTACTTGAAACAAAAAAATACATCATGTTAATAAATAACCTTTCGCTAAGCTTTTAAAGAAAAATATCAGCACGTGCTTCGGAAAAACACCCAAAGTAAAAGGCCGATGTTCCGAGAGCCAGTCATGCATCAAAAATTTAACCACCGGTTATCTTTAGTTATACATGATTGGTTGGTGTACATGCCTCAGTTGACATTTATGAGTGGATTTAGCTGATCACGACAAAGTATCGGTTAGCCTAGGGTTATTGTGATTGAGTGGAAAAAATTCCAATAATCTCCGATCCAGGTCCGAAATAAATAAAGAACCAGTTAGAGTAAAAACACACTATTGTAAAGATTGTTTTTAATAAATGTAGTACCTTCACAGAAAAAAAAACTACTTAATTTTACCATCTTAATATGATTATCTACATTTAAGAATAATAATTTCAATTATTTTGTCTACAAAAGTGTTAAAATAGTTATTTTTGCACATGTTACATACACTATTTTTTCTACGATCGTTTTTTATTTAACAAAAAAGTTTAAAATCGCTCTGTATTACCTCTCCTTTGTGTGCAAAAGTTGTAATTTAAATTTGACAATGGATCATAGATACATAATAAAATGATGGCGCCCTGTCAAGGTGAATTCTATTTCGATAGGGTAACCGCGGTGTGCAACACACAATACACATACTATAAACAAATTGTTCGTTTCCTAGGTAATTTACTTTATTGCACTAGGGCAAAAAGTACTTTATTGAATGGTATGCAATAAAGACCTACTTTTGTCATTAGAAATGCATACACAAAATTACATTTTTTCAAAGAATTTTACTTTTACATTGCTTGTATTAGTGGCACTTGGGGTAAGTACGTTAATCTGACTTCTCCCTCCTCTTTCTATTCATTCTATATTTATTTTAGCCCTTCGGTGCTGATGGTGGTACTCCCTAGTACCGAAACATGTACACCAAGCTAATATAACTGTTTTAATATAAGTATTTGTGGAGACGACTGTGGGTTTATTTTCCTTATAAATATTATTATGACTGACTTTAAGTTTCGTTACAATTGCCAGTCTGAACTAATACAGTACCTATATAAGACCAGATTAAACCCCCAATATAACTTGATAATTACTGTAGAGTATTCAGAATGAATAATGACTTTTTCATTCTAACCACCAGTTGAAACTAATACAGTATATAAAAACAGATTACAGCCCCAATAGAACTTTATAATTACTGTGAGTATTCAGAGCAATAATGGCTATAAACCATTCTATGTTAGTATTAACTCCTAATTATTATTGGCTAAAGTATCGTGGTATTATGACTACACAACGGTCTAGAAATTTTCTTAGTCTTACAGTAGGAAAGTGAGTTGCAGTCACATATAGTATTAAACAGTTGTATAAAGAGTATGTGAATTCTTATAAGAAATAGAAAGCCTTTTCTCAGTATACATTTGTAAATTTAAAATTTTTTATTTACTACTGATAGTATCTGCTAGTAATTAAAACTTCAAATTTTGTTATCATTTCTTCAGACAAATTTACAGTTTGCAAGATTTTTAAAAAATCAGGTACCTAACAAAAATCGTATTCTCAATTTCAACCACATGCAAGCAATCCTTGTACCCTTTGGATTATCTAAAAATCGCCGGTTTTCTATTCCTCCTGCCTATTTTCCCTTTTTTATATTCTATAGGTATTCATAAAAAAATCCTTTCATTGAAAGGGTAAAAATCGAATGTAAGAATATGAAAATACATATTTCAATTGATATTTTAATAAAAAAAGTTATAGAGTTTAGGAAAACTTAAATTAGAGTGTTTTTATTGGTAGTAATCAGTTCCATTAGCAGCACAGTCTTGTTGAATAATAAACTACTACAGCAATTTTGTTAAGAAATTAATTGTATCTTTTTAATGCGACGCATTTTGTTCCCCCGTAAAGCGCTTTCTCTACAATTAAGAAAGCAGAACAGCGTCCCCAAGAACGAATTGTATCCGTTAGAACCTATTATCCACAAAACGTTGGTGGGGGTTTCAACGTATATATTGCGCAGGTTACATCGTTGTTCGGAGTCTTCTCGCTGTCCTGTCTGAATTTGAATTCTATTGATCGTATCAATACTTGTTTCATTTAATATATTTTTAATTTGTATTTAACTTTGCATGTCAGATAAATCAATAGAATATTCTTATTTTGCACAACCCATCATTACTATTCGACGTTATGATCTACGGACGAATTTTACGATCTCAGTAAACCATGTTGCATAATAAGATAATCATATGCAATGTTAAACAACAAGAACAATATCACACTAGAAGCTATATAAATTATTGAGAACTACAGTACTGATGTTTACTGGTAAGTATATGCTTTATTAACCGTGGCAAGCAAATATTATTATGAATAATGTCAAGTTTCATGACAACTGCCAGTCGGAACTAATACAGTAAATAAAACCAGATTACATAATGGCTATAAACCATTCTATGGTAGCACTAACTCTTATTTCCTTTTGGATAAATTACCGTGATATTATCACTACACAACGGTCTAGCAATTTTCGTTGTCTTACAGTCGGAAAGTGCGTTGCTGTCACATATAGTATTAAACAGTTGTATAAAGACTATTTGCACTCTTATAAGGAATGGAAGTCTTTTTTCTTAGTGTAAAAAGAATGTTTGTCTAATTTGGCTCCTCTATTATCTAGATACTGATTAGTTATTGTTTATGATTGATTATATTATTCTATTTTTACATTATGTTATAATATTTCGTATGTTGTATTCAAAAATAAAATGCTAAAACTATGAAAAATTTTAAATAATTCTTGGAAGCATACATTTTAAGAGGAAATATTCAGGTACGTATATCTAATATTTCCATGAAGAAAAATTTCATTCCTTTGTAAAACATGTTTCATATTTCAAGCTAAGTATGTATGAAAGCTTCCGTTTTGGTCATTAGCCCTTTTGTGCGGAATCCTCAGATTTATAATAATTTTTCCTTCTGCCATGCCAGTGGAATTATCATAAACTTTGAAAATGGTTATATATGTGTGTATTTTACCTTTTTTAAATCTAGAGAAATACCTGGAGGAAGATGTTATTTTTCATATACATGTCGAGGAAACTCTACAATTTTGGGATATAAGTACAGTGGGTCTACTTAATTAAGTTGGCTACATATGGGAAACTTTTTTATTATTAACTTTACGAAAAAAAGTTATTCTTCATAAAAAGTTATGCATGGTCCAAAACCTAAAATGCATCCATCAGATATTAAATTTTTTCAGTCGTATACGAGGTTTGTCAAAAAATATAAATTTTGCCCAAGAGTTTCTCAAATTACACTGTTTCGGAAATATTAAGTATTTTCTTTTACTGATGATGAATGATGGCAATGTAAGATAACAATGTGATCGAATTAGAACATGTTTTGTTTTCTGATGAGTGCACCTCTATACTTCACGGTCATGATAATCGTCAGAATTGCCACTATTGGTCTAGGGAAAATCCTCACTGAATTTGAGAAGAACAAACGCAATATCATAAAAAGGTTAATGTTTGGGCAGGAATCGTTGGAGATCATATCATAAATCCCTTTTTCATTAATGGCAATTTAAATGGCGATATATATTTAGCACTGTTCCAAAATAATGCCTTGCCAACTTTGACAAACTTATATCCTGATCCAGCAAACCCACAACTTCCAGCGGATATGACATGGTTTCAGAAAGATGGAGTTCCGCCCCATTAACAAATTAATGTCAGGCAGTACTTCAACCGAGTATTTCCAAATCGGTGGATAGGTAGGCGTGGATCGATGAAATGGCCAGCACAGTCCCCTGATCTGATGCCGTTAGACTTCTTATGGGGTTATGTCAAACATATTTCATACAAAACTAAACGCCTCGACTTAGCTGACTTAAGAAGACGAATAACGCTTGCGAGGAGATGTTCAGGAACATTAGAAGAAATTTCTATTTAAGTATAGGATGTTGCCAAGACGTTCGCGGCGAGCATTTTCAATATCTCCTAAATTAATATTTTATTTTGTTTTTTACATTAAGTATCAAGAAATAAACAGTTCTTTTTACTTATTAGTTTTTGAGTGTGTTGTTAATTTTTGCAATGAATCTGAAAACACTTAATATTTCCGAAACATTTAAAGATAGGTATAGAATATTGTATTGAATATGTCTAAACTTTTCTGAAGAATCCAAAAATTGAATATTATACAGGATGTTGCTTTTAAAATAAGCATTGGCCACTGTTACATACATGACACACCCTGTATAAAAAGTTTTTATTAAAAAAATGCGCAACTAGTAATATCAATCGACGTGTCCGAGCGTTTTTCGGACACGCCCCCATGTATTTATTGTCGAATTTATTCCATTTGGTCGATACACTCTGTATAAGAATACTTGTAAGCTTTAGAGGTAAGTCGCTATTTAGATAACGCGATTTTGGAGCGGTATATTTTGATAACGCTCTAACACGTTCCACAATGGCGAAATAACTAGTTACCGTGGAGCGACACCGGCAAGGGCAAGATTTGTATTTTAATTTGAAGGTGAATTAAAACTGATCTAAAATAATATAAAAATACTACATAATTTATTGGAAATTTTAAATTATTCTTATTCTAATTAAATTGCCTACTTTTAATTTAATTTTTTTACGAAAATAAAATTTGGTCCAGGAAACTAGACTTGCTCAGTGAGTAGTAATTATTTAAAACAGGAAAACTGTGGACCAAAATTGAAATAGATCATTTAGTATTATACCTAAGGGAAAGAAATAAGACACTTTAAGTCTTCCTCCACTGGTATATTAAAATAAGATTTAAGGTTTAATGACAGGTAAATTCTCTACATGTTTCGAATGTATATACATTCATCATCAGGAGAATCGAATAGGGAATCTAAGAAATACAATAGGTGCAAACAGTCCTAACGGAGCCACAAGATGGTGGAAAAAAACAAGCAAAGTATAAATATAAGAAAATAAGTTATAAAGTTATCATAACAGCAAGCTAAGCGTCATATTGGTAAGACATTACCATAATTGTGAGGAGAGAAGGATATTTAAAGTTGGGATGGTAGTTGTTGTAAAGGTTTATTTATAATCAAGGAGGAGCAGCTGAAAAGTCACATATCATTGCACTCGTAACGTAAGTGTGAGGAGAATAATATTTAAAATGAGGAGTAGCTGGAAGGTCACTCTACTAGTGAACTAGCAACGTAAGTGTGAGGAGAAGAATACTTAAAAATGGAATAGTGTAGTAGTAAAAAGTTTTAATAAAATGAGGAGTAATTTGAACAGTCACATAATTAGTGAATTAGAGATGTTTTAAAATTGTAGTTTTTTTAGATCTGAAAGTAAAAAAAAAAATTTCTAGGTTAGAATTTTATCAGAAAAAATAAATTTGTTTATGTTAAATTTGTATTACCTATGTTATACCAACCTCTAAATTTGAGACAATGCCTTGCTAACAAGGCCGCTTGTTGGTACAATTGCAACTAATGTCGTAATAATCGGGTTACACTGGAATTGTATATGGAGGTTAAAGATGTTACTGTAATAATAACAAACAAAACTATTTAGATTGTGACGTTCGTCTAATATTATACCGTGCGAGCAAACATTATTTGCATCAAAGAGGGACTTGCATCTAAGGACGTAATGCTTAGCCGTAGAGCTTAATACCTGTTGGGTGTCAGTAACTACATGAATTAACAATCAGTCAGTTATTCCGTCATCTTTGACAGTCGTTACAAGTAATTTGATTCATCGCTAATTTTTCCAATTTCTTGAATAATTCACACAATGAGCTTTACGGAACAGCACAAAACATTCATGGTTGAAGCGTATTTTCGAAACGGGGTTAGAGTAAATGGTGAGTGGCAATACAATCCGGGTTTGTGCATGGACGATTTTCACGAACATTTTCCTAACGTTGCTTTTATTGCTGGAGATTTTTATCATTGCCCGAAAAGAACCGTGGCTGTGTTTAGGGAAACAGGTTCTATACAACACAAAAAAGGACCAGGAAGACCATCAGTAAGAACAGAAGAACTTGTTGCAAACGTTCGTGAAATAATGCAAAATACGCCAACAAATTGTGTAAGACGCTTGTCCCATTTTCATTTATTTTATTTTATTTTTAATTTTTCTTCCTGTATATTCTTACTTTGTTAATTTTGTAAACAACAAAACTAAATTTGTATTTGTCTACTTATTTTATTACTCATTAGTTTGGCATATCATGTCAAAATATGAATTTGACAAAATTTTTAATTAGATTCGGTTAGATATATCGTCCCCATATCATTGTGATCTAAACCAAGCCCTACTTTTTAATCCAAGCCCTCGTTGATGCAAATAATTTTTGCTTGCACGGTACAATCGGTTATTTATCCTTTGAACGTGTCAATAGTAAGAAGCTTTTTTAACATGGGCCATGTTCTTTTCGACAGCACTTTCTTCGTCTAAATATAATAATGGATTTGTTCGAGTATACTTAAATTACAAGTTTCTTGAAAAACGTCGATAAACTTTTCCTTAGCTTAATCATCTAATAGAGAATACCCTTTAAACATGTGGCTCGCCGCATACAAATGAAGTTAGTCGACTATGAAATCCTGTGAAAACTTTATTCAGCTGTTACTAAAATGCTTGCAAATTTTATTGAACTTTTGTCATTTATGCACCAGAAATTCAGTTGCTATATTTTGAACTCAGGTTTTTTATAAAAACATATTGTAATAGTAGATTCTGTAACGAGGTTGGAATGAAAATTCGATCCGAGTGGAAGATTCCGAACGCGAGCGTAGCGAGCGTGAGGAACCACGAGTATCGAATTTTCATTCTAACCGAGTAGCAGACTATATTTTCTCCACGACCATCCAGTTCCCTATTTTATTCATCCGATTTTTCACTCATTTTTTGACTTGCACTAAAATTTGTCTGAAAATAATTATTACAACGCGGTCATTTTTATCTGACACTGACAGTTTCGAAATTCATGGCAACCTATGTCGTTTATATCAATTACAGAATATTCATTCCGTATCCTGTTATGGAATGAAAATACACGCAAAACGCATAAGAAGCAAGTGTTTCAGAATAAATATTCCAACTCAAGAGCGAGGATTTTTACATTCTATTATCAAAAATGATTTTGGAATTATTGCATTCAGTAATGGTCGTGGAGAAAATATTTTTACTTTTTCCAATTGTATTTTTAGTTGGAAGACTTCAAAATAAAATATAGCCATAAATTTGAAAAGAAATAAGCTTCTGTCAATTGCCTTTCGGTCAATTGACTTCGGTTAATCTAAGTTCATGGATAAACTAACCAATAAGTACCATACACGAGCGAACATAGCTAACAACGAACATATCAGAAAGACACACGTACACTCGTTGCCGAACAAGACCTACAAACTACCCAAAGACTGGTTAATTAATTGATTAATTAAAAACTAATTAATTAACTAACCAACTACATAAGTCAATTAAATTCACAAAACAAAGTCAATTAAATTCTAGCATAAGCTCAAAACAAACAACCCACTGACGCAAAAGTTTAAATAATTCGAAGAAACAACAGAAGTTAAAGGTCATTGACCTGACTTAACAAAGACAAAGAAGAACCCGAGCATAGGTACATTCCATGGAATTTCGAAAATTATCGACAAGTTGTCCAGAGGATGTGTTTCATCGGACGTCCAATAAATGTCCACTAGTCTGCCCCTTAAGCGACAGGTACGCAGTCCAGGAACTTTTTTTTTTAATTTTTTTTCAAGGAGCATCTTATAAAGACTGGCACCCTGTGAGGCAGAGTAGTGTCGGATACAACCCTGATGGGGCTGCCTTCCGACTAAACTCCCCGTGTTCCTGCGGATTTCGCGATATAGGCGTAGATATAAACCTTCAGACCACTCGCTTAGTATTTCCGCTTTGCACGCCTAGTGCGTGCTTTGCTTCGTACTTCAGCTAGGCCTAGGTACCGGTGTACCTAGGTTTCGGTTTTGTCATAGTACTTGTTTGTTTATTTGCAGCTTACTGTGAAGGTGTTTGTGTAGCTGTAAGACTTTTGGAGCAGTGTACGTGATTGTGCTTCAAAAGATATTACACGTGCCCATGCTTCACGGCTATGAGAACCACGCTATTTCAGGGAGAATACTTGCAGTGCTGATCTGAAGCTGTAGTAAGAAGCTGCAAAGAACTTACTGGTGTTAGTGAAGGTGTGTGTATTGGTGCAGTGCACTATATTCTTGTGTGGTAGGTAAATTTTTTTGTAGGTTTTAGTAGGCTTTTTTTTTGGTTACTAACTTCTAAACTAGGTGTGGCGGCGTCTAGTATAACGACTTCTTATTAGATATATTACTCTAGTTTTTTTCTTTCTTCTTTGTTCCAGCAGCAAATTTTCTTTAGGTTATTACAATAGCTGATTCCTTGGTCGTTTATAGTTTACCCTCATTATTTCCTCGTCCTCTACTGGATTATAATCCACTAATCTTCTTAATTCTTCATTGGGATGAGTTTCTGCTTTTTCAAAAACTTTGTCTGCTTTCCTTTTCATGAATGTTGTTGTATTTCTTACAAACCATGGTGCCGCTACTTCTTTTCTTACATGATTATTTTCTGTCGCCTCCAGCCGTTTTATATATGTATTAGCTGTATGATATCTCCACGCTGCTGAGCCGTAGGTCAGCTGTGGTCTAGCTACTGCTTTTATCATTTGCAGCTTGGTTTTGAGTCTCATTGTGCACTTTGTTTATCAGCGGGTACAGTTTGCCCATATCTGTCTTTTTCTTCTTAATTACTTCCTTGATGTGCTTTTCCCATGTTAGACCGGAGTCTGGGGTATTCCTAAGTAATTAACTTCCTTGTTCCATACAATCTCCTCTTCATCTATGATTATATTCCTAGGTGGAATAGATGTTTTCGTTTGCAGTACTATAGATTATCTCTTTTATCCATTTATTTTGATTTTCGATCTTATGCACCGTTGCACTATTCTGTCGACTTCATTCTGTAGATCACATCTATCTTTTTATGCTTGATGGCTACTACTGTATCATCAAGTCCTAATGTTTTTGGTATATCACTTGTATATATTAAATACAATCAGGAACACCAAAATAGAAAATAAAGTGGTCCCGTTCCCTGGACCCAGGTAGAAAATATAGTAGAAATCCATATGTGACCCCCGTTACAGGACCATGGGTTCTATAGGTTACCAATGGATACCGAAAACCATTATGTCTTATGGCTTACCGAAAGTAATAGACAGGTCCTGGCTTTAAAATTTAAAAGGTAACTAGAAATAGCCCCGGCAAATTTCAAGACTTTACATCATAAAACTTTTCTTTACGACATTGAGCCTAATGAATAAAAATATTGCAATCGCTTTTTCTTATAAAATCGAAGTAATTTCTTGAAAGCCAATGGATAAAAACTAAAGTTATTATTGCTTTTGCGTCCAGAAATTGCTTAAAAGTGCAGGAATTGCTTCTAGTCAATGCTTTTTCCTAAAAAATAGAAGCGATTGCTATCGTTTGCTTAAAATGCGATGAATAAATTAAGGAATTGCTTTTTCTAGTGAAGCAATTGCTTTCAAGTTTTTAAGGTAGGTCGACCTCTGCATTATTTGCTTGGTAGCAGTCAACTTTAGTTCCCCGCGGCATACACGTGCCTTGCTCTTAATTTGCGTCTTCAATTATGGCTGAATATATGAACGTCCGTAAAAGAAAAATCTACAGTGTACGTAAAAATTGCAGATATGATGATTTCAGAAAGTTATATCGATTTGACTGCGAAAATGTTGAGTGTTTGGCAAATTAAGTACTGGTGAAAGGCGAGGGGTGCACTGTCGCCTTTAAATAAAATTAACGTCTTTCTGCCGAAATTGTCGGATCCGGGCTTTTAAAATTCTGTAAGTGAAGAACTCGGTGTTTACCAACCTACTGCCAACCACTTCTGTAATGGATGCAGTTTTGGAGAAGGCCAATATTTTTATTAAATTTCCTACAAGTGCTGAAGCTGTTGTGAAAGCTAAACGGTTGTGGTCAGAGAGATTTATTTATGTTCCTTCAATTTGTGAACGAATATCAATTGCTTGTCTTTAATTTTTTTATCACTACTATCACTTTCTTTATTATCACTGAAATCTACCATATCACAAATATACGTTTCCTATTAACGTAACAGATTACTATTCTACCAAATAAATAGACCAACGTTGTTGTATTGACGTCAACTCTTTTGCAAATTAGGCACCAAACTGAACATGAAATTTATAATCTGAACAAGTGGATAAGCCACGTCTGAACTTGTGTTGAATAAGCATTTGCTACAGAGGTGTAAGAAAAACAGCAATTGCTTCAAAATTTTATTCATATCCAGATAGCAATTGTTTTTAATTATATCATTTGCTAGTCAAGCAATTGCTTTTACTAAAAAATAATTGCTTCAAGCGGTGGCGGCTCGTGACTAGCGAGTCAGGGGGGGGGGGGCGCTGGCTTTAAATAAAAAAAATTTAAAACATCTATTATTTTCAAAAGTACGTGTCTGTTTTTTCTAACTTCCTCGTTGTGAATTTTAATTTCATCAGCATCAGCACTACTTAAACAAGTTAAAATATTAGTTTGTCCTAACATCTCAAAACTTACCACATTATGACGAAGTTTTGCACTATTTTCATGTTTTTTTTATTTTCTCTGAAATATGTTTTAAGTCCTGCACCCCATTTATAGTCCAATTATCATCCCCGTCAAAAAGAAGACACACGAAACAAAAAAAAAATTTTGTCCTCACAACCGCATATCCAGGATTTTTTATTATATATTTCTTTGTCAAACTTACGCGTAAACTGTGCCTTACTTTTACATTTTGATTGCACTTGTACTATGTTCAATTTCTAGTGGCCGCCCTGCATTTATTAAATCAATTTTTTCACTTAAGCTCAGAGAACTAAACACAGGCTTCTGTAAATCACTGACCTTCATATTACACGACATTTTCCAACAACAACAACGTAAGTAATAAATGAAATCAAAACAAATAAACAAAACGTTAGCGCTATAGCGGCATCGACAGGTCGGCTCGCCAGAGTACATAATATATTGATGATTCTACCGTGGCATCGCGAACAGCTGTTGTTGGGCGCGGAAAATTGGAGCACGTCCATGGCCGCTCGTTGTGCGATGTGTAGGTGACGTCACGCCTTTGTCGTCATGGCAACTCATCGAGAAGCCGCGTTGAATCGGGACGGACAATCGGTCGCCCGCCCGCGCAACTCGCTTGTCTATGAGTATAACCTGCCCGTTGGAATAGGGCTATGTTTGGTTTGAATTTATGCCCGCGCTTAGTATAACCTACCCGCTGGAGTAGAGCTATGTTTGGTTTGAATTATTTTTAAGGATTGCTTACATAGATTGCTTTATTGGTTTTTTAGGTAAAGTATTTTTGGATTCTGTTTGAAATAATTGCAGGGAGGGCGGCGCCCCAGAGCCCCTTATTAACGAGCCGCCACTGGCTTCAAGTAATTGCTTAATTTTTATTCATTAGGCTCAATATTTGTTGACGATATTGAACATTAGGCCCCAAGTTCAATTTGAGAATCGCTCCATGAGTTAGTAGCATACTACCACGTGGCGTGATATTACGAACTGTAAACATACCATACAACTTTATAAAATAAAGCCTGGTTTGATGAGGCTCTTTTTCAGCAGCCCTAGCCTTTTTAGGGGAATTACAATGATGCTGATGTTTAATTTTAATGTCTATAAAGACCTATGGACTAATCATTTTAAATAAAATAATTGTTTAACATTAACATAAACATAGGAATTTCTACTTTTTCCTTTAAATATAAGTATAAAGAAGATAAAAATAGACGTACGTAATTAGAATTAGTGCAGGGTTGTTAATAAAATATGTCAAAATATGCACCGGGATAATTTGCCTTGGTGTTTCTTTTTATTTTTATATCTTGTTTGTGTGACCTTTTACTGGTCTGTACCTTTATACAGGGTGATTCATTAAGGGTGGCGACCGGCCATATCTCGGAAACTACTAGGCATAGAAACTTGGAGAAAAAAAATTATGATTAAAGCGGTCATGAGAAAATTCTGGAAATTACTTTTAAGTTCCTCATTTCGCCGCAAGGGGCACAATTAATTTTTTTTTATTCTAAATTTCTTTGAAATTTTCCATATTAAGGTATAACTCTGATTACATCATC
Organism: Polydrusus pterygomalis; assembly: GCA_963969555.1. NCBI lineage: Eukaryota > Metazoa > Arthropoda > Insecta > Coleoptera > Curculionidae > Polydrusus > Polydrusus pterygomalis. The sequence continues at coordinate 29,999,845 of OZ018382.1, forward strand.
GAAAAGCTTAGACAATTCTGCATCATTTTAGTTTAAGGCTCATTGGCGTACCGGCCTTGATAAGAATGGGGGAAGCTATTGAATGTGCAAACATTAAAATCGCTGTAACTTGTGAACGACTTATCCGATGTTACTAAATTTAAGCTTGTTTGAAAGGGAAAGGTAAGTATCTTCAATCGCCGTATCCAATAGTACACGATAGTGTTTAATAAAATTGCTAGAGGGCGCAATTTGTAATAATAACAGTTTTTTCGATTTTATCCCGGAAATTCAAATCATACGGTATAACTATGACATCATAATCGAAAAGTAGATGAAATTTGCAAGAAAAGATGTGAAGACCGCAGTTCGATATCTTTGTTCGTTTCAGAGTTATTGCCAAAACAATAATTTTTAATACAAATTGCGCCCTCTAGCAATTTTATTAGAAATTATCTTGTACCATTGGATACGAAAATTGAAGATACTTATCTTTCTCTTCCAAACAAGCTTAAATTTAGTAAAATAGGTTAAGTCGTTTAGAAGTTACAGCGATTTTAATGTTTACAGTTTCACTTGATATGAATGGGAGAAGCTATTGAAAGTGTAAACATTAAAATCGCTGTAACTTCTAAACGACTTATCCGATTTTACTTATTTAAGCTTGTTTGGAAGAACTTTCAATTGTCGTATCTAATGGAACAAGACAGTTTCTAATAAAATTGCTAGAGGGCGCAATTTGTATTAAAAATTATTGGCAATAACTCTGAAACGAACAAAGATATCGAACTGCGGTCTTCACATCTTTTCTTGCAAATTTCATCTACTTTTCGATTATGATGTCATAGTTATACCGTATGATTTGAATTTCCGGGATAAAATCGAAAAAACTGTTATTATTACAAATTGCGCCCTCTAGCAATTTTATTAAACACTATCGTGTACTATTGGATACGGCGATTGAAGATACATACCTTTCCCTTCCAAACAAGCTTAAATTTAGTAAAATCGGATACGTCGTTTACAAGTTACAGCAATTTTAATGTTTGCACATTCAATAGCTTCCCCCACTCTTATCAAGGCTGGTACGCCAATGATCCTTAAACCAAAATGATGCAGAATTGTCTAAGCTTTTCGATGATGTAATCAGAGTTATACCTTAATATGGAAAATTTCAAAGAAATTAAGAATTTAAAAAAAAATTTAATTGTGCCCCCTTGCGGCGAAATGAGGAACTTAACAGTAATTTCCAGAATTTTCTCATGACCGCTTTAATCATAATTTTTTTTTCTCCAAGTTTCTATGCCTAGTAGTTTCCGAGATATGGCCAGTCGCCACCCTTAATGAATCACCCTGTATATGTCTATGGTAATTACACTTTAAAATAAATATTAAAAAAGGATGCACATTTTTTTTATATGGTTAAACGCACTTGTTTACGGAAATATAATTTAAAAACGAAAATATACTGTTTGTTTAAGAAATAAGTAAAGCGTTCAAAATTAGGCTTTCTCAATTTTAAGGTAAAAATCTTTTAAATTTTTCCAGTTCAACTATATTGATAAATTTACCAATTTAAAAGCTGCAATCCCACATAAAATCTTCGACAATATTTACATACGAAATTATATATAAAGTATACCTATGCTCAATTTGTACAGCATCGTTAGCTTACTTTAGCTCATTCAGCTAATAAATACTACCCTTTGAACGTGTTGCTTAAAACATAATATAGAATAATATAAGTAAAATCAGTCATCTGTGTAAAATCCTGTTGAAAATGTATGTATGTAAAATGTCGCTAAGAGCCTTGTAAATTTTATCAATTTTTTGTCATCATTTATACTTTAAAAAATTTGAAAATAACGTAGCACCATTGTCATTTTCACTCCTCTGATTACACTGGCCGACAAAAAAATATTTTTTTGTTGTAACACAAAGCTAAATAGCATCTTGTGGTAGAATTTACCTATCCAAATACGAAAATGAGAAAAAAAAAAGTTATAACACGTAACGTTTTCTTGTTACATTTATAGTACCACATTTAATGTTACAATATTTAATATCTATTGAAAAAATTATTTAAGAATTTTCTAACTGTTTATATCGACTATACTTAAATTTTTACACCTACTAAAGATACCTTACATCTAAGAAAAACACAAACATTACAAATATTAACTGAACACACTAATTAAATTTTATTTTTTCCTTTTATGAGGGGTCATATCTTCTCTTTTTGAAAACCAACAGTAATCACCCATCATGGCTGGATACCATCGTCCTTGATAGCGAATTTCCATTGTCCTGATATCCTGGTGGAACCTTTCACCCTGCTCGTCACTGACAGCTCCCAAATTTTCAGGAAAAAATTACAGATGGGAATGGAGGAAGTGAATTTTTAGTGACATTCGGGCACGAAGCGATTTGTAGGAATCTAAAAGTTCATCAACTAACTGTTGATAGTTTGCATCCATATTGTTGCCCAAAAATCCTCTTACTATACTAACAAATGAGTTCCATGCTGTGAGTTCCTGCCTGGTAAGCTTCTCTGTAAAGTTGACATCGTCCAGCAATTTTCTGATTTGTGGCCCAATAAAAATATCTTCCTTTAATTTGGCATCACTTAACTGGGAAAAGACTTGTCTTAAGTATTTGAATCCATCACCGTCTTTATTCATAGCTTTCACAAAATTTTTCATCAGCCCAAGTCTAATGTGAAGATGAGGCAGAAGGACTTTTTTGGGGTCTACAAGAGGTGCAAACTTAACATTTTGAGATCCCGGCTGAAATTCACTTCTTTGTGGCCAATCTTTTATTACATAATGCTGATCTACTGCACGACTGTCCCACAAACAAAGAAAACAGCAATATTTTGTAAATCCTCCCTGAAGTCCTACTAAAATTCCTACAGTTCAGGTAATTTGTCTGTTATGAAATGCATCCATTTTAACCGTCCCCTAATTAAATTGACTACCTGCTAATGTAAAATGGTCTTATTAAGCTATTGAAAAATGGTATGTATTGGGGCTTTCCGAATATTTTTTCTATTATTAAAAGGGTATTTCCATTTTAAAAATAAAGAGCTGACCTGTGTTAGAAAAATCTTGTCGGCCAGTGTTATTTATTTTATAATAGAATCAGAATTGGCTATACGAAAAAAGAAAATTTTTATTTCAAGAACATAGGTTTCCTTGTCAATTTACCCCAGTTCGTTTAAATAAATATTTTTCGACAAATGTAACGACACAATTTAGTTCAACTATAATATATAATATTTTTGTATGAAAAATTATTTAAAAACAAAATAAAATAATTTATTTAGATATTATTAAAAGATCAAGAAAGTTTTTGAAAAAATATAGTTCTTGCAGTCAAATTATGTTTTCTGTTTTCAATTGAACCATAAAACTATGTTTGATAAGATCCTAAGTAGTTTGGATTAAGCCAGAGGGTATTTATTTAAAAAATAATTATTAGGTTTATCTACGAAGGTGTAAAAGGGTCATCGAAACAAAAAAAAAATTAAAAACTATGACTTTAAACTGGTAATTCTGAATATCGAACCTATTTATAGATTTTATGTAATATCGTCCTAAGCAACAGACAATATCCAATGGACGTCAATTTTAAGGCCATTACAGACTCCGGACGTCCATGGACTACTTACGGAAGTCATATGGATATACATTTATGTAATGCCACATGAATATATATTTTTATGAAGCCATATTGACATACAGTGTTTATCAGCCAAATGGAATAAATTCGATAATAAATACATGGGGGCGTGTTTGAAAAAACGCTCGGACACGTCGATTGGTATTTCTAGTTGCGCACTTTTTTTAATAAAAACTTTTTATACAGGGTGTGTCATGTAACAGTGGCCAATATCAACTTTCTTCGTTTCTTTTTACTGATATGAAATTTAAAAAAAGGTATAAATAGTTTTGTTTACTTTTGCTTAAGACTCCTGACCTTAGCAAATTATGGTTGTCTGTCTGCATGACAGTAGTTGTCAGTGTTATAGCCGTTTGAATTTCGTTAAGTGCATGTCAGAAAAATGGTTTATTTAACAGAAATGCACAAAATAACAATTCTACAGATGATTGGTTATGGATATAAAACACGGACACAAATGGAAGTTGCTCGCTAATTTTACGAAAAATTTCCAAATTTGCCGCCTATAACTGAAGGGAAAATTAGTAAAATAGAAAACTAGTTTCGCCAGCTAGGACAAGTCAAGCAGATAAAAAAAAATAGCTGCCAATGCAATAAGTAATGATACCAAATTAAATATCCTGCTTGAGTTTTAGGAAAACCCCCAATGTTCGATGTTAGGCATTCATCGATTATTCGAATATTACAAGAAAATAAAATGTATCCCTATAAAATGATACCTACTCATAAGTTCATGGAAGACGATTTTGATAGGAGAACGTATTTTTGTGAACAAATGATGGCAATGTTAGATAACAATGTGATCCAATTAGAATAAGCTTTGTCTTCTGATGAATGCACCTTTACACTTCACGGTCATGCTAATCGTCAGAATTCCATTGGTCTAGGGAAAATCCTCACTGGATTAGAGAAGAACATACGCAATATCGGCAGGAATAGTTGGAGATCATATCATAGGTCCCTTTTTTATTAATGGCAATTTAAATGGCGATAATTATTTAACACTGCTCCAAAATAATGTCTTACCAACTTTGACAAACTTATATCCTGATCCAGCAAACTCACAACTTTCAGCGAATATGATATGGTTTCAGCAAGATGGAGCACCGCCCCATTACCAAATCAATGTCCGGCAGTACCTCAACCGAGTATTTCCAAATCGGTGGATAGGTAGGCGCAAATCGATGGCCAGCACGATCCCCTGATCTGACGCTATTAGACTTCTCCTTATGTCAAAAATATTGTATATAAAACTAAATCTCTCGACTTAGTTGACTTAAGAAGACGAATAACGCTTGCGATTAGATCGGTCACGCCTGAGAGTTCAGTAACATTAGAAGAAATTTCTATTTAAGATTAGGATGTTACCAAGACGTTCGCGGCGAGCATTTTCAACATCTCCTACAATAATGTTTGTTTTTGTTTTTTACATTGTCAAGAAATCAACAATATTACTTATTAGTTTTTGAGTGTGTTGTTAATTTTTGCAATAAATCTGAAAACACTTAATATTTCCGAAATAGTTGAAGATAGGTATAGGATATTGCATATTAAATATGTCTAAAATTTTCTGAAGAATAATCCAAAACAGAATTCTGTTGGTCCAGGGAAAATCCTCACTGGATTAGAGAAGAACATACGCAATATCGGCAGGAATAGTTGGAGATCATATCATAGGTCCCTTTTTTATTAATGGCAATTTAAATGGCGATAATTATTTAACACTGCTCCAAAATAATGTCTTGCCAACTTTGACAAACTTATATCCTGATCCAGCAAACTCACAACTTTCAGCGAATATGATATGGTTTCAGCAAGATGGAGCACCGCCCCATTACCAAATCAATGTCCGGCAGTACCTCAACCGAGTATTTCCAAATCGGTGGATAGGTAGGCGTAAATCGATGGCCAGCACGATCCCCTGATCTGACGCTATTAGACTTTTTCTTATGTCAAAAATATTGTATATAAAACTAAACCCCTCGACTTAGTTGACTTAAGAAGACGAATAACGCTTGCGATTAGATCGGTCACGCCTGAGAGTTCAGTAACATTAGAAGAAATTTCTATTTAAGATTAGGATGTTACCAAGACGTTCGCGGCGAGCATTTTCAACATCTCCTACAATAATGTTTGTTTTTGTTTTTTACATTGTCAAGAAATAAACAATATTACTTATTAGTTTTTGAGTGTGTTGTTAATTTTTGCAATAAATCTGAAAACACTTAATATTTCCGAAATAGTTGAAGATAGGTATAGGATATTGAACATGAAATAGGTCTAAAATTTTCTGAAGAATATTCCAAAACGTGAAGAATATGCAGGGTGTTGCATTTAAAATAAGAAAGTTGGTATTGTCCACTGTTACATGACACACCCTGTATAAAAAGTTTTTATTGAAAAAAATGCGCAACTAGAAATACCAATCGACGTGTCCGAGCGTTTTTTCGGAAACGCCGATTATTTATCGAATTTATTCCATTTGGCTGATACACACTGTATGGTTTCGGATGTCCATTGGTAATTCAGAATATCCATGGTCCTGCAACGGAGGTCACACAGATCATCATTTTGGTAAAGGCAGTGAACATAGGGTTTTAGATATTCACTAGTAATCCAGAAGATCTATGTCATGTCAGATATCACATGGATAACATATTGACACACTGAATTTGGAAGTTGAAATAGATATTTTTTCTCTTAATTTAGTGTTGGTGTTGCCAAAAAATGTTTAATGTTTATTTATTGAAAAAATGTAGTCACTTTTTACAATTATTACGCAGTAATATTACCTAATATCTACACACAATACATAATAGTGAATAGTTTAATTTATTTTCTCACTATTTTATTATTGTTATTAATGATACTAGTTCGATATCAACACTATAATGAAACGTGTGCAACGTTAAACCACGAGGCGTTAGCCGAGTGGTTTAATTGCACAAGTTTCATTAACAAAGTTCAAATCGAACTTGTATCATTCAAAATTTAATCTACGATAGTGCAAAAGATTTTATTCGTCTAAATTTCATTGATATCAGATAAAGTTTTCGTAATTTTTAAAATTTTCAGGCGTCCATATTAGTCGATATCATGGTAACCGCATTTTTGATTGTTTCAATTTCGATTTTGACAACCTCATTATTGCAGTCTAATTTTCTATTGTATGCAAAGTGTTGGCCAAAAATAATTTAAATATGGGAAATTTTGAATCCGAAAGTGTCCCTTCGGATGTTTACAATAAATAAATGCAATCCGTTTTCTAAGTAATAATAACAAATAAATAGTTTGCACCGACTTTCTTTTTGTTTTTGTATCTTAACATTTTGATGTTATTATGAATTCATAATGGCACTGAGTGCTATTATGAAGGTCATAATGACATCTAAATGATAATGCTAAATACGTCATAATGGCACGGTCGTAGATTAATTCTTTAACTGTTATTTTAAATAAATTATTATTCTTTTCAATTTATTTTTTTCTATTTTTCCTCGGTATTTTTTGTCCCAAAAACTAGAAAAACTTGTAAATGTTTTACAGATGATACGACAAAAAGTTCAAAAATTAGCAAGCAGTTTAGCTACAGATGAATAAATTTTCAATAAGATTTTACACAGGCGACTGACGTCATTTATATTTTATAATAATATGCTTTACGCAATATATTTCAAGGGTTGTTATTTACAAGCTGAATGGCCCAAAGCATAAAGTATGCTTACGATGCCGTACAGATTAAATACAGGTATACTTTATGAAATGTTCCATATTGAAATATGAACGAGAAATTTAAAATAGGGTTCTAGAAAACTTTTTAGTTACCAGCCACTCAGCTTTTACTTTGTAACAAAAATATGATCAGATAAACAATAAAGGTACAATAATAACCCTTTGGCATTGCATTAGTAAAATAAATCGTTGCTTTGCAAGAACGGCGGCCGTATTCAATGAATGACATCGTGAGAGAAATGTTGGACACAAGTACATCCGTAAGATAGAAGCTAAATTTGAAGAAACAGGATCTGTTTGCAATAAGAAAAGAAATGAGCCAAGACTCGTCAATGATGCCGCTCAGATTGAGGTTCTTGGTGAAGTTGCTATGGCTCCCACTACGTCCCTTCGTAAAGTTGCAGATCAAACTGGACTGTCGCGTGAGTCAGTTAGGAAAGTATTAAAGCTTCACAAGTTTTATCCATACAAACTCCTAATTACTCAATTAGGGGACGATGACCCGGACAGACTTATTGAGTTTTGCGAAATTATGACGGATAAGATTATTACTCAGCCCAGGTTAATAAAGAATATCTGTTTCAGTAACGAATGCACTTTTTACTTAAACGGCAAGGTCAACAAACAAAACTGTCGTTATTGGAGCGACCTCAATCCTCACATTATTAGAGAGGGGCATACGCAATACCCTCAAAAAATAAATGTTTGGGCGTGTATATTAGGCAATAGTATCATCGGTCCCCTTTTTATCAATGGAAATCTAAATGGTGAAATTTATGCAGAAATATTAGACACAGCAATAGAACCTCTTAGGGGGAAAATCAAAGGGACGCCAATGGAAATCTTGCTCTAGATGATCATTTGCTGCACTTCCAACAGGACGGAGCGCCTCCGCATTATGTACGCATAGTAAGAGTAGTTGGATAATCATTACCCAGAGCAGTGGATTGGTAGGATGGGATCCATAGAATGGCCACCTAGGTCACCAGATCTGCCACCGCTGGATTTTTTCTTATGGGGGTCACTTGAAATCCGTTATATTTAAAACTCAACCAGATTCCATTGAACAATTACAACAAAGAATTGTACAGGCTTGTAGAGCTAAAATAAAAATAAATAGTTAGTTGCTTGCGGATTTCTTTTGTAACTCAACATTACATTGTGTAAGTCATTTGATTTATATTTGGATTGGATTGTTGTATGCGTTTATAATATAATATAAGGTTTTGTGATTATAGACCCAAGTTTTGTAATAGCGTATGCAATTAACAAAAAATGCATCTTACCGCTGTGCTCTGTCCTCTGGCGCTAGAACCGGCAAGTCCCTTCGCACGAAATTTGGCAATGGCTTGTTCTGCAAGATCGGCACGTTCTTCCGCCTCTTCAAGTTCTTGTTGTGCTTTGCGGAATTTGGCCAAGTTGAGAGCGGCAATTTCTTCTGCTTCTTCGATCTGTCTCTTGTATGTCTTGATCTTTGTTGGAGTTTGTCTACCAAGTCTTGCATACGCTCGTGGTTCTTTCTATCTTCTTCGGCTTGGAAGCTCAATTCCTTAATGCGACGTTCGGATTTTCTGAGGTTCTTTTGGGCGTCAGCGTGTCTTTTTTGTTCCCCGTCAAGTTCATTTTCGAGTTCTCTAACTTTCTGTTCGAGCTTGGCAATGGCCTTCTTTCCTCCTTTAAGGGCGTTGGCTTCGGCTTCATCAAGACGTACTTGCAAATCCTTGATTTGTGTTTTAAGTGCTTTGCGGAGTTTTTCTCGAGTTTGAGCGTGGTCTTGTTCGGTACGGAGTTCGTCGGCAAGACGAGCAGCGTCGACCATGGCCTTCTTGGCCTTTTCTTCTGAGTTCTTGGCCTCGTTCAAGAGTTCATCAAGATCGGAATGCAAGGTCTGGAGTTCAGTCTCCAATTTCCTCTTGGCAGCGGACATGGAAGCGTTTTGGGCAGAAAGGTCGTTGAGTTGTTCATGTGCATTGAAACTCTTGAAAATGTCCGAAAACAGTTTGAATACCGGCTGTACTTATGCTTGGAGAAGAATGGAACCCATTTTGAACAATTCATAAAGTAGGAAAGGTGAGTTTTCCAGTATTTCATTATCATTATCATAATTTCTCAAGAAGTTGCATTATTTAAATGTTTATTTAAATACATTTCATTAATTTGTGAGGTTAATAATCACAATTTAAAAAAAAAAAATGATACAGTTTATGTAGAATTTTATAAGGAACACAAAAATGGCAAAAGAAATAGGGGTTGCCAGTTATAATTTTAGGGGTAGGTGCCCTGGGGGTCAGGGGGTTGAAAGTAACACGACAACAAATGCCTTAAAAATTTCCCCCTTGATATATCAATTGACGTGTATCGCCAAATTTTCATACTATCATTGGTAGAGGCAATATTAAATGCTGTTCGTTTTCAAGCTGTATGCTTTACATACATACATATTATATAAACTAATCCAAACTTATAAATTAAGAAATATTAATATTAATTGTAAAATTTGTAACATTTTCTAACGATATCGATGAAGCAAGTGTTTTACTATCCGATGAGACACAAGAATTCAAAGTTACAGATTTACTAAAACAGTAGGTTCTCTTTGCATATTCTTCTACACCATTTATTTACTTTGCAATTCCTATTTTAGTTTGCACCGAATTTTCAATATAGCCCTCCGCAACACTGGAGGACTTCCATCCATCATGTCTTTTTAAAGTCACTCGCCAGCATCTACTAATAATGTAGCTGACGTCCTTCGATAACAATGTCCCGTATATCTTTGGGATTAGATAACTTTAAATATGATTCAATTTGAGAAGGTCTTTTTCCAAAAGTATTTATACCCATTGGTTGGATGGTACATCTTCCTTTCTTATATGCAATAAATAACCGTATATGGGCAGTATGATCGGGTATAAGGGCTCTATACTTCTTGAAAATTGAAATATTATTAATTTCTGATGAAAATCCATCCACGTAAACCACGAACTATCGCTCTACATGTGTCTTTGTATCCGCGGGACTGTTACAACAAGGTGGGTTTCAGATTCCTTAATATCTTCAATTTTCATTTTACATAACTCCACTCGGCGACATGCCCCAGCGCAGCGATGCCCACAATGAGTACCACCTGAAACAAGCAAATAAGTTGTTATTTAAAAGTAGATTTAAAAAAAATCGCAATTAAGTACCTTTATTAATAAAAACTCCTCATCTGGTGCCGTAACAAGAAATTTTACAACCTCATTCTTGAAGAATGCCTTTGATTTCGTAGCTTTGTATCCCACAGACTTTCTTTTTAAATATGCCATCAGTTTTGCATACCTGCTTATGTCGACATTATTTTTGATACTTATAGTAGATCTGAGCATTGAGTAATAACTCCATAAAGAGGATGATTGGATTAAATTTATCCACAACATAGGCAAGCATCACATCTTCACTAATTGCTTTAACTTTCTTTGATGAACATCAGTCCATGAAGAGCCCATATTCCTTCTCATTTCTATGCTGTGATTTATCCGGCAATAAATTAAGGGTCTGCTTTAGCAATGTCCAGGACTTTCTTCGAAATTTCATCATCACTGCTGCTACTGACTTCCATTCAAGGGACGTAAAACACACTTTCACGAAATTGTTACAAAAATAATTATCGTTTATTCCGTTGTCAAGTTTTACATCTGTCATATAAAAGCCAACTATTAAATATCTATAATTTGTTTCCCTAGCAACCTGATATTAATGAACTGTTAATAACGCCTTACGAGGCACCTACGGGGTAAACTAAAACAGTGCTCTTTTAGTTTTTAATATTTGTGCCCTAAAACATGCTTGTAGATAAAATATCGTACAATACACTTAGGCGGAATTCACACCAAAGCAATTGGCAACAAGCAATAAGCGATAGGCGATGCGCCATCTGAGTTGCCTTTACCTCTCTTATAAACGCTTTGTATTGATGACAACTTGTTTATACTGAAACGATAGTAATATCGCCTTATAAAATATTGCCTGACAAGCGGCGATCTGTATCGCGAGCAATATTTGGGTTGTATTGCTAGTTGCGAATTGCTTCAAAATGTCCAAGGAAAAACAGAATATTTTGTTTGTGCAAAATATTGAAAACTGTCCCTGCTTGTATGATTATGCAAGAAACGACTCATTGCAGATTATTGTAGAAACAAGTCTTAGTAAAATTGAGAAACTGTCTTTATTCATCCTGTAGAAACTTTTAAATATCTAAGGATCTAAAGTCATTTCTTTAGCAACCACACTCACTGGATGAACTATATTTTGCAAATAAAAAGGTCTCACCCAATACCGACGTTTCCTTTTCTTGACCTTACTTAATATTTTTCGTAATACAGTGTGTGTATAAAGTCTGGAAACGGCTTAATAACATCACAATTTACTGGCCGATTTAAACCAAATTTGGTACAGTTGTGTAAGAGGATCTAACGCACTGAATGACGATATTGGCGTTGTTGCCAGCTTTTTAGTTTGTCTGGAATTCGAACGAAATTTATATTTTTAAATATAACACCCAGTATATTTTTACATTTTTAAATTCCACATAAAATTATAATTATTTTTTATTAAATGCATTATTAGTCTATACTTCATAGTTTCCGAGATATTAACTCTCGAAAAGTGACATTTTTGAACTTTGACAGCTTATAACTTTCTAACAGCACGTCTTAGAGCAAAACGGCTTACATGTCCCTATCTTCAATTTTTATTATCTTCCCAAAAAAATCAACTTCCAGTTAAACCGGAACAACTATATTTCCTGCTTTCGAGTTACATCCGGTTTAACCGAAAGTTGATTTTTTTGGGAAGATAATAAAAATTGAGGATAGGGACATGTAAGCCGTTTTGCTCTAAGACGTACTGTCAGAAAGTTATAAGCTGTCAAAGTTCAAAAATGTCACTTTTCGACAGTCAATATCTCGGAAACTATGAAGTATAGACTAATAATGCGTTTAATAAAAAATAATTATAATTTTATGTGGAATTTAAAAATGTAAAAATATACTGGGTGTTATATTTAAAAATATAAAATTCGTTCGAATTCCAGACAAACTAAAAAGCTGGCTACAACGCCGATATCGTCATTCGGTGCGTTAGATCCTCTTACACAACTGTACCAAATTTGGTTTAAATCGGCCAGTAAATTGTGATGTTAATAAGCCGTTTCCAGACTTTATAAACACACTGTATATAAAACGCAATAACTACATTATACACCGACATTTTGGATGTCTACTAAATATTTTATCGAGTCAATGTAAATACAAACGCGATGCGATATTGCCTATCGCTTGTTGCTTGTTGCTCATTGCTTGTTGCCAATTGCTTTGGTATGAATTCCGCCCGGTAGGTGTCTTTACGGAATTTTTCGCCTTCGGCTCGTTTTGTTAAACATCACGCACATGTAGTAGAGACGTACCTACCGTACTTAAGTTGTAATATACTATAAAGAAAACTATACGTCATAAAGAGTTATAGGCATTTTTATAATTCTTCTTAATAATACTAGCCTAATCATTTTATTTTTGCAAATAATAATAGATATACCGCTTGTTAGTAGTCAGTTCCAAATGGTGCAACTTTTTTAAATTTAACCTTTGCTATCAAATTGGGTGGTCCATCGGCAGACTGAGAAATCTCATGTAAATTTTGGTACTATCAAATATTGGCCCACCTATTGTATTATTTGACTTTATTGAAGGTCCTTGTATGGTGGACTTGCGTGGTAAATTTTATTATTTTCTAATAAGCTAAATAAATGTTATTTATAAAAACTCTTCTTAAAAATTAAATGCCGCGTGTGTATAACACTGAGGAAAATGATATAATACAACAAGTTTGCTAAGACATAGTTTGTATTGACAGCTTATTTTTTATTAACCCATATTAAATAAACTAAATACTAGTGTATCATATCCGCTTTAATGTTATATTAATTCAAAATTTGCTAGAACAGCGTGTTTATTAGTGGTAATCAGTTCCATTTAGCAGCATAGTCTTGTTGAATATTGAAAACTACATTTAATATAGCAATTTTGTTAAGAAATAAATTGTATCTTCTCAATGCGACGCATTTTGTTTCCAGTAAAGCGCTTTCTCTACAATTTTATTAAGAAAGCAGAACAGAGTCCCCCAAAACAATATCCGTTAGAACCTATAATCCACAAGACGTTGGTGGGGGTTCATAGCGATCGGCAAACGCCGCGCGCCGTTCAATTAGTTTCAACGTATTTGTTGCGCAGGTCACATCATTGTTCGGAGTCTTCTAGCGGTCCTGTCTGAATTTGAATTCTATTATTCATACCAATACCTGTTTCAATTAATTTATTTTTACTTCGTATATAAGTTTTTTGAAACTTTGCATGTCAGATCAAGCAATAGGAGAGTCCTATTTCTCACAGCCCATCATTTTAGTATTGGGCTTTATAATCTATGGACGAATTTTACAATCTCAGTAAAAAATGTTGCATAATAGATAATCATATGCAAAATCTAAATGACAAGAACAATATTACACTAGACGCTATTTACTTTTTTGAGAAGTATCTACTGATTTTTAGTGGTAAGTTTTTATTAACCGTAGCAAGCAAATATTATTATGATTAATGTCAACTTTCATTACAAGTGTCTGCTGTTGTGCTGCTAATGAAACTGATTACTACCAATAAAAACACTGTTCTAGCAAACCTGGAATTGATATAAGACTAAAGCGGGTTTGATACACTAGCAGTTTATTTAATATGGGTTAATAAAAATAAGTTATAAATACAAACTCTGCCTTAGCAAACCTATTGTATTAGATCATTTTCTTCAGTGTAGGTAAAGTATTTTTCACAATAAATGGTTGACTCCGTTTAACTACCTGGGACGTTTTGAAAGAGCTCGGCCATAAAAATGCAAATAAACTGTCGGTCAGGGTCGGATTATAATTTGTAATTATAGCAGGTAATATTTAACTATCTTGTGCTTGCGATAACATCTTTCAGTCTTTGTGTTTCTTAGGATATTTCATGGAGTTAAATAATATATTATTAATAACTAATTAAATATCAAAAGTCCTACCCTGTAGTATATTTGCTTGTTGATTGTGTATAACAATGGGATTAAACCGGTAGTTTTATTGCAGTCAATAAGTCGATACCATTTAGGGTGAAAAATACTTTTTCGACGATCGTTCAAAAAATGTCATTTTGTGTATGAATTTCTAATGAAAAAAGTAGGCCTTTATTACATACTATGCAATAAAGTACTTTTTGCTCTAGTGCAATAAAGTAAATTACCTAGGAAACGAACAATTTGTTTATAGTGTATATTGTGTGTTGCACACCGTCGATACCCTATCGAAATAGAATTCACGTTGACAGGGCGCCATAATTTTATTATGTTGAAGTCAACGGTATCTATGATCTATTGTCAAATTTGAATTACAACTTTTGCACACAAAGGAGAGGTAATACAGAACGATTTCAAACTTATTGTTAAATAAAAAAACGATCGTAGAAAAAATAGTTTATGTAACATGTGCAAAAATGTGTTTATTGCACATGGCATATTATTCACCTCGACTACGTCTCGGTGAATAACTTCTATGTCGTGTGAAATAAACATACACTTTTTGCACTAGTTGCATAAATAACTACTACCTACCAAATAATGTCAAATAAAACTTTAACCGTTATTATTATTATTATTCCGCTCAGTTTTTTTCTTTCCCCATTAAATACGTCCGAAAATAAATCAAAACATTTTAGGCAAAACAAATATTTGAGTTTATCCAGAAATTCCCAGCATTGTATTGTTTTAACAATGTGAAGCAATTTTTCCAGGAACAAAAACGGTCATATTTCGTCACAAATGTTTAATTAATTTTTGTAAAATAAACGGTCATTTGTTATGATTGTATTGGCAGGTATGTAACAAAAATGGCTTACATAATGTAGTGGAATGTAAACAAATCGAAATGTTGTTATGTGCTTGTGTTTAGTTTAAAAATATTAAATGTTGTATAGTTTTTGTAAAATTTGTATTATGATTATCTAAATTTTAAACATTTTTGTGAGAATCTCAGCCCATAGATGCGACCTGTTGATACGTCATTAGCCCCCCATACACCAACATATAAGTTGGACAGATTTGATCCGTTCGGATTTGGTCTGCGAGCTAGGCTCGGCACGTACCAAAACTCTCATAATTTTTGGGTAGCCGAATTTGGCTCTTCGACTTTATAAAATGACTTTCCGACATTTGTTAAGTATGGTTATATGCCTTTGTATTTCAAATTTTTGTTCATGTAATCTTTGCATTTTACTTGCCACAAACATGGATAACTTTGGTAAATGTTAATAAATTCCGTTATTAATTCTTTTGATAAGTAACGTGAATCGGCAAACATTATTGGTTATTATTATTATTTTAATTTAACCTCAAACCAAGTTGGAAGACTTGACACGCGTCCCAAATTAACCTAGCGAATCTACTGACAGCTCGGCTCGCCACATACACGTAAAGTTTTATCGGCGTATTTGGCTCGTGCCATATTAAATTCGTTAAGTTATCCGCTGGTGTATGGGGGGCTATTGAGTATCAAACAATATATCAATGGATACGTACAGCTTATCTTCTGCATAGCACAAACA
This sequence comes from Polydrusus pterygomalis, assembly GCA_963969555.1. NCBI lineage: Eukaryota > Metazoa > Arthropoda > Insecta > Coleoptera > Curculionidae > Polydrusus > Polydrusus pterygomalis. The sequence goes on from OZ018382.1 coordinate 30,015,900, forward strand.
ACAGTTAAGTTGTATGGGTGAACAAATACGTCCGATCGCACAGCTCGCCGCTCAAATGCCGTCCCTCCCAGCAGAATTGGGCATGCGCACAAACCTCTTGTTATCGGCCTGTCCGTCTTTAGCGACATACTCAAAATAGACTCTCCAGAACCGGCTCGGTGTCATTTTTGTTGTGTTTAAGTTTTCTCTGTGGATTCCTTGTAGTTTTCTTTGTTATTGCGGATTGTGGGTGTTTAATATTTACAGTTTTCTAGTTTTTCTGTTGCTTCGTGAATTGTGTTTGTGCTTTTAGTGACTCGAATTGGAATATAAACAATGACTAGTAAAAACCGTTGCATGACGTTATTATGCCCAAATAGGGGTGAAATACCGGGTATTTCGTATTTTCACTAAGTATGGAGTATAGTGATGTATTTTGATAAGTAACTTTATTTTATTATGATCAATTTAAACACATCTAACTAGGCCTATAGGTTACACCAACAAGGTATGAAAATAAAGAAAAACACACACCAAGACAGATCATCCCGATGCATGTTTTGTTATATTTTATTTGCAGCCCTACAATCTAATTAGGTAGATACGCCTACTTGTCGGGCAATAAATTGCTTCAAAAAGTTTAAAATACACTTTTCTCTATCCTTATCTTCTTAACATAGTATAATACAAAGTCGCTGTCGCGTCTGTCTCCAGCTATATGTGCTTAAATCTTTAAAACTACGCAACGGATTTTGAAGCGTTTTATTTAATAGATAGAGTGATTCAAGAGGAAGGTTTTTATGTATAATACATGCATAATATTGTAGAGAAACATTGATAAATTTAGAGGTTTGTTCGGGTTTGTATTTATAAATCTTGACGCGATGGTGAACTCGCCTTATTATTATCTCAGAGGCGTATAATGCCTGGCATTGCAACGCAGGCCGGGTACACGCTAGTTTTATATAAAAGAAAAAAGGAAATACCTAGGCATGTTTATAATAATCCAAGGGTGAAAGTATTCCACGAGTCACGTTCTCGGGTAAAAATTCTTTCAAATTCTTGAAAAAGAAATTGTGCTTGAAAATGTTTTATAGGTAACTACCTAAGTTTTTTCCAAATTGTAAAAATCAATACAAGTTATATACCAACTAATATTTGACTTGAGGTTAGATATGCGATAACATCGAAGATTAGTTATTTTGGTGGTTTTGTTTGCTTTTTATTTAACTTAAATTTTAAAGCCCGGACCTGTCTATTTTCCCATTCGTCAAATGATAATGTTGCTGTGCGCATGTCTAATCGTGTGTAGCTTTGCTTACATGCGCGAGACCATAAATTTGCCACTTTCGTGATTATTGTTTGCTCATCTAAAGGTAAATATCTATGTCTCAGCCACTTTTGTGGGTTTTTTTCAGAAATTAAAGTTTTTTTTACTGGGATTATTCATGTTTCAGTGTGTCAAAGTTCTCTCGTTTACGGTAAAACATAAATGATAAATTAATTTTTTAACTTAATCTTCCTTAAGTTTGCGCCACCTGCGGACTGTGATTTGGAAACGTGTCGCTTAAATTGTCAAAATATTACAGAAAATATCGCTGCTTTCCGACAAGACCGTCACAATTAAGAAATCACTATTTTTCAGTAAAACCGATTGAAATTTGTAAGAAGCTTTTGTAACTACTTGTTAAAGAACCTAAAGAATTATATTTAATCATAAATATGGGCGTTCTTAATAACATGTTCAATGTAAAAAATTGTTGTAAGTTTAATATTTTGGAAAAAAAATAGAAGTGACGTTTTTTTTTGAAAAGAAACGATAAAAACAAAACATTGCTTTCTTGGAAACGATATTATTAAAGTTTACGGAAAAGAACGTCACAATACGAAATGCTACCCTCTTGCCTGTTTCAAAGATACAGGAGCACTGGCACTTTTTGTTTTAGATCGGTCTTTCCGGAAAAATTATAATAGTACCTATGTCCAATAACTTAAGCACTTTACAATTTGTGACAGTCTTACAGGAAAAAGGTCGATTTTACCTCTGTGAAAGAAACGGTGCACCTGAATTAGGACAGTCTTACCCGCAGGCACTGGCAGGACTACAGCGAGCGACTGGAGAGCACAAACGAGGCCGCTAGGCTCAGAAAAGTTTTATCGAATAAGCCGAGTGCTCCTTCCTTTCTAAGAAAAAACGATGGGGCCTTTACAGAGAGCAGCGAGGAAACCCTTAAACTGCTAATAGACGCCCATTTTCCTGGAAATACACTGGCAGCGGAAGCCCCCATTGATCAAGGAGAACCTCCGGATTTGAACAGCATTAAATCGGTGATCACTAGCGAGAAGCTCAAATGGGCGATTGACTCATTCGACCCGTATAAATTACCAGGACTAGACGGAATAATGCCCGCCATGCTACAAAAGGGGAAAGATCCTAATACCGTGGCTCCTGGTGATATACAGAAGCAGCTTGTATTACACTCATCTACCTGCAAGCTGGAACAAGATTAAAATAATCTTCATACCAAAGGATGGTAAAAGCAGCCACGCTACTGCCAAGGACTTCAGACCGATTAGCTGGTCTCAACACGCCTATACAAAAGGCAAATCAGTGAAAACAGCGCTACATGAGGTAGTAGGCGCAATTGAAAAATCCCTTAGAAATAAAGAGTACACTCTAGGAACCTTCATAGATATTGAAGGGGCCTTTAATAACGTCACGACGGAGGCGGTTTGCGATGCCCTGGTAGAATCAGGGGTTGACAACTACATCTGCCGTTGGATTCACAAGATGCTGAAAGGCCGTAAAATATGCTCTAAATTAGGAGGCAGTGAGATAGACAGGATTGCCGGAAGAGGAACTCCGCAAGGCGGGGTGCTATCGCCAACTCTGTGGCTAAGAGTAATGAACAAAATTCTTATAGCGTTGGAAAGGGCTGGATTCAAGGTGATTGCATATGCCGACGATTTAGTTATACTTGTGTCGGGCAAATATTTAAACACCATCAGCGATCTAACAGAAACAGCGCTACGAAAACTCGAACGATGGGCTGCGAAATGTGGGCTGAGAGTCAGCCAAGAAAAAACTGAGCTGGTTCTATTCACACGCAGAAGGGTGATTGAGAACTTCAGGCTTCCAGTCCTGGACAACAGAACTTTAGTGCTGCAAGAAAAAGCAAAGTATCTAGGATTGATACTCGACTCCAAGCTTAACTGGGGCAAGAACATATAAGAACGAGTCAAAAAGGCGTCAGTTGCGTTCTATGCCTGCAAAAAAGCTATTCGTAAGAAGTGGGGATTGAAACCCCACATAGTACACTGGATTTATACAGCCATTGTAAGACCTATACTAACCTACGGGGGTGGGGGGGGGTCCTGGTCTGGTGGACCGCTTTGGAAAAACAATACATATGAAAAAACTAACGAAGGTACAACGGGCAGTTTGTTTAGGAGTGACCGGTGCCCTTCGCTCAGCACCGATGGCGGCACTGGAAGTTATGCTGCATCTGATACCCATGGATATTTACGTAAAAAGTGTGGCTGCGAAAAGTGCTCTACGGCTAAAAGAGTCGAAATGTTGGACTAGTACCAACTACGGACACAGCAGCATACTAGGGATATATCCAGGTCAAAAATTGCGAAAGCCAACCGATTACACTGTTTCGCTGCCAGAATTTGGAAGGAGCTTTTCTATGCTCATTCCGGATAGGGAAAAGTGGGAAGGCAATCAAGAAACAATGGAGGTGGATCACTCGATCTTCACAGACGGTTCAAAAATGGACGTCGGGGTGGGAGCTGGTATCTTCTCCGAAAACATGCTAATACAGAGGTCGTGTAGACTCCCTGACTACTGCAGCATTTTCCAGGCAGAAATTTTTGCAGTGGACAAAGCAGTCAACATCCTGCGGGATCACCGTGGCTTGAGAGGACCTGCGTCTATAGCTTAGATAGGTAGACAGTCAAGCAGCTATAAAGGCAAAATTAGTAAGGCGCTGTCGCAACAATCTCTGCACACTTGGTGCTCAACATAGAATCACCTTGTGTTGGGTTCCTGGACACAGCAACATATATGGCAACGAGACTGCTGATGCGCTCGCCAGGGAGGATGCAAGCATGTCTGTCGAACTAGCAGAGAATACTGTGGCTAGACCACTAGGATCAGTCAAAGAAGAGATAGATCGAATAGCTAAACAACTTGCGCAACGCAGATGGACAGGGCTTACAACTTGTAGCATCTCCAGGCAATTGTGGCCCTTACTTGATAACAGGAAAACCGCAGCGCTATTACAGCACAGTCGGAAGAACCTAAGAAACATCACTGCCGTAATCACCGGACACTGCCTGTTCGGTAGACACGCTGAACGTATGCAAATACCAACTAACTACTTCGCAGAAGTTGCAGAGATGAAGAAGAGGAGGAAAGTATTCAGCATTTCTTGTGTGAATGCCCCGGCCTCGCGAGAAGAAGGTTCAATGCACTGGGCGAACCATTTTTTAATGATCTGGAGGAAGTGAGCAGCCTGCAACTGGGTCGACTTACTAAGTTTATTAACAGCAGTGGCTGGTTTGATTGAGCTGTCAAGATTCTTTACGATCGCGTTAACCATCATGTAGCTGATGCAAATAGGTTCCGCGGAACATGTGTGGTACCACAACGGTCCTTATAGGACTACGTGTGACTGTTTGGACAATGCCAGAGGTCTGCCACTCTAACCTAACCTAACCTACCCGCAAAAAGGTTGCGGATGTTCAGAAGTGCCAAATGGTTATAGTGGCATCTAGCGGAAACTACGCAAACTTTACTAGTGGCGGTCTTGCTGGTTACTTTTTACAGGTTTTTTACCACTAACTGTACAGAAAAGTGAAAAATAACAAATTTTGAGTTGTGACGGTCTTGTCGGAAAGCAGCGATATGTTATCTTTTGTTTTTAAATTAAATTACATCAATTCACAATAACAACAATAACAAAAGATGTTGTTAATAAATCGTTTATATTGGACAATTACCTATATCTCAGCAGAAAGTAGATATTTCCAATTTTTTAAAATGGCAAACTTCAAAACACGAAACACTAAAATCTTATTAAAATTATCGAGATTGAAAACGCAATTTTTATCTTATTTTGACAGATCATAATAATTAATTATTTCCATCTGTCGCTTTGTGCACACTATTTAAAACAACAAATTGTCACAGAATAGTAAATTGCATACCCCTTATACAATACAATAAATCGAATAAACATATCCGTTTTTATGACCAAAATAGAATGTTAAGGTGGGAGTATCAACATGCTTGCCAACCTATAACCTGTTTTGGGAAGATTTATTTATTTTACCCAAAATTTAAATAAAATCAATGATGATAGCATATTTCCTAGGCATTGAATATCAAACTATATAAGAATGATGGATGTCCGAGAAAAGTTGACAACCCAGTTTTAGACGTCTTGGAGGTGGTTTGGCCGCCATTGTGGAGTTGATCGTAACTCTAACCTTAAATCTGTCATTATAATGCAGCGCCTCGGCAACAGATGTCTCAAATTCACTGATGTGATGTCGTGGTGTTGCCGCATATCGTATTTTATTTGAATTTTTAATAATATAAGCATTTTTAACAGACAATAAAATAGGAGGTTCTCAATTCCAGCCGAATGTATGTTTTTGATAATAATATGTACGCTGATTACTCCGGGGTAATTGGACCGATTTTCACAATGATTTTACCGTTGCATTGGGTGTTAAATGTTAAACAAATAAAAGTAGATAAAAAGCGACAGCAAGTATAAGTAAAATAGGTTTTATTTCGTCGAAAAATAGCAAAATACGTAATACACTAATACAAACAAACTGGATCTTTCTTAAGTAAGAAAATAAAACCTACTTATTTTAACCATTTTGAAAAGTAGTAATAATTGCAAATAAAAACCAAGTTATACAAACAAACCGAACATCATTCAAATTTTACCCAACATATACGTTGTAGCCTAGGTATGTATTGAATAGTGAGAGTCGTCATTTAATTTTGTTAGACATAGAATACATGGCGGTCAATATGTCATTGTTTTAATGTAATTAACGTTGGGACGTCAAAAGGTTGAAAATATTATAAGCTACAAAGCAATTAAAAATGGGGACATTTTTAAGTCTTGACTATACCTACTATAGGTAGGAAAATAAATGTAAGCTACTTAAATCTAGGATAGGTGTAGGTACTTATGTGAAATCAAGTTTTACGATAAGCTACAAAAATAAATTTAATAAACTCATGCAGCAAGTCAAACAACGCGGCAACAATGTTTTAATTTAGCAGTGAAAAGGCTAGTCGCTTTCTTGTTGGTGAACTCATTGTGCCATCTATGAATTCAACGTAGCAGATTTAGAAAATCGGCTCATATGGCCTTCTTATAGTTTGATATTCAATGCCCTAGGTAATAATTGACCTATTAAATAGATATCAAGGAATTTCATAAATTATTTTAGGAGAATCGTGTAGCGAAAAATATCTGTTAAGATTTTTTTAAACTTTATTGTGTCATTTTTCTTTCACACACGTTTCTTCCCAAATTAACAATGAAAATGCAATAATATTTTGGTAATATATGTCAGATAATTATGATCTAAATAATTTGCAGACGATATTAATTTTAATTAAATGTTAGTTAATAAACTAATAAACTTAAAAAATAACGAGAAATAGGTTATATGTTGGTAGTGGATTAAATGACGTTGAGAATGCCACCTTAAGGTCTTAAAAGTAATCAATTACGTTTTAAGTTCAAAACGTTAAAATAACTTGAACTGAAGAGGAAATACACCAATTTTGTATAATTTTGACAGCTCATTTATTAACTTTAATCGAGACAAAAAGAAAAACAATACTGTTGTGTTAAAGGTTGGAGACATTGTGTTTTTTTTTTTAATTCTGTCCCTGGCTTCCCAAATGCTTGCGAAAAATTTCCGATAAGCTATTATTATATTGCCAATTATTATACACAATAAAAATGATTCAAACAATTTAAATGCCAATTTTTGTCTTTTCCTTTAAATACTCCTTTCTTTAAACCAGAATAAATTTTATAACAGGTCTCTGGTATCATCTGACCCAAATCTTGCGGTGAGATGTTAACCGAAAATTTTAAACCTTCGTAACTTCTACCTGTAGCAAGGAATTTCTAGGTTAATGCAAGTCGCTCATGTAGTGTAATAGCTTGTCTTAACTGCGTGTCTTGTTCGACGATAAGTGGGGTTACTAATTTTAAAAGACTGCAATAATCTAGCGGGCACGTCGAGCAAGGCCGCTAACGAAGCTACAGTCTGTGGGCTAATTAATTCGTATTATAAATTTAAATAAAAACTTTGTTCGGGTTGCCATAAAACATGCATTTTTTAGGGCATAGCAGTCGCCCTTATCACTTTTGTTTACCGTTTTATTCGTTAATTAAAAACAAAAGATTTTATATCTTTAATTACAGGTGTCGAACAAAACCACGCACCCACGCTCGGACAACTTTATATGTAACAGAAACATCATTTTGCCCTAAGCCCTTTTAAATGCAGTGGACGCCCTTCAATAAACTGAAAGGGCCTGTTCGACCGAAAACGAAATTCGGATTGAAACGGTTGTCGCGTTGAATAAACAAGTGGATGTATCGTGTAGGTCGCTGAAATGTATGTAACGGTAACGTATTAAATTTTAAATTAAATTGGATTATATTACTGGGGCAAGAACATTGATGGACAGAAATGGCAGCAAACCAGCGATATTTTATAAGGCTTATTTACTATAATAATATATCGGTTGATTTGGTACCGTTAAGAAGTCACCAAGAAATAACGTGGGGGACGTACTTTAACAACGGAAAAACCGTCTGTACGTATGTGAGAAAAACTATTTTATAGAGAAACCTTTTGAAAAGTGTCTCAAACAATGATCTGGTAGATCTGGTACCTATAGATGGCCCATATTTTTTTTAATATATATTAATGATCTGCCCATAAATACACTAAATAATCATCAATCTTTGCTGATGATACCACTGTTTCTGTCTCATCGGATACCCTGGACGAGGCTGTGGAGAGGTTTTGGTTAGCGCAGTCGACTGCAGAAGACTGGTTTAGCGCGAACAAGCTACTCCTGAATGAAGCAAAAACAAACAAGGTTATATTTGCACTTCGTGACACGGAGAACCTGAATGAAGACACACAATATGTTAAGTTCCTAGGAGTCCAGCTTGACGCAAAGCTAAAATGGGACAAACATACAGGGTGTCCCAGAATATGTGGGCAATCTCCCGGATTCGGATAGAATATGAAAAAATATTATGACAAGTTCCCATAAAAAAATTTCCTACAGGCCCTCCCTACTGAGATATAAGCTCCTGAAGGACGCCTCTGGAAATCGGTTTATCTTGAATAATCCTTAAAGTACTTGGTGTAATTTAATAATTTTTCAGTATGATTGTCGACTCAATTTTAAACATTTTTTATTAGATTCATTACTTTCCTAGAAATCGGCGTTTCAAATAATAACGTATAACGATGCGATTTTCGAACATAGTGAACAACAAATAAGGCACTACCATGGTTACTAATAAATAATTATTAGTTTGACATCTGAAACTCAAATTCTGACAGAAATAGATAAAAAAGAAAATAGCATGGCATTTTTACTTACTGAAACAGAGATAATTGATATTTTAATTTTTAGGGGGTTTGGCGATAAACAGAGATCATATCAGGAGGTATGTAGTATTTACAATAATTTGCATCCAGACAGGCACATTAAAAAAAATGCAGTTTTTCGAACTATTGAGCGTTACAGAATGACTGGTACTGTAAAAAACCGCCCAAGATCTGGAAGACCTAGGACTGCTACCTCCGAGGAAAAAAAGCTGGACATTCTGCTTGCGATAGAAGAAAATCCCAAACAATCCACCAATCAGCTTGCTTTGCATCATGAAATTAATCAAAAATCTGTACGAACCGTTCTTCATACTGAGAAAATGCATCCATACAAAATTAATGTTGTACAAGAACTTTTTGTCGTTGACTGTGATCGAAGGCTAGAATTTTGCGATATAATGACTAGAAATATGAAAGAAAACCCAAATTTTTCCAGCAATATTGTGTTTTCGGATGAAGCGACTTTTACACTACACGGAATGGTGAATAAGCAAAATTACCGTTACTGGGCGCGAAATAACCCTAACTGGTATGAAGAGCTGCATACACAGTTCCCAAGAAAAGTTAATGTCTGGGCTGGATTGTTTGCGGGACATGTAATTGGACCCTTTTTTATCGAGGAAAATTTGAACGGTGATCGGCTTCTTCGGCAAGAAATAATTCCAGCTATAAACAATTTAAATGCTGATATTAACTTAACCTGGTATCAGCAAGATGGAGCTCCTCCGCATTTTACTTGCGAAGTTAGAGAATTTTTGGATGTCACGTTTCCAAATCGATGAATAGGAAGAAGAGGGCCTATCGAATGGCCTTCACGGTCCCCCGATCTTTCGCCATTCGATTTTTTTTTTATTGGGGTCACCTGAAAAACATAGTTTATCAAAATAAATCCAATAATTTAGAAGAATTAAGAATGAAAATTGTCAATGAAAGTGCGAGAATAACAAGGGAAATGGTTTTAAACACCCAAAGACAGTTTTGCGATAATTTGTATCATTGTCAGTTAGTAAATGGGGGTCAATTCCAACACTTAATAAAAAATAGAGCCGTTTTGCCATGATTTGTTATACGTTTTTGTTTAAAGTTAACTTAATAAATGTTTGAATGTCGACAATCAAAATAAGTAAAAATATACAGGGTGTTCCATTTAAAAAAATATAACTATCATTCTCCACAACTTTGTGGGCGACCCTGTATATTTCAATTTATCACCGATATGTAGTTTTTTAACAGCCCTACATTTTTTATATAAGACGTTTTTTGATAACCCATGTATATTTTGAAATAATCGACCGTCCTGGTAATTTTTCCTAACCCTGTATATGTCCGAATATCGTACCAAAATTTGTGAAAAAAAAAGATAATTAGTAAAGAAAAGAATAAACATAGTTAACAACAATTGCTTGTAATTTAATTTTTCTTTAGGCTTTTAAAGATAAAACCTAAAAATAGAATCAAATATATAATTTTAAACTACATTCTATCAATTGTCATAATAAAAGCAATACGTTATGTTTACCAGTTTTCGTATTTGAGGTCTATATGCATTTAAAGTATTCATCGTAATAAGCAAAGAAAATATAGTGCTGGTAATAAGTCACAAAAAATTTAAAAGTCCGGTAGAAAACAATATGATATGGAAAATTGTTAAAATTATTTTGACTTGTCGGATACTTTTTAAAACATTCGGGAGAAATTTGGCGCCATAATATTTCCACCAATAGGAGCCATTTCGGATCGTCGTACCACAACTACCTTGAAAGAAGCCGTGAAACAGAAACATCGACAACACTGCTTGAAGATTCATGTGTCACGTGATTTTTGAGGTTAGCCATGGTTTAGTATGTAATTTACGATGTAGGTGTAGGTGTCGTATTAATTTGTATTTTTATCCGGTTTTCGATTGATATCTAATAGTAAATTTAAGTGACATAATTGTTAAGAATCTCTACAAAATACTAGTAAAAATTTGTGGTGCTGGTTTGCTCTAATAGCATTAATAAAGTGAGAAATCGAACAGCCTGGCCGGACGGCGGTTTATTTACGGGTCTTATAATGGCGGCAGAATTTTATTTGTTTTAATTTAAAAGTTGTCTTTTTTGTACTCTGGTTAGCTCTTTGTGATAAACTTTATTGTTTTGTTGCTATCGTTCAGTTATTAAATATTGAAGTATTAAGCTTGAAGGTATATGTGAATTAGTTTAAAAATATCACTAGTAGAGATAGTTCGTAAGTAGGTAGGATATCACTAGATACCTAGGTTCTTAGGTACCTAAGTACTATTTTTTTTAGTTTGTTTATTTATTAACATGCCAAGCCCCTGCTGTATTCCTGGGTGTAACTCTAACTATAAAAGTGTCTTAAAAGCAGGTGAAGAGAGTGTATCAGTTTTTTACTTCCCAAAACATGAAAATCTGAAAATTCTATGGCTAAAAGTCATTCCAAGGGCTAATTAGTCGCCTACACTGTATTCTGTAGTATGTGCTCAGCATTTTGTCCCCAGTTAGTGATATTTTGCCTGATGGCACCACAAAAAAATTCCAACTAAAGTGAGACTAAATTTAACAGCTGTTCCGTGCTTTTATCCCAATTTGCCTGCTTACTTGCCAAAAACTGTTCTCATTTCTAGAAAAAGTCCAGCGGAGAGAAACGAGGAACAACAAGAGCGTACCTCTTAACTTAATCAAGCTTTCGAGCAATCAGATTTTATAAAATTTTTTAACGATCTTAGTAATTATTCAAAAAAAATTAATACTTCTGAATTTTGGGAAGTAAAAATATATTTTTATAGTTTAGATTTGACCAATGACTGTATAAATATTGTTAATCAGGTTTTAGTGGACATTGTTATGAAGGTAAAGGTTCTTTTAAAAAATAATGAATTGGCTTACAAAGATTTAAAATGTATTTTACCCTTTGAAAGAATAAAAAACTCGCCTGTTGCCGCGCGTCTGAGTAAAAGCTTGTGGATCCGCAACTCCCAGCTGATGCGGCGTTGCCCGATGTCACTTAATGGCTTCTTTTTAAGGTGGTTGTGATTAGAAGATAATTGTCAGATTGACTTCGTACCCGGCGAGTCGAGTTAATCGTGAAATACTCCTTTTATAGAGTATATAAAACACCGTTGTTTGCCGGTGCCTGTAGCAATGCATGCGAACAAACCCGAACAAACCCGAACAAACCCACTGTCTATTTCTTACCGCGTAATTTCTACAATCGTCTCGATTTTCCTTCGGAAAAAAATGTATATGGGTGACTTTTGTCGTTTCAGCCAGCATAGGTCAATAATAACACACAGGCCTGCATGAAATTTGTGATGACGTGATTTTTGTTTGTTGAGCTCAGTTTTTATATAGAAATAACTAATTAAAATACAATTGGTCTCTATCATCCACAGATTTTTTTTCCTAAAAAAAACTTATAATAGGCGTTTTAATACATTTTAAAATGAATGTAGTACTTCAAATTCCAAATGATTGATGAATAAAAAATGATTTTCTGTGGTGCTACAAACCTTCCGACTTGAGACTTTTTATCGACTTCAAAAAGGAGCTTTAAAGCTGTTCTTTTACATAATGACAATGTTTTTGCTTCTGTTTCGGTCGGCCATACAGTTAAGTTAAAGAAAAACTATGAAAATTTAGAGGAATTACTTTTAAGAATACAATATAAAAATCACAACTGGAAAGTGTGTAAAGATCTAAAAATTTTAGGTCTTCTCTTAGGTCAGCAGTCTGGATTTACTAAATTTCCATGTTTCCTGTGCGAGTGGGCTAGCAGGAATCGAGAACAGCATTGGATAAAAAGAGACCGGTCACAAAGAGAGACTTTAACACCTGGAAACAAAAATGTAATTCGCGAAAGTCTTATTGACCCACAAAAAGTTTTACTTTCACAACTTCACATAAAACTTGGACGTATGAAACAATTTGTTAAGGCAATAAACAAAGTAGGAAATTGTTTTAAATATTTGTGTAAAACATTTTCGGCTCTGTCAGAGGCAAAATTAAAGGAGGGAATCTTTGTAGGGCCGCAGATTAGCAGCTTGATGAAATATACAGAATTTGAAAAGGTAATGGAAGATAAGGAAAAACATGCATGGAATGCTTTTAAAGAAGTTGAACATAAATTACTAGATACTATGTTGAGATCGTTGAAAATATGCTGGAAAATTTCAGGAATTTCAGAATATGAGCATAAAAATTCACTTTTTACATTCCCATTTGGACTAATTCCCGGAAAATCTTGGGGACGTGGGTGAAGAGCAAGGTAAAAGATTTCATTAATATATTAAAGAGATGGAAAAAAGATACCAAAGGCGCTGGGACACAAAAATGATGGCCGATTTCTGTTGAAACAGAAAAACAACCAAAAGAAGCTTTTCTGAAAAAATAAAACGTTTTTTGAAGAAGCTAAACGAATAAATAACCATTTATAATAGTTTATATGTGTATATTTTTGTATTTTTTTCCTTAATATATTCAAAAACTAGCTTATAAATAAAATAAATCGTGTTTTTTCTATATTTTTGGATTTTACGGGTTTGAAAAATAACCTTACATGAAAAAACTGAAAGCAAATTTGAAATCAGCGCTACCAAATTACTAGAAAACAGTGAAAATTTTTAAATCAACTTTCAAAGTGTTAAAAAACGCAGGTCTGTGAATTAACACCTTTTAGGATGTGTAGTGTAATATTCAATTATTTTGTGATAAATCAATAGAAACTAGAACTATTGTATTTACGTTTCTATTGTCGTAAGACCTAATAATAATTTTAACCTAAATCCGTTTTAACCACTAAAAAAAGATAGCTCGAAAACAAGGGTCTACAACATGGAGTTTGGCTATTTTAAATGTACCCCAATGCCCGAGTCGTAACGCTTGAATAACTCAAAAGGGCCTGTTCGTCCGGAAATAAAATTGTAATTCAAATGGTTGTTTGAATAAGCCAATAACTGTTGTTTTTTTGTAATATAGTCAACTTTTTTTAAAAACAAAGCGTTTCGACAGTTGACATCCACATACAGTGTGACCACTAAAGTCCTCATCGTATGGGATTTTTTTTTATTAATAGCTTTATTCGAAATTTGACTTTTGGCATCAAGTTCTGCTTCGATCGAGATGAAAATTAAATAAAAAAATAGTAGTCACGTGATTCGCATTATCTGTCAAATTTTAATTTTTTTCCAAGAAATAATTTAAGTGGGCTTATTTCTAAAAATATCGAAAAAAGTTATTAGAAAAAGTTTTTTTAAATGCAATTTCTAGCCCACATGCATAAGATAATTTTGATTTTTTACCCATATTTTATAAATTGCACCACTTTTGCAAAATAAGACTCAACCAATCTACATAAAACGTCTTAGTTTTAACAATGCTTTATTTCGGATACATTTTCTTTAAAATAGCGCCTTATTAAATATGTATTTTTCTATAAAATCAAAATTTTTGACCCTTTATAAGGTAACTTCATAAAATGTATTGTTAAAAACGTTGTTTGTGTCTTTACAAAATATGGGTAAAAAATCAAAATTATCTTATACAGCTGAAATTTTGCATGTGGGCTAGAAAGTGCATTTAAAAACAATTTTTCCAATCACTTTTTTCGATATTTTCAGAAACCTTTGAATTATTTTTGGAAAAAAATTAAAATTTGACAGATAATGCGAATCACGTGACTACTATTTTTTTGCTTAATTTTTATCTCGATCGAAGCAGAACAATGCCAAAGTCAAATTTCCAATAAAGCTATTAATAAAAAAAAATCCCATATGATGCGGACTTACTGGTCACACTGTATAACATTAACAGCTGATGTTGATAACGATTCAAGTCCGATTTCCAAAACACCTTGAATTTTTAAATTTTCTTTTAAAACTGGATGATATACATTGGTTTTTAATCTGTATAAATCATAAATCACGTTCCGAACTTCCATTTTAATATTATCGCTTAAATCTTCAGTCTTTGGCTTTCTTCGTTTACATTTTCTAGTATTCTTCGGTATTATATAATGCTTTCTTTCATGCACAATTTTCTGCACAGTCCTTAAACTAATTCCCAGTGCTTTTGTTACGGTTGGCGAATTTTCACTTTTTCTTTCATTCTCGAAATAGTTTAACAAATGAAGCCCATTTTTTTTTTGCTTGGGGATGCAAAAAAACGGAAAATTGCTTTTATCGTTCACATTATCACATTAAATTAATTGTCAAAGTCACAAAACTGACATCTTTAGATCAAGATGAAGGTGGCAAGTACAAACTTTTGTGAATCGCTGAAAATTAAATTCATTTAAAAATTGCATAAGTGTGTCATATTTGTCTTACGGATTTTATTTGGATACCTAGTATGATTAAACGCAATAAAGGAAAAGAAAAATTGAAAGTATGTCTTTGTTAAATCGTACGACCCGCACGATAAGATCGGATCCGACTATATTAGTGGGGTTTCACTTCTCTTACCCCCCCTCCCCAACTTTTTTAAAGTTTTTTGGCAAATGGCATCCAAAGATCTGCATTTTTGATTAAAAAAAACCCTTTAACTTACTTTTAACATTTATTAGTTAAAATAGGCTCTTTAAAGGGGCTCCTTACTTTTAAAAAACGTACCTATAATTATTATGTTGTATTAATAACTAATATTTAGAGCGATCGTCACACAGTATTTTTAAAAATTCAATAAGAGGTCTATAAAAAAAATTAAGTCAGGCAAAACTCGCCCAACCTTAAAAAATTATTACGCGTATAATTTTACCAATTTTTAAAAAATATAGAAAAAAAACTCTTTTTTCCCATGTTCGTTATTGTGCTGTTCAAATTTGAAATAATTTGATGTATTAAATTTGCCTCAATTTCTAATTAAAAATTAATTGTTGTTAATGTAAAATCCAAACTTTCATGCTTCTATTTTTCATGTTTTTTTTTCTTGGTGACACCGTCGTAGCTGCACGCGAAAAAGTGAGATTACATCGAGAAATCCTTTAATCGAGATTTGCATAATTTAATTGTAAATAATTAAAAATCAATAATAAATATAAATTCAATAATATATTTCAATATAATCAATTTTTTCGTTGCCATATTTTACCTTTAAAAAAAATCTGACAAAGGAACCACCTTGGTAACCGCTTGTAAAAAGAATTTTTAAAATCAGTTAAACAAAAAAAACGTTGTACGCGAATAAACATAAAAAGCCATCTTTTTTGGTCGGTAAAATATAATAAATATTTATTATACAGAGCCATATTAACTTACTTGATAGCATAATGTATATTCATTACCTTAACTTCGGTGTTCTTGGACTTTAACCATTTTCCCACGTACCTTTAAAGTGGGGGCCTATTGAAAAATTAAATATGTTTATGAAATATTGCTAAAAATGTAAATAGTTATATACAGGGTGATTCACGGTGGATGGAACATTAGACGTTTCTGACGAACCCGTAAAGAAATCGTTCTGAAAATTTAATCCCGTACATAAACGGACATGCTCTACCAACCTAAAATATTTTTAACAATACAGTGTTGCCGCTTCCACACAAAAATAATAGTAACTTCTATTTTTTAAATGCAACAACATATATTTTATTTTATTTTCCAATCCCCCATTACTTTCCGTACAATTTTTATTAACTCTACTCTATACTTATCTCTTACCGTTTCTATGATATAAATTAATTTCAGTTTTTTTTGTCCGAAAACGTCACTTTTAAAAATGCTGATAATTTTGAACTCTAAAACACTGAAACCCTGAAATTTGGTAAATAGTTAACTAATACCATAGGGCTCTTTGTCCTAGTCCCAAATCTTAGTTGCAATATACAGGGTGGTTGAAAAATACACTTATTCTGGTAACTTGAAAAAGTGACCATAAGTCCTTTTTTTCAAGTGTAACGCCCTGTATATTATTACGGATTTGAAAAGCTGCTAAAATTTCACTTCATTCTTTTATATCATACCTGTACCTAACTAACTGGTTTAACCATTTTTTGACGTATTAAGCATAATTTGTTAAATTTTCTATACAATTTAATTTTTATTCGGTTATTAGTAAGTTAGCCATGACAAAAACTGATGTTTATGTATGTTACTATGGTTATCGTTTTAACATTTCATTAAGTTTAGATACAAGATAGAAATACACTTTAAAGTCATGGAAGAAAACTATACAAATACAAATGCAGTTCTTATGAATTTATTTATTTTATTTGGACAATGTGTGTTTGCATTAACATGCAAAAAACATTAAAACTAAATTTTTCTTGAAATCAAGTCAACACCCGCGTATTAAAGTGTTTGGATGTAAACGGCCAGCGTTTTGAACATCTGTTAAAATAGCATTTTATTAGTTATGATTTTTGTAGCCTTTTATTATTTGACTACTTAGTTAACATTTAATAAAATTGTTCTGGATCCTTATGAATTTTCTAAGATTTATTGGCGGTAAATTAGAGTACATTTCGTTAAACTTTATACATGTCCTGGCGATAATTCTATCACATTGTCCAAATAAAATAAATAAATTCATAAAAACTGCATTTGTATAGTTTTCTTCCATGACTTTAAACTGTATTTCTATCTTGTATCTAAACTTAATGAAATGTCAAAACGATAACCATAGTAACATACGTAAACATTAGTTTTTGTCATGGCTAACTTACCAATAACCGAATAAAAATTGAATTGTATAGAAAATTTTACAAATCATGCTTAATACGGCAAAAAAGGGTTAAACTAGTTCGTAAGGTACAGGTATGATATACAAGAATGAAGTGAAATTTTAGCAGCTTTTCAAATCCGTAATAATATACAGGGTGTTACATTTGAAAAAAAGAACTTATAGTCACTTTTTTAAGTTACCAGAATAAGTGTATTTTTCAACCACCCTGTATATTGCAACTAAGATTTGGGACTATGGCAAAGAGCCCTATGGTATTGGTTAACTATTTACCAAATTTCAGGACTTCACTGTTTTAGAGTTCAAAATTATCAGCATTTTTAAAAGTGACGTTTTCGGACAAAAAAAAACGGAAATTAATTTATATCTTAGAAACGGTAAGAGATAAGTATAGAGTAGGGTTAATAAAAATTGTAAGGAAAGTAATGGGGGATTCAAAAATAAAATATATGGTGTTGCATTTAAAAAATCGAAGTTACTATTATTTTTGTGTAAAAGCACCAAACACTGTATTGTTAAAAATATTTTAGGTTGGTATAGCATGTCCGTTTATGTAAGCGACCAAATTTTCAGAACGATTCTAATACTGGTTCGTCAGAAACGTCTAACGTTCCATCCACCGTGAATCACCCTGTATACCAAAAGTTAACGTGCATGCCTCTAGCAATATTTTATATTAGCTTTTATTGGATATATTATACGTACAATGTATATTGTATATTGCCGGTGCTGGCTGGCGATTATATTGTAAAACTGGATAAATTTACTACGCTCTGGGCAATGTAGATACCATAACTAAAAATGTATATTGAAAAACATTAACCCAATACTGCCGTGAGTAGCAAATACAATTTAAAGAAAATATACAGTTAAAAATAATGCAAAACTTCTTTACTAAAAAGTTTTCAATATGCTAAAAGACTCGACAAGTCGACATGTCGATGCCAACGCGCAACGTATAATACAACCACTGCCAACGTCACTTGTCTTGTATGAGCGTTATGATAAGGAAACGGATCAGCCTGGTATATAACTAAAGGGCGGAATATATGCAAAATGCATATATATGCATTTCTTGCATATTGTGCCAACAATTGTATAATAAAATGCATATTTTTCATAAATTATTATTTTAAGAGCATATTTTTATGTTTTCAGTTTTATCAACAAATTTAAAACGTTAAAGGTTTAACGTCCAGTTCGGTACTTATTTCAGGGATTTTTCAATCTGAAGAATATAATGATTATATCTAAATTTTGGTTATCCATAAGGTTTTAATGAGGGTTTCCGGGATTTGCAGGTATATTTAGGGGTTGTTTATTGTCACTTAATAATGCGTTATTATTAACTGCTTTATAATCTGTACTTATATTGATTTGTAATACATACTTCTGTTTTAGTTTGTCGAAAGAATTCAGTATTTTCAGTGTAAGGGTGCAGTGGTATAACGAGATTACCAGGAGTTAGTTTATATCCAGAACCTGTAATTACCCGGTGGGCAACATGGATTAAGGCCGAAATATTCTACGCAGAGCATTTCGAAGCCATTAAAGAACTAGTTCTGGATTTAGATGACGATTCGCAGTGCGTTGTGCAAAATAAAGAGTTGTTAAAAAGTGCATGTGTAGCTAAAGATCTTGTTTTTATTAAGGTTAATTTCAGTTTTATACCGGACATATCCTCGTTGGGTATAGAAATTTAAGTTTAAGTGACTCAATTTGTATTGTTGAAACTATTTTTGCTAAAAAAGAATGAAGGATTTAGATACTTAACTGCAGAAAAAAGCATTTATGAGGGTAAGCCATCCAACGAAGTTGTATCTTGGCCTGTTATTTTGCTACCTAAGTTGCAGTATTGTCCGATTACATCAGTAGATATTGAACGAAGCTTCTCTTTGTATAAACATATTTTTACTAATGGAAGCCAATCCTAATGATACTGTGGAAGACCTAAGAAAGTACACCAAGTTATCGTACTGTGCGGCCACGGCGTATCCAGCTCATCCAGCTCATGCGTCTGGGGGGGGGGGGGGGTAATCGATCGGCCAGGATCAGGCACGTAGCCAGGATTTGTTCTCGGGGGGAGAGGCCATCGGGATCGCGCTAAAGGCGCAAAAAAAATGCGAAAATTTTTTGGGTGCCACGCCCTTTTTTGAATTATGGTGCTTGGTTTTCATGTGGGAAAAATAAAAAACACAACACAGCACAAGAAAAGCACAAAAACAAACCCGGTAATAATTGAGGTGAAGAAAATGTAATAGTGTAGGAAATGTTTAATGTGTTGCCTATGTTGTCGAAATCAGAGCTAGAGTTTCGGGGGGGCCGGGCGCATATACAGTAACAGCACGCGGGCTAGAAACTTCGTTTAAGCTTGGATCGACGAAATCATAATCAGTAATGGCACGTGTGCTAGACAGCAAAATGCGTAACAGCACGCGGGCTAGAAAATCTGACTTCCTCAAGTGGTGGCTAGTAACGACACTCGCGCTAGCAGCAGTTACAGTAATAGCACGCGAGGTATAAAAAGGTATATCGGCAATCGGTTTGTTCGTTGTTAGCAGAGCAGGACTTCGGAAAGTCGGATTTTCTAGCCCGCGTGCTGTTACTGTATATGCGGCCCGGGCCCCCTGTACCCCCTTCCCCTAGCAACGTGCCTGGCTAGGATACTAGATAATAGCACCTTTAAGGAGTAAGGACAAAAATTAAACAACGCTTAAGTAATCTTGGGGGGGGGGGGGGTGGTAATTACCCCCGTTACCCCCCCCCCCCCCCCTTGTATACGCCGGTGCTGTGCGAGCAAAAATTATTTGCATCAAAGAGGGCTTGGTTTAAAAAACGTAGGGCGTCGTAGGGCTTCGTTTAGATCACAATGATATGGGGTTCTATGGGGATATATCTAACCAAATCTAGGTTAAAATTTTGTCAAATTCATATTATGACATGATATGCCAAACTAATGAGTAATAAAATAAGTAGACAAATACAAATTTATTTTTGTTGTTTACAAAATTAACAAAGTAAGAATATACAGAAAGAAAAAGAAAAATAATTACATAAATTGCTGAAATTGGCCACCGCCATGCTCCAAGCATAAATTCACACGTCTCTGCATATTTTCGAAAGTGTTGACCAGCATCTTTGGAGAAATGTACCACATTCTTGAATAATCCTTTCTTGTAATTGTTCTAAATTTGCAACTGGTATTTTAAAAATAGTGTTCTTTAAATGAGGAAAAACGAAGTAATCCATAACCGTGAGTCCGTGAAACAAGGTGATCTAGGTGGGAATTCAATGTCTGATCGAAACTAATCAATCTGTCGTCGAAAAAATTGCGTAAGTAGTTAATAGTTTCGGCTGCTGTATGGGCGGTTGCACCGTCCTGTAGAAAATATCCAAAACGTAGTTCGTCGTCAAGTACCTAATTGCTCCACAAATGGATTTAAAATATCTATCTACACCGCTGTGCTGTAACTGTGTCATGGTAAAAAAGGACCAACAATTCTTCTTCGGGAAACAGCTAACCAGACACCAATTTTTTAAGGGTGCAATGTGGACTCTACAAAAAAAATGGGTATTTTCATTACTCCACATGTGTGTATTTTCAGAATTCACATAACGGGAGAGGTGGAACCAGGCTTCATCCGAAAAAAATGTCAGGTCTAATAAATCATTTCTTTCCAATAAATTTTGGGTAAACCATTAAGAGTAATTCTTGCGTCTTTCAAAATCTGCGGCTTGTATTTCTTGAAATACTTGCATTTTATAAGGAAATAAATTTAGCTGCTTCTTAAGAATAGTCCTGCATGTTCCATAAGATCTTCCCACTTCTTGGGACAGGCGTCTTATACAATTTGTTGGCGTATTTTGCATTATTTCACGAACGTTTGCAACAAGTTCTGTTCTTTCAGATGGTCTTCCTGCTCTCTAAACACAGCCACGGTTCTTTTCAGGCAATTATAATGAATGTTTTGTGCTGTTCCGTAAAGCCCATTGTGTGTATTGTTCAAGAAATTGGAAAAATTAGCGATGAATCAAATTACTTGTAACGACTGTCAAAGATGACGGAATAACTGATTGATTACTAATTCAGGTAGTTACAGACACCCAACAGGTATTAAGCACTATGGCGAAGCATTACGTCCTTAGATGCAAGGCCCTCTTTGATGCAAATAATATTTGCTCGCACGGTATTTGATGTGATTTCATTTTTTTCTACTAGATGCAAATGCACATAATTAAAAACTAGTTGAACATTAATATTTCTTTGCGCCACAAACATTTCTCAAACGCACAATACACGTGCCTTCTCAATTCTGATATATATCCTAATTGCACCAGGCCCGGCCCTGTGATCAATTAACAAGGGTGCCTAACCTAAAATATAATAATTACAAACGCCATAAATTTATGGAATACGGGGTAGACCTACCTGCTCTTGATAACAAGGGCAACATTTCTATGCAAAATAATTGTAAACAAGACAAGTGAAATTATTGAAATTGCAAATACTTATGTCACCCTGTAGACTTTTCAGGTATACAACAATCAGGTTTTATTAAAATAAATGACAGGTAGCAAAAGCCAAGATATCGTCTTGGCCTATCATTTATACTTTGAAATATCCTTTAAAATAATTCTTTATACCTTTGTGGATATGCCACTTTAGAACGTAGAAACTTTTTTTTATCTTTTTCTTTTCCTTTAAAAGTTGTAATTTTTATCTTCTTTTCGTTAATATGTCACACTGTAGACCTTTCAGGTATACAACAATCAGGTTTTATTAAAATAAATGACAGGTAGCAAAAGCCAAGATATCGTCTTGGACTGTCATTTCTGTGGTACTAAGGCAGAACCCGATATGTCAAGAAAAATCCATTTTCCGTTTTTAAAGCCGATATATGCAGTCAGTGGTGACGAATATGATGGCAAAACCCGATATGGTTCTGTTACTCCTATACAATGTGGATTAATAAAATAATATCCCGATATGATTCATAAATGAAAATTGGTCGCTGGCAAAACCCAATATGCTAGACATATCGGGTTGTGGTGTCGTCACGCACCGCCAAACATTTGTTTGTATATCCCGGTATGTCTGACATATCGGTTTATGCCACAGTTTCAAGTATGTCAATTTTATTGGTGAAACTAAAGAGGGAAAAACACGATATGTCCAACTAATCTAAATATCTTCGTTATCCGGAAAAATTTTACCTTGAAATGCCACAAGCGAAAAGGATGTTTATGGTAAAATATTTTAATGGACTTGCCAAGTTACTGTAAATGCAATCTTAATATATCTTTATATCTTAATATATATGAAATATCCTTTAAAATAATTCTTTATACCTTTGTGGATATGCCACTTTAGAACGTAGAAACTTAGCTCCTTTTAAAAGTTGTAATTTTGATTTTTTTTTCTTACTGCCATTCCACCACTTTCAAATACTTCGAAGTTACTTTTATTGCATGTATCTACCAGAATCTCCCTATACCGTATTGCCGGTGCGTGCTGCCGGCGAGAATATGGTAAAACTGGATGCATTTATTCCGCTGTTTGCAATGTAGAGATAGCTTGGAAAGGTATATTGAATAATATTTATTATAGCTGTGAGCAGCGGGTACAATTTTAAGAAGCAGTTTAGAAAAATGAAAACCGTGTTTTACTGATATTATGTACTTCAATGAAAATAGAAATAATATAACCCTTTTTAAATAGGTACTGATACTCTATTGATGTTTTAAGGATTGTGTTTTGTAGCCCTACATTAAGAAGTCCGTAAATTAATAGTCAACAATATTTATTAGGTATTATCTTAATATAATATAAAACGACGATCTTAATTTTAAAATTAGTAAGAACAAGCAGGTCAGAATGCGGTAGGCTGACCGGGGCTAGTTGAGCACAGGGGTAAGTTGGTACAGTCGCTATATTTCTGTTATTATAAAAAATAATCTTGCAACATGGCTTCGTCAGGTGGTTCACTATACAGACAAACAAATCCTCCGAAAGTGTCCGGTCCAGTGATCTATCGGCTGTCGAAGTAGAACGGTGTTTGTGTTTTGTTTACTCATAAGTAAATATATTTTTTTCCCTTTTATACCTAATAAGTATCTAATGAGCAGATTTTATATTTTAATTAAGTATTTTTTATAATTTGTATATAATAAATATTACTACCAGTATGGCAATTTAGACAAAAAAAGCAAAAAATTTAGGACTTTAACTTTAACATTTAAGAAAAAATATGGCAATGGGGTTGGTTTGTACATTTTTGTTGGGGTTAGTTGATACAGTACCAACTAACCCCAATGTCAATAAACATTGTTCTATTTGGTTAAGATTTAAAAAAGCCTCGGTATAGATCGACCAGTTTTGTTACTTCTCGACAACTATGATTCTCATTTATTAGTCGCAGGACTTAGTTGTTTTAAGGATAATGGTGGTACCGTTTTATCCTTTCCTCCACATTGTAGCCACAAGCTGCAACCCCTTGACAGGATAGTATATGGCCCGTTAAAAAAATATGTCAATAGGACTTATGACGCATGGATGACCAATAATCCGGGACGCACAATGACTATATATGATATCCCCGGGATTGTTGCTACTGCTTTACCTCTGGCTGCGACACCAAACAATATCACAAGTGGTTTTAAAATATTTGGAATATCACCGTTTAATCGAGACATTTTTTCCCATAGCGAATATATGGCATCATTAGATAACTGACGGACAGGATCCCAACATTGAATGCAATGAAGCAACTGATCTGCTGCTTAATATCGAATCTAAGGGCGTCCATAGGGGGGGGCAAAACGGGCACTTGCCCCCCCCCCCCCCTAGGCGTCCACATTACTATTTTATTTCATAATTCAGTATAAATCGAGGGGTAATTCACTGAGAAAAATTTGTACACCATTTTCCATATTGCCGAATTTTCTTCGTATTTTCCTTGTATTTTCTGTATTTTCCTTGTATTTTCTTAATTTTTCTCATATTTTCTGTATTTTCCATGTATTTTCTTAATTTTTCTCGTATTTTCTGTATTTTCCTTGTACGTTCTCGTATTTTCTAGAACTTGTACACTATTTTCGCCAAAAAAAAATTGGCTTTACTAAATTTTTGTTTAGAAGTCAAAGCAGCGTTGTTCCAGAATCTTAAGTTGGTTATTCCCATTATTAAAACCGTCGAAAATCCGGCAGCGTTAACGACTTTACGTCATTGCCAAATTGATTGGCGCGCGTATTTTCCATATTTTCCTTATGTTGCCTGTATTTTTCTCGTATTTTCTTTGTATTTTCTGTATTTTCTTCGTATTTTCTGTATTTTCTTCGTATTTTCTGCATTTTCCTCTTATTTTCTGTATTTTCTAGAAGTTGTACACCATTTTCGCCAGTGAATTACCCCTCGGTATAAATATTCATGCCAAAACAGAAAATAAATAAATGAATTTACTGTATTGACTACCTCTGCAGCTTTTTCACAAGATTCATGACAACATTACTATACCATAAATTAGTTATATTTTTTCTTTTTTTGAATTCACTTTAACATTAATTTACATGCATATATTATCCTTTTTAATGTAAAAATTATCATTGAAAATTTTCTCGCCTATAGCGCATTCTCTGTCAAATTTTGGGCGTGGTCGCAAAAATTTTTCGCCTGTGGCGCTTTTTAACTTCATTTATATCATGATGACCCCCCCCCCCCCCCCCCCCCAAGCAAAGTTCTGGATCCGCGCCTGTAAATATTGAATAGTACAGTGGTTAGTTAGTAGAGACCAACAAATCACTACACTGATTATGATTATTTGCAAAAAAATAAAGAAAATTTATTAAAAAAAGTAATCAACGAGTTTGGCAAGACGTCTAGGAATTTAACATTTTTATTTTATGATGAAAACTTATAAATTGTAATTTTGTGTTTATTTTTTACGAATTCTGTAGGTTCCGTTAGGCATAAGGTACCTACCTATATGTTAAATAATTAGTCATATATAAAAAAATATTGTTTAAGTTTTTGCCCCCCCCTGAAAAACGCTCTATGGACGCCCTTGAATTTCGAATCCACAGAAGCCGGTGATTTTAATCTCGAACCTGCAGATCATAAATTGCCCACTGCGTCGACATCAGTAGAAACTCTTCGTCATCCTACTGATAACATTTTAAACTTGCCTATAGCTGCAGTAAATCTTCTGTTTCTCTGGAAATCCTAAAATCGTTACCAAAAGCTGTCCAAAGAAAATCTACACAAAACCGACGTAAAAGAAAATCAGCCATCTTAACTGATACTCCGGTCAAGGACGAGAAAATGCCAAATTAAGCAAGGAAAAGAGTAAGAAAAATAATGTAGGGGTAGATATAGTAAAGAAAAATGTATTCGGAAAAAATCTTGGGAATGAAAAAAGAAAACCAAAAAACAAGAAAAATTTAGTGTAGAACCATTCTCAAATAGTGCTCCCGGTGAAAAATGGATTCAATGCACAACATGTAAACTGTGGACGCACGAAGCATGTTGTGATTCTCCTATGTTTTATATACTAAATATCACGAATAGTCTCGTTTTAAAACAGATGACAGCGGTTATTTGTCATCGATCAGCTGATATTGGGACATAATAATATCCCTAGATTTGTAGCGGACCGTAATGAGCCCAAACACCGAGTTATGAATTGCGTTTTTGTTACATTATATCACATTTTAAAAATTTTAATTTAATTACTTTTGTATAAGTACCTACAATTATTATTCATTTGACCAAAAATTTAGATACAGGTTAAAATTTTTTTATTCTTTTTCATTAGGGATCATAATTATTAATGTGTGCCTTGCTCGTTAAGTTGATTTCATCGATAAGTAATAAGTTTTATTTCATCTGAACGCCGTTTTTGTCGAAAAGTTAGTTTGTAAAATTTTTGTTCTTAAAATGTTTGTTCGTTAAGGTTAGGTTTCTAATGTATAATTTTCGCATTTTACATTATCTAGGTATCCTTTTCTGTTTCAAGAAAAATAAGTAGAAATTAAGTATTTTCCTGACTTAGGTAGGTAGGAGAGAGTTGGACAAAACCGGGTAGGTTGATAAAACCGGGTATCGCCTAGTTCTACCATATGCCAAAACAGCTTTCCATATTATTAACCTTTAAAAAGCAGCTATTTGATTTTGAAGGAATTATTTTTATTATTGTTATTAGTAAATATTATTATTGTTTCGCAATAGTAAGGTAATAGTAAGTAACATTATGTTATTACTATAGTAGTTAAAATAGCTAACCATATTAGTATGTAATAGGATAGCGAACAAATATATGGGTAATTCTATTTTCTGTGTCTACGAACCTTACATAAGTGAAATTATTGTTTAATATTACTATTATTATTGTTTATATGAACATAAAATAAAGTTTTTAACATAAAGTTAGCCTACATACAAATTTAGAAATGTAACTGTATCAATAAATTGCATTTTAACAAACAAATTCCATAAAAACCACTTTTGGGTCTACGTACCTTACGTAAGTCAAAAACTGTTAAAGTAGGGTTTCCACTGACAGAAAAATTTAATCCCTGGCTAAACTAAAGCTTTTAACTTTATGTTAGTCTACATACAAGTTTAGGAATGTAACTGTATTATAACCAACAAATTCTATAAAAACCGTATTTGGGTCTTCGTACCTTTCCTTAAGTCAAAAACTGTTAAATTAGAGTTTCCATTGACAGAAAAATTAAATCCCTAGCTATATTAAAGCTTTTAACTTTATGTTAGCCCACATACAAGTTTAGAAATGTAACCGTATCATAGCCAACAAATTCTATAAAAACCATATTTGGGTCTACGTACCTTACGTAAGTCATATATGGGGATTTTCTTGACAGTGAATGTAATAACTTGAATTCAATTAGTTTATGTTGAACTGTAGGTATTTTACCTATATAATATAGTATAATCTGAACAAATACTTAAAACAAAAAAAAATCTATTCTAAATATGAGTGACAGAATCCTATTTTAAGTTGTGTTTCAGTTAGTTTAGTATTTTTAAGGTTTGGATATTTATAATATTATAAAATTTTTAAATCTATTTTGACACTTTATCTTTAAACCATATAGAAATTCATGCTTATTACCTATTACCTACCTTAAATTATATTATTTATAAAACATAACTTTCAAAAAAAATTATTAAATATTACTTATTATTTGGCAATATTAAAGCAGTAGAACCGATGAGGCTATTGCATAAATTGTTTTAGAAGGTATCACATGTATAATTTTCAAGTCCGGTCCTGTAATTCATGCCAACTTATAAATATTTAATAGACCAAAATTGACAGAGTGTCACGTGACTTTGCCCCCATCTTGCGAGAGTATTCAAGATTTTTACTATATATGTCACGACTGCGATTCCGACGACTCGGAGTGACATAACATTTATAGTTTATGTTGTTTTTACATGCAGTTCGTTTTATTATTGATGTGTGTTACAATTACATAAGTAATAAAGATTCCGTAAAACTTTAATGGTTGTACCAACTTACCCCTTAGTATGTTCCAACATACCCCGCTTATGGGGTTTGTTGGTACACATAACATGTTGGGGATATATATTTTTTTACCTTTAAGTTCCTATAAATTCATTTGTAACTTAGGTAAATATGTAGCCAACTAGAGGTAGATTACGAGCATCATGCTAAAATTTCAATAATACTCACACTTAAGTTACAAAAAAATCAAAAGCCAAAACTGTACCAACTAGCCCCGGTCTCCCGTACATATTATAGGCACATATAAAAATAGAATCATTTTAACAATGTTCCAAATCATAGAGCTTACCCTGAAACATAACATGCTGAGTTATTTCTTTAAGATAGGACTTAATTAGGCCTAAGAGGACCACTATTAACCCCGTAAGAATTAAGTTTAGTGATTAAAATACCACGTGAGGCACAGTCAAATGCCCTCGACAAGTCGCACGTGGCAACCGTAGCATGCTCTCTTCCCTCAAGAACCCCAAGAATGCACCCTGCCACATCAAGGAAGCCTTAGTCGTGGATAAACCGGGTCGAAACCTTAACTGCGAATTGCACAAATAAAAAGGTTATTACTTTCAAAAAAACTAGTCTAATATTTAATATCTTTTCAACGATTTTACCAAATAGAGCAGTGGTTCCCAAATTTCGCAAAATCCCGGACCCCCGAAAATGGATTATAGTAACATATGCGGACCCCCATGGCCAGTTAATCTTTAAAAGTACTGAAACAACTGTTTTGTAACTTATTTCAACAACATTTTATTTATCAATACAACGTATTTTCCTTAAAAACAATAATAAACTTAAAACACAAGGATTATCTCTATTCTAGTGCTAGTTGTAGGTACAAAGTAAATTTTAAACACACTTTAAAAATATTAAACAAAATAAACATTAGGCATATTGAAGTAACTAATTTTAAAATTCAATGGGAAGAATGAAATATTGTTTTTGAATTTATAATTTTTTCCAAATCTGGTCTAATATTCGATATTTTTAACCCTTAATCGGGACCAACATTATGCCGATTTCTTTGCTTTGATTTTAACTGAACACTGGACACAGAAAAAGCTTGTTCACACAAATACGTTGTGCAAGAAGGAATCAAATGTATCATAGCCCTTTCGGCGAGCTCATTGTAATTGTTCGATACCACAAACATTTTCTAAAAACTGCAAGAGCAATTGCCAGTGTGAGAATAGGTCCAATTTACCTCTAACCGCCACGCGACGCCTCGTACAAAATGCTGTCGCGAAAAGACTCCAAAAAAGTCAAGTAGCCGCGCGCTTTTCTCTGGCTGGTAACCAAGGTAACGAAAAAACTTTGTTAATTGTTAAGTTTGATTAGTAGCGTTCTGAAGTAAAATAAAAATGGTGTAAAATTGACCGTGTTTGCTTGTATTCTTACAAAAACTCATCTAGCCGCGTATCCCGAAGAATTCAATATTCAACAATCGGACGCGGCGCAGTGGGATAACAAAAATCCCAGACATTATGGTCCGTTCGTGCCGGTTTCTTTAAACCTTTATTTTAGATTTTAACGTGAAGGACGCTTATGAAAAACTCAACCCATTTTTTTGAATACAAACCAGCCAGTTCGCCAGCCTGCAAGCAACCAAGGGCGGCGGAGCCAACAAACAAGAAATCAACAACGGCGCTGCAGTTTGCTCTGAAGAACAACAAAGGTCGGATCCATCCTTTTTATTCCTTTCTTAGTATTTTACCCAGATATTTTTATCTATAACCTAATCAAGCCGTGCAAACTTTTGAAAAAGTAACGCAAACTTTAATACATTCAATTTTTTGAAAATCAGATTACTTTTAGCAGATTTTGCTTTACCCCACCTATCTTCTTAATAGAAAATAAACCTAAAATACCTACTTAATGCAAAAATTCAATAATTACTATATAGTTTTATCTATCATTTCTAAACTAAAATGCGTATTAGCCTGAATTATTGAATTTTTGGTTATCAAATCAAAATATCTCCTTTCTAATATATCTTATTTAAGGTACCTATACCTATTCTACATACCTAGGTCTATCAAAACTTATACTATTTTTAGGCAAGTTTTGATTTATACCTACCAACCTAAAAAATCTATTTAACTTGTATCGCTGTCGATATTTCTATATTGTACAGAAATATACCTACCTATATTTAATTTGATTTTTACATTATGTCTACCAATGAAAACAAGGGTCCTGCCTCTCAGGAGGAAGAAGGAAAGAACATTCAGATTGACTATAAGTATCTTGTGGCTCGTCGAGGTATTGTAAAATCACAATTAACTCGGTTCGAGACTTTTTTGAATAAATGCACCCCAGTGGTGTTAAAGCAGAAAAAAACCTTCATTGATTTACAAACTCGTCTGGAACATAATCAAAATTTAGTTATTGATTTTGAGCGTATACAGGGGGACATCGAAAGGTTATGTTTAGAATTCGATTTACCGGAAATTATTCAACAAAATGATGAGCGTGACGATTTTGAAAACAAATACTATGACTTATTAGCTAAGGCAAAATTAGCATTAGATCAAGCGTGTGACGATCCTCCTCCTGTTATCGCCAATGTCATGCCCGCCATTTCAAATATGCCTTCAACTTCTTTTGGTGCACAAGCTGGTCTTCGGCTTCCACCAATTCCCTTACCACAGTTCTCAGGAAATTACGAAACATGGGTTAATTTTCGCGATACGTTTGAAGCTCTAGTAGATAAGAACCCTCAAATTGACAACGTTGAAAAATTTTATTATCTTCAATCCACCTTAAGGGGTGAAGCAGCGCAGTTAATCAGCTGTTTAGCAGCCACAGGCAACAGTTATTCAACGGCTTGGTCTTTGTTAAAAGACAGATATGAAAATAAAAAAGCGATAATTCATACACATTTAAAAGGTATTTTTGAAATGGCCCCCGTAAAAGACGAATCATATTTAAATTTAAGGAAATTTTTGGACTCTTTTCAAAGGCATTATAAATCGCTAGAAAATCTTGGGGAAAATATAGAAGATTGGAGCACAATTTTACTTTATTTACTAACAACCAAATTAGACATATCCACGCGAAAAGAATGGGAAGTATTTTCTAGGCATAAACCCCGACCGACAACTGAAGATACCTTTTTATCGGAAAGATGTTGTTTTTTAGAGTCACTAGATTTTAAACTTAACCCTAAAAGATACGAAAGAAAATTTGAAAAACCTAACGAGCAAAAATATTTAGCACCTCGTGTAGCTCTTACTCAAACTGAAACTGCATGCCCTATATGTAAAGAAAATCATTTAATTTATGCATGTAAAAAATTTGTTGATTTTTCTATAAATTCACGTTTTTTCGAAGCAAAACGCCTTAACCTGTGTACAAATTGCCTGCGCCCTGGGCATAGAACCTATGATTGTAAATCTGCTCATACTTGTAGAACTTGCAAAGGTAGGCACCATTCCTTGCTTCATATGCAATCCAGCAATCAAGGCCCTAAAAATTCTACCACAACAAAATATAATAATCAGCCAAGATCAACTCAAACCTTACTAGTAAATCTTGCTGAACCCAATGCAGTCTTGCCAAATACTCAGCACAACTTTAATAGAGCAATCTTGCCAAACCCTCAACAAAATCCTAATAATCCAACCTCGGATGCAATATTGCCAAATATACAAACAATCTCTTCTAATAATGCATGCAGCTTATCATGCACCAACCAAAACCCAAATACCTTTGTATTATTGTCAACAGCTTTAATTTATGTCTACAATCATGACTATCAACCCATCTTATGCCGAGCTATCCTAGACAGTGGTAGCCAGTCCAATTTTATAACCCAAAACCTATTTAAGCAACTGAATTTACCCTATGAATCTATTAATATACCTGTTTCTGGTATTAACCAAAAAACTTCCAGTATTTCTAAACGCACTAAAATTGAAATAAAATCCCATCACCAAAGATTTACTTATAATATTCCCGCATTGGTCATAGAAAAAATAACCGACTTCGTTCCTCAGCAGCCAGTCGATTTAACTAATCTAAACATTCCCATAGACTTACCTTTAGCCGATACCGAATTTGACAAACCTGCCCCCATAGACATTTTGATTGGCGCTGGAATTTTCTATGAACTCATGGGTTCAGGATAAATAAAATTAGGAAAAAATAAACCCATTATGCAGGAAACAAAGTTGGGGTGGCTAGTTAGTGGACCTATTACATTTTTAACAATGGCTAACACCAATTCCTCTCTATCGTTTACCTGTACGAATAGTTTGCAAAATTCTTTAGAACGATTTTGGAGTTTAGAAGAAGCGCCTAATAACAAACAAAAACTGTACTCCCATGAGGAGCTTCAATGTGAGGCTCACTTTAAATCAACAACGACTCGAGATGACTTTGGTCGATTTAAAGTTAGTTTACCCTTAAAACCAATTATAAATACTCTAGGAAATTCTCTTGACACATCACTTAAACGTTTCTATGCAGTAGAAAAAAAATTAAATAAAGACCCCACCTTTAAGGAAGCTTATTGCAAATTTATAAAGGAATATCGTGACCTTGGCCACATGACTGAAGTTGATCCTAATATTAATCCAAAATCTACTTATCCTATAAATTATTTACCGCATCATGGCGTAGAAAAACAAGACAGTCTTACCACGCGACTAAGGGTTGTGTTTGATGGCTCAGCTGCCACCTCTTCTGGCATTTCTCTCAATGACGCTTTGTTGGTAGGACCAACTGTTCAAAATGACATTTTTTCTATACTCTTGCGATTTCGCCAGCATAATTTTGTATTCACTGGCGATATAGCTAAAATGTATCGACAGATTCTCATCAAACCAGAAGAACGCAATCTTCAGCGCATAGTATGGCGCGATGATTCTAGTAAACCCATATTACATTTTAATTTAAATACCGTAACTTATGGACTTTCTAGTTCCGCATATCTCGCAACCAGATGTTTACAACAAATATCAATGGATTGCCAAGCTGACTTTCCAGAAGAAAGTTGCATTATTGCATTTGACTGTTATGTCGACGACATTCTCACTGGCGCTCCGAGTGAAGAAAAACTAATTTCCATCAGGAAAAATCTTACATCAATTCTAAAATCTTATGGGTTTGGTCTTAGAAAGTTTACTTCTAATAGTCCAAGGGTCCTACATGACTTAACCGAGGATTCTGGCCAATCTATAGATTATGTGATTACCGATTCTCAAAGTACAAAAACCCTAGGAATATCTTGGAATTCACAGACTAATTCATTTATTTATTATTCGTCTTCGTCAACAAAAACTTCAAGTACATTAGTCACCAAAAGAACTATACTTTCTACTATATCGAAAATATTTGACCCTCTTGGGCTGCTTGACCCTATGATTATACAAATAAAGGTTCTTCTACAACAACTTTGGTTACTGAAAATTGATTGGGATACTGCCGTTCCTACTGACCTTTATAAAATTTGGATTAATTTCGTAAATCATTTAAGCTTGGTTCAATTTTTTAAAATACCCCGTCAAATGTCCTTGAAAGATCCAATTTATCAGGAAATCCATGGTTTTTGCGATGCTTCTCATAAGGCATACGGAGCTTGCATTTTTGTAAGATCCATAAATTCCGAAGGCCAAATATCTTGCAACCTTTTGTGTGCAAAGTCCCGAGTGGCCCCACTTAAGGCGATATCATTACCCCGAATGGAATTATGTGGTGCTTTGGTATTGGCAAAATTAATGAAAAAGGCGTTAGATACTCTAAGTGCTCCTTTTAATCAAGTATACTACTATACTTACTCTACCATCGTGCTTTGCTGGTTATCTTTAGAACCTCGTCAGTTAAAAACGTTTGTTTGTAACAGAGTTTCTGAAATTCAACAAATTTCCAATACCAATAACTGGCATCACGTTTCATCTCCTAGCAACCCTGCGGATATCATATCTAGGGGAATTAATCCAAATGACCTTCAAGATTGCAATCTGTGGTGGCACGGACCTGCATTTTTGTCTCAGCCATCCGAACATTGGCCGCATGATACGCATATATCGAATTTTGCTCGCGAAAAATCTGAATCAAGAATCCCAGAATATAACCCTAAACCAATAGCTTTAGTAACTGCTGAAGAAACCTGCTCTATCTTTTATCGTTATTCCAACTACTCAAAGCTTATTAATGTTGTAGCATATTGTTTTCGATTCGCTTCTAATGCAAAGAAACCTGTTAAATCCAGGATTTCTGGCATGTTAACCCCAGAAGAGCGTACTCACAGCGCGTTTCAGTTAACTAAACTTGTTCAAAGAGAATGTTTTTCAAATGAGCTGCAACAACTAACTTGGCATAAATCCATAAAGCCAAATAGTAAACTAAACTCACTTAACCCCTTTCTTGACGAAATCGGCCTCATTCGAGTGGGCGGCCGTCTTAGACATGCTAACCTGAATTTTAACGCAAAACATCCAATAGTAATTCCATCCAAGCATCCTTTTACTCAGTTAATTATAACTGACACTCATATTCGAAATTTACATTCTGGCGCACAAGCCACTCTCTCTTTTGTTCATCAAACTTTTTGGCCTTTAAGTGGCAGAAATACCGTACGAAGTATTATTCGTAAATGCATACCCTGTTTTAAGGTGGACCCGAAACCTCTATCAAATTAAATGGGCGATTTACCTTCACCACGCGTAACCCCCTC
This sequence comes from Polydrusus pterygomalis, assembly GCA_963969555.1. Taxonomy (NCBI): domain Eukaryota; kingdom Metazoa; phylum Arthropoda; class Insecta; order Coleoptera; family Curculionidae; genus Polydrusus; species Polydrusus pterygomalis. The sequence goes on from OZ018382.1 coordinate 30,050,465, forward strand.
GCGTCCCTTCCAAAATGTAGGCATTGATTATGCTGGGCCATATTTGTTGCGAGATTCAAAATTTCGAAATAAACGTACTTTAAAATGCTATATTTGCATTTTTGTTTGTTTGGCTACACGGGCAATACACATAGAGCTCGCAAGTGAACTTACCACTGAATGTTTTATAGGCATGCTTCGTCGATTTGTATCCAGGCGTGGTTTGTGTCTTAACATTTACTCCGATAACGGCTCTAACTTTATTGGGGCTAAAAACGTGCTACAGGGTATTTATGACACTCTAAAATCTAATCCCTTTCAAGTTTTTATTGAAGAATTAAAAATCAAATGGCATTTCATACCATCTCGATCACCACACTTCGGAGGCATCTGGGAAGGTGCAGTAAAATCTGTTAAACATCATTTGCGACGCGTTTTAAATGAAAACCCTCTTAATTATGAGGAATTCTATACGTTACTTGTTCAAGTGGAAGCCATCCTCAATTCACGTCCTTTGATACCTATTTCCAACGATCAAAACGACCTTGAAATCCTAACCCCCGGCCACTTCATAATTGGACAGCCAGTTAATATGGTACCAGATCACGACCTCAAGCAAAAAAAGGTCAACCAACTAACCCGCTATCAACACCTACAACACATGTTCCAGAGTTTTTGGTCCCGGTGGTCAAGTGAATACCTGCACACGCTCCATCAGAGGTCCAAATGGAAGTTCCAGTCCCATCCGGAAAATCTCATCGGTTCCCTAGTTCTACTAAAGGAGGACCATGTTCCACCCTGCCATTGGTCAAGAGGAAGAATCCTTTCTGTACACCCTGGAAGTGATAGTGTGGTGCGCGTTGTCAGTGTCACCACCTCAAAAGGTATCGTTAAGCGTAGCATAGTAAAAGTATGCCCATTGCCTATTAATAATGATTATGAATGTTCATAATAATTGTTTGTTGTTTACCAAGCAAAAGTTTATTTGCTTATATATGTATTTTTCTTTTATCCTGTTTTTGTAATGACAGGTTTATTAGTATAAGAGTTAGTTTTTAGTACGGTTACCAGTCATTTTATCTTTACTTTATTTTCATTTGTGAATTTACATTGAAAGACATCTCCTTCGGGATCCTTTCAAGGGCGGCGGTATGTTCAATACCACAAACATTTTCTAAAAACTGCAAGAGCAATTGACAGTGTGAAAATAGGTCCAATTTACCTCTAACCGCCACGCGACGCCTCGTACAAAATGCTGTCGCGAAAAGACTCCAAAAAAGTCAAGTAGCCGCGCGCTTTTCTCTGGCTGGTAACCAAGGTAACGAAAAAACTTTGTTAATTGTTAAGTTTGATTAGTAGCGTTCTGAAGTAAAATAAAAATGGTGTAAAATTGACCGTGTTTGCTTGTATTCTTACAAAAACTCATCTAGCCGCGTATCCCGAAGAATTCAATATTCAACAATCGGACGCGGCGCAGTGGGATAACAAAAATCCCCGACAGTAATCAGGACTTATATTAAACCAAAACTCAATTAAACTATTATCATTAAAAATATCCTTTTTGGAAATACTACATGACAAGTCGACGAGCTGATCTTGTTGTTTTTCTGTAAGAACTACATTTTTTTCAATGTTTTCTGTGGAATATGGATTTCTAATCCAGTTTGGAACCGGAAAATATTCACGAAAACTTATTACCAGATTACGCAAATGTTCACAGATAATGAGTTGAACCTCTTGCGACAGTGTTTCTTCCGACGATTTAATAAATGATTCTAAAGAAGGAAATGTAGCGAAAGACGATTGTTCAACGCGATTAACCCAAATTTGTATTTTTTTTAATTATCTCCGTGGGTTCGCGGACCCCCAAAAAATACGCCGCGGACCCCAAGGGGTTTCTAACCCACATGTAAAATTTCAGCTGCATAAGATAATTTTGATTTTGTACCCATATTTTGTAAATTGCACCACTTTTGCAAAATAAGACTCAACGCAACCTACATAAAACTTCTTACTTTTGACAATCCTTTATTTCAGATACATTTTCTTTAAATTACCGCCATATTAAATGTGTGTTTTTCTACAAAATCAAAATTGGGCTATTAAAATTTGGTCGCATGTGGTGCAAAGTTTATTTGTTTTTGACCCTGTATAAGGTAACTTCATAAAATAGTTATTTTTGAAACGTAGTTTGTGTCTGAAAATAATAGGTACACCTTAATATTAAGACAAAAAAGGACACACTGTCATCAGTAAAGTGTTCATTAAGTGGAAAATAAATTTTAGTGGTGGGTAAAAAAATCAAAATTATTTTATGCTGAAATTTTGCATGTCGTCGACTAGAAACTGCATTTAAAAAACCTTTTTCTAATAACTTTTTTTCGATATTTTCAGAAACAACCCCAGTTTTAAATTATTAAAAAAAAAATTACAGATAATGCGAATCACGTGACTACTATTTTTTTGCTTAATTTTCATCTCGATCGAAGCAGAATTTGATGCCCAAATTAAATTTCGAATAAAGCTATTAATTAAAAAAAAATACCATATTATGCCGACTTTACTGGTCACACTGTAGAACGAATGCTCCCTAAAGATATTCAAATCATATCATTGTAACGAAGGTTTAAGATGACATAAAGGACTAAGAAACTTCAAATGAAACTACCAAATGTAATAAAACCCATGAAGTAGAACATTCATACTGTACCTATCTCAATAAAATTAATTAAAATCCCTAATCTACTTTTCACACTCCTTTACTACCTTTTTTCCCTTAAACATTGCCTTTTAACATTAGTTAATGTTATGATATAATAACAAGCAGACATTGAATATATGTTTTCATGATTTATTCAGTCCGTTACAACGAATATCCACTCCTGTGCTGATATCAACAAAGTCTTGCTTAACCGGCAAATTCGTCAGGGTCCAGATTGTTTGGGGAAAACCAAAATGTGCATATTTTTCCATAAATGATTTTATTGTAGGGGAGACCGGCGCAGGTTGTAACACGGAGTAAGTTGTAAAACATCAAATATTTCCCTAATTTAAAAGCTGGTAACCCCGCACCCTATACAGGCTTTTGAAGAACACTATGAAGCTCAGTTATGTCTAAACAGTCAAGCAACAGACATTGTGGTTAAGGTTCTTTCCGATATTGTTGATATTGTGGCACGTAAGTAAAAATCGATAATTTTGTTTCAAAATAAATGTTACAAGTTGCCTGCTGAATTTTTTTTTGTCATAAATGAATCATTGCAGACTAGGTTATTATATTGACAAAGTTATGCATGATTATATATTTACTTTTTTTTCGGCAGAGACAAAACGAAAAAAATCGATCCGGGGGTAAATTGTAACAATCTAATTGGGGCAAAATGTAACATGTTACAATTTACCCCGCTATACTTTCTATTATTTAGGATGAGAACGTATACTAAAAAAACAGAAAGAGGTTCTACTTCTGAAGAAGACATGGAAGAGGCAGTAAACAGAGTTGTACATAATAAGGAGTCGATACGTTCACTTGCAAGTGCTCTAAATATATGTCACGTGACTCTTTATAGATACGTGAAGAAGGTGAAAGATTCAGAAGGTCGTATCAAGTTAGATAATGTGGGTTATAGGCAATGTCCAGTTTTTAATAATCAGCAGTCATCTAGCTTAGTTGAATACTTAAAACACGCTTCAAAAATTTATTTTGGTTTGACTCCGAGAAGAAGAAGAAGTCCGTAAACTGGCTTATAAGTGTGCGTTAAAATATGAAATTAAAGTTCCTGATTTATGGGAAAGAAACAAATCTGCTGGGGAAGATTGGCTAACCATCTTTCTTAAAAAAAATAATCATATCAGAACTCCAGAACCTACAAGTTTACAAAGGGCAACGAATTTCAATAAAACCAATGTTTCTATTTTTTTTGATAAACTAGCTAACGTTAGAGTAGATACAGTTTCACAGCGGCACAAATATGGAACCTCGATGAGACAGGGGTGCAGAAATTAAGCAAGGTTATCGCCGTAAAAGGGACAAAGCAGGTAGGTGGCATCACTTCAAGTGAAAGAGGGGTCTTGGTAACTGTATGTATTGCCGTAAATGCAATAGGAAATTCTACACCTCCCATGTTTCTGTTCCCACGGAAAAAAATTCAAGACCACTTCATTAGAGATGGTCTTCCTGGACCCATTGGTGCGGCTAATGGTTCTGGCTGGATGATGGTAGAAGAATGTAAAATGTGGTCACATGAAGCTTGCACTGACTTGAAGTTCCCATATATCTGCCACCATCATTGCGATTCGGATAGTAAATAGTTAATCAACAATAGCTACATTATGTTAAATAATGTTTATTTACGTTTGTTTAAAATGTTTTTTATGTTCACGTTAATGTTTTTTATGTTCACGTTTCTATTTAAGTAAATATACCAATAAAAAAATAAGCGTTACCACTTACCCCGCTTACTGTTACTTTTTACCCCGAGACGGGGCAATTTGTAACAAAGGTTCGGATCTATTTAAAATAAAGCTGACAGTTTAATTTTTTAAAATATTGTCATATTTATTTAATTAATTTGTTTACAACATAATATGTAAGTAGACTAGACATTCACGACAAAAAAAAATTGATTAGTGAAAACAGCCCCAAGAAAAAAAATTTCAAATATTTTTCGTTACAACCTGCCCCGGTCGCATTTTTGTATCGAGCGTCCAGTAAGCCGCATTCGTGATGCTCGACCTCGGCACGTATCGAGCGTTCGGTACTACGACAACAGTCGGACTACCGTACGCTCGATAGGCTGAAATCTTGGTTTCTTTTGATTTTTAAATTTAAAAAAAAAATGCTCTGGGTAACAACGAACAAACCGGTTGCCAATATACCTTTTAGACGGAATTTGTTCCTCTAGTTATCGCCTCCTTATAATCCTCTACTTATAAGAAAAAAGCTAAAAAAAATTGACGCTTATCAGTCAAAAGTTGACAGTTGTCGTTTGGTAGCTTGACAATCGACGATAGACAGACCCCGGTTAATGCGAAATTACCCGAATGCGGTGTACTGGACGCTCGATATAAAAATGCGCCCCGGTATCCCCTATTATTCGATACAACCAATACAGCTTTAGTAAAAACATATTAGAAAAAGTCCTGTCTTGTAAAATTCATTTTTTATAAGAAAGTCCTTTAGTTTTCTTCCAATTATACCTCTTGTTATGGATTGTTTAATTTCTTCTGGTAGTTTATTAAAAATTTTGATGCAGGCATAGTGGGGAGATTTTTCATATCGTGTTGAAGTGTGTCTATGGACTATAAGGCCATTTGCTTTTCTTATAGGATAGTTGTCATTGTTTCTGTTTTCTTGGAATTCGTTCTTGTTCTTGTATATGTCGTAGGCTGATAGTGAAATCCGTCATTTCATGAAAAGACTAGTCATATCATGAAGCGTGGCTAAAAGGTATATTGCAACTGGTTTGTTCGTTGTTCCCCAGAGCATTTTTTTCAATTTTTTCAACTAATATTATTTTATAAAAATAAAATTTAAATTAAATTAAAAAAAATGCTCTGGGGAACAACGAACAAACCAGTTGCCAATATATCTTTTAGCGTGCAGCATGATATGACTATAGGCTTTTTATGAAATGACGGATTTCACTATAAGCCTACGACATATATACTAAATATCACGAATAGTCTCGTTTTAAAACAGATGACAGCGGTTATTTGTCATCGATCAGCTGATATTGGGACATAATAATATCCCTAGATTTGTAGCGGACCGTAATGAGCCCAAACACCGAGTTATGAATTGCGTTTTTGTTACATTTAATTACATTTTAAAAATTTTAATTTAATTACTTTTGTGTAAGTACCTACAATTATTATTCATTTGACCAAAAATTTAGATACAGGTTAAAATTTTTTAATTCTTTTTCATTAGGGATCATAATTATTAATGTGTGCCTTGCTCGTTAAGTTGAGTTCATCGATAAGTAATAAGTTTTATTTCATCTGAACGCCGTTTTTGTCGAAGTTAGTTTGTAAAATTTTTGTTCTTAAAATGTTTGTTCGTTAAGGTTAGGTTTCTAATGTATAATTTTTGCATTTTACATTATCTAGGTATCCTTTTCTGTTTCAAGAAAAATAAGTAGAAATTAAGTATTTCCCTGACTTAGGTAGGTAGGGGAGAGTTGGACAAAACCGGGTAGGTTGATAAAACCGGGTATCGCCTAGTTCTACCATATGCCAAAACAGCTTTCCATATTATTAACCTTTAAAAAGCAGCTATTTGATTTTGAAGGAATTATTTTTATTATTGTTATTAGTAAATATTATTATTGTTTGGCAATAGTAAGGTAATAATAAGTAACAATATGTTACTATAGTAGTTAAAATAGCTAACCATATTAGTATGTAATAGGATAGCGAACAAATATATAATTCTATTTTCTGTGTCTACGTACCTTACATAAGTGAAATTATTATTTGATATTACTATTATTATTGTTTGTATGACAATAAAATAAAGTTTTTAACATAAAGTTAGCCTACATATAAGTTTTAGAACTCTAACTGTATCAATAAATTGCATTTTAACAAACAAATTCCATAAAAACCACTTTTGGGTCTACGTACCTTACGTAAGTCAAAAACTGTTAAAGTAGGGTTTCCACTGACAGAAAAATTTAATCCCTGGCTAAACTAAAGCTTTTAACTTTATGTTAGCCTACATACAAGTTTAGGAATGTAAATGTATTATAACCAACAAATTCTATAAAAACCGTATTTGGGTCTTCGTACCTTACGTTAAGTCAAAAACTGTTAAATTAGGGTTTCCATTGACGGAAAAATTAAATCCCTAGCTACATTGAAGCTTTTAACTTTATGTTAGCCCACATACAAGTTTAGAAATGTAACCGTACCATAGCCAACAAATTCTATAAAAACCATATTTGGGTCTACGTAGCTTACGTAAGTCATATGGGGATTTTCTTGACAGTGAATGTAATACCTTGAATTCAATTAGTTTATGTTGAACTGTAGGTATTTTACATATAGGTATAATCTGAACAAATAAAACAAAAAAAAATCTATTCTAAATATGAGTAACAGAATCCTATTTTAAGTTGTGTTTCAGTTAATTTAGTATTTTTAAGGTTTGGATATTTATAGTATTATAAACTTTTTAAATCTATTTTGACACTTTATCTTTAAACCATATAAAAATTCATGCTTATTACCTATTACCTACCTTAAATTATAATATTTATAAAACATAACTTTCAAAAGAAATTATTACCTACCTATTACTTATTATTTGGCAGCGGTAGAACCGATGAGGCTATTGCATAAATTGTTTTAGAAGGTATCACATGTATAATTTTCAAGTCCGGTCCTGTAATTCATGCCAACTTATAAAAATTTAATGGACCAAAATTGACAGAGTGTCACGTGACTTTGCCCCCCTCTTGCGAGAGTATTCAAGATTTTTACTATATATAATGTGGATCACTTAAGGATGTATATTGAAGTGACTGTGGGGATTTTGTGTTTTTTGTATATTTCTATGCATGTTTGTGTTGGTTTCAATCCAAAGATGGGCCTGATTATACGTATCTGTGCTTCAAATACTCTGTTTATGTTTACTGCTTGTCAACACAGTAAAATATTATAGCTGAGATGAGGATAGGCTAATGCGTAGCAAGATGTTATTTTAGTATGGATGGACAGGTACTGTGTGTATTAACTTTAGTATCGCGTAGTAAGCTTGTGCCAATTTTGAGCATACATGATTCAGTTGAGGTTCCCACGATAGTGTAAAATCAAGATATGTTCCCAGAAATTTGGAAGATGATGCCGTCTGGTTTAATTGCATTTTGGGAGAACTTTTGTAAAAATGAATGTATAAACCGTTTTGTCCTCGTTTCGTATAAGTTGATTCGAAAATCACCATCTATCCATTTTTTCTCGGATCCTTTCTCAAAATTTTGGGAAAATAAAACAATTTTTTGCCAGTTTAAAGGTGGTGGTAGAAAATGAAGTAATATCAAAAAAATTGCCTTGCCGGACTTCCATTGCCTTTATTAAACGAAAGATTAGCAAGCATTTCTTACCATACCTTATGTCAAGGGGATTTCTGAATAGATTAGAAGGATAACTAAAAACTATAATATCAAAACAGCTTTTAAATCCGGAAATACGCTTAGAAGCTTTCTTACAAAAGTAAAACCCCCCCGTAATCAAAACACAAAAAATAGTATCTATCAAATCCCTTGCGAGTGTGGCGAATCATACATTGGAGAAACAAACAGACCTCTTCCCGTACGAGTTCAACAACATCTGAAACATAGTCAAAGAGGTGATACTTCGAGATCAGGTATATATAGCGGAACATGTATGGACTAACCAATATAATATACAATAGTCAGAAGCCAAGGTTTTGGACATAGAACAGCACTGGAGAAAAAAAAAATTCAAAGCAGCAGCTTTCATAAATCAAAATACCCATATATTTATTAAACCAAGTATAGGTATAGATATCCCCAATATCTGAAAGCCTCTCCTTGTCCAAAACCAACAACTCAAACTTCACTCTCCAATAAGCACGTAGGCGGAGTCGTCAAGCTTCATTGAACATGGATAGTATTTAAGACAGTAGCCTTAGAATTATAATTTAGTTTGCACTTGAAAACGGTTAGAGATACTAACTAACCGAAACGTTGTATTAAGTAACAAAATAAAGACAACGGAAATCCGACAAGGTTATTTTTTTTGATATTACTTCGTCTCGAGCGGAGAATTTGAATTGACAACCCATGTACTATATTTTTTATATTCGGATTGTTTTATTGCAATTGTACAAAATTAACTTTTATAAACAAATGTTAGACTAATTGCTGGCAATGATGGTAAGAGTAAACCAATAAACGCTAATAAAGTTCCAATAGCATTCAAACTCTTATTTAAAGCACAGTGGATTTTAGCTTCCGATTTTCTTAAATAATACCTCTAAACACAAAGACAGCTAATTAACTACGGAACAAATTTCTTTAATACTATTTTAAAAGTTCATAACCTCATTAAATATATTTTTGCGTTTAAACCTTTCAAATGTCTCTCTGGAGTATTGAGAATAAATTTTACCTAAAAAATTGCCCCTTCGCTGGATTCCCAAGAGATCTTAGACGCTTTTCTTAGATTTCATTTGCACATTTCTATCTAAAGAAGGCTGAAAAGCTGGAGGATTTCAACGGCAACCAAATAAATGATGAATTTTGCCTTTAAAAGTGTAAAATAAGGTTTTTCGGATTTATGAGCTGGTTTTCTAAGTATATCATACTAGTTGTTACTATACAAATTATACACTAACATGATACCAAGTTAGTAATACTAAGATGACATAATAACTTTACTTGGACGACCTCTTTTAAACGCTGGCTGCGCCCAGGGGCTTAACTAGACTCTGGGGATTGGCGGGGGGAGTTATAAACGCCATCCTGTATACTACATTATTTATATAATTTAAAACTATCCTCATTTTATTGAGAAGTAATTTTGTATCAGGAAACCCAAAGCCTTTGTGTTAGAATTTTTTTTGAGGAACAAAATTTTAGTGAATGCAATTAGCATGTTATTACTTTCTAGTGAGTTCCGTTAAAAGCCAGAACGTGTTTCATTAAAAGGCTTTTCTATTTCGATTAGAATGGGACCTGTTTAGTGGAAAAACAAGCATGGTTATTCTCAGTTGGTGGTGTTTTCTTTTATGTAAAATAGAAAAGCTTGTTATATTAACTTAAAATTGATTTACTTAATTAAGGGTATCGATGCGGCTGGGTCAGATTTATGTTAGTTGTGCTGTTTTTAAAACTTAAATATTTATGTGTACCGGGTGGTCAAATAAGGGAGGACGTCGGCTTTATCTCGGAAACCATTAATCGTACAACTTTCGGAAAGATTTTTTTATGAGTAAAGTGGTCAAAAGAAATTGCTGGAAATTACTTTTAAGTTCCTCATTTCGCCGCAAGGGGGTACAATTAAAAATTGTTTTTTTAAATTTTAAATTTCTCCGAAAATTGCCATATTAAGGTATAACTCTGATTACATTATTGGAAAGCTTAGATAATTCTGCATTATTTTGGTTTAAGGCTCATTGGCGTACCGACCTTGATAAGAGTGGGAGAAGCTATTGAACGTGTAAACATTAAAATCGCTGTAACTTCTAAAAGACTTATCCGATTTTACTAAATTTAAGCTTGTTTGGAAGGGGAAAATAAGTATCTTCAATTGCCGTATCCAACAGTGCACGATAGTGTTTAATAAAATTGCTCTAGAGGGCGCAATTTGTAATAATGACAGTTTTTTCGATTTTATCCCGAAAATTCAAATCATACGGTATAGCTATGACATCATAATCGAAAAGTAGATGAAATTTGCAAGAAAAGATGTAATAACCGCAGTTCGATATCTTTGTTCGTTTCAGAGTTATTGCCAAAACAATAATTTTTAATACAAATTGCGCCCTCTAGCAATTTTATTAGAAACTATCTTGTACCATTAGATACGACAATTGAGGGTACTTCCAAAGAAGCTTAAATTTAGTAAAATCGGATAAGTCGTTTAGAAGTTACAGCGATTTTAATGATTACACTTTCAATAGCTTCTCCCACTCTTATCAAGTGAAAGTGTAAACATTAAAATCGCTGTAACTTCTAAACGACTTAACCGATTTTACTAAATTTCAGCTTGTTTGGAAGAAAAAGGTAAGTACCTTCAATTGTCGTATCCAATGGTACAAGATAGTTTCTAATAAAATTGCTAGAGGGCGCAATTTGTATTAAAAATTATTGTTTTGGCAATAACTCTGAAACGAACAAAGATATCGAAGTGCGGTCTTCACATCTTTTCAAATGTCAAATGACAGATGACAAATGTCATCTACTTTTCGATTATGATGTCATAGTTATACCGTATGATTTGAATTTTCGGGATAAAATCGAAAAAACTGTTATTATTACAAATTGCGCCCTCTAGCAATTTTATTAAAGACTATCGTGTACTGTCGGATACGGCAATTGAAGGTACTTATTTTCCCCTTCCAAACAAGCTTAAATTTAGTAAAATCGGATAAGTCGTTTAGAAGTTACAGCGATTTTAATGATTACACTTTCAATAGCTTCTCCCTCTCTTATCAAGTGAAAGTGTAAACATTAAAATCGCTGTAACTTCTAAACGACTTAACCGATTTTACTAAATTTCAGCTTGTTTGGAAGAAAAAGGTAAGTACCTTCAATTGTCGTATCCAATGGTACAAGATAGTTTCTAATAAAATTGCTAGAGGGCGCAATTTGTATTAAAAATTATTGTTTTGGCAATAACTCTGAAACGAATAAAGATATCGAACTGCGGTCTTCACATCTTTTCAAATGTCAAATGACAGATGACAAATGTCATCTACTTTACGATTATGATGTCATAGTTATACCGTATGATTTGAATTTTCGGGATAAATTCGAAAAAACTGTTATTATTACAAATTGCGCCCTCTAGCAATTTTATTAAACACTATCGTGTACTGTTGGATACGGCAATGGAAGGTACTTATTTTCCCCTTCCAAACAAGCTTAAATTTAGTAAAATCGGATAAATCTTTTAGAAGTTACAGCCATTTTAATGTTTACACTTTCAATAGCTTCTCCCACTCGTATCAAGGTCGGTACGCCAATGAGCCTTAACCCAAAATGATGCAGAATTGTCTAGGCTTTCCAATGATGTAATCAGAGTTATACCTTAATATGGGAATTTTCGGAGAAATTTAGAATTTAAAAAAACAATTTTTAATTGTGCCCCCTTGCGGCGAAATGAGGAACTTAAAAGTAATTTCCAGCAATTTCTCTTGACCACTTTACTCATAAAAAAATCTTTCCGAAAGTTGTACGATTAGTGGTTTCCGAGATAAAGCCGACGTCCTCGCTTATTTGACCACTTGGTACATAAAACATGTTTTATGTTCACTGGCGCCAATAATTGAGGTTGTTCTTGGGATGGGCAAAACTAATATTTTTTTGTATTTTTTTATGTGCCGTTGGGAGTCCCAACATATAAAAAAAATCCGTCTCGAATAAAAATTAAAACATTTAAATTTAAAATTGGGCCAATATCTATCTCTGTGGCTACTTTTTGTTCATTCTGATTTTAATATAGGAAAAGTTTTGCCAAATTTTAAACGAAAAATGATGAATCTTTAGACCATTTTAAATATAGAGATTTTATCATCTCCAAAGATGGAAAGCTAAGAGTTTTAATTTAAAAAATTAATTGCTAAATTATAAATTATAATTTTAAAAATGAAATATTATTTAAATTAAAAATATTAAACTCTAAGGGCGAGTATGTAATAAGACACTCTTAACGTCCCAACACTGAGGAAAATGCTCTAATACAACAGGTTTGCTAAGACATAGTTTGTATTGATTGCTTCTATTTTATTAACCCATATTAAATAAATTGCTAGTCTATCAAACCCGCGTTACTGTTATATCAATTCGGGATTTGCTAGAACAGTGTTTTTATTGATAGTAATCAGTTCCATTAGCAGCACAGTCTTATTGAATAGGAAACTACTCATAATACAGCGATTTTGTTAAGAAATAAATTGTATCTTCTCAATGCAACGTATTTTGTTCTTAGTAAAAAGCGCTTTCTCTACAATTAAGACAGCAGAACAGCGTCCCCAAAAACCAATTGTATACGTTAGAACCTATAATTCACAAGAGGTTGGTGGGGGTTCGTAGCGATCGGCAATTGCCGCGCGCCCTAGTATTAGTTTTAACGCATTTGTTGCGCAGGTCACATCGTTGTTCGGAGTCTTCTAGCTGTCCTGTCTGAATTTGAATTTTATTGATCGTAACAATACCTATTTCAATTAATTTATTTTTACTTTGTATTTGAGTTTTTTTAAACTTTGCATGTCAGATAAAGCAATAGAATATTCTTATTTAGCACAACCCATCATTAATATTGGACTTTATAATCTATGGACGACTTTAAATATCTCAGTAAAACATGTTGCATAATAGATAATCATATGCAATGTTAAACGACAAGAACAATATCACACTAGAAGCTATTTAAATTTTTGAGAACTACAGTACTGATTTTTATTGGTACCTATATGCTTTATTAACCGTAGCAATCAAAATTAAATATTATTATTAAAGGGAAATAAATAAGACACTTTAAGTCTTCCTCTACTGGTATATTAAAATAAGTTACAAGGTTTAATACAGGGTAAATTCTCTACATGTTTCGAATGCATAAGCATTCATCATCAGGAGAATATAATAAGGAATTTCGAAATGTAATAGGTGCAAACAGTCCTCGAAACAGTCCTAACGGAGCTACGAGATGATGGAAAAAACAAACATAGTGTTTGGAAACCTTTCAACGTAATGGTACCAACCTACCTAGAGGCCATTCGTGAAATATTGGTAGAAATTAAGTTATGAAGGTAGCATATACAGTGATGGGCTAAAATATGGAACAAATTCATTTAAAAATCAGGTATTTATTTTTTGAAAAAACGCTTGGACACGTCGATTATAATTCTTTCTTCCGAATTTTTTGCCTCAAAAAGAAATTATGCCGGGTGTGTCAAAAAGTAGATGTAGCAACATTTTTCTGTTTTTTAAATAGAACCCCCCTATTTTTAATTATTACCCTAATTCTACGTCAAATTCTGCGCATAATTCATGTAGCATACTCTATCCTTATCTCTAACGGTTTTAGAGAAAAATTACATCATAAAAAAAATTCTTTAAAAAAAGGTACATGTACCTACTTAAAGGTAAACAGGTAAATTTAAATGAATTGTTACTACGATAGCAAGTCATATGTCAATCAAAAATTAGTTTAGGTATAATTTTGAAAAACGGTGATCATGGTGCATTTAAATGAAACACAAATAATCGAAATTTTAATTTTAATTGGATGTGGAGACAAAACAAGAAGTCAACAAGAAGTTTGTAACTTGTTTAACGCTAAGTATCCAGAACGGCCGATTACAAGATCTACAGTAAGTAAAATTGAGAAGAAATTCAGGGAAACAGGTAATGTAAAGGATCGTCTACGGCCAGGTCGTCCAAAAATTAGTGAAAACTCACAATTGAACATTTTGTTAGAGGTTGAAGATAATCCTCATAGTGCATCCACTGAAGTAGCCCTTAATAATGATGTTAGCCGACGATCTGTGTTGCGGGTATTGAAACAAGAAAAGTACCATCCGTACAAAATTAGGTTGCTGCACGAGCTAAACGAAGATGATCCCGACCGCCGACTACTGTTTTGTGAAACTATGATGGCAATTTGCAACTTAAATCTATTTTTCCATCGCAACATACTTTTTAGCGATGAAGCCACGTTTTGTTTGAATGGTTCAGTAAACAGACAAAATTTTCGGTATTGGAGTACAAATAATCCCCGTCGGATGAGAGAACAGCACACGCAATACCCACAAAAAGTAAATGTTTGGGCAGGGATATTAAATGATAGAATTATTGGACCTTTTTTCTTCGATGGAAATCTTACAGGAGACCGGTATTTACAATTTCTTCAAAATGAATTAATTCCCACACTAGCAGCGGATTTTCCAAATCCGAATAAGCCTCATCTACCAGAAGCGTCTATTTGGTTTCAGCAGGATGGTGCTCCGCCTCATTTTGCTCGACAAGTACGAGAGTATTTGAATACTGTATTTCCCGAACGATGGATAGGTAAAAGAGGACCCATAGAATGGCCTGCAAGATCTCCCGATCTTACACCCATGGATTTCTTTCTTTGGGGTTATTTGAAATCAAAAGTGTATAAGGATAAACCACAAAATTTGGAAGACTTAAAATTTAAAATTAGATATGAAATTAGGCAAATTAATGAAAATACTGTAAATAATGTTTTAGAAGGGTTTTTAAGTAGATTAGCATATTGTCAAGAAGTTAATGGTTTGCATTTTCAACACTTAATAAACTATTTTTTTGACCTTTTTTTAAAGAATTTTTTTTTTTTGATGTAATTTTTCTCTAAAACCGTTAGAGATAAGGATAGAGTATACTACATGAATTATGCGCAGAATTTGACGTAGAATTAGGGTAATAAGTAAAAATAGCGGCGTTCTATTTAAAAAACAAAAAAACTTTGCTACATCTACTTTTTGACACACCCGGTATAATTTCTTTTTGAGGCAAAAAATCCGGAAGAAAGAACTATAATCGACGTGTCCGAGCGTTTTTTCAAAAAAATGAATACCTGATTTTTAAATGAATTTGTTCCATATTTTAGCCCATCACTGTATAGCAGTAACTTAAGTGTCATTAATGAGACAACACCATAAGTGTGAGGGGAGAAGATAACTTAAGTGTGAGGAGAAGATAATATTAAATAATGAGAGGGGAAGCTGGAAAGTCACATTAGTGAATTAGTAACGTAAGTGTGAGTAGAAGAATATTTTACAGTGGAGAAGTAAGAAGTTTTTAATAAAATGAAGAGTAACTGAAGTCACAAATTAGTGAATCAGGAACACGAATGTGCGGATTGTTTAAAAAAAATTGACATAGAAGAATTTTTAATTTTAAGTTTTTTCTGTCATATGGGTATCCTTATTTAGGAGTAGAAGTAATAATAATTTAAAATCTTTGTTCTGGACATTTTTAAATAAAATTAAAGTTTACAAAATTTCTTGTCGATGTGAAAAATAAAAAATAAATATTATTATGATTAATGTCAAGTTTCATTACAACTGCCAGTCAAAACGAATACAGTATATAAAACCAGATTACACCCCCAATAGAACTTGATAATAATTACTGTGAGTATTCAGAGCAATAAAAGGCTATAAACCATTCTATGGTATTAACTCCTATTTTCTATTGGCTAATTTTCGGATATTATCACTACACAACGGTCTAACAATTTTCGTTGTCTTACAGCAGGAAAGCGCATTGCTGTCACATATAGTATTAAACAGTTCTATAAAGAATGTGAAATATTCTAAGACTTAGAATGATTTTTCTCAGTGTAGGCTGTGACATTCGTAAATAATATTAGAAAATGTTTCAATTTGCCAACCCAGAAATGGGCGACATGCATTTTTTTTTTACGTCGGCGTCGGTCTATTTCCGCAACGAGGCCAATCACCGACGCCAGGGAATTTGTCACACACTATCTGGTAATTTTGCGGAATCCCTCTTATTCAAGAGCGGCTAGACGCATTTATTAAGAGAGATATACTTATTGTTGGATGTTTTACTAATTTTCCAATAAAAACAAACATTTTGTTTTAACAAAAAAAATAGTTCTCTTTTTTTTGTGTTTTATACCAGTTTATTAGCTGTATAAGGAGTATGCGATTTCTTATAAGGCATGGAAGGCTTTTTTCAGTGTAATGAAGAGCATTTTAATTTTTTGTTAACAGAAACCAAAAAAACTCGAATTTACTTCTATTTATTGTTCTATTTTAGAACAAAAATCCAGGAAAGTATTGTTTGTATATTAATATAATTATTGATCCTTCTCTTAAAATAAATATTTGACCAGCAGAAAAATCTAAGATTACCAAATTACAAGTAACGTTAATAATGTTTGGAAACGCAATATAACGTGTTATATTTTGCACCGGCTTTATTTATAAACTAACTATTAAATTTTTATTATTAAACCAAACGATTTGCTTAGTAGTTAGCTCACACAGAAAACCAACGTAAATTCAATTACAATCTTTTATACAGGGTGTTCCACGATGGGTGGTGAGCGGCTGCATCTCCAAAACCATACATGCCACGACTTTGGGATAAAAAATTCATTATGAAATATGAGTGAATCACTGGAAATAATTTTTAGATTCCTAATTTTACCGCTAAGGTGCATTGTCGCTATGTTATGATGCAAAGTCCGTAATTTCTAGTAATAACTGCAATACAATGTGGGTCAAAATTAAATTCTTATATGCTCTGTACTATCCTTTAAAAACTTTGTAATAACAATTTTTTTGTAGTTACCAGAGGCGGCTCGTGGTATTTGAAAGTGGTGAGGCACAGTTGAAATTTTTTTTTAGCAAGGTTAGATTTTAAAGTTTAGACAAGTTTTTTAAATCGCTATAACCACATTTTTACCAAACTTTGTCGCTATTATTTGTTGCAAACAGAATACACGGCCAGCAAAATAATTTGTTTAACGTTACACTACCAGTAAGCCAGTCGTACTTTTCGTACCAAGTGTTTTGAAAGCTCCGATTTGATTTCCCCACCCCACCGATAGTAACAAGATGTTAACTCAAATCTAGAACAGGTCGCTTTACTTCTTTTACTATGTACAATTTATCTTCATAGGAATTACTTGAAAAATTCTGCTCATTTACCTGGGGAAGTTGTGACGCTGTGCTAGGTCCCGCTGAATCCATTTTTGGCTAATAAGCACAAAACAAATAAACTAATAAGTAATAAAAGTAATGTACCTAATATTAATATTTTAGAAAAATCACTGCCCACTGATGGAAAAAAAGCAAAACAAAAATCAGTACGGAAAACCACAAAAGTATTTACCGAAAACTATAATAAAATACACTGCACTATGCACCCTCTCTAAACTTTTAACGGACAACCTGTTACTGTTAATCTAATAATAGCATTTATCCAAATACCGTGTCGCGGCGTTTATCTTTATAGATTAGATTAGTCCCGTCGCGTTCGCATTAAATTTACGTAGAGAGTTGAGGCTGGCCTCAAAAGAATGTTTTTAAGCGCTATTTAAAGCTAGATTCGACTGGACTATTACGGGTATCATAAAACACATTAGATATTTTTACTAATACGCTAGACAAGGAAGCGGGAGGCCGGGCCTCTAACCATATACGACCGCCTGCACAAATGAGATGGATGATATAAGAACAAAACACGCAAGGGATCGTAAAAGACAAGGAAGCAGGAGACCGGCTTCTACCATATACGACCGCATGCAGAAATGAGATGGATGATAGATGATATTTCTAGCGAAGCGCGTTGACGTCATTAATTCTAATGGATATATATTTATGCAAATAATAAAGTAATATAAATTTATAATTTATTTAATTTGCAAAATTATTGGTGAGGCACTGCCCTACCTGCCTTATAGCCGCCACTGGTAGTTACCATGCGTTAACCGAATTTAACAAACTATGGTTTATTTTGAAGAACGTTTAATCTTGATTGAACGTTGATATAACAATTATTTAAATTAATGCGTGAGGTTGATAATAGGGGGCTCTTTTACAAAAATATATTTCTGGCTTCGATTTCTTAATAGATTTAATTACAACCCTCCAACCATTTTAACTCTATTCTATAGCTAACTAGTTAGTAGGGTAAAGTCGGGTAATGGCGGACGCTTAAGGTTTTTTAATATAAAAATGTCAATTGTCACTCTGTATTTTTAAAACATGTACAAATTAAACGAAAAAAGCTGCTTAATGATACTTTATTAAGAAAATACCATATAAAAAGAACGAAAGCAACAATATACAAATTTTAAAAAAATGCTCTTATGTCAGGTTTTAGCGTACCTGCCGGGTAATGGCGTCAGATGGCCGGTTTTAGCCGCACCCTAGTTTTATTGGCAAAAGTCGCACACAAAATTTTTTTGTAGAGTCAGCACATGCCTTATGAGCCCAAAGAGTATATAATGTGCATCTAATCCACACCTCTTTATTCTTGCCGAATTCTCCGCAAACCAAGCAAATATCTTCATTAACTTCTTTGTCTTGTTCACGGTCCGAGGAATTTTCTTCGTGGTCTTTTTCTTCCGCATAGTTCACTTTATCTTTTTTTCTCTTACAGTTTTCCCGCTCACTAAACTACTTTTACCTTATAACATTTATGAGCGTTACACTTTTCTAATCGAAAGCTGTCAGACGACTGAGCTCGCGTGTTGCCACACTTACCGCGGCAACTCGAACATTAGAGAGTTACTACAGCCAAAATATAACGTGTCCGGATTTGGCCGCTTGTCCGCCATTACCCGACTTTACCCTCAACAGAACTGCAAAGTTTTTACGCAAGTCGTTTCATCTTCGCTCTTAAAATTAACTTAAAAATGAGGAAAGAGTGTAATTATTCTATTTCGGCTTTCAGCAAAGTTTTACAATTTTTCTTTTATTAAAAGGTTGAAATCCTACAGGAATAGCTTTTTTAACTACCGTAAAATGGGGTGAATAGGATCAATTTTCCACTTTGAAAGCTTGTAACTTGAAAACTATCTGCCTGAATAAATTTCTCAATAGCTTAAAACATGAGTTAAGGTTGGTACTTTTAAATGGTGGTATAAGTTTTTATACAGGGTGTACCCTGTTGTATATATATATTTTTTTGTGCACAAATCCTATTCACCCCACAGGCGGTGTCAATAGGATCATTGATTAATTTATTGACTGTATCGCACTTAAGCAACCGCGGGGTGTATAGAATTTTGCACACAAATTTATCTTAAGTAATATAAAAGAGTACTAAAAATAATATTACCTAAGTTTTGAGTGCTGCATGCACAGTTGTAGAGATATGCAGTCTGTAAGACAAAAGCAAAGATTATATGACAACAGTTTAACCGCTAAATTTGACGTTTTAGGTCATGGTATTCAGCCTGCGATGTGGCCAAGTTATTTTAAGTTTATTGTCATAAAAATTACTTTTAACAACCGTTACTTAAAATCTGTACATTGAAATGACCTACACTTTAAATTTACAATTATTACAGATTTTTGAAATTTGAAGGTAACTTTCAATCCTATTTACCCCGCTGATCCTATTCACCCGATTTTACGGTATATTTATTAATTTAAGGCTTTTTCAAAACACAAACTATGACTTTATTTTATTATTCCACAATGAGTGTTATAAGTAGATTGATCAATGTTTTTAAAGTTATTATATTATTTTGCAAGTTCGGCAAAGAGTGCAATTTAATCCCTTTTTCGCTGAAGCTAAATAGGTCGTTTGTAAAATCACGGTTTTATTCTCGAGGATATTAATGGGTTTATTGACTTTCAGCCCTATATTTCTTGAGGCTGTTTATATCGGCATAAAAACCGGGCTAGATAGAAAATTCAGGAATAATTAAACACACTTTAAATTTCTTAAAAGTTTTAACAAATTTTTATACAGAACAATACGAGAAACTTTAAAGTAAAATACATAAATATTATACTTACAGTGGGGTTGTTTAAGTGTGCAACATATTTATGGGCATTTTTTTTATTATCGATTTCTCAGAAAATTTTATTCTTGATAAAAGTTGGTGCATGTTCGATAATCATATTAGGTGCACTTGGAATGGTTGCAAGTCAAACGGCGTACAGGGTAGGCCAAAAAATATAAAACTTGTACAAGAATAAAGTTTTTGAATAAATATTTAAAATAAAAATTTTGCACTTTAAATGAGAGTTTTTTAATTTGCATATTATCATTACTAATGTTTTATCTTTTTAAAAATTATTTTTAGGATATTCTAAAGTTGTGTTTAATATCTTTGCAACAAACATGAAGTTTGTGATTCCTTACCCAGTAAACACGACATGAAAGCTCCGGAGGTGGACGGAAGGCGCATTGCCGAAACGTCGGTGTCGGGCCGCCAGCTACAATATCGGCGGCGTGGAGGTAGGACATAACCGCTCGGCCGCCGGGCGGCTTAATAGCTACATGCTACATAACGAACCTGGTTGTGCGGTACATACGTCACTTTTTACCGCTGAGCCGCGGGCTGTACAGATTTGGTCAGCGCGCGGCATCTCGAGGAGACCGCGGACGGTTCGCTGGCAATTCAGTTAAATACCAGCGAGTGACCGCGCATGGTTACCATTAAAACTCACCGTTAGTAGAAAACAACAGTTTTATTGTTTAACAAATCCTGCAATTATAAGACGTTATTCTGATTCATTTACACATCATTTTTTATTATTTTTTTTTGCGACTTATCCGCCCGCCTTCCCTGTCGGAAGCATTTTTTTTCCAGTTTCTAATGGTACGTCAGAACAATATCTGAATTTGTTGCATTGGATGTTATTGGATTTCTTCTTCGTATATCGTACTTCGTACAGCACCTAAAAACCATTTGGTTTGGTTAAGTTTATATACTATAAAATCTGCGTACAAGAATAGCCAAGCATGCACTATTTTTTTTGTTTTAACACTTAACTATCACATGAGAGTACAGGTATAAAAAATTTACAATTATATATGAAACTTAAACTCAGTTATTAGTTTTGTTCTCTGGCACTGAATCCTCTGTCTGAGGGGTGTCTTCTTTATCTTGGAAATCAGTAATAAGTTGGTCTAATGATGAATCATGTATTCTGCCTACAGGCACTGAATCTTTTTGAGAAATGTAGCTTTTATAACCATAAAGGAACGCCTCGTGCTCGTGGAAAAATAATTTTAATTGTCTGTCTACCGTCATTCACTTGTCAAGTGTCAGTTCTTTCGCAGCAGCTAAACGGCGCGAATTTCAAAAATAAGCGGCTGGCTTGCGTTTAGCCGTTGCCAAACAAGTAAAACGAGGAACGTATAGTAGTCAGCTACCCACTCGCGGGTGGTATACGGCACGTCGACTCTTTGTCACAACCGGCAAGATATCTTCTAACCGTGTCCGATTCGAAAGATAAGGTCCGTTTCTCATGTGCTGCGCTACTACCACCATTGGGTGGCAGACTATTAGCCGTGGTAGTTCGACGCATGGAAGGTAACGCGAGAGCCAGAAGCGGCCAGTAATCGGCAACAAGAGCCGTCGATTTCCCGTCAATGCCGGAAGGCGGCCGAACTTTTACCGCCAGCTTTGGTTTACTGGGTAATAAATTAAAAATTCAAGTAAATTTTACAAATATGTTTGAATTTGAACAAAGATATGTGAAATTGATTTGATTTTGATTAATTTATGAAGGTCTTTATGGTGAATATATAAAAAAACTTTTTTGGGAACTTCTTGTTTTTTAAAAAAATATATTTTTTTATTTAAAGAGGACATGTTTTTGAATTTATGCATAACTTTTAATTCTAAACAACTTTTCTTTATAACATTTTGCTGAATTTTCTGAAATAGGGGTACTTTCTTCTTGTACAAGTTTTATAGTTTCTGGCCTACCCTGTACGCCGTTTGACTTGCAACCATTACAAGTGCACCAAACATGATTATCGAACATGCACCACCTTTTATCAGGAATAAAATTTTCTGAAAAATCGGTAATAAAAAAAATGCCCATATGTTGCACACTTAATAAACAACCACACTGTATACTGTAATATAGTAAAAAATAAGTGTAAAAATCAATGGCGGTTGGTGATAATTTAAACAGGGAGGGCCAAAATATGAAATTACAAAAAAAACTATAAAAAAACAACTCACCGAAAAACTAAATGGAGCATAGATACTAAAAGGACATTGTCTTAAATCAAAATACGTAAAATAAAGTATATATTTTTCGTTATTTCAAAGGAAAACATAGATAGAAGGTTAGGTTAGGTTAGGTTAGAGTGGCAGACCTCTGGCATTGTCCAAACAGTCACACGTAGTCCTATAAGGACCGTTGTGGTACTACACATGTTCCGTGGAACCTATTTGCATCAGCTACCTGATGGTTTACGCGATCGTAAAAGAATCTTGACAGCTCAATTAAACCAGCCACTGCTGTTAATAACCTTAGTAAGTCGACCCAGTTGCAGGCTGCTCACTTCCTCTAGTCATTAAAAAATAGTTCGCCCAGTGCATTGAACCTTCTTCTACCGAGGCCGGGGCATTCACACACGAAATGCTCAATACTTTCCTCCTCTTCTTCATCTCTGCAACTTCTAGAGAAGTCGTTAGTCGGCATTTGCATACGTTCAGCGTGTCTACCGAACAGGCAATGTCTGGTGACTACGGCAGTGATGTTTCTTAGGTCCTTCCTGTGCTGTACTAGCGCTGCGGTTTTCCTGTTATCAAGTAAGCACATAGATAGAATAAACATTCTTATTAAATTTCAAAGCTGTGATTTCTTCCCACTTTCAGTTATAAACAAATCGGGCAAGGGTTACTTACAACTTACCGGTACATTTGGTAATTTCCTGGTTCGCCACGTTCTGTTTCGCCACGAAAAGGAAATTTACCTGTTTTAGTAGCGTTTTGCCATGGTAATTAGATAACCTAACACATCAGTGCAGATTCGCCACTTGTCCTTTCGTCTATTACGGCAGTGAGGCTACCTGGGTCAATCCCATTGTGTATTTTAATCCGATTCATTTCAAAATTGACTTTGACATGGAATCTTACGTTTTTCGAGTAATTAAAGTATAAATTTTAATAAATAACTCAAAATTGTACATAATGATTTAAAAAAAATATCGGATTCGAATTTTTTTCGTTTCTTTGCGTTCTTTGAGAACATTTACCATAGTAATGTATATTTTTTTACACCATCAGAAAGTAAAGATTTTACCGAACAAAAAGCTCACCGACTTTTTTAAAAAAGCAGATACTTTGACGTGAGAATTTTCGATTGAAAATGAGGGTGCTTTTTAAATATTAAGTCAAAATAAGGTGAAAAAATAAATATTTTAAAGCAAAAAAAATACATTGTGTTTAAGACATAAAAAGTTAAGTTTTCACCAAATTTTGTGAAAAAATTTTTTTTTTTGTAAAAGATAAAAATGAAAACCGAAAAACTTGGTTATTTGAATTTTTCGCATAAATTTTGAGGTTATATGAAAAAAGTGTAAATATAAAAGTTGTAGATCTTTTTCTTATCTACAACTTTGCCATTTAACGTTTTTTATAGGAATTTTAGTTTTGCCGAAAATCGAGATAAATCGTTTTCTACCTTTAAAAACTCACCCCCTTCCACTTCCCGACCTCGGATCGCCCGTAAATTATTTTTCCTTTAATTTTTGTTATATTCTCTTTCTTTTTCAATGGGTTTCATCCTACTATTAATTTTTTTCATTTTTTACCATTTTCAAAGGCCTGGTCTATTAGCCAAGCTTTCGATAATGTTTATTATCTTCTTCTAATTAAAAATTATGAGAACCAATACATGATATACAAAAATAAATATTTTAATACTTAACTTTTGTATAATTCTAAGATAGTTTTGCAAGAAAAGGCTTAAAATCTAGGCAGGTAGATAAGAAATAAAAGTATGCATGGCAAAACAGCACTAGTTAGAAAATATGAAAATTATGCGTGGCGAAACAGCACTTTTTTATTGCCGTGACAAAACGGCACGTGGCAAATGTGGAATATTTCCAACTTACCAACCACAATATTATTCATAATTTAAAATTCTGTAAACAATTTTGTTAATACTTATTCAGCCTTTATTCTTATTTTTGGTACCCGAAAAAGAAAATATCCGCTTTAGATATTGTCAACAATTAAGCCAAACTTAACTTCAGTTATCACTAAAGGGCGGAATATATGCAAAATGCATATATACCTATGCATTTTTTGCGTATTTTGTCAATTTTATAAAAAATGCTTATTTTTCATAAATTATGTTTTCGGCTTTATCAAAAAATTTAAAACGTTAAAGGTTTAATTTCCAGTTCGGTACTTATTTCAGGGATTTTCCAAGCTGAGCAAGATTATAATAATTATTATATTTAATAATAATAATAAGTTTATTTAAAAATTTAATAATATAATAAATATGTTTATGTTGTCTTCGATTGTCAAAAAGTAGATGCAGCAAAATTTTTTTGTTTTTTAAATAGAACCCCCCTATTTTTACTTATTACCCTAATTCTACGTCAAATTCTGCGCATAATTCATGTAGCATACTCTATCCTTATCTCTAACGGTTTTAGAGAAAAATTACATCATAAAAAAAAATCTTTAAAAAAAGGTTAAAAAATTAGTTTATTAAGTGTTGAAAATGCAAACCATTAACTTCTTGACAATATGCTAATCTACTTAAAAACCCTTCTAAAACATTATTTACAGTATTTTCATTAATTTGCCTAATTTCATATATAATTTAAAATTTTAAATCTTCCAAATTTTGTGGTTTATCCTTATACACTTTTGATTTCAAATAACCCCAAAGAAATAAATCTTTGGGTGTAAGATCGGGAGATCTTGCAGGCCATTCTATGGGTCCTCTTCTACCTATCCATCGTTCGGGAAATACAGTATTCAAATACTCTCGTACTTGTCGAGCAAAATGAGGCGGAGCACCATCCTGCTGAAACCAAATAGACGCTTCTGGTAGATGAGGCTGATTCGGATTTGGAAAATCCGCTGCTAGTGTGGGAATTAATTCATTTTGAAGAAATTGTAAATACCAGTCTCCTGTAAGATTTCCATCGAAGAAAAAAGGTCCAATAATTCTATCATTTAATATCCCTGCCCAAACATTTACTTTTTGTGGGTATTGCGTGTGCTGTTCTCTCATCCAATATTTGTACTCCAATACCGAAATTTTTTTCTGTTTACTGAACCATTCAAACAAAACGTGGCTTCATCGCTAAAAAGTATGTTGCGATGGAAAAATAGATTTAAGTTGCAAATTGCCATCATAGTTTCACAAAACTGTAGTCAGCGGTCGGGATCATCTTCGTTTAGCTCGTGCAGCAACCTAATTTTGTACGGATGGTACTTTTCTTGTTTCAATACCCGCAACACAGATCGTCGGCTAACATAATTATTAATGGCTACTTTAGTGGATGCACTATGAGGAATATCTTCAACCTCTAACAAAATGTTCAATTGTGAGTTTTCACTAATTTTTGGACGACCTGGCCGTAGACGATCCTTTACATTCCCTGTTTCCCTGAATTTCTTCTCAATTTTACTTACTGTAGATCTTGTAATCGGCCGTTTTGGATACTTAGCGTTAAACAAGTTACAAATTTCTTCTTGACTTCTTGTTTTGTCTCCACATCCAATTAAAATTAAAATTTCGATTCTTTGTGTTTCATTTAAATGCACCATGATCACCGTTTTTCAAAATTATACCTAAACTAATTTTTGATTGACACATGACTTGCTATCGTAGTAACAATTTATTTAAATTTACCTGTTTACCTTTAAGTAGGTACATGTACCATTTTTTAAAGAATTTTTTTTATGATGTAATTTTTCTCTAAAACCGTTAGAGATAAGGATAGAGTATGCTACATGAATTATGCGCAGAATTTGACGAAGAATTAGGGTAATAAGTAAAAATAGGGGGGTTCTATTAAAAAAACAAAAAAAATTTGGTACATCTACTTTTTGACACACCCGGTATAATTTCTTTTTGAGGCAAAAAATCCGGAAGAAAGAATTATAATCGACGTGTCCGAGCGTTTTTTCAAAAAATGAATACCTGATTTTTAAATGAATTTGTTCCATATTTTAGCCCATCACTGTATATCCTTGTGTAGATCCTAAATCCTTTATTAAATCAAAAAAAAATTATTCGGTATACTATTATAATAATGATCTAGACAATTTAACAAATCAATCTTTTTTATATATCTAACAAGAAAATGTACTAAACATCACAAAAAGCGCTCTAAAACAATGATTTTCCATACCTTAAACTAAGTAAACTTAGACAATCCACCTAACGGGGCGAAAGCGAGGCGCAAGGTCGCGATGTAAATGCCGAGAAGCGAAGTGCTCTAGACGGATATTTGCGTTCGGTAAATGTTTATTACAGGCAACGTTTGGCGTTGCTCGTTACAGATTTGTACGTCGTACACAAGTTTGAGCGGTAAGATGTTTACATTGGATGGTTTATCTTGGTTTTATTTCTCTATGTCCATACTGACCAGCAGCATTTTTGTCTTCCAGTGACGTCATGTGAAACGTCGTACGAAATTGGATCGCCAAGTGGGTTTATCTTCTTTAGTGAAAGTCTCATACCTTTGGATAATATTTGTTCTGTTTCTCAGTTATTAGAAACTACATTTCTTGTGTGCTTATAATGGAAAATAGAATCAAATTAAGGTTAGATTCAATTTAGATTTAGCAAGGATAACTTGATGTTGCCTCCCCTAACTGCTTGTTATGAACACTGGATGACAAGCTCTTTAATTGGTATTAAGACTTAAAGTTTGTTACCGAAACAGATGGTTTCAGTCTAAATATTTAATTAACAAATACGTGGGGTCTCAAAAGCTTCCTGCAATATTCCGTAAACTCTGGAGAGAACTTTAAGTCCCCCTTTATTAGATCGACGAACTTTTATTTTTATTTTTGAAGTGATTGGCTTAATTTCGTTTAGTTAAACAATAGAACAGGAAATTGGTGTTTGGCACACTTTTACTCTTTTATGCGTAAAATCAGCCTTTAACAGATATTTGATGCGTTCTTTTTTTTTTATCGGATAATGAAGAAACGTGACCAAGAAAGGGTTTGATTAAGAATCTTTTGAATGGTTAAACGAAATTATTTTGTCTTGGACCATAACCATTAAGTAGCCAATAGACTTGATACAAAAAGGTCGCTTAAATATCGAAATATAACTGAAAATCTCTCTAAGTTTTTGAAAGTTAATTTTTATTTTAAAAGCGAATAATTAATTAGAGGTACTGCAGTACAAACTTACTTAAAAAATATTTTTAAAAACTCTTCCACCAACTTTAATACATTTTTCGGCACGTTTGTTAATCGCTCGGGTAGCACGTTGGATTGAGTGGGGATTGTTTTTTATAAAAGCTGCAGCATTGAAAATTCGATCGCGGAGTGCTTCTCTCGTTTCCACTCGTGTTTCATATACCAGCGATTTTATCCATCCCCAAAGGCAATAATCAAGTGGGTTTAAGTCTGGTGACCTCGGTGGCCAAACTTGCGGACCACCTCTGCCAATCCAGCGATTGGGAAAACGATAATTCAAGAAATTTCGCACACGGAGACTCGGAGACTAAAATGAGAAGGGGCTCCATCATGTTGGAAGTACATTCGTTGTCAAACATTTAACGGAACATCATCCAAAATGTGTATCAAATGGTCTTCCAAAAACCGTAAATATCCTTCTCCAGT
This sequence comes from Polydrusus pterygomalis, assembly GCA_963969555.1. Classification (NCBI taxonomy): domain Eukaryota; kingdom Metazoa; phylum Arthropoda; class Insecta; order Coleoptera; family Curculionidae; genus Polydrusus; species Polydrusus pterygomalis. The sequence goes on from OZ018382.1 coordinate 30,078,446, forward strand.
AAGACGCTCATCCATTTCAAATAGTCCAAACAACTGGTCGTTGAGCATTCCACACCAGACATTAAAACTGAATCGATGTTGAAAGTTTCGTTCAAATGTAGCATAAGGGTTTTCATCTGACCACCGATGTTCATTAATTCCATCATGAGTGAACTTAGCTTCATCGCTAAATAAAATGTAATTGTGCAGACTTCGATTTTGATGGATCCATTCACAAAATTGTACCCTTGAAGCAGGATCACCATCTAGAAGATGTTGAACGGGTTGAACGTGAAAAAGTTTTAAACCGTTTTTTCTTAAGTGACTTCCATACGGTTAGATGTGATGGTATATGAAGTTCATTTGCAACCCGTCTCGTACTTATACCTGAGTTCTCTGCGACAATATACAGAACATTTGCTTCATTTTCCACATCTACACTGTGCACTCTTTCAGAAACAATTCTCACGCTTGGAAACGTTCCAGTTTCCTGTGCACTTGCAAATACTTTTTGAAAAACTCTTCTATTAGGAACTCTTCGATTTGGAAAACGACGTCGATATTCATTAACTGTGCGCATCGCACTACCGTTACAGTAACCATACACGAATATCATGTCGGCATACTCCCTGTGACTGAATGTGTGGGGCATTGTAAATATGCAAATCTTGGTTCAAGTCGATGAGCTCAATATGAAAACTAAAGCCTTTTTCTCATTATTTCAGTATAAAAAAATTCAGAATCGAAATGAAACATATATATGGGTTTATTTCTCTTATTTTCACCCTCTGAACACATTCCCAAAATATTGCCCTTTCCTTCCCAAACACCCTGTATAACTCACGAGAAAGCAGAGTCTCAAAACTAATCCATTACGTACGTAAGTTCAAAAAGTTTAAATAACTTGAAGTGAAGACGAAATACACCAATTTTGCCCGGCCTTGTGGTATCATCTTACCCAAAGCTTGAGGTGAGATGATAACCGAAAACTTTAAATGTTTGTAATTAGTGCTTGTAGCAAGGAATCTTAACGTTGCTGCATGTCTTTCATGTGGTGTAACAGCTTGTCTTAACTGCGTGTCTGAGTGGATGATTTTAAAATTATGTATCGAAATCCATTTGCAAATTTTTGAAACCAATCTCCAGGGTCCAATTTCAGCTCGTTTAACAGATTAATATCTACCATAAATAGATTTAGACCTAATATTGCCGTTGCGAACGTATATTAAATTAAAAATATACCCATATTCAAAAAAATCAGCACGAAAAACGAAAAGTTTATTTCTTTGTTGATGCAAAAAATTGTATTTAATTTTAATATCATTTATCTGCGAAAGAAACAGGGAATTTTAATTTAATTTTTGCAAATCCAGACAATAGATAATTTAGTTAGATTTGCTTGCTAACTCTTAATAAAATTTAAATTATTCCCAACAAAGATCTGAGAAAAATTATGCGCAGGCTAATATAACTCTGTCATGTAAATTTAACTTGATGGGGCCTTATGTAAAGTAGTAAAAATAATACCTTTTTTTTGGTGGAATATTTCAATACGGGTTTCCTATAAAGTCCAAAAATGTAATTTTGATGTTTTTAATTTTATCTAACTTATATATAACCAAATCAAGTAAACACAAAGTCGGCATCTCGTCAAATTCTTTGTTTATTTTACAAACCAAAAGTGGTGTTTCGCCCTTATGAGCGTTATCAGACCTACTATTTAAACATAAAAATTAAAATTAATTGTGTTAATATAGACTTTAAATATAATCCATACCGGAGATTGACGATACGGACGGCACACACAGCTCGAGTGGGGATTGCGTAATAAACTGAGGTAATAAAATTAAATTTCATTTTCTACATTCCCGCTTTTTTATCTTTTACAGATGCTTTGACTTTTATGAAAAACAAATTTTTCTTTTTCTTTCCCTCTTATTTTAATACTTTTACATGTCTCTAACAAAGCTGAATAAAACTTAAGATTTTTCACAACTTAACATATGTTTCCACAATAGCTATTTACCTAACAAGTGCGGAAAATTAATTTTTCCGCACGAGTCTGCCGTTCACCGAACGACGCGTAGCGGAGTTCGGTGAAGCAGCCGAGTGCAGGGAAAACATTTTCCGCACGTGTCAGGTACAATAGTTTTTCTACAGACGTGTGGAAATAAGTAACACATATTTCAAAGAAATTTAATAATTTTTAATTAACTATAACAATCACATAATTATGTAACAGTAACTAATTCTGAGAAAAAAACTAATAACTACAAGTTATAATTGATATATTATTGATTTTGACATAATCGTGCCGAAAAATTTTTCCGCACTAGTGTGGAAAACCCAATTTTCCGCACGGACTTTTGACATAATCGTGCCGAAATTTTTTTCCGCACTAGTGTGGAAAATCCAATTTTCCGCACGGATATCAGTGCGGAAAATTGATTTTTCCACACGTCTGTAGGAAAAGTCTGTTAAAACTCCCTAATTTTGCTTAAATTTACACTCTTCATTTTTCTGCCCAAGACAGGACCTTTGCACTAACCCCTGACTTTCCAGTACGCTGAAGTCTTGATTGTCAGTTTTTGACTATTCAATTTTTTACACCTCTTGTACACCTTTAAAAGCTCCATTACAACTCAATCCCACTATAATTTTCTCTATTGCTAACAACATCAGCGTTGTTACATCACTTTGTTTTCCTGATGATGAGTATTTCTACACTCGAAACATGTTGAATTTAATTATTGTGAATTATTCTAGGTTCGCCTAGTTATTCTAATAACAAATTGTGGAGAAAGAATTTGTGCTTTTCTTTTTTCTATACATTTAACTCCGCTTTGAGTATGGACTATATAGGTACTTCTTCAAAAAAAATTTCTAAGCTACATCAATTATTCCGAGATATTGGCTAAAACCTAAACACCACATTTCAGTAGATATCTCAAAAACTATAAGAGATACGAAAAATTGGTAAGAAGTAAAAGTTTATATCTCATTAAGATACAACTTTATGGTTATATACATTGTTGCCGTATCTCTTATACTTTCCGACTAAAAGGTTAATTTACATATTTTTTGAAATTTTCACGACCATAATATAGAAAATTTTAAAAAAATAAAAAATTTAACCGACATAGACGAAAAAAACATTAGAAATAAAAATAAACTCTTCGGCGTTCTACACATAATATAGGCATACTTTGAAAAGGCGGACAAAGAGATTGCAATATCGCCGTTTAAAATTTTGCCTGCTGCGCTTGTTTAAGACTATGGTCTGAGTAGGGCTGGGCGATATTGATATTTTATTTTTTAAATATCGATAATATCGATATATCGATATTTTATTTTTTAAATATCGTTATTCGATATATTGATATATCGATATTTTATTTTTTGAATATCGTTATTCGATATATCGATAAAATATAAAAATATTATATTATAAATACAGTGTCACCAGTGACGTCCGCATCATATTATTATGGGATTTTTTTTTAATAGCTTTATTCATAATTTGACTTTGGCATCAAGTTCTGCTCGGATCAAGATGAAAATTAAGCAAAAAAATAGTAGGCAATGCGAATCACGCATTATCTGTCAAATTTTAATTTTTTCCAAAAAATAATTCAAATGTGGGGTATTTCTGAAAAAATCGAAAAAAATTATTAGAAAAAGTTTTTCTAAATGCAGTTTCTAGCCCACATGCAAAATTTCAGCTGCATAAGATAATTTTGATTTTTTACCTATATTTTGTAAATTGTACCACTTTTGCAAAATAAGACTCAATCAACGCAACCTACATAAAACTTCTTAGTTTTGACAATGCTTTATTTCAGATACATTTTCTTTAAAGTCGTGCCATATTAAAAGTGTGTTTTTCTACAAAAACTTTATTATGGCATAGCCTAATAATATATTATAATATAGGGGTTTTAAATTAAATCGTTGAAAATAGAAACTTTACGTTGTTAAACTAAAATTTATTTTCCACTTAAAAAACACTTTACTGAAGACACTGTGTTCTTTTTTGTCTTAGTATTAAGGTGTATTATTTTTAGACACAAACTACGTTTTCAAAAATACTTATTTTATGAAGTTACCTTATACAGGGTCAAAAACAAATGAACTTCGCATCACATGCGATCAAATTTTAATAGCCCAATTTTGATTTTGAAAATAAAGCTATTAATAAAAAAAAATCCTATATGATGCGGACTTTACTGGTGACACTGTATATCAATATTGTCTTATGTGCCCTTTAAAACTCCGTACCTTCATTTTAAGGGGAGACTCTAATTATGAAAACATGAAGAAAAAAGATTGAATTAAATATTGGTCCTTAAAAATGTGTTATAAGGACGATATTATAATTCCAATCGAATATCGAAAATATCGATAAATATCGACATATCGATATATCGATATATCGATATTTTATTTTTTAGATATCGTTTATCGATATATCGATATATCGATAAAAATATCGATATATCGAATTTTTGCCCAGGCCTAGGTCTGAGTTCTCCCATACCCAATGTCTACGAGCCGCCACTGAAGAGTAATCTTAAAACTATGACTCATTGTCTCAAAAATAATTTGAAATAATCTAAAAAAATATTAAAATTTTTTAGAACTGTTTAAAACCATTGCTTTTACTTTCAAGATTTTTTTTTGAGGAGAATCTTCTAAAGACTGGCACCCTGTAAAGCAGAGAAGTGTCGGATTTAACCCTGATGGGGCTGCCTACCGATTAAACTCTCCGTGTTCCTGCGGATTCCGCGCCATAGGCGTATAAACCTTCAGACCGCTCGCTTAATATTTCCGCTCTGCACGCCTAGTGCGTGCTTTGCTTCGTACTTCACCTATGCCTAGGTACCGGTGTACCTAGGTTTCGGTTTTGTCAGAGTGCTTGTTTTTTTTTTTTAATTCCAGGATCTACAGTTATACGCGCCTGTCATTATCGACCCCTATACAATTTAAAAAAAAAACACTGTTGGTTTTTTTACACTTTAAAGCTATTAATTTAGATTTTCAGAACTACTACTCATTAATTTAGCAGGCTAGTCTGTGCGAAAGTAAAGAATGAAATTTAAGCTTCGTCATCCCATAACAATCGAACTAGGTCACTCGCAAAACTTTCGGTTTTATTTTCGGACATCGAAAAATATGGGGTTGTTGACTCCCGATCCATTCTATCGCGAAGCAATTTAGACGTAATATTAAGGACACTTAGAATTCCTTGTATATAAAATTTGATAAATGGTGCATATGATTGCAGCAGTTTCTTCGTATATTTACATTTTAATCAAAATGATTTATTAAAAGAGGCGGCAGACTCATGATCCCCAGGCTCAGGCGTAAAACAAACACGGTCTTATACGATTTACAAGATATATTAGGGTTTACTATTGTTTGGCGATAAATAAAAATATCAAGAAAAACAGTGGAGTACCTACCATAAATTAATCATTGTAACAAAAATAAAATTAAAAAATATTAAGATTATCATTGGGCGAAATTTGACAAATACTTAGTTAAGAACATAAAGTATTTTTCACCCTAAATGTTATACACAATTAACAAGCAAATACTCTACAGGTAGTGATGTGAAATACCCGGGTATTTATAACTCGGGGTAAATACCCAGGGTAAATACCCGGGTAAATACCCAAAATTCATAAATACCCGGGTATTTATGAATTTGTAGAGAATCACTGCTCGTAATAGTCACAGTCACGTAGTAAGTTAAAAAAAATTGTAAAATTTTGCTTGTAACTAATGTTCTTGAGGTAGCTACTTTAATAGGTAACCTGGAAAATGTTATGGATAATAGTTATTTCCTAATAAATGCGCAAAGTGATATTTTTCTGCACTCAAGTATAGTTGGAAAAATTCTTGCGTGCGGAAAAGCACTTTGCGCACGCTGGTAAAAAAAAATTAACATGTTTTAAGTTTTAATTCTGTTATATTTCTTGTTTAGTGGTAAATGTAAATCGAAACTTTAATCTACAACAGTTCAACAGTATAGTGATGAATTAAAATACAAAATCTGACTCTGAGTATTCTAGCTCTGAGGAGTGTTTATATACTAAAACTGACTAAAAGTAAGGTTATGCTTGCGATTTGCGGTTGGTAGTGCGTTTAGGTCAGCCAACCGGCGTCAGCTGAACAATATGTACTCTGTGGCAGTGCTAGTAATGTACAAATACGAAACTATCAAATAAAATTGGCTCTTAAACTCTCAAACAAAAAAAAAATTAAAATACCCTCATTTTGGGTATTTATTAGGGCATGGGGTAAATACCGGGTAAATACTTAATTTATAAATACCCTACCCGCTGGGTATTTACCCGGCCCACATCACTAACTACAGGGTAGGACTTTAGATATTTAATTCGTTATTATAAGACTTTAATATAAAGACTGAAAGATGTTATCGCAAGCACAAGATAGTTAAATATTACCTGCTATAATTACAAATTATAATCCGATCCTAAACGACAGTTTATTTGCATTTTTATGGCCGAGCTCTTGCAAAACGTCCCAGGTAGTTAAACGGAGTCAACCGTTTATTGTGAAAAATACTTTACTAAACACAAAGCCCACAAGAAAAGATCAAATTTCTTAATTATTATATCTACATTTTGGTTATACCGAAGGTATTTATTGGGGGTTTCCGGGGTTTGCAGGTATATTGTTGGGGGTTGTTTATTGTCACTTAATAATGCGTTATTATTACCTGCTTAACAAACTGCATTTAAATTAAAATAAATTTATTTCAAATGTAAAAAAGTGTTTCTAAAAGCACCTCCAAGTGTGCAGTTGTATAAGGACAGATTACCAGGAGTTAGTTTACCTCCAGAACGTGTAATTACCCAGTGGGGAACATGGATTAAGGCCGCAATATTCTACGTAGATCATTTCGAAGCCAATAAAACTAATTTTAGCTTTATATGACGATTCGCAGTGTGTTGTGCAAAGTAAAGCATTGTTAAAAAGTGCAAGTGTAGCTAAAGATCTTATTTTCATTAAGGTTAATTTCAGTTTTATACCGGACATAATATCCTCGTTGAAGAGTAGATATTTAAGTTTAAGATACTTAATTAGTTTTGTTGAAACTTTTTCCGCTAAATGTAACAACATTCCCGGTAAAGTAGGAGGTCAAGTAAGGTACAAATTGGATGTAACTGTAAAAAAAAAAGTAAGAGTTAAATACTTAACTGTAACCTAACAGTAAAAAGCATTTATGAGGGTAAACCATCCAACGAAGTTGTATCTTGGCCTTACATTTTGCTACCTAAGTTGCAGTAATGTCCGATTACATCAGTAGATGTTGAAAGAAGCTTCTTTTTGTATAAACATATTTTTACTAATTAAAGACAATTTTTCTCAGTTAAAAATTTTAAAAAATATTTAGTAATAAATGTTTTTTATACAATTTTAGGTTAAAAAATTGTTTACTTTAATTTTTCTTTGTATTTTTTTGCATTTTTTTTAAGAGAAACATATTTGTTAGGACCCAATGTGTTTATTTACCTTATTTTACTAGAATAAATTAAGAAATATTGCATATCAGTATGCATATTTGGTAAAAAAATGCAAATAACTGAATAGTTTAAAGGCAAACAAGGCATATATAATATATATGCGCATATTTTGGCTGAACTTGAGTGCATATAATCCGCGTTTTAATGATCAACTATATTAGGTATAGTGATATTGATGTCGTTAATTTTACTCAAACTTAAACAAATAATTTATAATTTTTATTCAATTTCGGTCAAACCTTATTGGATGTCTTTACAATCTCTATTGCTTTAGAGTTTTCCAGTTAAATAAAAAGACAAAATATTTTCCAAGGGGTTTCTATTCTTTCAAGTATTCATCATAAAATAACAAAACTTAAACCGCCTACATTTTTGCGAATTGAGAATTATACTACACTAGTATCGATAAAAGCGAAAATCATAACCGTATAGGTATTTGAAATAAAAGAAATAACATTTTTTGCTCCTATTTATTTAGGTCCTTTTACAATGTCGAAGGAGGTATGCAATTTTTATGGAATGTTTGCTTTTATTGATAAAACTGTTATTTGGAAAAGGTCATAACCACAACCACCCTGAAAAGAAGCCATGAAGTGACATCGGGCAACGCCGCATCAGCTGGGAGTTGCGGACCCACAAGCTATTATTATGACGCGCGGCAACGGGCGAGTTTTTTATTCTTTTTGATATTTTTTGCGTTTTTTTGGCTTTGTTGCCACTATATTGATATTGAAAAATGTACAAAAAAGTAAAAAATATTTTTTTTTAAAACCGACCAGAAAATTTACACTTTCTGGACAATTTTTCGTCTAGAAAATAACGTTTTTCCGATCGCAAGACCGGAAAAGTGACATTAGAGACCGGAAAAATCTTTTCCGGACTCTAATGTCACTTTTCCGGTCTCTAATATCACTGTCACCCTGTTTTTTGTTTTTCCAATCGCTCTTTGATAATACAAGATACCTTGATTTCGTTATTATGACAACAACATTTCGATGTATTGTCGAGTGACAGTTCGTTGATTTTTAATTTTGTTCTTTATGTCAAACTTGTTTTGCGTAGATTATAAAATATATCGAAGTGTCAGTCTTAAAAAAAAATATTGTACGTCACGCAACCTAAAATTAGTGTTTTCCAGGTCTCTCCAAGCTTCCAGGACTCGCCAATGGCTCGCCCTGGAAATGCTTGTCTCGACCTGAAAAACACTACTTTCCGGTCTTGTAACGTAAATTACTATTGGATGACAAGAACAACTTACCTAATTATTAAATAATAGTAATATTGTATTGAGAAGCTGTTTTTGTTTCACTACGAGTAGATTTATTGGATCGATCAAAAGTAGTATCCTATTATACAAACTATTATCTTCTGCGTTTAAATTGCAGGAATGACTATCGACTTCAGAAGTCTCAAAATTTGGTAAGCTTAAGGCTTTATTTAAGAAATCCACGCTTGTCTTAAGAAAGTCACCTTCTATCTGGGTAACTTCGTTACTTTCACAATGTATGAATTCGGACCGAGGCAATAAGTTTTCAAGCTGAGACCACCTGCTTAGTTTCATTTCAAAGGGTAAAATCCATTTCAAATCATTGTAAGCCAATTCAATATCTTTTAAAAAAACCTTAACCTTCATATCAATGTCCACTGAAACCTGAAAAACAATATTTATACAGTCATTGGTCAAATCTAAACTCCAAAAATATATTACACTCTTTTCACCTGCTTTTAAAACACTTTTATAGTTAAGTACACCCAGGAATACATCAGAGACTCGGCATGTTGATTCAATATTTAATAAATTAACTGTAGCCACAAAACAATAAAGTTTATCCCAAAGAGCTAACTGAAATACAAAAAACACAACTTTTAAATTAAAACAAATAAAATTCTGCCGCCATTTATAAGACCCGTAAACAAACCGCCAGGCCGGCCAGGCTGTTGGATTTTTCACTTTATTAATGCTATTACAGCAAATCTGCGCCAACCGTGTTCACTAATATTTTGTAGAGATTCTTAGAAATCATGTCACTTAAATTTTCTATTAGAGATCAATCGAACACCGGATAAAACTACAAATTAATACGAAAAACCGCAAAGTTAACACCTATATCGCGCGTAAATTACATATTAAAGCATGGATATCCTCAAAAAAGTCACGTGACACATGGATCTTTAAGCAGTGTTGTCCATGTTTCTGTTTCAAGGCTTTTTTCAAGGTGGTTGTATAATACCAGATCTTACTTTCAACCATGATACAAAGAAAACAAGATATGGCATTGCGTATGTGGGCGGAGTCTACGACGGTGAGAACCTCGTCACGTTGATTTTTCGAAAATCAACCTCTAAGGGGATTAAAAGTGGGTTGAAGACATTCTTCAAATTTCACAAAACATCAAAAACAAAATGATTATACAGTGTGACCAGTAAAGTCCGCATCATATGGGATTTTTTTTAATTAACAGCTTTATTCGAAATTTCACTTTAGCATCAAGTTCTGCTTCAATCAAGATGAAAATTAAGCAAAAAATAGTAGTCACGTGATTCGCATCATCTGTCAAATTTTAATTTTTTCCAAAAAATAATTCAAAAGTGTGGTTATTTCTGAAAATATCGGAAAAAGCTATTGAAAATTTTAAATGCAGTTTCTAGCCCATATGCAAAATTTCTGCATAAGATAATTTTGATTTTTTACCCATATTTTGTAAATTGCACCACTTTTGCAAAATAAGACTCAACGCAACCTACATAAAACTTCCAAGTTTTGACAATGCTTTATTTTAGATACATTTTCTTTAAAATAGCGCCATATTAAATGTGTGTTTTTTTACAAAATCAAAATTGGGCTATTAAAATTTGGTCGCATGTGATGCAAAGTTTATTTGTTTTTGACCCTGTATAAGGTAACTTCATAAAATAAATATTTTTGGAAACGTAGTTTGTGTCTGAAAGTAATACACCTTAATATTATTAAGGTAAAAAAAAACACAGTGTCATCAGTAAAGTGTTCATTAGGTGGAAAATAAATTTTAGTTTAACTTAACGTAAAGTTTATCTTATTTGTTTACTATTAAATTCTACGTGGCATAACAAAGGTATTTATATCATATTATGGTAATTATATGATACATAATGATAGATAATTAGGTACCATAATATGATATAAATACCTTTGTAATGTCACGTAGAATTTAGTACCTACTTGTACTCCTTTGACAATGGCCCGCAAGAGCCGAAACACGTTTCAGGAAACTGATTAAATTTGTGAAACATAACAAGTAGTTATTATTTTTTTCTTCCTGTGCAAAGAAACTTTTTTAGTTATCAATATGCTATTTAGTTAAATTAAATAAAATAATACTAAACCTTCATAGATTTCTATAGCAAAATGATTTTAGGTGTTACAAAAACCCTAATAGGCTAAAGTTGCACGTTTTTTTGGTACTTTAACTAACTAATTTGCCATTCTTACTAATTTCTTCTCAGCAAAGAAATTTAGTACACTAATTTTCTCGGTGTATACAATTAAACATTTTACAACATTCCAATTTTAATTTCATGTTTAAAAAATATCGATTTAACACCATTATTGCAATATCCTGGTACAATAAAATTCGAAATTATAAGTAATTATCTTTTAAACGCGTTTAATGAGAAACGAACAGCCCTAATAATAACAATAATCAGAATACGTATTGTCAAAATTGTATTTAACAGGAAAATCATTATTATAACAGCTCTTATCAAAGTCTAATTAACACGAAGTCAATTAGTTTCTGTTAAATTAAATATAGGTCACTTGCCGAGCTCTCATTTTCACGCAGTCTAAAATATGAGGTTATTGACTCTCGCGCTTTCAATTAAGGATCGGTTTTAGAGTTCGGTAAATCTAGATCAAAAAGCCCGATATTAAAATTGAAGAGTTTCTTGGAACAGTAAAATAAGTTGTAGTAGGTACAGTTGACGACAGATAATTTCGTATAGGCTTTCTTAGGTCAATTTAATGACATAAAACAGTATGAAACTCCTAACCATAGGCGTCCCAAACAAATAATTAAAATGCCTATACACACTTATAAGTTTGTTTAACATTAGGTGTTTGTACATACTACACTTTATAAACCCACTGTATATATAATAATATTATATTAAAATAATAAATATAAGGTAACTCAAAGATTCTATACACAAAACTAATACCAGAAAAATAAACCTGACACGGCACAATACTGCTCAGAAAATGCTTTAATTTTTTTATCAGAACTCCATTCTCGGACCATTTCCCGGCCCGTCCATAAGTTCCAAATCACGTTTATTTTATCTTCGTCTCTTCCACGCCATCCGCGGTCACTGGCCTATCTCTGTCTGACAGAATCGATCGTTGAACGGGCTGGGGACCGCTTCTGCTATACCAGCTGCAGGTAGCTGGCGCTTATCACCCCTGACAACGTGTATAAATTGTGAACGGTTGCCAGTTCTACCAAATTTTCTGGTTTGTTAATATATTATGTATAAGTATACGAGAAACAAGGGTTTGTTAATTAATTGTTTTTAAACACTGAAAACACTTTTTGTCTTAATTTCAGTTATATTGTTTCTTAAGGACTAAAGAATGTATATTATAACAATAAATGGCTTGTTATTTTTTTCTGTCACACTCAAAACTCCTCGGTTTAAAGTATATTTGCAAACTAGCTTTCAAAGAAAGTTACTGACTAACAATTGAATACTGATATAAATGAAACATCTTTAATAAAAAAACCTAAAGATTTGAAGAAGAAAGATCTGACAACCCTGGTTGTGAGGTCGGTCTCTTTGAGACTGTTTACCGCCGTATGGAATGATTGGAATGTCCTCAAACTGAGTTTGGATAAATTATACACTAAACTGTGACACTGTAAATGAAACTTTTTTTACCTTTATTACCTTTGTAACGTGTTAATTGTTATCATGATATCTGTCAAAGTATTGTCATTATCTTATTTGATTTAAAAATGTCTCATTTAAGTATTATTGAAAAAGCAAGAATAATATTTAATAATATTTATAAATGGTTTAAAAATTATTTAAGTAACAGGTCACAAAAAACAAAAATATCAAAAACATATTCAAATAAAAAAATAAATAATATAGGAGTTCCTCAAGGAAGTATACTAGGTCCAATATTATTTATTTTATATATCAACGATATGCATTTAGTTTTAAAAATGTGTAAGTTACAAATGTTTGCTGATGATACCTTAATTTACATTAACGTTTTAAACATTTTTGATGGTTTAAATACTCTAAATTCTGAGATAAATATATTATTAAATTGGCTAAATGTAAATAAATTAAAATTACATATTTCAAAAACTAAATGTATCTATGGTTATGAGTAATAATTTAAATTGTCAAAATATAAATGTTGTAATTGATGGTGAAAAATTGAATAATTTCGAAAGTATTATATTGAAGATTGCCGAAAAAATAGGTTATTTTAAAAGAATCAGTTCTAATTTAAGTTTTGTTATGTTTTCTAGAAAAACTGTATTTAATACTATTATATTACCACATTTTCTTTATTGTCCTTCCATTTTATATTGATAAATTACAAATTTTACAAAATAAGGCAATGCGGATTGTTTTAAATTGTGACAAATATACAAAAATTTATTTTATGTTGAAAAATTTAGATTGGTTGAATGTCAGAAATTGAATTTTTTATTTAGTATGTATCTTTATACATAAAATTAAAAATAATTTATTGTCCGTTTCAAGTGTAAACTTAATTATAATTCTAAGGCTACTGTTTTAAATACTATCCATGTGCAATGAAGCTTGATGACTCCGCCCACGTGCTTATTGGAGTATGAAGTTTGAGCTGTTGGTTTTGGACAAGAAGAGGCTTCCAGATATTGGGGATATCTATACTTGGTTTACTAAATATATGGGTATTTTGATTCATGAAAGCTGCTTCTTTGAATTTTCATTTTCTCCAGTGCCAAAACCTTGGCTTCTAACCACTGTATATTATCTTATGTACGATTTCCCAAACTCGCAAGGGATTTGATAGATACAATTTTTTGTGTTTTCATTACGGGGGGGTTTACTTTTGTAAGAAAGCTTCTAAGCGTATTTCCGGATTTGAAGGCTGTTTTGATATTACGTATATATATTATTGCACAGGAAGAAAAAATAATAGCTACTTGTTATGTTTCACAAATTTAATCAGTTTCCTGACACGTGTTTATCATATCATATGATAGAAATACCTTTGTAATGCAATATTAACACGTTCGCGGACAAAGCGGCATATGCCGCAGAAGTTTATACCCTCCATAAACGCAAAACGTCAAACGCCGCGCATTTTTATGTATAAAGTAATATGCGTTTACTCATGCTGTCCCAGCAGATATCAAAACATTTTGTGAATTGTCCCAACTAAAAACTATTCTTATGGACAGGAGAATATATTTTGTCGGTGTGATTTTACGAACATATCTGCTGAAGCAACTGTCCGCGAACGTGTTAATAATGTTGTAATGTCATGTAGAATGTAATACCTTCTTGTACTCTTTTAACAATGACCCGTAAGGGCCGAAACACGTGTCAGGAAACTGATTAAATTTGTGAAACATAACAAGTAGTTATTATTTTTTCTTCCTGTGCAATGGAACCACAGTTTCACCAAGCATGTAGCCCAACACAAATTAATTATAATTATATATATTATGTCTTGAAAACGGTTAGAGATACTAACTAATCGAAACGTTGTGTTAAGTAACAAAATAAAGATAATGGAAGTCCGACAAGGTAATTGTTTAGTTATAAAACATGTTTCATAAAAAATATCCAAGCTTGATCGCTGAATCTAAAAATATAAGAACATAATAATACATAAAATTAAATTGATGTAGCACTTTTTTGTTTCATCTTGCATAAAAAATTGTTCTGAATAAATGCTTTGCAAAAAAATTACATGTTTAGGCGATTTTTAATCAAGTAATGATGTCGAGTTCTTTTCATTTCTATAATCTTATGAATTCATCAAATTCTAAATACTGTATAGGAATATCGTACGTAAAGATTATATAATTTATTAAAAAACTTTAAACGTTTATTTTAAGCTAACAATATTTTCAATATTTAAATAAACAAACTTTAGTATCACTAATGCTTAAATTACATCCGAAAATAGTTGAAACATATGTGTTATTCGGTAAGAAAATTTCACACCGAAATAATTGTATTCAATTAAAAATTAATTCTGGTCCTTTAACTTAAAATCAATAGAATCAAGGTTTTTCCTATAATATATTATGCGTATTAAAGTACAAATTACCAACTTTGTGTGAAATCAAATAATAAAAATTCGGTAAGAAAATTTCATAAATTAGAGTTTTTTCTTTTTGTAATTTTTTTGCTATAATGCAACAAAACATATTTCCGACGGCTTTAGTTAACTGTAACTAATTAGAGTTTTAGAAATGAAGTTAATTTTAGCCGTTAGTAACTCATTTTTATTACTAAAATGTGAGAAACATTAAATAACAAATTTGTTATCTGAAATCCATAGTCTTTATAGTTTTAAATTCAAATAAAACTTTAAAAAACATATTTCCGATGAGTTTAGTTTAATATGACGCACTGTATTTTTACAATAGAAGTTGATTTAACTTGTTAGTAACTAAGGTTTATTTACAACCATACATGTAATGTTAACTTTACAACATTTTTAAAAGTTTGGAAGTGTCACATTACCTACGTCTACTTCCCTCTTCCACTTCCCTCTCCCACTTCCCTCACCCATTTCCCTCACTCATTTCCCTCATTCTTGTCATTCAACCAGCATATTTTTGTTTGGCCTAAAAACAATAAATGTCATATTTTGACATTTTACTACATTTTTTGAAAAAATTAAATATCTAATTTTCAATTAATGTTGTAAATAAAATAGTATACAAACCTCAGAGGAAAGTTTTCATTACTGTCAGGAGATTAAAGTTACCCTCGACGCTTCGCGTCTCGGATAACTAACTAATCTCTCTTTTAGCCACGGTGTTCGATATGTAAAGCAAATTGGTTAGTTTCAATAAAAATTATAAGTTAGCAACAAAATGTATTTTGATTTTATTCTGAGTAACTTTTGCCAATAGATATAAAGCACTTCATTTTTTACAGAAAAAGTATCACTTATTAATTACATTAAGTTAATAGGAACTAACAAAATTATCGCGATAATCTTCCGTTGCTATAAGCAACGTAAACAAAAAGCATCCTAGGACTTATAGTTTGTCCTGAGATAAATTTTCTGAAAGAGCCGCCCCCAATCTTAAAAAAAACGAATATACGAAAATACAAAGCAAGTTGATAAATAGTTAAAATGAACCAGGAAGATCATATTTTGTAAATTGATGTTATATGATAAATCACGTCAAGATATTTCTAAAACTTTTTTTATACATCGTTTTGCATTTGGCTCTAAAAAATAACATATCAATACAAAACTATTATTCTATGTGGCGAAAATAAGATTTTTATTTGTTGTAATAATATAACATACATAATTCAAAGGCCTGTAAAAGGAAGCCAAAAGAAATAAGTACGATTGTCAGAATATATTTTAGAATTGTATTATGTTCGTAGACATCTATTAATTTCATGTCAAAGAGTTGGAGCCAAATATTTTATAAAGTTACTGGATTGATGGTTAATGATTTCAAAATAATATAGTTTGATAAAAGACTATTATAATACACAATGAAAAAATCAAACGTTTAACAGCGAGGGATGTTTAAGTTCATTTATTTGATTATATTATATTCTGATTTAAACCATTACTTGTCTGACATGTACTGTTAGTTACACAAAATAATCATATTGAATTACATTAAATCTATATTAATCAATGCTATAAATATACCAACCTTCTAAATAATGTTTGATTTGAGGTATTTTAAAATGTCTAAAGGCCGATCCATACCTGTGCATTTTCACCCTGTCTTTTTTACACTACATTAAAATTGCATGCAACTTGGGATTTACATTTATGCATTTCAGCGTTAGTGAAAGTTGCAGCGTTTTTCACCCTTGAAATAAAACTAGTTCTAATTATTCGCACACCCCCGTGCGATTTTGTACATAGTAATTCCCTAGAAATTTCTTTTGGTGCAATTAATTTATAAATTATTAACGCTTACTTGACAAAAAAATACACAAGACATCTTTCAGTTTTAATTATACGTGATTTTATCAGCGTTTTTCTGCTGCTGTTTGAGTTTGGGGACGACTTATCTGGAGCAATGACTCAGTCATTCCACTTATAAAACTGTATCAAAGTCAATCGACTTTGTATTCTGCCAAATTGCACCAATATTAAAACAAAAATTCCAAATTAAAAAAATCATTAATGCGGACAAATCAGGACTTTCAAAAAAATTACCTAGTCGGACTTCCATTGTCTTTATTTTGTTACTTAACACAACGTTTCGGTTAGTTAGTATCTCTAACCGTTTTCAAGTGTAAGCTAAATTATAATTAATATAATATATATAATAAAAAACCGTTCAACTCCACTTTTTACCCAAATTGAGTTATTATATGCATCCTATAGAAGAAATGTTTGCGCATCTTTTGGTGGAAGAATCAGCCATCTCCGACAAATCTTATTGTAGATATATAGGCGAAGGAGTTGACTGCACCAATACTTAGGTGCAAGAATTGGTCAACTCCAGATGACTGTTTCTTGCCACCAACAACAGCACAGCTTTTTGCCGTGTGTGACCGTTGCTTCGGCCTCATTGAAAAAGAAAAACGAAAAAAATAAATCGTATACTTACCTTCTGAATGCAGGAATTTAGTCAAGAAAACGTCAAAACAATTTTACGTAATAGACGTTACCCAGGATATGATTCTCGATTTTTCCAATAACTTTAAACCTATTTTTAAAAAATCATCAGTAACCAACAAAAAGAAAGATTTACTGTCTCCAAGTACCGCCTTATTGAATATAAAATAAAAAATATGATACAGTGTAGTACCACACCAGGTCTTACAATATATTCATCATTTGCCATTAAGAAACCTAACACAGTTTTAGTATTTCCAAATACCAAACTGTACAACACATTTCCACTTAAAATAAACCCCAAAAAAATAGCAAATGTCATGTCTTTGGCAGATCAGTATGTACCAACAATACATAAGTGATACTACGAGCAAATCCGAGTCGCAAATACTAATGAAGAACAACAACAAGAACAACCTGACAATGACAATGACGAAGTTGAAACTGAAGATTTCTAGTTTTATTTATGTTGATCAGTTTTCTTTGCTAAAAGGTTTTTTTTTTTATATATTTACCACATTATTTTTTTTCTTTTCCATGGTCTTATTGTTTCTAGAGTTGCTTTCATTTAAAAAATAATGGTGTTTCACAATAACTAAATGTCGAACGAAATAATGTTGCTTTATTTGTGTATTTATTGGAGGTTCGGCGCAAGAAACAGTCAACTCCAAGACTTTCAAAAATTTTTTCTAAAGTGTAGAAAAAATATTTTCTTATCAGTTTAGTATTAAATCATTTCCCAATACCAATTCTTAAATCTAAATTTTTTTTGACAGAAAATTTTGACAAATGACAATGTTGGAAAGTTTTTATTGATTTTCCACAAATTATAAAAAATGGAGTTGACCGGTTTTTGCACCTAGCCCTTCAATTCTAAGGCTATTATTATCTTAAATACTAGGAACAGCACTAGAGAAAACGAAAATTTAAAGAAGCAGCTTTCATAAATCAAAATACCCATATATTTAGTAAACCAAGAATAGATAGTCCCCATATCTGGAAGCCTCTTCTTGTCCAAAACTAACAGCTCAAACTTCACACTCCAATAAGCACGCGGAGTCATCAAGCTTCATTGCACATTGATAGTATTTTAACACAGTAGCCTGAGAATTATAATTTAGTTTACACTTGATAACGGTTAGAGATACTAACTAACCGAAACGTTGTGTTAAGTAACAAAATAAAGACAATGGAAGTTTAGGAGTTAATGCTACCGTAGAATGGTTTATAGCCATTATTGCTCTGAATACTCACAGTGATTATCAAATTCAATGTGGATGTAATCTGGTTTAGATACTGTATTAGTTCCGACTGGCAGTTGTAATTAAACTTAACATTAATCATAATAGTATTTGCTTGCTACGGTTAATAAAGCATATTCCACTAAAAATCAGTACTGTAGTTCTCAAAAATTTAAATAGCTTCTAGTGTGATATTGTTCTTATCGTCTAACATTGCATATGATTATCTATTATGCAATATGGTGAACTGAGAGGATAAAATTCGTCGCTTATAAAGTCCAATATTAATGATGGGTTGTGAGAAATAAGAAGGTATTGGTATGATCAATAAAATTTAATTAAGAGAGGACAGTTAGAAGACTCCGAACAACGATGTGACCTGCGCAACAAATACGTTAAAACTAATACTAGGGCGTGAGGCGATAGCCGATCGCTACGAACCCCTACCAAAGTCTTGTGGATTATAGGTTCTAACGGATACAATTCGTTTTTGGGAACGCTGTTCTGCTTTCTTAATTGTAAAGAAAGCGCTTTTTCGGGAACAAAATGCGTCGCATTGTGAAGATACAATTTATTTCTTAACAAAATTACGGTATTAAAAGCCGTTCATTATTCAACAAGACCGTGCTGCTAACGTAACTGATTACTAATAAAATAAGCTATCAATATAATCTATCTCTTAGCAAACCTGTTGTATTATATCATTTTCCTCAGTGTATATTTGTGGGTTGCATTTATCTTGCAGTGTTTTTACAATTTTCCGCTTACCCATTTTGTATAATAAATTAATTTTAACATCAGAAAAAATATCCAATATTAAATTTCTAAATTTTTGTAACAACGCTGCTTGGCTACAATTATACATGTTGTTTAGATTGTATTTTCTTCGTAGAATATTGAAGATGAGCGAAGGCTTTTAAGCGATATTGCTTTATTTCATTTTAGTAGATACAAAATTGTTCCTAAAAATGTTAAATTAAGAAGGCAAGAAGTTACCTGTAATAATATTCTTCTCGTCAGTTGTTTATGACCATGTCAACAACCGCTTAAAAATTAAATTTCATGCTAAACCATTTTTTATTAAGATAAATGCTTCGTTTTGCCTTCAGCTTTAAACATAAAGCTTGTCTTTTAGATCTTTGCATTCGTTACAATATAAAATGTTGACATTTCTAATTTAATAACGATTATGTCATGTTCAGGTTATTCCAACAGTTTGGAGTTTGTTGGAAGATGGCTTTTATACAGGGTGTTCCTTAATGACGTGCTAATATTTTAGGGTGTGATTCCTCAAGTCTTTTTAAGAATAAAAGTTCATATAAACATATGTCGGAAACGGCTTAAATTTCTTGCTACAGAGTGTTAAATTTTTTCTTTTTTAATGAGTTTTTCGTAATATCTCCGAAAATACTTTAGATAATATTTTCAATTTTGGCATGTCCTTATAGAACATAAAACCACATGTTTAAGTTATAAAAGTTTTTTTTTCTCCTCAGGCACACTGATCTTAATTAAAATAATTAAATTAGCTTCATTTTGCAGTATTGACGAATAATTTTTGATCACATAAATCTAGTCATCCTGGAACGGTGACGTTCTTAAAAACATAATTAACGCCTTAACGGCAGCCTTATCTGCATTTCCTCCAAGAAGAACTACCTGTGTTACTTGAAGATGTACCATATACGCTAAGGAATCAAATGTGGTACATACATGTTGGAGCTAGTGCTCATGGATTTTTCTTGTGGGTCATCTCAAAACTCTAGTGTATAAAACTCCCATTAACACTTTAGAAAATTTAAGGGAGCAAATAATTATTGCCTTCTGTGAAACAATATAAAATATTTGAAGGAGTGCGCTATTCGATGCAAACACGGACGAAAGCATGCCTATTAAGTGAAGGTGGTCATTTCCAACAATTTTTATAAAACAAAATTTTGCATTATCAATGTTAATAATAATAAATAGTAGAGCTAATTTAATTTAATTATTTTAATTAAGAACGGTGTGCCTGAGGTGAAAAACTCAAGAGACAATTTTTATATGGAATTGACCAGGCTAATCAGAAATAATATCCACATGGAAAAATATTAGTAGTGTACCACGTTTTTTCTAAAAAATATCAGAGGACATGTTTGCAGGGACGCCACTGGTGGAACAAAAAAATAACTTTTATAACTAAAACACGTGGTTTTATGTCCTATTAGCACATGCCAAAATTAAAAATATTATCTAAAGTACTTTCGGAGATATTACAAAAAACGCATTAAAAAAGAAAAAATTCAACACCCTGTAGCAAAAAACTTAAGCCGTTTAAGACATATGTTTATATGAACTTTTCTTCATAAAATGACTTGAGGAATCACACCCTAAAATATTAGCATGTCATTAAGGAACACCCTGTATATTATGTAATTAAAATCTGAAAATGGTAAACTTGCTTTATTAATAATACTAAATTTAGTATAACAATCAAGCTGTATAGTACACTAGTGCGTCAAGGAATGTACAGTGCTTCCATTTTAATTTGTTCCACTTTTAAATGGCTGTAAAATACGTATTTTTTGAACTAGAACTTTGAATAAAAAAACGAATTGTAGGGATTCGAGTAAAGTTTTTTGTTGTTGAGTCAAAAATAATTTAAACTGTAAAATGTCAAAATTATTGACATAACTTACTTTTTTTTAAATGGAACGCCGGGTTTATCATTACATATTATTTAAAAAAACATTTTTTTTCTGATTACGAAAATATACCATACATGCCCTTTCTTTTTCTTTTTTTTAGCCTAAATCAATATAAATATCATTAAAATTCGAATTTTTTCAAAACATCAAGATACCCGCGTGTATTATTATTTTCAATAATTATTGTCATAGTTTATTTATATATTATTTATATATGACATTTGTAATAAAAACTATGACAATAATTATTGAAAATAATAATACACGCGGGTATCTTGATGTTTTGAAAAAATTTGAATTTTAATCATATTTATATCGATTTAGGCTAAAAAAAATTAAAATAAAGGGCATGTATGGTATATTTTCGTAATCAGAAAAAAAATGTTTTTTTAAATATGTAATGATATACCGGGCGTTCCATTTAAAAAAAAGTAAGTTATGTCAATAATTTTGACATTTTACAGTTTAAATTATTTTTGACTCAACAACATAAAACTTTACTCAAATCCCTACAATTCCTTTTTTTATTCAAAGTTCTAGTTCAATAAATACGTATTTTACAGCCATTTAAAAGTAGGACAAATTAAAATGGAATCACTGTACAAATGTTTTACTAATCTATGGTATACCCATAAACGTTAAATTAAAAAAAAAACTCGGAAGTTGGGTACTTGTTTTTAATTGTAATATAGATTACGTGTTTTTAATATTTTAATTTTTATATTAAAATGTTAGGTAGGAAAAGTTGATAGGTTTTTTTTATTAGATATTTTATCAGATACAATTGGTAGGTCTGATGATGCCCATATAAGGACGAAACATATGTAACCTTTTTTAATTTTTTAACCAAACAAGGATTTTGACGATACGCCAACTTTGTGTACTTTTTATTCGTTTAATAGAAAGGGATTTCTTGGAGAATGGACTACTTCTTTGAATAACAAAATATGGCGCATTTCAACTTAATTTGACACACGAAGAAAATCTGTTTTTTTTGTAGACGCATACAAAAAACTGTCTTTAATTTAGTCAGCTATAAATCTTGTGTTCAAACTTATCCAGTTATAATCTGAAAAGTTGAAATTTCTAATTTAATAACGATTATACTACTACACCAGGTTCAGGTTATTCCAACAATTTCAAGATGAAATATTACTTTTATATAATTAAAATCTGGAAATATTAAGCCTGACTTTACTGTTTTATTAATAAAGTTAAATAGGTAGAAAGTTAACCTAGTAATAATTATTGCTTGTGTTTTTTATGAAACAAATTTGGACACGTACAGGGTGTCCCAAATTCGAGCCTCATCATGGGGATCTCGGAAACTATAAGAGATACAGCATCGGTCAAATTGTGGCAAAGTTGCGCAATTTCGTACTGAGCAATATCGCAAAAAAATATCTGAGCTACCTTTTTTAGTTTTTGAAATTTTTGCAAAAAACTAAAATTTTGAGTTTTTGTTTTTTTAAATTGCTCGACTTATTTTATCCGCTACAGAAAAACAAGCACAGCATTGTTAAGGCAACTTTTTACGCTCCATATTGTGACGTTTTTAGAATTTCGTTACAACGTTTCATTTTTGTGGAACTATTATCAACTTTGATTATTTTTTAAATACGGACCTGCATTTTTTATTTTATTTTTTAAAAGCCCTATAAGCTCTGAATTCAACCATGTACCACACTAAATTATATATAGACGTTTTGATGTCATTATTACATCTTTAGGAATGTGATAATTATTTTTAAATACGGCCCTGTTGTTAGTTACTTAATCTTTTTACCACATACAACATGTAAATGGTTCCGGAATTTTATACAAATAATTAACTATATTTAAGTTTTTATATAAATTGTAACAAAGTAAAAATAAAACTAAACAAAACAAAGGTGGCTATGACAAGAACTTTTACTTGATTGTTTGGCTTAATTATCTTGACAACTGCAGTCACCATTTTTACTGAATATTTCAGCAAAATTATGTTTTCTGCTTTAGAAAAGCGCGACATTTTACGAGTTTATTATTCTTCCAATAGGAATTCACAAATTTCTTGTGACCGTTATTTACAGGACTATCCTGAACGCTTGCAGCCTCATTATAGTTATTTTGCTACGCTTGATACTAATTTAGCCCAGTATGGTAGTTTTAATAAACCAAGAGTCAAATATGGTACACGAATGGAGCCGGAAGAACAACAAAATATTTTAGATTCTGTAACCCACCAAAATCCCGCTAAACGATATTTCAATCTAACAACTAACACCAGGGCCGTATTTAAAAATAATTATCGCATTCCTGAAGATGTAATAATGACATCAAAACGTCTAAATATAATTAAGTGTGGTACATGGTTGATTTCAGGGCTTAAAGGGCTATCAAAAAATAAAATAAAAAATGCAGGTCCGTATTTAAAAAATTAAAGTTGATGATAGTTCCACAAAAACGAAACGTTGTAACGAAATTCTAAAAACGTCACAATATGGAGCGTAAAAAGTTGCCTTAACAATGTTGTGCTTGTTTTTCTGTAGCGGATAAAATAAGTCGAGCAATTTAAAAAAACCAAAACTCAAAATTTTAGTTTTTTGCAAAAATTTCAAAAACTAAAAAAGATAGTTTAGATATTTTTTTGCGATATTGCTCAGTACGAAATTACGCAACTTTGCCACAATTTGACCGATGCTGTATCTCTTATAGTTTCCGAGATCCCCATGATGAGGTTCGAATTTTGGACACCCTGTACAGTTGACGACAGATAATTTCGTACTTACATTAAACTGTGATACTGTAATTTTACCTTTATTACCTTTACATGTTAATTGTTTCCATGATATCAGTCAAAGTATTGTCATTATCTTATTTGATTTAAAAATGCATCATTTAAGTATTATTGAAAACGCAAGAATACTATGTTCAGTAGAAACAGGGTGGTCTTATGGAAAAATAGCTGATCAGTTTAGAGCAGCGGTTGTCAACGTTTTTGAGTGATGTAGGTACCATAAAATACTTTTTATAATTTTAGGTACTACCTAACTAAAATACCTATCTAGCTAGGTAATTTAATTAATTGTAATTCACATGCTGAAATTTTAACCAAATGATAAAATAAATCTGGTGCTGATTTTAGGTCTGCTTTTGCGTTTTAGGTCTGTTTTTACGTACCACCGCAAATAATTAAATGTACCACCAGTGGTACATGTACCACAGGTTGACAACCAATGGTTTAGAGTACCTAGAAGTACTGTTCAAGGAATTTTAAAAAAATGGTGCTATCATCAAACACTTGAAAGGTCTGTTGGGTCTGGTTTAAATAATAGAAAATCATCAATGGATGGAGTATTTTATACAAAATTTAAAGAAAATCAGTATCGACTTGATATTCTATAGGTAATAAGTGACATATTTAATAAATATCAAGGAATTTCATAACTTATTTTAGGAGAATTACTATTATGTCATTGTCACTCATTGTTCTTTCACTATACAATTCTCCCAAAATTAGCAATGAAATAAATTGATATTTTTGTAATATATCAGATACTACCTAAATAATGTACCGACGATATTGATTTTCTTTAAATGTTAGTTATTAAAATAATAAACTGAGACGTTGAGGATTCAACCTTAAGGCAAAATCCATTTAAAACTGCAGTATCCGCTATGCACATAACAGGATTCCCTGCTTCTAGAACTGCGCAACGCCGAATAAGACAATGTTCCAAATTAAGAAATAGAGCAGCTGCATCCAAACCGTTTTTAAAAAATAGTGATAAGGAACAAAGAATTAGGTTTGTTCGGGTTTGTGGCAATAGTTACTAGAAAATGATTTTTTTTGGCAAAATGTTATCTTTTCCGATGAGAAAACGTTTCAGTCTACATATAATGGAAGGATTCGAGTATATAGACCACCAAACTCCCGATGTGATGAGAAGTATACTCAAAAAAACCAAACCAGTGGGCCTTTATCCGTTAATGTGTGGGCATGGATAAGTGTTTACGGTGCAGGTGTATGCTGAAATATTGGTGAAATACTAAACAGTAATATATATCTTCAGATTTTGAAAAATGTTTTTTTTCCTTCTGCCGCGATTGTTTTTAAAGGAAATAACTTTACATTTCAGCAGGATAACTGCCCTGTGCATACTGCAAGAAATATAGGAAACTGGTTTAGACAAAACAACGGAACATGTCTGCCTTGGTGCTCAAGAAGTCCTGATTTAAATTCAATTGAAAATGTTTGGGGATTGATGATAAAAAAATTGTACAAAATAAATTCTATACCCACGGAATGAAATAGAGTTATTTGATAAAAAAGAAGAAATTTGGGAAGGGCTAACTCCGGATTACACGAGAAGTATTATTTTGTCAATGCCAAGAAGATTACGATTAGTTTTAGAATCCAATGGCGCAGCAATTAAATATTAGTATTTTGTTTGTTGTTTGTTAATAAATTTACCCTTTTTGGCTTTATACTTTGTAGTTTTCCTAGTTTTATTTTATAGTTTTCTTATTTCGCGACTGTAATAATTAAAACACAAAAATATTTAGAAATAACCATTATTAGTTATGGTAAAAAATCGTACATACAATAATTTACAGCTATATATATAGCTGATGTTCTATCCAGGTATAAGCAGCAAAGTGAAAAACCCGTTTTACCCAATTTTGTTGTAATTGAGTTATGTATGGGTGGAGTGTACGAATTTATAGGTCGTCAACTGTACACAGCGGTAAACGATATTTCAAGAAATATCATTTACATGTATCAGTTTTGTTAATTTTTTTTGACTACATATTTAAATTATTTTTCTTTTTGTTTCAGAAACGAACTCCACTAAGAAGAACACACCGAAAGCTGCAACCAACTCAACTTTACTAACACGATTTCTCTTCGCTCAATCAGCCAGTCTTCTGTGAAATTTTAACATAAACAACTAAAAAGTGTTAAAAAGTTATCCGCAATATCCTATTAAAACTCCGATTGAAAGTTCCGTGTTCGGGCAACGAAGCGTGTAACTTTTAAATCTGGTGCACTAAATTTGCTGTATTAAATTTTCTGTATACATTTTTAATGACATGCTATTTGGGGTCGCTCTAAGTAAAATACGTACTGGTAATCGAGCATAAAAAAGGGTAAATTAATAAAAATTTCTTAAAAACGACTATTGTGGCATAGCGGACAAGTGTGTAACTGTTTTTTATATTGGAATACACAGGGACCCAAGCACAATGGATACCCTGGGGTGGGTAGACCACTACGATCGTTTCGTCCTTGTTAGGACTCTACGGGCAACCATAACCCAAAGCAATCCCGGGATTGCAAGGACGAAACGGTCGTCGTGGTCTACCCGCCCCAGGGTATCCATTGTTCTTGGATCCCTGTGTATTCCAATATAAAAAAACAGTTACACACTGAACTTGTCCAATATGCCACGATATTCGCTATTCATTATTTTCGCGGACACTACCGGGCAGCGTTGCCACATTTTTTTTTGCCAAGTCGGGATTTTGGAACTTTCGTCGAAAGCGGGACATAGTCAAAAAACGTATTTAATCAGAAGTTTTTAAATGTTTATCTTTTTATTTGAGTTTAAATTACGTTTACGTGACAATAGATAGCAAAAATAGCCATAGAAAATGTATTTTAATAAAAATATGATATTTTAAATCAGATTTACCCTATTGTTAAATAGTTGAGTCTTATTCGTCATCTGAATAAAAAAAATAAAAAAACAGAAATCAAAATCAAAAAAGTTTTATCAATTAGAAAAATATGGCGCGCGTTTCAAACAATAGTCTGAGGAGTGAGTGTTACAAATTGCAACATACAATATATACAGAATAATTTTATAAGAATTTAATTATTCATGATATTTCTGTAAAGATTTAACTTATTTTAAAGTTTCTTTTTTCCCTTTAATAAAGATGAAGAACTCTTCACAGGATAGCTGTAGATTAAACTGGATGAGTTATTCTCCCTTCATTAAATTTACGGAGCATTTATTTCTGGCATCCGACCATTTTAAACTCATCTGGGAAAAAACGCGTTCAGGAAAGCAGTTTGATGTTAGGATACTTAATATGAAAGACACTAGTTTAAACATATTCCTGGTATCTTTTTTTGGAAAGTGTTGAAAGAGCTGGTGCCATTATCCCCGAAAAGCGGGACTGAGCCTGTCCCGCGCGGGACATTTAATTTTGATTTAAAAAGCGGGACGTCTGGCAACGCTGACTACCGGGTGTTTCTCAAAAGACGTTCACCCCTCTAACTTTTTTATATTTCGAGATATTAAAATAAAATTTTGAGAATATGCATAAGAGATAAGTCTGCATTTATTGGCATAATTTTCGATTTATCGGCACTTTCGGTTTGACCGGAAGTGACCTTGACTTTGGTATTTTAAAGGGGACATTTTATATATTTTTTCTTATTTGGATTCAGCATGAGTATTCAAGATTTTGAAAGCTCTTTTCCTATAGATTTTCCGTGATATAATAGTGATTTTTAAAGATGGCCGTTTTCTTATTATACAGGGGCCGATAAAATCATAAATATAAAATTCTGAAAATTATGGTAACTGGGTTTATTAAAGCTCTGCCAACCGGGCTATATGCTTTTGTTTTGTTTCAAAATTAGTCATTTGACACTTTGGGTCAATATTTCGGGACGTTTTTTTATTATTTGATTAAGAGCTATTTTTCAAAAGATACACTATTAAACAAAAAATGTGCCAATTCTTCGGGGAAATCTGTAAAAAGCTGTACCTTGACATCGGTTAAATAGATTTCGACCAGTATTATAGATTTAAAAATTTTAATAATTAAATTTAATCTATATAGGTACACTCTGGTATACTTACATGTTTTGAGGGACAAAAAAAATTAAAACGTCATGTGTAAAGCCAAATTTTATTAAATAAATTCACAAAAACATTGCAACATAAAAAACATAAAAACACAAAAATAACATTCTAATAATTATTTGTAACGGGTGTTTTCACCTCTTGCTGCAATAACATCATGACATCGTCTTGGCATGCTGAAAATTAGCAGTTGAATCTCCCCTTGATCGATTTGATGCCAAATTCCATTTAATAATAATAATAATTTAAACTCACTGCTAGCTCATTTGACGCTAATCTGCTACATACTAAATGACACACGAATGACACATGTTTTTTCGTACACAGCATGCAGTGATTAATTTGATATTTTCCACGTTCTAGATAGTTTCCTACGAGTAATTTGACACATTTTTTGTTTAATAGTGTATCTTTTGCCAAATAGCTCTCAATCAAATAGGAAAAAAAAGTCCCTAAATATTGACCCAAAGTGTCAAATGACTAATTTTGAAACAAAACAAAAGCATATATTCCGGTTGGCATAGCTTTAATAAACCCAGTTACCATAATTTTAGCAATTTTTTATTTATCATTTTCTCGACCCCTGTATAATAGGAAAATGGCCATCTTTAAAAATCACAATTATATCACGGAAAATCTATAGGAAAAGAGCTTTCAAAATCTTGAATATTGGTCAAAATCTGTTTAACCATTGCCAAGATACAGCATTGTAAAGATTTTCCTACCAAAATTTGACACATTTTTTGTTTAATAGTGTATCTATTCCCAAAAGACACTTATCAAAAAACTGGCAAAAATGTCTGGAGATATTGATGTCATCTAACTAACGGCACATACCGGGAATTTCTAACTTTACCAGTTTGTTCTACAGAATGTTTCAAATTTACGGCACAAAATCGCTTCTACTAATAACACCCTGTATATCACTAAAATCGTTTTACAGATTAACGTTAGGAACTTAAAAGGGTTTGTAACATCTTAGGTTACACTGAAAAAATTAGTTCGTCAAAATCGGATGAGTGGTTCATAAGATCGTTAAGAACAAACTTTTGCTAGATTTTAGAGTATTCGCTAATTTTGACGAGAAGTTTATGTTAAAATATAATAATACACTGTTAAAATACTAAGCCAAAATAAATGCACTAATGAATAGGAAATAAAAACACAAAGTCTTCCTCCGCAAAGTTTAATAGAATAAATAATTCTTAGTTAAAGGTCTCTACATGTTCCGAACGCAGAAACGTTCATCATCAAGAGACAGAAAAATATATTGCTGATGTTTTTAGCAAAAGAGAAAATGATAAGTGGTAGGCAAAAAACGTTAATGGAGCTTTTATGGCATCAAAATTGGATTACTAAAATTACATTATGTAAAGACATTAGAAGTGAAGATAGTTAAAATATACGTAGTATGTGGAAACGTCAGTTGGAAGGGTCTATAACAACCAAAAAAAGGAAGACGTGGAGGTAGAAAAACACTTCTAAAAAGAAGACAACTTGGTCCACTTACCATTCAATAATATCATTATCATAATAATAGTATAATAACAAGAAAGTTAGATAAAAAAAACGTGCTCAGAGTATGCAGTGGAATTGGTTCCACATGTATTAAATTATTATTCTTAATAGATAAAGAGGTCAAGGTAGATGCAGGGATGATTCAATTGCATCCATTGTGAATTTTTATCTTACGTTTGGTTGGGCTAACCATCAGAAATTTCATAATAAAGGTGGTTTCTGCGGAACACTTGTGGTATCATAACCGACCTTAAAGGACCTTAAAGGACTACGTGATACTGTTTGGACGGTATCAAAAGTCTGCCACTCTAACTTGACCAAAAATGTAATTTTTATTTAAAAGATAATATACCGGATGTTTCTCAAAAGACGTTCACCCCTATCACTTTTTGTATTTATAGATATTAAAATAAAATTTTGAGAATATGCATAAGAGATAAGTCTGCATTTATTGGCATAATTTTCGATTTATCGGCACTTCCGGTTTGACCGGAAGTGACCTTGACTTTGGTATTTTAAATGGGACATCTTATATATTTTTACTTATTTGGATTAAGTCATCAGTAAAATGACACCTAATTTTTTGACTTAACATTTTTATGTTTATTTTTTATTTTCAATCTAGAGGGCTACGAATCAATTAAATCTGTTGATTTATAGTCAAGTAGTATATGAAAATTAAAATTATGTCATAATAATTGACTTTCTAAGTTTCACAAGCGTTTAAAATATGAAATTTCTTGACGTTTACTCCCTTTTTCCAAATGGAACGTTGGTGGTTCACTAGAATATTTAAAACGAGCATTTTTTTTTAACAATTTTATATCATACACTCCTATGCTATTTTAAAATTGACACGAAAAATGTTGCCTTAAATCCCAATCGCAAACACCAAAGACAAACTTAAAAGCGTTATGTATTGTTGCCGCCCTGTCCTTTCTAAAGAAATATAAAGGCGGCTTTGAAAAACAATGGACTTGTTTTGAAAACCAATATGGATTATACTACTTGACTCTAAATTAGCAGATTTAATTGATTCGTAGCACTGTAGATTGAAAATTAAAAATAAACATTAAAATGTTATAACAAGTCAAAAAATGACAAGTGAGGTGTCATTTTACTCAGAATTTCATGCTGAATCCAAATAAGTAAAAATATATAAGATATTAAATTTAAAATACCAAAGTCAAGGTAACTTCTGGTCAAACCGGAAGTGCTAACAAATCGAAAATTATGCCAATAAATGCAGACTCATCTCTTATGCATAATTCCAAAATTTTATTTTAATGTCTATAAATTCAAAAAAGTGATAGGGGTGAACGTCTTTTGAGGAACACCCGGTATATTATCTTTTAAATAAAAATTACTTTTTTAGTCAAGTTAGAGTGGCAGACTTTTGATACCGTCCAAACAGTATCACGTAGTCCTTTAAGGTCCTTTAAGGTCGGTTATGATACCACAAGTGTTCCGCAGAAACCACCTTTATTATCAAATTTCTGATGGTTAGCCCAACCAAACGTAAGATGAAAGTTCACAATGGATGCAATTGAATCGTCCCTGCATCCACCTTGACCTCTTTATCTATTAAGAATAATAATTTATTACATGTGGAACCAATTCCACTGCATACTCTGAGCACGTTTTTTTTTTTATCTAACTTTCTTGTTATTATACTATTATTATGATAAAGATATTATTGAATGGTCAGTGGACCAAGTTCTCTTCTTTTTAGAAGTGTTTTTCTACCTCCACGTCTCCCTTTTTTTGGTTGTTATAGACCCTTCCAACTGACGTTTCCACATACTACGTATGTTTTAACTATCTTCATTTCTAATGTTTTTACATAATGTAATTTTATTAATCCAATTTTGATGCCATAAAAGCTCCATTAAGGTTTTTTGCCTACCACTTATCATTTTCTCTTTTGCTAAAAACATCAGCCATATATTTTTCTGTCTCTTGATGATGAACGTTTCTGCGTTCGAAACATGTCCTTTAACTAAGAATTATTTATTCTATTAAACTTTGTGGAGGAAGACTTTGTGTTTTTATTTCCTATTCATTAGTGCATTTATTTTGGCTTAGTATTTTAACAGTGTATTATTATATTTTAACATAAACTTCTCGTCAAAATTAGCGAATACTCTAAAATCTAGCAAAAGTTTGTTCTTAACGATCTTATGAACCACTCATCCGATTTTGACGAACTAATTTTTTCAGTGTAACCTAAGATGTTACAAACCCTTTTAAGTTCCTAACGTTAATCTGTAAAACGATTTTAGTGATATACAGGGTGTTATTAGTAGAAGCGATTTTGTGCCGTACATTTGAAACATTCTGTAGAGTAAACTGGTAAAGTTAGAAATTCCCGGTATATGCCGTTAGTTAGATGACATCAATATCTCCAGACCTTTTTGCCAGTTTTTTGATAAGTGTCTTTTGGGAATAGATACACTATTAAACAAACAATGTGTCAAATTTTGGTAGGAAAATTTTTACAATGCTGTATCTTGGCAATGGTTAAACAGGTTTTGACCAATATTCAAGATTTTGAAAGCTCTTTTCCTATAGATTTTCCGTGATATAATTGTGATTTTTAAAGATGGCCATTTTCCTATTATACAGGGGTCGAGAAAATGATAAATAAAAAATTGCTAGAATTATGGTAACTGGGTTTATTAAAGCTATGCCAACCGGAATATATGCTTTTGTTTTGTTTCAAAATTAGTCATTTGACACTTTGGGTCAATATTTCGGGACGTTTTTTTCCTATTTGATTGAGAGCTATTTGGCAAAAGATACACTATTAAACAAAAAATGTGTCAAATTACTCGTAGGAAACTATCTAGAACGTGGAAAATATCAAATTAATCACTGCATGCTGTGTACGAAAAAACATGTGTCATTCGTGTGTCATTTAGTATGTAGCAGATTAGCGTCAAATGAGCTAGCAATGAGTTTAAATTATTATTATTATTAAATGGAATTTGGCATCAAATCGATCAAGGGGAGATTCAACTGCTAATTTTGAGAATGCCACGACGATGTCATGATGTTATTGCAGCAAGAGGTGGAAACACCCGTTACAAATAATTATTAGAATGTTATTTTTGTGTTTTTATGTTTTTTATGTTGCAATGTTTTTGTGAATTTATTTAATAAAATTTGGCTTTACACATGACGTTTTAATTTTTTTTGTCCCTCAAAACATGTTAGTATACCAGAGTGTACATACCTATATACATTAAATTTAATAATTAAAATTTTAAAATCTATAATACTGGTCGAAATCTATTTAACCGATGTCAAGGTACAGCTTGTTACAGATTTCCCCGAAGAATTGGAACATTTTTTGTTTAATAGTGTATCTTTTGAAAAATAGCTCTTAATCAAATAATAAAAAAACGTCCCGAAATATTGACCCAAAGTGTCAAATGACTAATTTCGAAACAAAACAAAAGCATATAGCCCGGTTGGCAGAGCTTTAATAAACCCAGTTACCATAATTTTCGGAATTTTATATTTATGATTTTATCGACCCCTGTATAATAAGAAAACGACCATCTTTAAAAATCACTATTATATCACGGAAAATCTATAGGAAAAGAGCATTCAAAATCTTGAATACTGGTCGAAATCTGTTCAACCATTGCCAAGATACAGCATTGTAAAGATTATCCTACAAAAATTTGACACATTTTTTGTTTAATAGTGTATTTATTGCCAAAAGACACTTATCAAAAAACTGGCAAAAAGGTCTGAAGATATTGATGTCATTTAACTAACGGCACATACCGGGAATTTCTAACTTTACCAGTTTACTCTACAGAATGTTTTAAATTTTCAGCACAAAATCGCCTCTACTAATAACACCCTGTATATCAATAAAATCGTTTTACAGATTAACGTTAGGAACTTAACAAGGTTTGTAACACCTTAGGTTACACTGAAAAAAATAGTTCGTCAGAATCGGATGAGCGGTTCAAAAAATAGTTAAGAACAAACTTTTGCTAGATTTTAGAGTATTCGCTAATTTTGACGAGAAGTGTATATTATGATATGTTTATAAAGTTTTCGCCTGATCTATTTAAAGTCTGTTTCCTATTGCCTGACAGCTAAGAACCGTCATTAAAAATGCAAAACACAAATTTTAGCTTAACGGGTGAACATATTATTTTTCATCAACGGGATTTATAAAACCCAGTGCGACATCTTGGGGCATCACTGGGTTTTATAAATCCCGTTGATGATCGATCCTGACAAGTGATTTGTCTTTGAGCCCTGTTTCCTTCTGCCAAACTGAGCCTGGTCCACTTACCATTCAATAATATCATTATCATAATAATAGTATAATAACAAGAAAGTTAGATAAAAAAAACGTGCTCAGAGTATGCAGTGGAATTGGTTCCACATGTATTAAATTATTATTCTTAATAGATAAAGAGGTCAAGGTAGATGCAGGGACGATTCAATTGCATCCATTGTGAATTTTTATCTTACGTTTGGTTGGGCTAACCATCAGAAATTTGATAATAAAGGTGGTTTCTGCGGAACACTTGTGGTATCATAACCGACCTTAAAGGACCTTAAAGGACTACGTGATACTGTTTGGACGGGTTGATCCTGACAAGTGATT
Source organism: Polydrusus pterygomalis (assembly GCA_963969555.1). Taxonomy (NCBI): domain Eukaryota; kingdom Metazoa; phylum Arthropoda; class Insecta; order Coleoptera; family Curculionidae; genus Polydrusus; species Polydrusus pterygomalis. The sequence continues at coordinate 30,112,749 of OZ018382.1, forward strand.
TGTCTTTGAGCCCTGTTTCCTTCTGCCAAACTGAGCCTCACTGATGAGCCGTAATAACGGCGAAACGCGTCTGGGGATGGGTTTGGCGGAAGGAAACAGACAAAACTTTTTCGAATTAATATCTGTGGTCCGGCACTTATACCGGTTTTGAGGGCATACTTGCAAAATTTTCTGTTTTTACAGAATAATCCCTTTACGACTGACCTTTTCTAAGGTACCCTACTGGGACGCAAGATGTCGCACTGGGTTTTATAAATCCCGTTGATGATCGATCCTGACAAGTGATTTGTCGTTGAGCCCTGTTTCCTTCTGCCAAACTGAGCCTCACTGATGAGCCGTAATAACGGCGAAACGCGTCTGGGGATGGGTTTGGCGGAAGGAAACACAAAACTTTTTCGAAATATTATTTTTCGCCTGAAAGTGTATCTTTTTAGTAACAATTCAGGTAGTTTAAACACTATATAGATTGGCACACCCCTAATTTTACCTATCACAATATAGGGTCGTAAAATTGTAACATTAGGGCAAGCCGATGATTTATTCTAACTCCGACAGTGGCGGTCGTTTAGGTTTTTATTTATGAAATATAGATTCCTTTTGTTTCCTGCCAATGTTGTTAATAAATTTTACATAGTAAAAACTTTATCTGATTTAGTTCTAGCCGATACTATACATTAACAAAACAAGGTGATAGTGAAATAGATGTATCGTTTTAAAAGAACCGGTCTGCCAAAAAATTCGACCGTTTTAACCCATTTTTTTAATGGAGTTACCTGTCCTCTTAAATTGTAATATTCGAAGGATTCATCTGTGGAGTCAAATGAAATAATAAGTGGTTCTACCGTTTCTTCCATTAGGTTGTCTAAGTTCCCCATTTTTCCCCCTCTTTTATTACATGTTTTATAGCTTCTTTCCAATTTTCTTTTGTTATATGTAATGTTTAATGAATACTTCAATAACGAACGTACCGGTTGGTCAAATAAGCGAGGACGTCGGCTTTATCTCGGAAACCATTAATCGTACAACTTTCGGAAAGATTTTTTTATGAGTAAAGTGGTCAAGAGAAATTGCTGGAAATTACTTTTAAGTTCCTCATTTCGCCGCAAGGGGGCATAATTAAAAATTGTTTTTTTAAATTCTAAATTTCTCCGAAAATTCCCATATTAAGGTATAACTCTGATTACATCATTGGAAAGCTTAGACAATTCTGCATCATCTTGTACTTACCTTTTCTTCCAAACAAGCTTAAATTTAGTAAAATCGGTTAAGTCGTTTAGAAGTTACAGCGATTTTAATGTTTACACTATCACTTGTTAAGAGTGGGAGAAGCTATTGAAAGTGTAAACATTAAAATCGCTGAAACTTCTAAACGACTTATCCCATTTTACTAAATTTAAGCTTGTTTGGAAGTACCTTCAATTATTGTCGTATCCAATGGTATACAATAGTTTCTAATAAAATTGCTAGAGGGCGCAATTTGTATTAAAAATTATTGTTTTGGCAATAACTCTGAAACGAACAAAGATATTGAATTGCGGCCTTTCCATCTTTTCTTGCAAATTTCATCTACTTTTCGATTATGATGTCAAAGTTATACCGTATGATTTGAATTTTCGGGATAAAATCGAAAAAACTGTTATTATTACAAATTGCGCCCTCTAGCAATTTTATTAAACACTATCGTGTATTGTTGGATACGGCAATTGAAGATACTTATTTTCCCCTTCCAAACAATATTAAATTTAGTAAAATCGGATAAGTCACTTAGAAGTTACGGCGATTTTAATGTTTACACTTTCAATAGCTTCTCCCACTCTTATCTAGGTCGGTACGCCAATGAGCCTTAAAGCAAAATGATGCAGAATTGTCCAAGCTTTCCAATGATGTAATCAGAGTTATACCTTAATATGGGAATTTTCGGAGAAATTTATAATTTAATAAAACAATTTTTAATTGTGCCCCCTTGCGGCGAAATCAGGAACTTAAAAGTAATTTCCAGCAATTTCTCTTGACCACTTTACTCATAAAAAAATCTTTCCGAAAGTTGTACGATTAATGGTTTCCGAGATAAAGCCGACGTCCTCGCTTATTTGACCACCCGGTACATACATCTTTTATTTTAAATGTGGTGTTATTCCTTGGTTCAAAGCCCTTCATTTGTGCCCTTATTAACTCAAATGGATTTAACTCATAGTGGTAGGGCGGCAGTCTAAGCAAAATGATACCACGTTTTTTAGCCATTTCGTCGATAACACATTTTTTGAAAGGTGACTTATTTTCTTGCAGTATTTTACATTTTTTTAACAATGCCATCTTCAAAGGGTATATTTTTCATAGACAGCTATGACACATTATTCTATGACATAAGCCTGTATAAACCTGTATACCTATGCAATAATAGATAATTTAATTACTTAAGATTAGGTAGGTACCTGTTATTGTTACGCTTATGCTTTATTGAGGTTTTACGACTCATGACCCTCAGCTGTGCTGTTAGTCTTTAAGAAATAGACTTTAACATCTCACGATGTTTGGTCGCACAGCAGCACGTACATAATTTCTCTAGGGTTAAGTTGTTAAAATAAAAATTTTATGGGAAACTACTGAGAATGTTCTAGTTTATTGAGAATATACTCTTAAATAATAATTTATTGCCCTTTAAGCAATAACCCTAGTTCAAATGGAAGATATCTGGTCTGGATTTTCGAAGTTAAGTTTTTATGGAAAAGTACCACCTTATTAAAAATATACCTAAAAATAATTTATTTTCTCTAATTAGTGGTCTTAGGGGCACATGAAAGAAATCGAGTGGTCTAAAGGTTTATACGCCAATAGCGCGGAAACCGCAGAAACACGGGGGGGGGGTCTAGTCGGTACGCAGCCCCATGAGGGTTGAATACGACACTACTCTGTCTTACAGGGTGCCAGTCTTTAGAAGATTCTCCCCGAAAAAAAATGGTTAAAAAATTTGAGTATTTTTTAGGTTGTGTAGGTAAGTTTTTTATTAGAAACCACTAAGGATGTTCTATTTTATTGACAATATGTATAGGCCAAAATAATGTATTCCCCTAAATCAGTTATCGTTAACAGGTTTTAAAGTTTTAAATCTGACAGAATACGGAAGTGAAATAAAAACACCTTGATCAAGTTTTCAAAATTTTTTATTACAATTTCTGGCTTTGTATCTTACCAGATACGGCAATTCTCTTTGTGTTTTATATGTAAGCATTTTTTGATATTATGCATATCAACGAAGGAAAATTGGAGGTAAAAATTACTGGTGTAGAATCCCCTTAATAGTTAAGGAGCTAGCGTGCAAAAAACGCCATAGTTGGCTGCCCGTCAGTCGAGTTTGAAAAAACGTTGCCATTACTCCACTGAACACCCTGGTGCTTAAAGTTTTGCTTTTACCCATCAACTTTAAGATTTATTGGCAATAATGATATAGGGCGATTGGCCATAGTGAGGAGCCCGTCAGTCAGGTTGAAAATTAGGTTCTGTAGGTTGCCAAGATCATGTATCTAAAATTTCGTTGCGATCTAACCACTAGATCGTGAATTAGGCCAAATGGAAGATTATAATTTGTTTTTTGACCGCCATTTTGTTGGCCATAGTAAGGAGCCGCTTTAAAACTTGTTTCTACCTCTTCGTTTGGATAAAATAACAGCAAAAATGCACTTGACTGACAAATCGAATCACGACGTTCTTCCCTGGGTGACCTACAAAATCTCGAAAAATCCAATTTTTTAGTCTTTAGCATGGCTTTTTCAGAAATTGAACCAAAATCATCAGTCAATCATTTTTCCTGATTTTTAGACATCCAATTAAGTAGAAATCACAAACGACTGACATTTTCCTCGAATATTTTCAATTTGACCATACTTTCTGATTTTGGACTTTTTTATAATGGCTCAATAATGCTGTTCCAAATGGACTTAAAAGTAAAACAATGTATGACGATGATGTTTGATGACCTAAAAAACGTTTTAATACATAACTATCACCTATTTACCCCTTCCTCCACCCCTCTGCTACCCTCCACCCCTATTCATTCGTTGAATTTATGTTATATTATATTGGATTCAGTAATCAAAAAATATAGAATTTTTGCCACAAAAAGATACGATAACCAATTTCAGCAGTAAGAAATGAATAATTACTGAAGAAAATCGAAAATTAAATGGTTATTATTTATTGAATGAAATTGTTGGCATATTTGGGTTAAGCAAGCTGGGTTGTGTTAGTAACATTTCAATTTCAATATAGAAAAAAAACAGATATTTAATTGTTGATTATATTGTAACTATTACTTTTACTTAATATAATCATTATATATTAATATATATAATAATTAAATTAATGTAAATTAAGTAAAAGTAATAGTTACAATATAATCAACAATTAAATATCTGTTTTTTTCTATATTGAAATTGAAATGTTACTAACACAACCCAGCTTGCTCAACCCAAATATGCCAACAATTTCATTCAATAAATAATAACCATTTAATTTTCGATTTTCTTCAGTAATTATTCATTTCTTACTGCTGAAATTGGTTATCGTATCTTTTTGTGACAAAAATTCTATATTTTTTGATTACTGAATCCAATATAATATAACATAAATTCAACGAATGAATAGGGGTGCAGTGGCGTAGCCACGGGGGGGGGATATAGGGGATATATCCCCCCCCCATAACCATGCACAAAAAAAAATATTGCGTAATGTTACATGACCTGTTACAAATGCGTTTTAGTGGCAACATTGGCAACAAGGCTTACGTTTCGTAGTAACTAGAATCGTCTGATCAGGCTTTTAGAGTTTTAGTAGTTGTTAATGCGCAGGTTATGCAGGGCCTAGTAAGCTTATATAATATCAATTAAAATATTGCGTGAAAAGAAACGTTTTTACAATGCAGTAGTAAAATTGACTGGCTTTTTTAAGCGAAAAGAAAGAGATTGGGAGGCCGAAAGCAATACAGAATAAAACGAAGAGTATTCTGGGACTTCTCGAGATATAAAAACCTCTGAGAGCGTGAGCAATAATAATCTTCATGTTGATCAGTTGTTGTGGTAAATAGTGTAATCCACTATAGTTTTTAATTAATTATCTCGATAAAGAAAGCACAAATTTTAAGAACAACCACTTTTAATAATAATAAGCTGCCGACTCCATAACAATATCAATCTGACTAACTAGATTATCCACTCCCCTTCTTATCCACAAAAAGTCTTATTCACCACAATATTAGGTTTCATAATATATGCGTCAGCCATCGTCCGATCGAGAAGCGGGTGATACCTGACTCAGCATTAAGCGGGTCACTTCGCTCCGCACATTAAGGGGTTAGTTACAGTCGGCCAAACCTGATATGCTTTGTGCCCTCGCAAAGCCCACTAACGTGACTGGTTATCTGAAACATAAAAACAAAAAAAATGAATAAGTATTATTCTTACTATAAGTTTTCCTGCGAGCTCTGTTCGTCCTCTTCTGACGATCCTGAGCTTACAGTCGTTTGATAAGCCTTTAACTTATCAGAGGGACATATCCCTTTATATGCCACGCGTGCACGTTTTGCTCCTGGCATATCCTCTACTATGTACCGATCTTTATCTAGTACCTTCGTGATCACATAAGGCCCTTTAAAACGCGGCTCAAGCTTTCTACTGGTACCAGTGTTTGAGCTCTTCGGTCTTTTAACAAGCACTTGTTGCCCGACTTCATACACAGGAGGAGAAGCGTGTCTTTTATCGTAAGCCCGTTTCTGATGCAGCTGCTGTTCGGCAATCCGCTCGGAAACCTCCTCTCTTAAACCTCCTAATTCCACAGGAATATCTTCGCAAATCTCAGCGCTAAGATATGCATCGGACACTCCTCGTGGACGATACCCTAAAAACACCTCGTACGGTGACTTTCCAGTTACTGTACTGATCGTGGAGTTTATGCCCCACCGCACTTTCGGAATCATGTCATCCCAGTGCTCTTCGTCCTCCAAAAGGGCCATAAGAGCGTCTAGAATAACACGATTCATCCTTTCCACCTGGCCGTTAGCCCGGGGTGTCGCCGTAGCACATAAAGTATGCTTGATATTCATAGGCTCGCAGTAACTTTTAAAAGCTGTACTTGTAAAAGCAGTCCCTCTGTCAGATATTAGGCGCCGTGGAACACCAAACATCTCAATTATTTCATTAAGAAATTTCAGGACTGGATTTGTTTTTGTAATGCGATAAATTCGGTTATCTTTTAGGACGTATTCCTTCGTAATTTCCTTATCCTTGGCTGATTTTGGCCCACTCGTCAGAATTTCGTGTATCTCACGGCAGCGTTTGTCGGTAAGCTGAGCAGACAATACCCAATCTTCTTCACTAACATTAACATGTCATATGGGCATTTCCTCATATTCACCACTAGTTATGATTGGATTTCTGCTAAGCGCATCGACATGATTCATTTTCGATCCAGCCCTATACTCAATCGAAAAATCATATTCCTGCGTTGCTAACCACCAACGACCTATTCGTGGGATTAAGTCACGCTTCGTAAGGGTAGAGCGCAGAGCATTACAATCTGTCACAATCTTAAAATTAATTCCTACAAGATAGATCCTGAACTTTTTCAAGGAGCTAACCACTGCAAGCGTCTCCAACTCGTAAGAATGGTATTTTTGTTCCTCATTTGTAGTTGCCCTACTAAAGTATTGTACAGGCTTTAGATCTCCATTTTTCTGTACTTGAAGCAATATACCACCTACCCCCAGTTTACTAGCGTCAGTATGGAGTTCGGTTACTGCTTCGTGATCATATATGGCTAGTAAAGGACGAGTAGTTAGCTTATGTTTGAGGTCATTAAATGCACTTATCTGTTCCTCAGCCCAAACAAAAGCAACATTCTTCTTTGTCAGATTAGATAAAGGTTTAGCTATAACAGCAAAATTATAAATAAATTTTCGAAAATAGCTACTTAATCCAAGGAATTGGCGAACTTCGTGGACATTGGTTGGAGTGGGAAAGTTTGAAACTGCTATTATCTTCTCATTTCCAGGTTTGATGCCATCATTGCTAATTTCATGACCCAGATAAGAAATCGTGGTTTGTAAAAAGAAACATTTATTAAGTCGTAAGGTCATACCAGACTGCTTAATTAGACCCAGTACCAAATCTAATTACAAAATTAATTCTGTGGTCCGGCACTTTACCGGTTTTGAGAGCGCTCTTGCAAAAATTTTCTGTTTTTACAGAATAAGCCCCTTACGACTGACCTTTTCTAAGGTACCGTACTGGGACGCAAGATGTCGCACCGGGTTCTATAATTCCCGTTGATAATCGATCCTGACAAGTGATTTGTCTTTGAGCCCTGTTTCCTTCTGCCAAACTGAGCCTCACTGATGAGCCGTAATAACGGCGAAACGCGTCTGGGGATGGGTTTGGCAGAAGGAAACAGACAAAACTCTTTTCAATCAAATCTAAATTGCTTAGAGCGTTCTCTATGTCTCTGGTAGGAATTAGGATATCATCCAAATAGGCAAGCGCAGTAGTAAAACGAAATGATCCCAGGATTTCATTCATTGTCCGTTGAAAGACAGCAGGTGCGTTTACAAGGCCAAATGGCATTCTCATGTATTCATAATGTCCATCTGGAGTAATAAAAGCCGTTTTTGCAATCGATTCTTCTTCCAATGCAATCTGGTGATAGCCTGAGGCTAGATCCAAGCTTGTAAAATACTGGCATCCTTTCAGTCGGTCTAGAAGGTCATCTATGCGCGGTAATGGATATTTGTCCTTGATAATTTTACGGTTAAGCGCACGATAATCTACACATAGCCTTTCTTCCCCGTTTTTCTTCCGAACCAATAAAATTGGACTTGCATATGGAGAATTTGATTCTCTAATCACATCGTTGTCCAGCAAGGTTTGCACTATACCACGAACTTTTTCGCGTTCAGAATATGGCAATCGATATGGCCTGTATGTGATGGGAATATCATCTGTCAACTTTATAGACATCTTGGTGCTGGTACTTTTACCAAGCTGGCGAATGTCTGTTGCAAAACAGTCTCGATGTAAATTGATCATCTCTAACAACTTCTCTTTTTCAGTCTGGCTAATGTCTTTATTAATATTAATATCCTCCAAGGTAAGCAGTGGCATCTGTTCAGCGGAACTGGACATAACATCATAAGATTGGATGCCCTGCTGGGAAGAACATGTGTAACCCCTAGCAATGACAGTGTCTTTTAAATATTTTACTGGCTCATCTGAATTATTAAATATAGGCAGGACGCTTTCCTTACTAATATGTATAATACAGCGTGGTATTACGTGGAATCTTGATGGCCAAGGCCTGTTTTGAAGATCAACGAAAACATCTCCCGACTGTATGTCGCTACATACTAATACATGCCCAATGTGGTGTGGTGGAATAATCGTAGTTTCTTTAGCACATAAAGTAACTTTACGAGGCGGAAGATTATTAATAGCACTAAGATCCATTTCATTTTTAGGAAATAATCGCACTTGGTTGCCATGCACGGTCATAACGACGTTTTCGTTATTTATAAATGGCTGACCAACTATAACCGGTACCTGCTGCGTGTCATCAGGTACTACCAATGCCGTTACATTGGCACAAGCTAAGTCAACGAACAACTTTATTTCAACAAATGAATTGGCAAAAACAGAACCACCACCATAGCCACGTAGCATTACTTGTTTTGGTTTCCTTTGTAAACCTAACCTAGTAACCTCTGTGTCACGTATTGTCACAGCGCTACTACCGGAATCTACATAACCACGTAACAAATGCCCATTTACCGTGCAATCAATAAAATAGCATGTATTTAACTTATTAATACTATCGTCATTAGCAGTGATTTTATTACTGTTTTTATATAAGTCATAATTAAGTATACACTTACTTTCCGTACTTTTGGTGAGATTCTCCTTGTTTTTCTTCCAGCATCTTGACGCATCATGTCCCAGCATATGGCAGTGCTTACATTCCACTTTCGCCTTAAAACACTTAGCAGCAACGTGGCCCCTTGTACCACAGTTGAAGCATTTGACGTTCTTCGAAGATCGACTTGTCGATGGATTCTCTTTTGGGAGACCTCTCACATCAACAACTTTTGATGATGTAGACGGCCTTGCATAAACACGTTCTTGTTTACTTGTACTAGGAGACTCATCATGTATAGCTGACAAAAACTCTTCATATAGCGATTCGGGGTCACTGTATCGTCCTGCACGAGCAGCGTTCTGTATATTCTTCTCAGGCACTCCGGCTATCAAGCAAGAAACAGCATTTTTGCCTGCTATTCGGCAACCTCTTAACAGTTCCATTTTTTCGAAACAATAGGTTGTCATTGTCTCACCAACTTCTTTTTTTCTGTCAAGCATTCTCTGTAACAAAGCCGCATAATCCGTGTGATCCGGAAACGATTTAACAATAAGACGTTTCCACTCAGCCCATGTATGGTTGTAGTCCGTAAGACTATGGTACCAAGTTTTTGCATTGCCTATTAACCTCGACTGCATATGGTAAATGGTGGCTATGTCATCCCAGCCATTTATTGCTCTGAGTTGATCAACTTTTTCAAGCCATTTTGACGCCGTTAAATTTAAATTGTCTGGTGAAAATTCGGGTATACAATCGCTTCTTACACTCACTCGAGGATGGGAAAATTTATCGGAGTCGTCGCTTTTTCTCACGAGCTTTTCAACCAATGCTTCTAGATGTTTAATGCGTTGATTTGCATCAATCTCATCATTGCTTTTACGTAACGATCTTGAACGAGAACGTGAGCGGCCAGGTCTACTAGTAGAACGTATTCTTATAGGCGTATAAAATCTTTCACCCTGCCCTTTCTCACTTACATTTTTGCCGGTATCTCTTTTCCGATATCTCTCCACAGAATTTTCACTACTCGATGAGCTTGACGAACGGCACCGCTTACGACGCGATCTTGAACGACCCATTCTAACTTATTTTATTTTTCTTTACACACAACACCAATTTTAAACAATGTCACAATCAAACTACGATTTATTTTAGCTAAGTAATTAAAACGTGAATTGCACCGCACACCTGAACTGTAATCCACTATAGTTTTTAATTAATTATCTCGATAAAGAAAGCACAAATTTTAAGAACAACCACTTTTAATAATAATAAGCTGCCGACTTCATAACAATATCACTCTGACTAACTAGATTATCCACTCCCCTTCTTATCCACAAAAAGTCTTATTCACCACAATATTAGGTTTCATAATATATGCGTCAGCCATCGTCCGATCGAGAAGCGGGTGATACCTGACTCAGCATTAAGCGGGTCACTTCGCTCCGCACATTAAGGGGTTAGTTACAATAGATACATGTATTAAGAGAATATATTGCATTTGATTTCTGCGAGATGTAACTTTGGGTTACCTTTCACCAGTCTACAGAAGAGTATATACTAACTTTGATGTTTTTATATCCCCCCCCCCCCCCACGAAGCAACTCTGGCTACGCCACTGTAGGGGTGGAGGGTAGCAGGGGGGTGGAGGAAGGGGTAAATAGGTGATAGTTATGTATTGAAACGTTTTTTAGGTCATCAAACATCATCGTCATACATTGTTTTACTTTTAAGTCCATTTGGAACAGCATTATTGAGCCATTATAAAAAAGTCCAAAATCGGAAAATTTTCAAAGTATGGCCAAATTGAAAATATTCGAGGAAAATGTCAGTCGTTTGTGATTTCTACTTAATTGGATGTCTAAAAATCAGGAAAAATGATTGACTGATGATTTTGGTTGAATTTCTGAAAAAGCCATGCTAAAGACTGAAAAATTGGATTTTTCGAGATTTTGTAGGTCACCCAGGGAAGAACGTCGTGATTCGATTTGTCAGTCAAGTGCATTTTTGCTGTCATTTTATCCAAACGAAGAGGTAGAAACAAGTTTTGAAGGGGCTCCTTACTATGGCCAACAAAATGGCGGTCAAAAAACAAATTATAATCTTCCATTTGGCCTAATTCACGATCTAGTGGTTAGATCGCAACGAAATTTTAGATACATGATCTTGGCAACCTACAGAACCTAATTTTCAACCTGACTGATGGGCTCCTCACTATGGCCAATCGCCCTATGTCATTATTGCCAATAAATCTTAAAGTTGATGGTTAAAAGCAAAACTTCAAGCACCAGTGGAGTAATGGCAACGTTTTTTCAAACTCGACTGACGGGCAGCCAACTATGGCGTTTTTTGCACGCTAGCTCCTTAACTATAAGAAAATAATAGTTGTACCAGCAACACAAATATTTTGCAGCATCGTCTTGAGCTGATCCTTGGGGAAATCAATTAAATTGGCCCATTAATCCCGATATACGTTAGATTTATCCTGTAGGATTTATGGGTTATAATGGAGGCCCAAGAAATTTCACCTTACTAAACTAATCATAATGAAATATCTTACAATCCTATTATAATTTAATAATTAAAAATTTCCAAACATTAAAATCATTTCATATTTTTATTTTATACATAATTGTGTATTGTAACTTTACTTATACAGTGTGAGTTGGAATAAATTCAGTAAATGAAGTACAGTATATTTTTGAGGGAAAATGCTAGGGCACGTACATTACAATTTTAAGTTATGGTATTTTTTTAAAAATAAGTTTTTGATACAGTGTGTCCCAAATTAGAGATATGACGAAATCCATGATTTTTTTAAATGGCAACCCTACTTTTTATAAACTATTTTTAAAGCGTATATAAAGTTATACATAAGTTAAAGTTTTTATTTCTTGTCATTTATAAAATATTAAACAAACAAAAATTAATTTATTTGAAAAATAAAAATCTTCTATCCAATTCTAATACTTTTTCGTCAATAAATTCTCAAAATGTTGTCCATGCACTATTTGGTAATATCCTAAACGCAGGTAAAACTCGTTTTAAACATTTCTAATTACTTCAGGAGAAATTCACCTGCACTCATGTCTTATTCGTGCTTTCAATTCCTCAATATGTGATATCGAATAAAAATTTGAAATTTGGTATTTATGTATAACTTAATATGCAGTTTAAAAATAGTCAATAAAAAAATAGGATTCCCTTTAAAAATATGAACGGTATCATCTCTAATTTTGGACACACTGTCTTTCTTATAAAAAATATCACAACTTCAAATATAAATACTCGTGCCTAAACATTTAAAAAAAACTGTACTTGATTTATTGAATTTATTCAAAGTTACAAACAACTCGCATTGTATTGATCCATATTACGTAGTTTAACAACAATAAATGTTTTGTTATTTTGAATAGTTCAGATATAGGTAATTAAAAAAAAAAAGTAAAAACTCATCATAACCAGAATGAAGATTTTTTGCGTTTGCCAGAGTAAGAATCTAAATATTGTGATACGATACCAATTTTGTTTCGCATGAACGATAAAAATTTAATTTTAAAATCGTTTATACGTATTAATTAAAATCCAGATCAAATGGATAATGGATCATGTTAAAGTAAACATTTGTTTCACTTTGGTTTAGCTGCGATATTTTAGGAAATTATGAAATAAACCATTAACATTTTATTTTCAAAACAACGCATATTTATTCATTTTCATTAAAGCCTAATTGGGTTTCCTGTAAAGTGTAAACCTAACACCACCATATTACCCTTTGAAAATTTTATTAATTTTAAATTATAAAAAAGTGTTTAAATTTTGTTTTTGACATTTTATAATTAAATTTTCGTCAACAGTTGTAAACCATTTTGTGTAAAAGCTACAGCTGATAGAGTCGACTTTTTCTAAAAACAAAGCATTTCGACAGTTGACACCCATTTCTTCCTAAAAAGTTCTAGTTCAGTAGTCACCTATTAGGTTTCAGAGACTAAATTTTCTTGGCGTTTATTATTTAAGTTGAACGGTACGTGGAATAAACCAGTTTAGGTTAATTAAATTTCCTATTTCCAATAACAAACATTCTATTTACCATCATTTGCTATTATAAATTTAATAGCAAATTTTATTCATTTTAATTACTGTACAATAGGTTGCCAAACTTTGCTCTCACTGAAATCTAATCCAGCTGTTTGTATTTAGAAACACAAAGCATTTTGGCGGCTTTGTACTACGCCGCGAACGTAAATTATAATATGTTAACGTAGCATTGAACGCGAAACATGGGCAGGCGCATCGCTTGCCGCTTGATTGGCTCTTCTACTATATTTGGGCGGCGAAACTCTCGTATGTTGTCAGGGTTGTTCATAGCGTTTTCCTTTGGTAAGTTTAATGCATGTCAAATGCATTTCTGTATTTTACCAATGAATAACGCCATAACTTTTAATCTATCGCACGTTGAGTTCGATGTTTCAATTGTAAATAAAATTAATGCTGTATTTTTAAAAGCCATTATGCTAATAAACCACTAAGTCCCCCGTACAAGTTTAAAATATGATGAAGGCGATGGTAAAAGAACTTAGCCCAGTCCTGTCTGTATCGTCAACATCTTAACGTAAAATAGACCAGACCTTAACAGGGTGCCATAAATGACAAGTGACGTAGCCACGTTGCGGCGTGTTCTTAGAGAAATTTGACTATGGTAACATAGACATTTATTTAAAAGAGGTAATAACATGTTTCAATAATATAAAACTTGGTTATTGGTATATAAAAATATTACCTTGTCGGACTTCAATCCATGTCTTTATTTTGTTACTTAACACAACGTTTCGGTTAGTTAGTATCTCTAACCGTTACAAGAAGACTTATCCCTTTTAGAACGCACTAGTTTGCCGCTTGATGGGGCGATGGAACTATTGGTCTAGGTAGTTCGTACCTACTTTCAATTAAAATATATGTTTAATGCCCAGAATGACGGCCTTCCAATGGGTTAATCTCTCTCTCTCTCTCTCTCTCTCTCTCTCTTTCCGGTGGTAGACAAACTGTTGACTCACTTTCTTGACGTATTTCAATAATTTCTACCTCTAAGTTATTTCTTGAAAGGTTCAGTGAGCGTTATTAACGATCTGTAATAAAATAGTTATATTTTTTAATATTGACCATGCGTCTCTATAATTGATATTATTTTCATGAACAAAGCTGGAAGATAAATTAATTTTTTATTAAAAAATAAAGAAATTAAAAATAAAGGTATTTTAAAGATATACAGGGTGATTCAAAAGTACTTTGACAAACTTCGGGAGGTAATTGCCGGCAATATTTTAACATGAAAAGTTCTTATAAACAGTGGTCCTTGGCGACTTCGTTACGGAGATACAGTGTTTTGAAATGTTAAAAGAAATAGTAATAATTTTTAAATAACTCCTTAACGAGTTATTTTTTTTTTATGAAATTTTGTGAATTAAAAAAGCATCTAAGGACACTTATTTTCAAAGTACAACACGTTCGTAAATTTAACCAGTGGCGACGGTACAAAATGTTACTATCATATTTTTTGTGAAAACTATGCTACACCACTGACTTATTTTATTTTAACTTTTTTCCTATAAATCCCCCCTTTATTTACAACAAAAAATATCACGTGTGTTTTTTTGATACGAGGGACGGTTTAAGCGTAAATGATTATTTTATTTGAATATACACAAATATTAAAAAATGTGTTTTAAACTGATCAACCACTCAAATATTTATTAAAGTATTTTAACGAATACCTACATACATTTACTAATAAACAAATATGTATATGCCTAAGGAAGGTATCTAAGGATGCCTATTTTCTAAGTACGTATTATGTTTTCAGTGGCATACATATTTATTTATTAGTATGTTAATTTTTAATATTTTGTATTTTGACAAGGCGGCTTTGGAAATGCATTTTTTGTCGATAAATTAAAACATATTTGACAGTTAGTTACCATTAGAAATAACAAAACTGAAGAAATAAAACTCAATGGTAACTAACTGTCAAATATGTTTTAATTTATCGACAAAAAATGCATTTCCAAAGCCGCCTTGTCAAAATACAAAATATTAAAAAATGACATACTAATAAATAAATATGTATGCCACTGAAAACGTGTTATACTTAAAAAATTGGCATCCTCAGATACCTTCCTTAGGCATATACATATTTGTTTATTAGTAAGTATGTATGTAGGTATTCGTTAAAATACTTTAATAAATATTTGAGTGGTTGATCAGTTTAAAACACATTTTTTAATGTTTGTGTATATTCAAATAAAATAATCATTTACGCTTAAACCGTCCCTCGTATCAAAAAAACACACGTGATCTTTTTTGTTGTAAATAAAGGGGGGATTTATAAGAAAAAAGTTAAAATAAAATAAGTCAGTGGTGTAGCATAGGTTTCACAAAAAATATGATAGTAACATTTTGTACCGACGCCACTGGTTAAATTTACGAACGTGTTGTACTTTGAAAATAAGTGTCCTTAGATGCTTTTTTAATTCACAAAATTTCACAAAAAAAAAATAACTCGTTAAGGAGTTATTTAAAAATTATTACTATTTCTTTTAACATTTCAACACCCTGTATCTCCGTAACGAAGTCGCCAAGGACCACTGTTTATAACAACTTTTCATGTTAAAATATTGCCAGCAATTACCTCCCGAAGTTTGTCAAAGTACTTTTGAATCACCCTGTATATGGTAATCGCTGCTGTTTCAATAGCGAATATACAGGGTTGCCCAGAAGTCCGGAATAAAATTAAGATTGCCTTAAACTGTAACTTTTAAGAAAAACGCTCCGACACGTCAATTTAGTTTTATATATGCTCATATTTTGACGTTATTCGTTTGTTTTTTATTGACATTTGTCAAAGATATGACGAAATAGATTTTTTTTTAATGGAAACATACAGCTTGTGATACCTACATCATTTGAAAGCTAATATCTCGTACAGTATGCTCATACATTTTGGCGCGATTCTATCAAGCTACTTCAAAATGGCGACTGCTAAAAGTTTTTAAAGAATCTCTGCTAATGTGCTCCCCCGCATTTTGGCGTCAATGTTAGAAGATATTTAAATGAGATATTTCCAGGTCGCCGGATTGGACGACGTGGTACAATTGAATGGCCACCGAGGTCTCCAGACTTAATGCTTCTAGACTATTTTTTTGGGGGATATTTAAAAGAAAAAGTGTACTAAAATAGGCCGAATAATATTGAAGATTTGAAATACAAAATTAGATTGGAGACACATAACATACCGGCTGAAGCCATTCGGAATTCCGTCGACGGATTTTATAATCGTATGGAAGCATGTCAAGTAGAGAGTGAAAGACATTTGCCACGTTAAACCACCCTTTCGTTGTGTTTTGTTTTGCTTCGTTAAATTTTTTTTGACAAAATAAATAACAAATAAACCATAACTATTGTTAAGTCACAAAATGTCAGAACGTGAAACAATAAAGATTTCTTACCTTAAAAGGTAAAAAAAACATCAATTATTTATTATTGCATCCGCTTATTTAAACAGAGATTTTTTAAAAAGTTTTAACAGTCGCCATTTGAAATAGCTTGACAGAATTGCGCCAAAATTTGTGAGCATACTGTACGAGATATTAGCCAAATGATGTATTACAAGCTGTATGTTGCCATTTAAAAAAAAATATTGATGTCGTCATATCTTTGACAAATATCTATAAAAACACAAACGAATACCGTCAAAATGTGAGTATACCGGGTGTTTCTCAAAAGACGTTCACCCCTATAACTTTTTTGTATTTATAGATATTAAAATAAAATTTTGGGATTATGCATAAGAGATGAGTCTGCATTTGTTAGCATAATTTTTAATTTTTTAGCACTTCCGGTTTGACCGGAAGTGACCCTGACTTTGGTAATTTAAATGGGACCTCTTGTATATTTTTACTTAATGGGATTCAGCATAACATTCTGAGTTAAATGACACCTTACTTGTCATTTTTTAACGTTTTATACCATTTTTAAGTCTATTTTTATTTTTAATCTAGAGTGCTAGAAATTAATTAAATCTGTTAAATTTATAGTTAAGTAGTATATGAAAATTAAAATTATATCATAATAATTGATAATTGAAGTTTCCCAAGCGTTTATAAAATGAAATTTTGTTTTTTTGACGTTTACTCCATTTTTCCAAATGAAACGATGGTTGTTCACTAGGATATTTAAAACGAGCATTTTTTTTCCAACAATTTGATACCATACACTCCTATGCTATTTTAAAATTGACACTGAAAAGTTTCCCTTAAATCCCAATCGCAAATTTAAAAGCGATATGCATTATTGCCTATTTTCTAAAGAAATATAAAGGTGGCTTTAAAAAACATTGGAATGGTATTGAAAAGCAATATGGCTTTAATAATTTAAAGTTGTAATGTCATTAGTTTATAAAACATACAATACATACAATCTGGCGGCTTCAGAAGAATTTTTCTGGTCAGTTCAAAAATTAGGAGCATATCAATTTGTTCATTTTTAGTAAAACTAACCATTTTATCTGATTTACAATGTAAGTTTAATAAACGAATGACATTACAATGTTAATTTAAAATTAGTTCTCAAAACTATTCTACTATTAAACTATTAAATATATTATTATTTCATTGTTTTTCAGCCGCCTATTTCTTTAGAAAAGACAAGGTCGGCAATGATGCTTAACGCTTTTAAATTTGCGATTGGGACTTAAGGTAAATTTTTCAGTGTCAATTTTAAAATAGCATAGGGGTGTATGGTATCAAATTGTTGAAAAAAAATGCTCGTTTTAAATATCCTAGTGAACAACCATCGGTCCATTTGGAAAAATGGAGTAAACGTCGAGAAAACAAAATTTCATTTTTTAAACGCTTGTGAAACTTCAATTATCAATTATTATGACATAATTTTAATTTTCATATACTACTTGACTATAAATTAACAGATTTAATGAATTTTTAGCACTCTAGATTGAAAATAAAAAATAAACATAAAAATGTTATTACACGTCAAAAAATGACAAGTGAGGCGTCTTTTTACTCAGAATGTCATGCTGAATCCAAATAAGTAAAAATATATAGGAGGTCCCATTTAAAATACCAAAGTTAGGGTCACTTCCGGTCAAACCGGAAGTGCTAACAAAATGAAAATTATGTCAATAAACGCAGACTCATCTCTTATGCATAATTCCAAAATTTTATTTTAATATCTATAAATACAAGAAAGTTATAGGGGTGAACGTCTTTTGAGAAACACCCGGTATATAAAACTAAATTGACGTGTCCGAGCGTTTGCCCCAAAAGTTACAGGTTAAGGCTATATTAATTTTATTCCGGACTTCTGGGCAACCCTGTATAACAATTATTACATTGTGCGGGCGAAGAAGCGGATATTTCCTAGTGGTTATACAGTGACCGGCAGAAAGTAAGCACCAAAGGGGATTTTTTTTTTATTTCAAAACTTACCAATTTTTTTTGGCGGTGGAAAAGTTCTGCATGTCCCTAAACAAAAAAGAGCATAGACAAAACTAGCAAATATTGCGCCGTATACGAGGGAGAGGTGAAAACGTTAAATTTACTCAAGAATAAATTGCCCTTATTTTTCACTGTGGAATTTTTTTTTTTAGGAGATGTTGTTTGCACTTAAAAGTTATCCATAAATACCAAATTTCAGCTCGGTAGCACAAATAGAAATATTTTTCATGGCAACTAGATTTAAATGGAAACGAATTTTATTGTAAGGGTTTAAACTTTAATTCATGAACCAATGGGTTTAAAAGTTTTTGAAAAATTGGGAACGGCAGAATATTGTTAAATGTGTGAAAAAACCCTCATTTGTTTTGCATAAAGTTGTTGTGCTTATCCATAGAATAACGTACGGTGTGCACCAGAAAAGTTAGATTATTTTTGACGTTATTTTATTAAACGTCCAGTTCTCGCGTATTTAAACAAATTTAAGTAAGTGATGTGTCTAATTGCCCAAGAGCTGTTAAAAAATTGAATTTATAGGTCGCATAGCTTCTATCGATTCGTTATACGAGGGGACGTCAAAAAAAAGTAAAAACACTTTTTTTTGCTACCGAGCTGAAATTTGGTATTTATGAACAACATTTAAGTGCAAACAACATTTCCTTATAAAAAAAT
The DNA here is from genome assembly GCA_963969555.1 of Polydrusus pterygomalis. Taxonomy (NCBI): domain Eukaryota; kingdom Metazoa; phylum Arthropoda; class Insecta; order Coleoptera; family Curculionidae; genus Polydrusus; species Polydrusus pterygomalis. The sequence goes on from OZ018382.1 coordinate 30,131,822, forward strand.
TTTCTACAGTAAAAAATAGGGGTACTTTATTCTTGAGTGAATTTGACGTTTTTACCTCTCCCTCGTATACAGCGCAATACTTACTAGTTTTGTTTATGTTCTTTTTTATTTAAGAACATGCAGAACTTTTCCACCGCCAAAAAAATGTGTTTTGAAATAAAAAAAATCCCCTTTGGTGCGTACTTTCTGCCGGTCACTGTATAAGGTAAAAAAATACAAATTTAGGGTTTTTAAATATTTCTATACTGCTTATCCACTTTATGTTTAAACCAAATGATTATTCGGTTTCGATTCCTTTTTCGTTAAAGTTTTCGAGCTTTCAAACCAACAGAGAGCGATACAAACACATAGACATAGCGATAAATAGATGGAACAAGAAAACATATTTTATTGATTAGGAACTTACACCTCAGAGTCAGAATATTGAGCTGCTATGTTTTCTCGGTATTGCTGTATGGGATGGAGTATGGAGTCCTGGACGTTAAAAAAAGATATAAGCGATCGACTGGAAGCATTTGAGATGTGGTCATATAGAAGGATCTTGACAATAAGTTGGGTAGACATGGTAACAAATGAGGAGGTACTGGAACGAATGAGAAAGGAAAAAGAAATATTGAACACAATTAAAATAAGGAAGGTGTAATATCTGGGTCACGTGGTGAGGGGAGAGAAATATGTATTGTTTCAGAATATTATGCAGGGAAAGATACAAGGAAAAAGAAGTAGAGGCAGAAGACGCATTTCCTGGTTAATGGTACAACTGTAGTTCCGTTGAGTTGTGTAGAGCTGCAGCATCGAAAGTGAGAATAGCTATGATGATAGCCAACCGTCTAAGAGGAGATGGTATTTGAAGAAGAAGAAAATAACATAAAACTTTGGATGATTAGCTTAATAATAAATATTTTGCTGGTACAAAACTGACTTCTAGCATCATAAGTATTAAGCTAAAATAGGCACAGCAATCAATAAATTCGTTTTGAAATATTTAGCCCGGTTACATAGCAAACTATAGCAGATAAAATAATAATACCTACATCATCAGAATATTGCTTTAAAGTTTTAGCATAAAGTTAAATATTACTTTTGTTATGTAATTAAATGACCGGCAATAGCAGCAAATTATTAATGAATATTCCGTAAAAAGGTATTTTTATTACAGCAATATTTCCTGTTTTATGTTAAAAGTTTACTGCATATTATTTTATTTATAATAATAAAGGCTTTAAGCGTTGGTGTTAACGTCATTAGTTTTATAAAACTTATATTATAACTCACCGAATAATAAAGATTTATGATTATTATACCTTTTGGAATTATTGGGTAATGCAGTTATTATCAATAATTAAAAAAACATGTCAATAAGGCACAATAAACTATCATTGAAAGGTGTAGGTAGGTTTTCTAAGTTACCACATTAAATTTATAATAATTTTAATTTATAGTCTTAGCTCCAATCCGAAAAATCCACCATCGAAAGGTAAGGAGTACACTGTTTATAAAGGCTTTTCAATGACCGCTGACCGTTACGTCATATTCTCCATATTTGTGGTACGTCGTAAATTAATTCAGTCAGTTTGACTTACCGGTGGTAAAGGTTATGATTTTTCTTAAGCTTAATCTACATGAAGAAGGATGTGAACAAGTAAGATACAAGCGCGTTTTTTTAAATTTTTAATTATTATTTTTATGCTGTTAATGAAGTCACTAATAAGTAGTTTATTTAGGGTAAAAGGCAAAAGGTATCATGGGATGAAACATTTTGTTTTTGAAATTCAGTATGAAATTTTTAATTAATGTAAATTTTAAAATTAAATCATATATTTTTTGTCTAGTGCATCTCTAGTGCAGTCTATAAATTTTGTTTTAAATATTTTCGCCTTATTTATAACATTATAAAGAAGAAAATATAATAAAAAATGACAACACAACAAAATACAGTTTTTTAATAATTAAAATAAATCATCTCCGCATGGATAATCATCAAAGGGAAAAGTATCTAAAACATCGATAAATCTTTCTCGTTCCCACACATCATTTATAATTTTATTAGTGTGTGCATTGAATATCAAACTATATAAGAATGACGGATGTCCGAGAAAAGTTGACAACTGGTCTGGCCGCCATTGTGGAGTTGATCGGAACTCTAACCTGTCGCCTGTCTGTCGTTATAATGCAGCGCCTCGGCAACAGATGTCTCAAATTCACTGATGTGATGGCGTGGTGTTGCCGCATATCGTATTTTATTGGAATTTTTAAGAATTCAAGTATTTTTAAAAGACAATAAAATAGGAGGTTCTCAATTCCAGCCCAATGTCGTTTTTTGATAATAATATGTACGCTGATTACTCCGGGGTAATTGGACCGATTTTTACAATGATTTTACCGTTGCATTGGGTGTTAAATGTTAAACAAATAAAAGTACATAAAAAGCGACAGCAAGTATAACTAAAATAGGTTTTATTTCGTCGAAAAATAGCAAAATGCGTAATACACTAATACAAACAAACTTAATGTTTCTTAAGTAATAAAATAAAACCTACTTATTTTAACCATTTTGGAAAGTAGTAATAATTGCAAATTAAAACCAAGTTATACAAACAAACCGCACATCATTCATATTTTACCCAATGTATACGTTGTAGCCTAGGTATGTATTAAATAGTGAGAGTCGTCATTTAATTCTGTTAGAAATAGAAGACATGGCGGTCAATATGTTTTCATGTAGGTAATTAACGTTGGGACGTCAAAACGTTGAAAATATTATACAAATCAATTAAAAATATAGACAATCTAGACTATAATAATATATACTAAGAGGTAGAAAAATAAATGTGCGCTACTTAAATCTAGGATAGGTGTAGGTACTTATGTGAAATCAAGTTTTACGATAAGCTATAAAAATAAATTTAAAAAATTCATGCAGCAAGTCAAACAGACAGGCGGCAACAATGTTTTAATTTAGCAGTGAAAAGGTTAGTCGCTTTCTTGTTAGTAAACTCATTGTGCCATCTATGAATTTGACGTAGCAGATTTAGGAAATCGGCTCATCCCAGGTAGCAGGATGACGTCTTTAAGACGTCGATTATTGGTCATCAGCGACGTCATAAATTACGTAAATGAAACGTTTAAAAGACGTGCGTAAGTCACAGACCAATGACGTCTTTTTTGACGTAAAAAATACGTCATCTTAAGACGTCTTTTTAGGTGTAGAAAACGTCAATAAACGTCATAATTTACGAAAAACGAAAAACTTCCTAAAATAATACATAATAGGGGTAAAAAAATACATATAAATATTTTATGTAAAAAATCCTTTTAATGATAATAAATTAACTATTACAACTTTCATGAGTACGCAGAATTGGAAAAATGCTAAGGAATCCTTTAATGGCGGCCAAAATACTTCTTTTTTTCGGGGCGTCACCCAGTATGAGGGCACAACGGCTACTCCCCCGCCGTCAATAGCCTCGAACTCGATAACCTGGTACATTTATATTAGTTTATAACACAAAATATATAGAAACCATGATAGAAACTAAATCAAAATCACCATAAACTTTTCACTTTCATTTTTGCCGAACTGTCGACTGCCTAACTGCTAGCGCCAACAACATACTTCTGCGTACTGTCAGACTGCCAATGTCATAAAACGGAGCGCGGGTAATTTAAATTTGATATTCGCAGACTTTTAATGACAAAATAGGTTTTCGCTTTTGCAAATTTTACGTACATGAATGGTTCATTTGAAATGGTAATATTTTAAAAGTTTTATGATACGTACGTGCCTTTAACTATAAGAAAAAGCTATTCTCAGGCGTTTTACTTATTTAAAAGTCTGTCCCACTATATTTTCAAAAAACTTGGTCACTTAGATACTTTTTAATGATACGTATAATTCAATAAAATGACTAAAAATGGACGTTTTTATTACGTAAAATTATGACGTATAATACACGTGTTAAAAACTACGTTATTTTGACGTCATCTTGCGACCAAAAGACGTCAAGTGACTAAAAATCACCAATATTCGACGTCATAAAGACGTCATCCTGCTACCTGGGATATGGCCTTCTTATAGTTTGATATTCAATGGTGCGTGTTACATAATTTTTTTTCATTTTTCCACTCTTACATTTTCTATGGCTTTAGGTCACAGACCCAAAACTACGTTATTTGTTACAGGATGCATAGAAGTTATTTTTGCATCATAATAGCACTTACATTCCGACCAAATATTTTCGATAGGATTAAAGTGAAAATTACATGGAGAAAGTCTTAAAACTTGATGTCCATTTTGCAACGCTAGTTCGTCCAACCTATTAAAATAAAATAATTAATTTCATTATTAAAATGGCCTGTTTGTTACAATATAATATTTACGCCATTTAAATTTTAATTTTTTTTAACAGTCTGCTAATTAACCAGTGAATATTTTAACACCATCAATGATTTTAAGGTTTAGTTATAGTGGGGGAATGGTAACGTGTTCACCTGCTCTATACATCCCACAAATATGCTCTCTATTGGTAAGTTTATCAATTTCGTGAAGTTGTCGACCACGGGATGACAAAATACCTACATTATTGAGATTCTTAAAATCTACATCCATCTCTATCCCCTTTGCCTTAAATTGTTGGATTGTTAAACACGAAACTCCCGAAGCATCAGAAACTTTCTAAAATAGATAGGTAGTTATAAAAACATTGCCGTATATTTTTCATGCTTTTTATTTGTTTACACAATTCCTGCTTTATTATATCTACTTACCTCGTAAACTGCGTTAAAGGGTATAGTGTTTCTTAGGTCAATTTAATGACATTAAACTGTGGGAATTTCCTAACCATAGGCGTCCTAAACAAATAATTAAAATGCGTATACACACTTATAAGTTTGTTTTACATTAGGTGTTTGTACATACTACACTTTATAAACCCACTGTATATATAATAATATTATATTAAAATAATAAATATAAGGTAACTCAAAAATTCTATACACAAAACTAAAATCAGAAAAATAAACCTGACACGGCACCACACTGCTCAGAAAATGCTTTAATTTTTGTTACCAGAACTCCATTCTCGACAACCAGTCTCCGGCCCGTCCATCAGTTCATAACCACTTATATTTTATCTCCGTCTCTTCCACGCCATCGGCGGTCACTGGCCTATCTCTGTCTGGCAGAATCGATCGTTAGACGGGCTGGGTACCGCTTCAGCTTATACCCTGGCGCTTGCAACAGCAACAAATTACTTGCTGTTGCCAATTCTTCAAAATTTTCGGATTTGTAAGCACAATGTAAGTATATACGAGAAACAAGGGTTTGTTAATTAGTTGTTTTTAAACACTGAAAATACTTTTTGTCTTGATTTCATTATATTGTTTCTTAAGGACTAAAGAATGTTTTATTATAACAATGAATAGCTTGTTATTTTTTCTGTCACACTCAAAACTCCTCGGTTTAAGGTATATTTGCAAACTAGCTTTCAAATAAAGTAACTAACTAACAATTGAATACTGATATAAAAGAAACATTTTTAATAAAAAAACTTAAAGAATGAAGAAGAAAGATCTGACAACCCTGGTTGTGAGGTCGGTCTCTTTAAGACTGTTTACCGCCGTATGGAATGATTGGAATATCCTCAAACTGAGTTTGGATAAATAATAAAAGAGTCTTTCCGGCCTCACTTTCTCTTTGAAAATAATAAAATAATGTTTATTAAAAATGTCACTGTTAAAAATGACAATGAAACTTTTTGACCGGTAAAATTATACGACATTCATTATTGATGCAAATTTACTACCTCACCTAGTTCACGAATGTTAGAAAGATAAGCACTGGTCATTACGTAATGGTCAGCGGTCAGTGAACAGACTTTACAATGTAAATTGAAGGTGTACTTTACAAGAAGTTATTATAATTTTTTTTAAATATTGCTTATTTTTAAGCAAAATACAAAAAAAAAGTTTGATTTTTTGACACAAACCGTAGGGTTTTTTCATAATGCGCCAGGGAGTGTTACTCTGTCATCAAGCAGGTTCGGTAGCAACACCTTTTCAGCTGCTTTTTTCCAATCAGATGGTTCCATTTCGTTTGTGATCGCAAAATTGATGACACTGACAACTTGTTTATTTATAAGTACTGTAACTAAGTTACTTTTATCTTTTGAAGTAAGCTAATAATAGTTATTTATGTATCAAGGGAATTATAAGGGTCTTAATTATCGAGGGCAAAGTTTACTTCCCGAGGGCATTTGGCCCGAGGGACAGCAATTGACCGAGGTAATTGAGACTCTTATAATTCCCGTGGTACATAGATAATTTTATTTCTGACCGATTTAAATTTTTGTTCATTTTTAAACCGGAATAAATGTTTCAATTTATTACTTTTCCGGTATATTTGAATCAGGTGCCTTCAATAATGACATTGACGTTGTAATGACAGGAATAAAAAATAGTTATTTTAGCATTTCTTGTTTTATTTTACCTGTCAAAGGTAGAGGGAATTAGAGAAACTTTAATATCCCAAGGGAGTTATAACCCTCTTTATTGATAGCGTAAGCATGATGATATAAACTTATAATATCCCGGTCAGAAATAAAAATATTATAAAGGTCAGAATTATTGTTCAATCCTTAAAGTGAGAATGCGACTTTACCATTTATCAAACAAATATTGCCATTATATCCAGACCGCTAGGACGAGAGTCATATTAAAACAAATGTTTGGAATAAATTTGGTCTAAATGCGGTTTATATGACACGATTAAATGATGCCAATATGTTTTCACAAGGGAATTTATGTTTCACTATTGATTTTCGCTTTCCGGCATCACATTATAAAATAATAAATATAACGCCAACCCAATAATAATTTAGTTAATATTTGATGCGGTAACGCAACGAAAAGTGGACTGTATTAAAAAAAATGTTGTTTTAAAGTGAAAACAAAAAAGAAACGCACAAATGAACGAGTTGGAAGTCTTACTTGGACTGATAAGTCGTGGCGGCAGAAAGGACCTTTCTTCTCCTGTGGTTTTATCGAATGGTATGCACTGTCACTAGTGATTTTATCGGTGAAACTAAAAAAAAAATGCTCAATTTCATAAATGTTCAATTAACGCATTTTTGTTTATTTATATAACTCCTATAAACAAGAACACAGTGCTTATTTGTGACGTCAGCATCTGTAGTCCTATAAATAGATGAATACACTATACCTATTATATTATATTTTTCGGGATTTATACAAGGATTTATATTTTTGTGTGACTTTTAAAGTTACCTATATACTTGAAACTATCGTTATTTGCATATTTAAGCTGGCTAACTGTCTATACTTTCCAAAGCGATTTTCCAAGGGATCAGTTTGCAATTTCCCCAGTAAAATAAAGTTTCAATTTAATTCTTCAAAACAATATTTTACTATTTCTAACACACCATAAATTAAAGTCAGAGCTGTGTAAGTTTGACGTGTTAATTTTTTTGGTGATTTCTGATTTCCAGTTATCTAACCAAATTAACATTTGTTTTAAAAACTCAAGTTTTGGTTCGTTTACTACCTTTGACAATAGGTGCCTGGAAAATATCACGCAAACGCTTTTCTTTTAATGGTGTTTTGACGTTAATTATTTTCCACCACTTTACTATCATTTTTAAAAGCTCGGCTGTCTCGTAAGCATTAAGGATATTATCTTGGTCAAAATTTTGTAAGCCCTCAATTACAAAGGGATTAAAAATTTTCAATGCTAGTTTTAGATTTTGCCTTTCCATACTTGACGGATACAAAGCTTTTAGATTTAAAGAGAAGCCAAATTTGAGTAGCATGCTGCATGTTATGTTCCAAGTCATGCAATTTTTTAAGAGATGCAAAACATGCATCGTTTTCTATGCCAGTAAAAAAATCGGGATATATAAATGTCTGATTAGGTTTTGAGTTAAGCGAGGCAATAAATATGCATTTTAAAAGATGGACAGCATTAAACAAGTAAAATAAAGGTAGGTCTTTAAGCATCGACAGGATGTGAAAACACTATATTAAGTTCCTTTTTTGGTGAAAAATTAGACATAGCTTTTCCATTAATTACATTGTCACTGAGGATACAAAAAAATTAAAATTCGATAGCCCATAAACGAGTAACTATTAATTTGACAAAATGGAAAAGCAATTCATGGTTAATTTTAGATATAGGGGCAATGTAAACAACTTCTTTTAAATCTGAATAAATACTTGTAATCATGAAAGTATAGGCAGATTGCAGATGTTGCTAACAAGTGGTTATTATTTACTGATGACCCCGCTACACAGTAAAAAATTGAGTGTATAATTTTACACTCAATATACACTCAGAGTGGTGTATATAGGTCCTGCACTTTGAGTGTAGATTTCACCAATATCAGTGAGAGTAGATTTTTGTCATTCCAATGTGCACTAGAGGGTTAAACTAACTCAGTAGGGTGTAAAACTAATACACTAATGAGTGTGAAAGTAACTCATTATAGTGTAAATCTAATCTAATGTAGTGTAGAAAGAATATTTATAATACACCCAAGAGGGTAAACTGTAATTTGATAGAGTGTAAAACTAACCCAACGCCGTGTATTTTAATACACCCACGAGTGCAAAAATAATTTTATAGGGTAAATCTAATACACCCAAGAGTGTATATCTAATACACCCAAGAGTGTGAAAATAAACGTGTAGGGTGTAAAAAATAATGCAAAATATTTAAAAAATGTTTAAGTATATATTTTGAAAAATTAATATTTGTAGCAAAATAAAAAACAAAACATATTACACATATTTAAAAGGTAATAAAGTCAAATGCATTTACCACCCAAGACGAGCCAGTTTCCAAAAAGTTGCCATCTATGGCGACCTTGTAGCCAGCGGCGGATTTAGGGGAGGGGCGACGGGGGTTTCGCCCCCCCCCCCCCCTGAGCCTTCTTAACCACACCTAAAGTCAAATACGTCATTCGCGAATTCCTGTGAAATAAATATAAGAAAAACCTTAATTTCAACTTCACATAATTAATAATAGAAATAATAGAATATTTTATAAAACAAGCCAGCCAATGATATAAATAAATTTATTGTCATGTTTTAAAAATAAAAGAAAAGATCAACACTGTTATTTTATGATAAATGCATATGGCTTAACTGGTAGCAGCGGCGGATTTAGGGGGTAAGGACTGTAGCCCAGGGCGGCAACTATTAGGGGGCGGCATTTACAACATTAAAATTAAAACAAACCAAACACGCAGACCTTTGCAGAAACTTTATTATAAACAGCTTTTCAATGATATTTTAGATACTACAAAACGCCAGATTGAACTAAGATTTTCAGATTTGCATGAATTAGGTACAATTTTTTGACTAAATGAATAAAAATCTTTTTTTAAGTTTTTCAGAAAATTTCCCAAATAATCTTTCAGATAGTTTAAGTCTAAGGTACAACTTTATAAAAAAAGAGTTGTTAGTTTAACTTATTTTTAAAAGTTTTTTATAGTGAATTTTTGAGAAATTTTGGGCGTGGTCAAGAAAATTTTTCTTCCGACACTATCCTGCTCGTCTCTTTGTAGGTAGGTAGATATTACAGTTTTTAGTTTAACTTATTTTTAACATTTCTTTTCAGAGTGAATTTTTGATTTTGGGCGTGGTCGCGAAAATTTTTCGCCTGCGGCGCATTTTCGCGCTTCATTTCTAAAACTTAGTCGCCCCCCCCTCAGCAAAATCCTGGATCCGCTACTGCTTGTAGCTATGGATTGGTAGGGCTGATGTCCTTGTCTTTTTGTTATAATTTCCTCCAAAGGTTCACCAATCTGTAAATTTTATTCCTGGATAATATATTTAATATTAACTTAATAAAATCAAGTATTACCTTGCAAAATTGAAGAAGCCTCTAAAAAGTTTCTCCACATGTGGCCTTACTGAAGTGGAATATTTTCCTTTAGCCGTAGGCGGTAACATGTGTATGATAGCGAACAAAGCCCTTGTATAAATGTCCCAATCTGAAATATATATAGAAACAAGTAGTTTAACACGAACCGTAATGAGTACATATATTCATAGTTCGATATTCTTCTGTTAATTGATTAAATTATGTGTCATTTTACCTGTTTCGGAATTTGATTTGCCTATAATTGCAGGTAACGTTTGGCAGCTGACAGATTTATAAATACTAAATATATTTTCAGCCTTTTCTTTAAAATGGGTGACAAAATCTTGAGCCTCTGGAAACCTCAGGTTAAAATCGTTTTCGATCTAAAATGGTAAAAAGTTACTAGCATATGGCAAGTAAGACTTATTTTATATTATCTTACTAAGCCGCCAAAAACTTTGGATAGTCATTAAGGGAAAATGTGCATGCATGAATGAATCACATAAAATTCTATTATATTTATCTTACCTAGTTCGAAAAATAGTTGCATATAAGCGCCGTCTTCCACTTTGCAATATTTGCTTTTGTTTTTAAATTTTAATTTAAAAATAAACATTGTACACTTATAATAATCACAGCACTAAAATGGTGCGTCGCAACTTGCACGTGAAGCGGCCGATGTCTCATAGGGAAATGAATTCGCGCCATTCGCGGAAGTTCTTCATGCGTCTAGGATCGCGATTCACATTCTGTATAATTTACCCGCGCTAGTGTAAATATACTCTCAAAAAAGGTAAATTTAATTACTCAAATACCATTTACACGCAGAAAGTTTCTTTTATTGTCGTACAAATATATTTCACACCCAAGGAATTGTTTAAACACCCAATTAATGATAATTACCAGCATAAAATAAAACCGTACCAACAGTTTATTTGAGTGTAAAATAATGGTAAATATTATTTGCAATAGTGTAAAAATATACACTCACACTTTTTACCATTCTGATATACTTTTAACCCGCTTCATTTTTTTTACTGTGTACATTCCCCCCTTTATAATCTAGATAAGGATTATTATAAATTTCATCCATAAGCCGACAAACCTTTTTATCTTGATCATTTAGATTTATTTAAAAATATTTTTGGCATAAGTAAAAATTTTTTTTTTCATCGACATGGGGATCGGTTAAATATTTATTTCAGACGCCTTTGATGGTTTCGAGATGGGGTAAAATTATTGGCCAGTGATTTCTCAAATATCTATAACCATGAGGACTGATTGTATAAACAATCGAACAAAACATCATAGTTATAGAAGAATATCTGTAACGTTCCTTTAGCAAAGTTCTTAATTTTATTTGTTCAGAGATAAATTGTAATCCTTGTGATAAAATATCATTATCTACTTTTAAGTTTTTTAACAAATCTGAAACAAAGTTTAAGATTTTATTAATTTGTGGCATATCTGTGTTTTTTTTCTGTTGTTATCTTCGGGTTCTTGGTCGGGATTAAAATTATTCTCAGAATTCTTGTCTTGTTTAGACTTTAAAGAAGGAATATTCATCAAACAATCAATGATTTCCAGTAAACTTCGAAATTCATCCAACCTACTTGACAAAAATTGCGTTTTTTGTTTATCAACTTGTACAGTTACTGATTGTCCATATAAATATGAACTTATTTCTAAATTATTGTTTATTTTAACAGCCCGCGTAATTAAAGGACCAGGCGTAGGGGAGAGTGGGCATGAAAGAGCCGTTTTTTCCTTTAATAAAAAATCTACTGTTTATTTATTTTTTCGAAAATCACCAAGTAAACTGCTGAATAATATAGTTATTTACGAATAAATTTAGGTAGTAATAAGTCAAAGATTTGAACAGAAAAATATTTTATTTTAAATCTCAAAAAAAAGTGTTTTTCTAATTTTGACATATAAAGTGACACTTTTTAAAACTGATTAACATTATGAAACGTCTTACTTTTTGTAACTAGTTGCATAAAGTAAAATTTTATGCAATTGGTGACGAAAAATGTATTTCAAAATTAGTGACAAAAAGAATTATTCTATTTATTAAACTGTTATAATACAAGTTAAAAACATAAATTATAAATTAATTAATTATTATAAATATTGATTACACAATTATTGCAATTATTCAAATTAATTCCCGACGACATATTTTTTTCATTGCTCGAACTTGCTGTTATTTGGGAAGCGACGCACATTGGATTAGATGTTTCACCAAATATTTCTTGCGCTATAAGTTTTTTATTATTCATGGAATTTTCAACATATCCCTCCGCAACAGAACTAGGTTTCCAACCTCCGTGCCTCTTTAATTTTAAAAGATCAGCGCCACTGTCTGCTAGGAAAGTGGCAGAGCTTCTTCTGAAGCAGTGGCCAGTATATAGAACAGGATTTGAAAGACCAAGAAATTGTGCAATAACTTTTGGCAGACTGCTAAATGTGTTAATTCCCACAGGATTTCTGGTGCATTTTCCATTCGCATATTTTACAAAAAATCTGTTGTGTTTAAGAATCTGGGGACGCAACTTAATATATTTTCTTAATATTTCAACAAGATTCGTATTTTCAATGTCTCCAGTGGTAATTGCACACTGCCGTATAACTTTTGTTTTTGAAGGTGGGATATCAACACGAAAATGGCTTCCTTCGTCTATAACTTTTTTAACTGGAAGAAAAGTTAATTCTGCTTTTCTGCATGCTCCTGCCATTCCAATTATTATTGCAACCTTAGCCATTAAGTATTCTTTGTCATCAGCTTCCAATAAAAATTTGGCAATTTTTTTTTTAATAAAAACTTTTGACTTTTTAGCACTGTACCCGTCCGCTTGCCTTTTAATATATGCTACCAAATTTGCATATTTTTTAATATCAATATTCCTTTTCAGATTTAGTTCAGACCTTAACATTGAGTAAAGTGTCCATAATGTGGAAACTTTTAGATCTTTCTTACCCTCGAAATATGCAAGTAAAACTTTCTCATTAACATGTTTAATTTTCTTCTCATCACACCACGTAACAAATTTTTCGTATGCCAAATCATAAACTGCCTTTGACTTTTTGGGAATTACTGATAATAGGGCATTACCTGCTGCCTCTTCAATATCGCTTGGTAGCTCTTCAGAACTTGAATGACTCATTTTTTAAAAATAAAACTAAAAATATATCAATCTTGCTAAAAACCTTCCGTCTAGACTTTTTTACAAAATGTCAAACTGACAACTAATATAAAGTAACAGCAACAATAGCTATTTATGCCATCAGTTATATGTCAAAATTAGAAAAACTAAATTTATGTTTTCCAAATTTTTATCAATTATATTAAATTTTATTTTTTTATTACTTTCTTCAAAATTAGAAAAAATCTTGTATGCAATACGTTACGAAATGAAATTTTGTGTAACTTGTGAGTTTTTACGAAACTCACTTCGTTCGTTCCGCAAAAATTTCACGCGTTACACAAAATTAGGCATTTCGTAACTGATGGCATAAATAGCTATTTTTGGCTTTTTCATAACATGTTAGTAATGAATGAGCCGCAGTCTGTTTTGAAAGAGCCACCAGCATTAAAGCGATATTAAACAACATTATAATTTTTTTTTAAATAAAAGTTGTTAAACTAGCAAAATGTAAATTAATGTCCTTAAGAAAAAAGCCATAGTTCCTGCAAATTTTAAGTCACACACTTAAAATAACACAATAAAAAAGTCAATTTTAAAAGCATGAGTTGCAAAAAAATTAAGGTTTCCCCTTTGACCGCAAGATTCATGCACCTATTCGCTGCATAATTTACATTGGTACCAATCCTCTACACTTTTGTCATAATCTTCACCACAAAATTTACAAATATGTTTAACATTGCTCTGGACAACACTAATACTAGAGGCCTTTTTTGGCTTTTTGTTATCGCAAATAAATCGCTTTTTTGACATGGAGATATTTTTATTGGACACTGAGTGCAGATCATTCAATGAGTCATTACTATCATTATGAAGTGACATAGTTTCATCGCTTAGAATCAGAGGAAACTCTTAGCGATTTGATCGACGTCTTTGTTTTTATTTTCTGTTATATTGTATTGTAAAGAGCCGGCTCTTTCATAGCACATCGCGCGGCTCTTTCAATGCAAGTGTATTTAGGAAACATAACCTACCATAACATAACTATTTTGGTTTAAATAAAGTTCATGCATGCTATAATATCAAAGCCAATACTTACAATTATTTGATATAATACTAGAAGTGGATTTCACAGAACCTGCGAAACCAAAAAATTGAATAATACACAGCGCAATTTATTTTTAATAGCTTAGGCGAATCAACCTGTCGGTACTATGAATTTGTTTACTCGCCGATTCATTTGACACTTTTGTAGATGAACGACTACTAGGGTTGGTACAAAATACTGATTGTACTAAATCAAAATTTGCAGCGGTTTTAGTACACTGGCGGACGGCTCTTTCATAGCACGGCTCTTTCATAGCACGGCTCTTTCATGCCCACTCTCCCCTATGCTTAATTTTAAAGACGGTCTTGGGAGTTTTTCATTATTGAGAAACCATCGTTCGTTTAAATTGAACATTTTATACAAATTATTAAATTGTTCAAATGATTTATAACTTGTTCCTAGTTCTTTATGTTTATAAATTTCACGCTTACTTTCTTCAATACCTCGTTGAAATTATATTTCGTCTAGTTCTTTGAGCTTTTCTTCCCTACTTTTTCGATGCGTTCATGTTTTTGATAAGTAATTTGGACAATTGGGAAATTTAGTAGGTACGGTGGTATTTTTTAAACTGGGTAAATTAAATTTATTAGAAACGATCTCACCCGTTTTCGTGTCCTGTTGGGAAATCGTCGAAATAAAATCCTCTTCTGTAAAATGGTACTCACCAACCCTACTCATTAGGAATAAATTCACAATAAATGGCACGCAGCCATTGTAGGTTATTTTTCTCATTTTTGGGGAACCGAAATACACGCACTGTAGGACCGGTGGTATAATTGCCCTTACAACTTACAAGCGACAATACAACATCGATACGGCATTTTAAAACTATTTCAAACACTATTTGAACCGAAAAACACTATATTTTTCACTAAATAAACGAAAATTAAACCACCCGGCGCGTTACGGGACATTATTTCAGTAAAAATGAAACACGACTAAATCTATTGCAACGTTGCCAGATCGCATAGAGCGTTTCACATGTCTACCATATGATTACTAAAAATAATTAGTTATTATTTTACTTAACTAAAATACTCCTAATAAAGTACTTCTGTAAAATTATGTTAGACCTGTGGTAATAACTAAGTTAACATAATTATAAACATAATTATATTACATAAAGAAAACCTATTTCAAAGCAAATCAGAAAGTATGGATGAACTGACCAATGACCATGTTGCCACGACCACCAGTTAATGCACGGAAAGCAAGGCCGACTGGATTAGATGATGCCAAAACGCAATCGGACTACGAGTCGTGACGTCACTACCAAATTTCTTTAGAGCACTGTGTCCTTATTTATAGGAGTTGTTGGTTGCCCTCCTCTCGTCCTCGTCTCCGGTTCTCACATCGCATGAGCGACTCTGCGCTCCTCCTTGCGTCTAAAACGAGAACTTGTGCCTTCGCGACAGAAACATTATAGATTGATTGATTAACCTAAAACGTTACCATATCAATATGAGGCTAAAATTAAAGTTAACTAATTTTAATTAGGAAAAATGATAAAAACGATAAAAGAGAGTTTTCTTAACAAATCGAATGTTTTAGACGTACAGATAAAAACCCGAAAGCACTAATAAAACATATTATTATAAAAAAGAAAAAAATATTTATACCTATATAAATTAAATAAGATTAATTGCCTGGTAGAGCACGTTATCCGCTGAAAAAATCCGCGCTCAGTTCTTAGTATTACGACACGTACCTACTTACGCCATCCTTTCCTGGATATAAGTCCGTGACTCGACCAAGCTCCCAATAAAGTGGAGGTTTTTGGCCGTGCTTTAATAAAACTGAAACACCCTTGCCAATCTCTGGCGCACGATAAACCCACTTGCGTCGTTCTTGTAGCGAATGAATATATTGAGTGGACCAACGTATACAGAAATCGCTCCGTAAGCGCTAAATTAATTTCCAACGGCTTAAAAAATATTTAAATGTGGCTTTTAAAATATTGTGCTGTAAATTATTATCCACTAACTTCCCTTGTAAAGATAAAATAATCATATCATAAATCGCTCGGATAAACTAGGATTTTATTTTTTATAGTTTCGGGTCGCACCAGTTCCTCGGAAGCCCCGATTTGTCAATAAAAAGTTCTAAAAAAGCGCCGCTGGAATATACAGTGATGCCGTTTTTAGTAAAAATTTAGCAATTGTACTAATTTTCAGAAGTCAATTTTCTTTAAATCACCAGATTTGACATAGAAAATAAATTTTTTTACCAGATACCAGATTATTCTCGAAATCATCAGTTCTGGTAAATTTTTAGTCTGGCAACCCTTCCCGCAGATGTCATCAGCGCTTATGGGAGGAGGGGGGATAAGCTCCTTTGGAAACCTATTATCTAATTGTTATCCATGATTGCAACTAGTAGTTATCGCAAGTAAAAACTGTTAAATTTAAAGTACTTTCATGAAATTGGTAAGTTAAAATTCCAAAAATTTGCCATACGTCATAAATACGGCTTCTAGGCCATTAATCACTAATAATGGGGACATAAAAAACAACAGAAATTTCTTCTTGTTAAAGGTTGTTTTCGGGATTTACGATTTTTGAACGATAAACCCATTTTATTTACCTACTTAATTTGATTGCAGTAATAATCTTAACTTATACAATGACAATGTCGACAAATTTTATTTTAATTTAGCGGAAATATCAGATATACATAACATTTTAAATAGTATTCAGACTAAAGCAACGGGGGTTTTTGAGGTGTCACCTTAAATGTTAAAATATTGCGGTCCATTTATTGATAAATATATTACTCATGTTATAAATTGTTGCATAGAAAAGAGCTATTTTCCTGATCTGTGGAAGATATCGAATGGTAAACCGCTGCCAATGGTTTCTGATCCTGCAAGCTTTAATTGCCGTAGAATTATTGGTATATTGCCTGCCCTCTCTAAAATTTACGAGAAAATATTGTATCATCAAATGTATGATTTTTGTATAAGAAATAGCTTTACAAACTTGACTATTTTTTTTTTTAAAGTTTTTTTTTGGTCTCACTTTATAAAAAATATATAGATATCCTTTGGGAAATAGTTCACCCTATTTTACGTTGATACGATAAAATATGTTGAATTTTCGAGTTTAATTTGGCCATTGCTTTTTGACAGGCTGTCAATTATTATAGTTCTTTTCTTTAAATAATACTGATTTAAATTTTATAAATTATTATTGTTCTGCTTCTTTATTAATTTTACATTTGATATTATTTAAATAACTTTACTTATTTCATTAGGTTTGATTGTTGTGGTATGTTGCAGTAGAGCAGCTACTAAAGCTAGACTGCGCCATGCTACCTCAATAGATAGAGTTAAGTTTCTGTACGTAAAATAAATTGTAATATTTAGTTTTTTCTTGAAATATAAAGGCATTATTTATTTATTTATTTATTTATTTATTTATTTATTTAAATGTCAGACAGGGAAAATAATATTATCGCCAGCTTTTATCTAAGTTTGATTAGGGCTTCTATCTATATAGAATTAAATTCTTATGAATTTTATGATAAGGTTTTTCTTTCTACAAACACAACATTTTAGAAACAATTATTTATTCGCCCGTAAGAAACATAAAGGTAGTGGCAAGATCACCGCAGCATATCGGTGTAATTATCTGGTTTTATCTGATTTGCGAGGTTCTGTTATACGGTTAATACCAATATTATTATTAACAAAAGCATATTTATTTATTGATTATCGGGTAATTCTGCAAACCACCTTGTTTTCCGCAGCATACATTGTTTGCCACAACCAAATAATGATTTAAACATAATGATAAATTAGTAATGGTATTAAATTTTGCATCCAAATATTATATGTTGACGGTAAATTTTTCATTGTAATATTTTCAAGTGCATTTAATTAAAAACATTTTTAATAAGTTATTTAAAATTTGAAACATCATTTTATAACACGCATTTAATTAAAATTATTTGAGAAAAAATGGATTATGCAAGATTTATAAAAGGGTTTAAAGTACTAATTCAATCAGAATTATTGTGAAATGCATGTATGTAAATGAAATTACAAGGTTTTCTATAGAATGCTGTCGTAGTATACAGTGAGAAAGTAATGGGTCCAAAAAATATATTTAAAATTCAAGAGATTTCTTTAATGCTAGTAGGTATACTAAAAAAATTAAATCTCAGTGTCTCCGTGGCGCAATTGGTAAGGCGCTCGACTGGTAATCAAGAGGTTCTGGTTTCAAATCCCAGCGGTACTATACAACTTTTTTTAATTTTAAAAAAAATTTATGCACGCTGGTTCACATTTTTCAGTTATACAGGGTGTCCGGTAAGTATATGGCATACTTTCTGAAGCGTATAGGGGAGGTCAAAATAACTATACTTTGTCATATAAAAAAATCTAAAGTGCCCCTTAACGAATATACAGGGCCGCTAAGAGGTACCCAGCGACTTAACTTTTCGGCTCTAACTTTTGAACCGACACGTATAATTTAATGAAATTTACATCGTCAGGGAAGTCAGAAACGGCATTTTTCTAAAAAAAAATTTACTGGATTTGCTGAATTTAGTCCAAATTTCACACTGTATATTTATATAAAACCGTGTTTACCTCTAGTTTTTTCCAAGTCAAGTTTGAATATAATGGCACAATAGAGAGAGAGATAGAAAGATAATACCTCAATGGTTTGCTGTGTGTTTTAGTCATTTGCTCGTTCATGTTCTATGTTCCTGTCTGGTTTTCGTACAATGAGAAAAAAGCTTTTTATTCCTAATAAGAATTCACATACGTACACTTTATGTAACTGTTTAATACTATATGTAACAGGTGACAGCAGCGCATTTTCCTCATGTAAGACAACGAAAATCGCTAGACCGTTGGACCATTGTTGCTCTGAATACTCAGTAATACTTATCAAGTTCTCTTAGGAGTGTAATTTCATTTTATATACTGTATAAGTTCCGACTGGCAGATGTAATTAAACTTGACATTAATTATAATATTGTTGAAAAATTATATCGATACGGGATCAGGGGTGAGACCTTGAGCCTGCTAAAATCATATCTGTCTCTGAGAAGAGAGTGTGTCACTCTTGATGATGTTATGTCGGATTTTGGACTGATCGAGAATGGAGTGCCCCAGGGATCAGTTCTTTGGCCTCTTCTCTTTGTCATATACATATAAGTGACCTATTTTCATTTCTTTCCCTCTACGGTTGCTTTTGTTTTGCAGATGATACAACTCTATTGTGTCGTCATAAAAATATTAACGAATTAAATTTAATTAGCTTACATCTGGCTGAGAGGGCCGCCGTCTGGTTTACACAGAACTGTCTGACACTAAATACCGAAAAAACTCAAAAGTTGGTAATTTCAACAAGTTGTGACGTTGTCAAGGGTCAAAGTGTAAAGGTTTTGGGTTTAACTGTCGATGATACCCTAAGCTGGACTCCCCATATAGAGTCACTACGGACTAAACTGTCATCGGCGATTTTCGTGATAAGAAAATTAATGTCACTTCTTGATCACTAGTCAGTGATGAGTGTCTATTACTCAATTTTCCATGTCCATCTTTCCTACGGAGTACTTTTGTGGGGAAACTCATCTAACTCCCTACGTATTTTTAGACTGCAGAAAAAATCTATAAGAGTTATTGCGGGTGCTAGTGGGCGTAACCACTGCAAGCCACATTTTATTAATTTAAAGATTTTGACGCTACCATCATTATTTATTTTGCATCAATTACTTGAAGTTCATAGAAACAATAGTCATTTTCAACTTAACTACGACATTCACCACTATGGCATGAGGTCGGTTCACTTTATTCGGCCAAACAGGTGCATACTCATGATACAAAGAAAGAAAGATATGATCGATCGTATTCCCAATTCGGTCCGGTCCGCGCAATGACGTCATGTGGTGCTAACGAGACTTAAAATTACATAGGATTAGCCGTTAAAAATAGAAATTTTACTGCATATTTTGCAATTTTTGATTTGGAAGATTTAAGTGCATATTATTTTAGGTACTTTAAGGATAGAGGTTCATAAATCAGAACGTATTTCATGATGTTCTTGGGTTAAATGTTAAAATTGAGCATATATTTGGTATCAATGAAAATAATTTTCTTTTTATGCTGACATACATTTTATCTTTTAAATGATTACAATTACTTATTTATTTTTACAAAATCATAAAAAAATAACCTATATTTTTTGGTCCTTCCACCTTAAGCAATAAATTGTTTGAAAAAAAAAATAGGAATAAATGTGCAGTCTTAAACATTTTTATAGAACAGTTTCGAGCCTTAAATGACCAAAATCAATTAATTTGCTTATTAAGATTTTTTTTATGCAATAGGTAACAATAATATTTTTGGAGGTGTCTGTTTATAAATTTATATTGTTAACATTTGACCAGGGGCGGACTGGAATCATTTGGCCCCGGTGGCTACACGGCCTCAATGGCCCCAACATTTTTTGAAAAAAAATTGTTGTTTAAATGTTTGGACCAATTGGCCCCCAAAGGCCTTCTGACCCCGGTGGCGATGGCCACCCAGACACCCGCTCCAGTCCGCCACTGCATTTGACTATAATTTGACCAAGGATAAGGATGTAAAAAACTCATTCAGACATTTAAAAAAATATACTAGGACTGGTAATTATCATAATAGTAATTAGAGGGACATTAACAATAATTATTAAAAAATAAGGCACACATATAACAGTTTATTATTTTAAACCGATTTCGGCAAATTAAACTTTTGTATCTCACCAATGAGGAAGAGAACAATTTTTTTAAGCTAAAATTTGAAATATTTTACATTGATTTGTATCATCAACGTTCATCCAAATTTTTTGAAGATTTGGGTCAGTTGGAAAACGAAAAAACATAATGTCTTTTGCAGAATTTTTTGTCATATTGTCACTTATGCATAACGCCACTGCACAATGCGTATTAGCAACTAATTCCCAGCTAGCAGGATGACGTCTTTATGACGTCGAATATTGGGGATTTTTAGTCACTTGACGTCTTTTGGTCGCAAGATGACGTCAAAATAACGTAGTTTTTAACACGTGTATTATACGTCATAATTTTACGTAATAAAAACGTCCATTTTTAGTCATTTTATTGAATTATACGTATCATTAAAAAGTATCTAAATGACCAAGTTTTTTGAAAATATAGTGGGACAGACTTTTAAATAAGTTAAATGCCTAAGAATAGCTTTTTCTTATAGTTAAAGGCACGTACGTATCATAAAACTTTTAAAATATTACCATTTCATATTAACCATTCATGTATGTAAAATTTGCAAAAGCGAATATTTTGTCATTAAAAGTCTGCGAATATCAAATTTAAATTACCCGCGCTCCGTTTTATGACATTGGCAGTCTGACTTGTCTGACAGAACGCAGAACGCATTGGTATTCTGTTGTTGGCGCTAGCAGTCAGGCAGTCGACAGTTCGGCAAAAGTGAAAGTGGAAAGTTTATGGTGATTTTGATTTAGTTTCTATCATGGTTTCTATATATTTTGTGTTATAAACGAATATAAATGTACCAGGTTATCGAGTTCGAGGCAATTGACGGCGGGGGAGTAGCCGTTGTGCACTCAAACTGGGTGACGCCCCGAAAAAAAGAAGTATTTTAGCCGCCATTAAAGGATTCCTTAGCATTTTTTCAATTCTGCATACACATGAAAGTTAATTTATTATCATTAAAAGGATTTTTTACATAAAATATTTATATGTATTTTTTACCCCTATTATGTATTATTTTAGGAAGATTTTAGTAAATGTTCGTTTTTCGTAAATTATGACGTTTATTGACGTTTTCTACACCTAAAAAGACGTCCTAAGATGACGTATTTTTTACGTCAAAAAAATACGTCATTGGTCTGTGACTTAAGCACGTCTTTTTAACGTTTCATTTACGTAATTTATGACGTCGCTGATGATCAATAATCGACGTCTTAAATACGTCACCTTGCTACCTGGGTTATCCCTAACAAACAACAATAATAATCCAAGAAAACACTAAAAACCTCTTTCTGTATAACAAATAATAACAATAGTACATAAAGCCAAACGTAGGTTATACGAAGCCCGCCAGAAAATTATCACCACATGACGTAAGCGGCTGTCGATTTGGCTCCGCCCACATGCGCAATGTCATATCTCTTCTTTCTTTGTATCATGGTGCATACTAGTCTATAGTCTATAAATAATTCTCTAAAAATTGAGCTTCATAATGTGCTTCCTACAACGGGAAAGGGCTTAAATGAAAAGAAATTTAAGATTATGATTACGACATTTCCTAAATCCCATGCTTTCTATTCAACAGTAGAATCCCTTGATGTTGTAAATTCACAAAACACAACATTTATATTTTGAATTTTGTTTGTTTGTTACTGTTAAAAACTATCAAGTTTGTTAATATTATTATACTTGTTTATACAATTATTATATTTTAATATATTATATGTTAATTTAGTTAAATGCATCCGTAAAGGATTGCTTTATATTTCATATAGTAACTATGACTTGCCTCAATTTGTATTTTTTACAAAAATGTGGTTAAATAAAAATATGTCTATGTCTATGTCTATGTCTATGTCTATGTCTATGTCTATGTCTATGTCTATGTCTATGTCTATGTCTATGTCTATGTCTATGTCTATGTCTATGTCTATGTCTATGTCTATGTCTATGTCTATGTCTATGTCTATGTCTATGTCTATGTCTATGTCTATGTCTATGTCTATGTCTATGTCTATGTCTATGTCTATGTCTATGTCTATCTATGTCTATATGTCTATGTCTATGTCTATTATTTCCTTGCTACGGTTAATAAAGCATATACTTACCACTAAAAATCAGTAGGTACTGTAGTTCTCAAAAATTCAAAGAGCTTCTAGTGTGATATTATTCTTCTCGTTTAACATTGCATATGATTATCTATAATGCAACATGGTTTACTGAGATGGTAAAATTCGTCCAATGCTAATGATGGGTTGTACGAAACAAGAATCTTCTATTGCTTTATCTGACATGCAAAGTTTAAAAGAAACTTAAATACAAAGTAAAAATAAATTAATAGAAACAGGTAGTGGTACGATCAATAGAAGACAGGACAGCTAGAAGACTCCGAACAACGATGTGACCTGCGCAACAAATACGTTAAAACGATTACTAGGGCGCGCGGCGATTTCCGATCATTACGAACCCCCACAAACGTATTGCGGATTATAGGTTCTTACAGATCCAATTCGTTTTTGGGGACGCTGTTCTGCTTTCCAAATTGCAGAGTAAGCGCTTTACTTGGAACAAAATGCGTCACATTGAGAATATACAATCTATTTTTTAACAAAATTGCTGTATTAAAAGTAGTTCATTATTCAACAAAACTGTGCTGCTAATGGAACTGATTACTACCAATAAGTAATAAGTAGTAAATATGGAATTGATATAAAACTAAAGCGGTTTGATACACTAACAATTTATTTAATATGGGTTTATATAAAAATAAGCTATCAATACAAACTACGTCTTAGCAAACCTGTTGTATTAGATCATTTTCCTCAGTGTATTGGTTCATTTTTTTTATGGAGAGCTGATTTCTCTTAAAGGTGTTTAAGGCGACGAAAAATACTAGCCTATAAAATGTTAATAAATGTCATAATACACAAATACGGATAAAAATTCGTATTTCATTAATATTTTTCTTTTACGAGGCCACATGGAACTTTTCTGTTTTGACTTTTGCTTTATAAAAATAAAAGGTTTTG
Source organism: Polydrusus pterygomalis (assembly GCA_963969555.1). Classification (NCBI taxonomy): domain Eukaryota; kingdom Metazoa; phylum Arthropoda; class Insecta; order Coleoptera; family Curculionidae; genus Polydrusus; species Polydrusus pterygomalis. Next base: position 30,155,723 of record OZ018382.1, read on the forward strand.
TGCATTTATTATTAAAGTTTTTACTTATAATCCCCCTAGCCTAGAGCATGAAAATTTCTGGATTTATAATTCAAACTCGAGGGAGATTCGGTAAGAAAATTTCGCTCCTGGTAAAATATTACTCTAAAATTTAACGTTATTATTATGAATGAAAAAAATTTGAAATAACATAGTGATCCATAAATAAGAAGAATTTCATTAGTTGTTTCCTTAGCAACGGACTATCTGTCATCCCGTTAGAGCAATAATTGTTCTAATTAGGATAAAAAGTTTATTGTTTTTCAAGTGTCTCGTTTTGGTCAAGAAAGTCAAGATATTATTAAGAAAGAATTTCAAAACCTAATTCCGGAAAATACTGAAAAATCCAAAGTGCCCCTTGTCTAAAAAATATGTTTGTTTTGTCCTTAACAAATAATAATTACTCATAGTGACATTTAATTGTCACTCCATGTCATCATTTTTGTCATTTGAAATGACAGAAAATTTTCCAGCGTAATTTGGCTGCTGGAAAATCAAGAGCATGAATATTTCCTGATTTTTTTTTCGTTGTCATAGTAACAATTCAAAATGAAATCTTCCGATTGGGTAGAAAAGGTGGGTGCGAAATTTTCACTTATAATATCACAAGAGCTTATATTATTTCCAGGAATAATTTAAGCTCGCGTGGGATTCGGTAAGAAAATTTCACACCACTTCACACCATAATTTGGAAAAAAAAATGATTAATCAAACTTGACATTTTAAACTAATTTTACTGCTTGTCAAGTTGGCCAGGGTATTTTGACATAATATGTTGAATTGTAATTTTTGTTTAACCGGTTCTGTCACAAAGCTTAATAATTACTAGGTATATAGTTTAAAACGTCTGTACGTTGAGTGTTGAGTTTAATAATAAAAAATACATTTCTTCCACCTTTAGTAACCTAAAATTATGAAAGGGCGATAGACTGAACTAATGCCCATCTGAGTTTTGAGCATTTGGTGTAACTAAAGTTCTTAATTTTTTTTTATTTAACGAAATATAGTGGATATACCTATATAATGTTTTTAGAATTTATTTCATGATGACCTAATATACTTTAGCAAAAAATACATTTCTACCACCTTTAGTAACCTAAAATTATGAAAGGGCAATAGGCTGAACTAATACCCATCTGGGTTTTAGCATTTGGTGTAACTAAAGTTGGTAATTTTTTTTTATTTAACGAAATATGGTGGATATACCTATTATGAATATATATTTTAGAATTTATTTCATTTTGAACTAATATCTTCATTGGCAAATCTCTAATGATATCCACTAATAAGCAAAATAATAACGAAATAAATTTAATTATTATAGGTTATATAGACATCTAATTAATTCGTCACCTTCCTATTCACCATTAAGAAGAGAGGATGGGTTAGAATTCAAGCAACATTTAAATCTTATGTGTGTACATCCGACGTTTGTTAAAATATAAATTGTTAATGCATAATAATTAAACAAATTTGTGTTTTCTGTTTAATGAAACGTTATAGCGAATCATAAATAATAATGTTACATAATAATTCAGATATTTTGCATTATTCACAGGTATATGTACATTATTTAATGGTTGTAGATCATATGTTCACCTTTTCAACTGTCAAAAAATTTCCACTTAAATATCGTGGCGCCTCGAAAAAATTTCCGGAAATTCTTTTAGTTGCCATGGTAACTAGTCATAATTAGGGTATCTTATTGGTTAAAAAGTACAGGTGTGAAATTTTCAACTAAACACTTTTGTTGATACTCGAAAAGACTATTATACGGTTTGATATTTTAGGAGGATATAATATAATCGCAAAATCAAAAGTATCATAGCCACTACTGAGTACCAGTATGTATACCAAGACCCAATATATCTGTCATTAAAAAAAATCATTACTTCATTAGCCTGCTCTAGGTTTAAAATAAAGTTTTTTTATGAAAAACTGTAACATTAAAAAAAGCAACTAAATAACATAATATACCAGTGTTACTTTTATGTCAACAATGAGTGACTACGAACGCATAAGATTGGTGATACTTGGTGGACAAGGTGTAGGAAAAAGTTGCATTATCAAAAGATTTTTGTTCAACACTTATTGCAACAAGTACAGAAGCACAGTGGAAGATCTATATAATAAGGAATATGATCTGGGACACATGACATTAAAAGTGGATATTTTAGATACTGCAGGTAAGAAGTACACAACTTTGTTTTTAAGTGCTTTAAACCAATTTTACCGACAAAATTGAAATTTTAAAGTGTAAAAAAAATATTTTGGGGATGTAAGAACTTAGTTCCAATAATAGGTTCGTTCCAACCGGCGTCAGAAACAGTTTCTAACCATCAGGATTCTGCGCAATAAGCGAAATGCGTTCCAACCAGAGTTACTAACGATTAGTAAACTGTCGGTTTTCTGTTCCAACCAAGATTCAAAACTGTTTGCAAACTATCAGAACAGTTCGCGGATTATCTTCGGACCATCCATCCGGCGCATGCGTACTGCTGTTTTGTACGATTTCATTTTATTGCTACGTAACCCAATCTGTCAAAGTGCGATATTTGTCTTAAAATTCGTTGTTATTTGTTAACATTTCTTGGATTTGAGTAGCTTGTTGGTATTTTACATTCTTTTTGTTGAGTGAAATACTGTAAAATATGAGTGACGAAGAGTATAGTGAGAAGAGTGACCTTTCGGCCATGGAAAGTAGTGATGACGATGATTTTTGAAGTGTCTACTAGACGAGCAGAGAATTAAAAACCAAAATTATTTAGGTTTTTCAGTCACAGACAACTTTAAGTACATTGTCGGCTGTTCCAACCACAGACAAATTAATCGTTTACCAGGAGAAAAATAACAATCATGCGCGTTAAGAACGATTTGCAAACTGTTGGAAATCTGTTTGTGATTCAAAGTTGGAACGAACCTATTAGCTGTCATGCCATTACGTTTAGAAAATAAAGACAAAATACTGTTGGAAACTTGGACAATAGACAGAATTCTTTTATATAGGTCTAATAAAATAAGTGTGTTTGCTCTGGTCCAAGAAAATGCAGACCTATAACATTATTTGAGTTCAGCTTCTGTGTATTTTTTTGTGAATTCTGATTTTGGGATTGGGAACTAGCCGTCGATTCCGCATTTCAGTAAAAATTTTTATATACATATACCAAGTGTCCGCGGAAGGTGGTTCGTCCCTATAGCTGTTTTGTTTTTAAAAATATTTGAATAAAATTTAAAGGATTTGTGTAGGATATAAAACTGCATTTTTGACAGGTGACTCACCATTTTCGATTTTTAAATGGGACACCTAGTATATTTTTCCTTTTTTTTGACTTCATATGACATTCTTAATATAAAGATGTATCACTTGTCAATTTTGTCACCAAGACAATAACATTTTTCAAAAAGGTAACTTTCTTACAATGAAGCATCTTTTGAAAATAAAATAAGGTTTAAATGCATCAAGTAGCCTGTGATCAACAAGACTGATAAAACAAAATTATTAAGACGCCTTGAAGAAGATTAATATGAAGATAGCTTCTGCCAAAGTAAATTAATTGGTTGAGTAAAAACATGAAAAATAGATTTACACAAGGGGTAAAAAAGTTGATGTTATAAGTTTTTGGAAAATTTAGAAATAATTCACCCGATGCTGCACGTCCTTACGCACAAGGATATCCTCATCGGCGTTATCCAACACGGCACTATTAACTTTTAAAAAATGTCTTTATTCCAAACTAACTTCTACAGTTCATTACATGGAAAGTGACAATATAATGTAGAAAATAATAACCATAAAAAAAATAACAATAAAAAAAAATGGAAGTTAATCCAATTTAATTCATTATTAAAATCAATTAAAAAAAAATAGCATAAATAATTTAATTTAGTAAATATCTCTTTAATTGTTTTTTAAAAATTGCCAATTTTTTAATTTTTCTGATATTTTTTGGCAGATTGTTATATTTTATTATTCCGTCATATAAAAGCGATTTTTTTCCAAAATTACTTTTTACTGGTATAGTTTGATAGTTTATACAATGTCTTGTGTTATGATCATGTAATGTTTTGTTTTACTGAAGTGTTATGTTTGATTTTTTTTCTTTTAAAATAATAGAGTGAATTAGAATACAAATTTTTAATTTATAAATGTTTTGAACGTTTAAATACCCTTTCGGTCTATATAGATTAACAGTTGGTTCTAAATGTGGTAATTTGTGTATACATTTAATAACTTTATTTTGCAATTTTTGTAATGGTTTTAAGTTTGATAAACAAGCAGATCCCCATGCAGAAGCTTAGTATTGTAATTTTGAATATATTAATGAAAAATATATATTTTTTAAATATTTCAAAGGAATAAAATATCTAGCTCTGTACAAAACAGATACCAAAGGAGATATCGAGTTGATAATATACTGGATATGGCATTTCCAATTTAAATTTTCATTTAAAACTAATCCTAAAAATTTTGTTGTTTTTAAATATTGAATATTTCCAAAACTGGTTCAGAAAATGCAAAATGAGCCTGACAATATTGAAAACGATGTCTTTGTTGTGAGTAAAGAAAAAGAAAAAGATGTTCTAGCATTCATACAAGTAAATACTAATGCGTCAATCAGAGGGATCGCGCTAGAACGTGATATTTAATAAGTCTTTGGCACGTAAAATTTTAAATAAACATAAATACAACTCAAATCAAAGCATCTTAATGATTTTCTTTTACCAGTTTTGTTGGTCATAAACTACTTGATACATTTAAACCTTATTTTATTCTCAAAAGATGCTTCATTTTAGAAAAGTTCCAAGTTAACATGCTAAAGTTTTTTAATGGAAGCTTGTCTAAAACCTAATAGTGTGTGGTATCAAAATAATCGTAATAAAGTCCTATTTTTTCTTAACCCGACGAGCCTCCATGTTGCCGTTTGAAAAAAATCAGTTAAACAACTTTAAAGATTAAATTTTACATTACAAATAGCACTGTACCGAAAATAATAAAATTGTATTTTTCCCAAGATTAAAGAACTAAAATAAGTGATTTAAAGATCCCTAGATAAAAAAGAAATCAGGAAGAAAAAATTTTCTTGGTGACAAAAAGTGACAAGTAATACATCCTTATATTTAGAATGTTATTTGGAGTAAAAAAAAAAGGAAAAATATACTAGATGTCAAATTTAAAAATAGAAAGTTTATGTCATTTCCGGTTAAACCAGAAGATCCATACTGTTGAGTCCCCTGTCAGAAAATGCAGTTTTGCAATTATCTTGAAAAACAAATTTTAGGGGCGAACCACCTTCCTCGGACAACCGGTATCTGATTAAAATTCGGTGGCTCCATCTATCTAATTCATTAACCAGTTTTTTTATAAACAATAAAAAGCTAAGATGTCTCTTCCTACCCGGCTTTCCCCTAAATGGTTTAATTTAACGGACACGCCACTATAATTTGGTAAATCAATTTCAGTACTCTAAATTTTTGTTTGGCTTTCCAGGCGATATGCAGTTTCCCGCCATGAGAAGACTTTGCATAGCCACAGCACATGCCTTTCTTCTAGTATATTCTGTCGCCTCGGCCCCATCCTTAGATAGTATTAAAAGGTGTTTTGAAGAAATTCGCGAGAACCGAAACGACTACCAAGACATTCCCATCGTTGTGGCAGGCAATAAGTTGGATCTGACGTCAACGCACCGCGAGATTGCCATAGAGGATGTTTCCGAATGGGTTTATTGTGAATTGCCTAAACTAAGGTGAGGATTCCTATTTATTTTTCATATGTGGCTTGTTTGTTTTCTATTAAGATGCTAATAAACGAAAATTAGTTTCATAGTATTATAAGATACAGTAAAACAAAGTTGAACTTTAGACCAGGGCTGTAAAGCCTTTGAAAATGGTAAAAAGTGAAAAAAAAATAATAGTAGGATGAACCCATTGGAAAAGGAAGAGAATATAACAAAAATGAAAGGAAAAATAATTTACGGGTGATCCGAGGTTGGGAAGTGGAAAGGGGTGAGTTTTTAATGGTAGAAAACGATTTATCTCGATTTCTGGCAAAACTACAACCCAGGTAGCAAGGTGACGTATTTAAGACGTCGATTATTGGTCATCAGCGACGTCATAAATTACGTAAATAAAACGTTAAAAAGACGTGCTTAAGTCACAGACCAATGACGTCTTTTTTTGACGTAAAAAATACGTCATCTTAGGACGTCTTTTTAGGTGTAGAAAACGTCAATAAACGTCATAATTTACGAAAAACGAACATTTACTAAAAACTTCCTAAAATAATAGATATATAATAGGGGTAAAAAATACATATAAATATTTTATGTAAAAAATCCTTTTAATGATAATAAATTAACTATTACAACTTTCATGTGTATGCAGAATTGGAAAAATGCTAAGGAATCCTTTAATGGCGGCTAAAATACTTCTTTTTTTCGGGGCGTCACCCAGTTTGAGTGCACAACGGCTACTCCCCCGCCGTCAATTGCCTCGAACTCGATAACCTGGTACATTTATATTCGTTTATAACACAAAATATATAGAAACCATGATAGAAACTAAATCAAAATCACCATAAACTTTCCACTTTCACTTTTGCCGAACTGTCGACTGCCTGACTGCTAGCGCCAACAACAAAATACCAATGCGTTCTGTCAGAGAAGTCAGACTACCAATGTCATAAAACGGAGCGCGGGTAATTTAAATTTGATATTCGCAGACTTTTAATGACAAAATATTCGCTTTTGCAAATTTTACATACATGAATGAATGGTAATATTTTAAAAGTTTTATGATACGTACTTAACTATAAGAAAAAGCTATTCTCAGGCATTTTACTTATTTTAAAGTCTGTCCCACTATATTTTCAAAAAACTTGGTCATTTAGATACTTTTTAATGATACGTATAATTCAATAAAATGACTAAAAATGGACGTTTTTATTACGTAAAATTATGACGTATAATACACGTGTTAAAAACTACGTTATTTTGACGTCATCTTGCGACCAAAAGACGTCAAGTGACTAAAAATCCCCAATATTCGACGTCATAAAGACGTCATCCTGCTACCTGGGAAGTCCTATGAAAAAATGTTAAATGGCAAAGTTATAGGTAATAAAAAGATCTATAACTTTTGTATGCACACTTTTTTCACATAATCTTAAAATTTATGTGGAAAATTCAAATAACCAAGTTTTGGGTTTTTTATTTTTATCTTTTACAAAAAAAATTTTTTGGAACCAGGCTTTATCCGAAAAAAATGTCAGGTCTAATAAATTATTTCTTTCCAATAAATTTAGGGAAAACCATTGAGAGTAATTCCTGCGTCTTTCAAAACCTGCGGCTTGCATTTCTTGGAATACTTGCACTTTATAAGGAAATAAATTTGACTGCTTCTTAAGAATAGTCCTGCATGTACCATAAGATCTTCCCACTTCTTATGACAGGCGTCTTATACAATTTGTTGGCGTATTTTGCAATATTTAACGAACGTTTGCAGCAAGTTCTTCTGTTCTTACAGATGGTCTTCCTGCTCCTTTTTTGTGTTGTATAGAACCTGTTTCCCTAAACACAACCACGGTTCTTTTCAGGCAATGATAAAAATCCCCAGCAATAAAAGCAACGTTCGTAAAAATCGTCCATGCACAAACCCGGATTGTATTGTCACTCACCATTTACTCTAACCCCGTTTAGAAAATACGCTTCAACCATAAATGTTTTGTGCTTTTCCGTGAAGTGCATTGTGTGAATTGTTCAAGAAATTGGAAAAATTAGCGATGAATCAAATTACTTGTAACGACTGTCAAAGATGACGGAATGACTGATTGATTGGTAATTCAGGTAGTTACTGACACCCAACAGGTATTAAGCTCTACGGCTAAGCATTACGTCCTTAGATGCAAAACCCTCTTTGATGCAAATAATTTTTGCTCGCACGGTATTATGCATATTTAAAACACTTCGCACATTACAATAGATTATAATATTGAGCCTAATACTAGACGAATGTCGAGATAAATTTTCTTATTCCTTATCATCTTTTGTTCAAAAAAGGAAAGTAGAGAGGATGAAACGATTTAAAAAACAATTTATTCGTACACATTTAATCTACATTCTTTGTTATAAAAAGCACTTTTTTCACCTTCAAGCACTGATCAAAGTTATCGAGTTGTTCCACTCAACAACCCTGTGTACGTATAACCAAACAGTTGTAGACAAATACGAATAATTTTATTCTTTTCACAGGGGAATTCGGCTTTAAGCTTTCTTAAATGATTACGAAACTTCTTACACTTTGACGCTTAACGAAAAGAAAGCGAACGATTTCCGACGATCAGACGAGTAACAAGCCTGTCATCCTAATGATCTTATTTATATTCAAGGCACAGAACAAATTATCTTTACTTCAGCTATCTTTACAAGAGCAAAACGAGTCAATATATTGTATAAAGCCTTTTGTAGTAACGTCCTGACAGATTGGTAGGGTATATTTATAATGGAAATTAACCCCCTTATAAAAAAGGCGAAGAGAAGTTTTGGCAGCTTTATCATAGGAAAATTATAAAGGGAGGATCATAAACTTGTCACGTGTATTAACAATTTTTTTTAATAAAACATATTGTACAGTTTTACATTTTTAAATTCTTTAATTTATGTCTTATATCTATCCTTAACCCTTTTCAAAATATGGTATGCAACATTGATAATGAAACGCCCCAGGCTATTTTTCGCGTAAAAATGTCCATAAAATTTCCTAAGGGTAAGATAAAATAACTAATATTTTTGGGACCAATAATATGTGCACAGGAACCCTCGTTTTAAAAAAGTGCTGAAAGCGGGGGCGAGTTTATAAATGGGAGAAAAGATGACGCGCAGAGAACACTCGGTAATTTCCCAATCACAAGTTAAGGTCGTTTTTGCTGCCAGTTTTGTTCGCGTAGTTCGGGTTGTTCGAGTTTGGTGCGGGTTTATTCGCGGCATATAAAAATATCCGCATATTCAATTTCATTCTTACAATTATTTCTCTCAAAAGTTCTAATCAGAAAATTATCAAGCCATCAATAAATGGGGTCTAAATAGCAAATAAAGTTTAGCTAACACGTCTGCAGGACAAAGTTGGTTTTTAATTGTTATAAAATAAAAGGTACGGTAAACGGTACTATTGGTAACTGTAACAAAAATCAATACACTTTTGCTTTCTAAGGGTCGTTAAATCAGGTCAAAGTCAGGTTCGTTGACACAGACCTTTTGTTTAGGTAACTTGTAACAGATGTGGTTGTCTTCCTGGTGTTATTTTTATTTTGAGTTTGGTACTTGAGAACAAAGGGTGGACATTATTATGCAATAATAATGCCATCATATAAAAGTAAATAATAATCTGCAATGCTAGGTAAAGAAATGGGGGAGGGTTAAGGGCAAGATTTAATTGACAATATACAAGTGAAGTTATCAGAATGGTTATAATTATTTGGTATGATGTTGTCTGTAGAACGTTAATTTATAATTAGTGTACATAAAAGGTGTGATGGATTTTTCCTAAAAAGAATGTCTGGCAGCAGGAATGTCTTGTGTGACCACTGCTGTAGACCATCAGTCGTTCGGCTTTTTGGTAATATTGTCGGGCATGGATTGGTGTCCTTAAAGGCGATAATATAAAAAATAATGCCCACTTGAAAAGACAAGTGACACATGCGGAAAGTGGGCGAGCTCTTATAATATATATATAATAATAACTTTTATTGCCCTTTTATAAATTACATGTTTGAAATGTGCGACAGTAGGAATGACTTGTATGTCCCCTACTGAAGACCATCAGTCGCTCGGCTTTTCATTAAACTACGTTGTACCTTTATATCAAACGTGTACGTCACTCTATAATACTATATATAACTATAAACCGTTAAATGGGGTGAAATTGTTAGCTTTTTTGATTAATATATAAATTACAAGAAAAGTACACCTAGTTTTGCGCCAAAAAAAATATAATGTATTTGTACTATGCCGAATGAAGACCTCCAGGTTTAAAACAAACTTCAAAAATTGTTTTTTTTGCTAGAAAATAAATAATAACCCCATTATCAAAGTTATGCTCAAATTGGGGTGACTTTGATAGGCACTGTTTTTTTGCATTACAACGAATGCTTTGGATCTAAGAGTTATCAATGTAACACTTTTTCCCTCACTCTTAATATATTTTTTTTATCAATTTTATGTGCGCTTGGGGTGACTTTGAAAATCCATAAGTCTACAGAGATTATCAAAGTCACCCCTTATCACTCAGCATAAGAATTAAATTTTAATAAACTATCCTCGCAAAAGTGAAAATTAGACTTTAGTTATGATGTCAAAAGAAAACTTTATTTCATATATAAATTACAGAACTTAAATTAACACATTTTAACACAAATTTAACGTTCAAAAACATCAACAGATTCATATATAAATTACTATTAATCTCACCCCGAAAGTGTTATCAAAGTGACCCCGCATGATATATCAACTAATAGCTTCTCCCACTCTTATCAAGTGAAAGTGTAAACATTAAAATCGCTGTAACTTCTAAAAAACTTATCCGATTTTACTAAATTTAAGCTTTTTTTGGAAGGAAAAGGTAATTACTTTTAATTGTCATATCCAATGGTACACAATAGTTTCTAATAAAATTGCTAGAGGGCGCAATTTGAATTAAAAGTTATTGTTTTGGCAATAATTCTGAAACGAACAACAATATCGAACTGCGTTCTTTACATTTTTTCTACTTTCCGAATATGATGTCATAGTTATACAGTATGATTTGAATTTTCTGGATAAAATAAAAAAAACTGTTATTATTATAAATTGCGCCCTCTAGCAATTTTATTAAACACTATCGTGTACTGCTGGATACGACGATTGAAGGTACTTAACTTTCCCTTCCAAACAAGCTTAAATTTAGTAAAATCGGATAAGTCGTTTAGAAGTTACAGCGATTTTAATATTTACGCATTCAATAGCTTCCCCCCACTCTTATCAAGGTGATCAAAATGATGCAGAATTGCCTAAGCTTTCCAATGATATAATCAGAGTTATACCTTAATATGGGAATTTTCGGAGAAATTTAAAATTTTAAAAACTAATTTTCAATTTTGCCACCTTGCGGCGAAATGAGGAACTGGAAAGTAATTTCCAGAATTTTCTCATGACCGCTTTACCCATAAAAATCTTTTTCCTAAAGCTGTACGATTAATGGTTTCTGAGATAAAGCCGGCCTCCCTTATTAATGGGCCACCCTGTACAAGAGTTATTAGACGAAGGTCCGGATAGGCGAGAGCAATTTTGCGAAATAATGATTGAGCTAACAGAATCGCGCACGAATTGTACAAATAATTTGGTTTTCAGATAAAGCTATGTTTTCTTTAAATGGTTGGGTTAATAGACAAAACTACAGATACTGGACCCAGGAAAATTCTCACTGGTTTATAGAAAATCACACCCAGTACAATGAAAAGGCTAATGTCTGGACGGGCATTGTTAAAAAAAGGGTAATCTGACCATTTTTCTTTTATGAGAGACACACTGGGGAAAGATATCTAAATTTCCTTCGAAATAATCTGGTTCTAGCTCTTGCCATTCTATTTCCAGATGATAATGATCCAAGTTTAACCTTATGGTTTCAACAGGATGGTGCGGCCCCCCACTATACTGCTCATGTATGGGAGTACTTAAATACAATGTTTGCGAGGGGTACATAGGTTGATAGGGGTCAATAGAGTGGCCACCCATATCGCCCGATCTTAACCCATTGGACTTTTTTTTGTGGGGTTACATAAAAAATTTCCAAAACCAACTTGATAGATATGCCTAAGAAATCCGTACAAACACGTTCGAGAAGTAATGGTACAACAAGAATTTTTAGATCGATTAATCTACTGCAGAACGGTAGCGTTATTAATTAATTAATTAATAATTAACTAATTAACCTATACAATAGCCAAGGCCGGCAGCGAAGCGACGGACAACCGGCTATCCTACTAAAGCTGAATATAACAATGTTATACAGGATGTTCATTTGAAAACTTTCCACCTCGATTTTCCTGCTTTAAAATGAAAATGTGGAAAATCGCTTGGACCAGTCGTATTTTATTTCGAGGGGGACATATTTTGCGTATATTGTCAATCTTGTTACTTCAAGCCTCTAGGAGGGAGGGGGGTAAGATCTAAATCTTAAATGGATACCCCTATTTTATATCATTTTTTTGGATTCTGCATAAAATTCTGAACATTTTTTAATAAAAGCATTATTAGTCTATACTTAACAGTTTCCGAGATATTGACTCTTGAAAAATTACATTTTTGAAGGAAGAACTATATTTCTTATATCCGGTTTAACCGAAAGTTAACACTATTGGAAAGATAATAAAAATCGAAGATAGGGACATGTAAGCCGTTTTGCTCTAAGACGTACAGTTAGAAAGCTAGACGCTGTCAAAGTTCAAAAATGTCATTTTTCAAGAGTCAATATCTCGGAAACTGTTAAGTATAGACTAATAATAGTTTGATTAGGAAATGTTCAGAATTTTATGCAGAATCCAAAAAAAATATATAAAATAGGGGTATCCATTTAAGATTTAGATCTTACCCCCCCTCCCTCCTAGGGGCTTAAAGTAACAAGATTGACAATATACGCAAAAGATGTACCCCTCAAAATAAATATCGACGGGTCCGAGCGATTTTCCACATTTTCATTTTAAAGCAGGAAAATCGAGGTGGGAAGTTTTCAAATGAACACCCTGTATATGTTTGTTCGGAAAAGGAAACCGACTTCCAGATAAAGTGGTAAGTTCAAATTTTTCACATATAATGCTGCCAATATTCAGGAAAAAATATGAAATTTACAAATTTCCAACCATGAGACAAGCTACAGAAATAATAAAATATATTGATTTCTTGACAAAATTACAATATGAACAATCGCGAGTCGATGGATTGTGAGAGAGTGGCGTGGTGAAACGAGCCCTGTCTGGTAGTATAACATCGATAACTGTCATGATTTTTTTTTTGCTCTGAAAGTATTTTGTATATTATTTCCTCACGTTTTCGGAAAAACATCATTTTTTAAATATATTTACAACAATCAGCCTATCTGCAATACATACCTTGAAGTGGTTACAGTAAAACATATCCTCATAGACTGTCCAATATACAGCTCCCACAGACAAAAGCACGATATCAAGAAGACCATGAGCGATGTTTTAAACAGTAATATGAATAACGATAGTGTAATAAACTTTCTGAAAGACTGCAACTTCTTAACCAGATTTAACCATATTGTAATCTCAACTTAGTGTCCACACTAAATACTGTTATACATTGCGCTAATGACCCAAGAGGTCGATGCGCCTTACTTACAAATAAATAATATATTTACATCAATCTGTAATTGAAAATTGGAAGCGAAGCGTTGACAAAAATGAAGTTGTATTGGCAGTATTTTTGGATTTTAAACGTGCATTCGAAACAATTGATAGGGATAAATTATTAAAAAAATTATATCAGTATGGATTAAGGGGAGTTGTTTATAAATGGTTTCAAAATTATTTAAGTAATAGGCAGCAAAAAACAAAAATTGATAATATTTTTTCTAAAAAGGAATATGATAATATTGGGGTATGTACCACAAGGTAGCATTTTGGGTCCATTATTATTTATTCTTTATATAAATGATATGCCAAATGTTTTAAAACAAAGTTTTATTCAAATGTTTGCTGACGATACCTTATTATATATAAAGGGTAAAAATATTCTTGATTGTATAGACATTTTAAATTTTGAATTAAAAATTTTATCAAACTGGTTAAAGGTAAATAAATTAAAATTAAATGTTTCTAAAACAAAATTTATGGCTATTGGAAATATCGTGATTAATACAGACATAAATATTTTTGTTGATGATGAAAAATTAGAAATTATAGACTCTTTTAAATATTTGGGAGTAATTTTAGATTCTAAGTTAAAATTTGAATTACATTTTGAAAATCTGGTATCTAAAATTGGAAAAAAAATTAATTATTTAAAAAGAATTAGTCAAAATTTGAGTTTATTTTCACGAAAAACAATTTATAACACTATAATTTTACCACATTTTTTATATTGTTCAACTATTTTATACACCGCAAATGATGGGGTCTTTAATAGACTCCAAGTTTTGCAAAATAAAGCTATGCGTATAATTTTAAATGTGGATAAATATACGAAAATAAATTTAATGTTAAAGAAACTTCAGTGGTTAAATGTTAAAAATTTAGTATTTCTTTTGATTTGTACTTTTATTTTTAAAATACAACATAACTTACTGCCTTCTCATTTGAAAGATTTTATAACTGAAAATTTTGAAAATCATAACTATTCAACCAGGTATAATAAAGATTTTTGTCTAGGTAGGGTATCAAAACATTTGACATATAAATCGGTTTTCTATAAAGGATTAAGTGAATATAATAACTTGAATATTTTAATTAAATCACAGACCTCTTTGAAAAATTTTAAAAAATCATTGAAAAATTATTTATTTAAAAAACAAAATAGTGACTGATAAAATTTTTTTAAAGATGATATTGTTAAATTAGTTCAAATATTTTTTATATAACTTGTTAAATTGTAGCACATTGCTAAATAAATCTTGTTACTACTACTACTACTATAAAAGATACATCTTTGTTCCTATAAATTATAGATGTTCCCTTTTAACTGCCTGATATTAATACATGATTGCAATAAAATTACGTTTATGCGAAAACGGTTAGGATTAGCGACATGAATGAAGAGTTCTTAATTTTTAGTCAATAGTTAAAGGTATGTAAAAACCGTTGTCCAAAGTTTTTATCATACAGGGCGTAAAAAAAAATGGGCACAATAGTGTCACAGCTAGTCCGTCCCTGCAGCTGTGAGTAATTCGCAACACTTTCTGGAATAGTAATTTGAAGGGGCTTACCTGGTATACATCATATGAAAAAAAAATTGAAATATACCTGTTGGTTTAATAATTATGTGAAAAAAAACTTAATTCCATGGGAGCTCTTTGGGAGCCCATATCTCCGAAGAGAAGGCCGATACGAAGGAAGTTTATATGAACTTGTAGTATTCTTTTCACGTGTTTTTTTCATATCTGGGAGATTTACACATTTTCCCGGACACCCTGTATACAATATTTGATGATTTTAAATGTTGTGGTATATAGTATCTTTATCTATGACTGGCTTGTTTATCATTGTATAAAAGGTTTGAGCCGCTTTCAGAGAAGAGAATTTCCAAGAAAAAGCAATTATAGAGCAAAAAACATCAAAAATAACAAGACAGGTGTCTTCGAGCTTTTGGCAATGAGCCTTTTAGTTATTTTGCTAATATAAAACCACTTATATTGTTTTTTTAGATTCGACAAAATGAATATTATTTTATTCTCAAGCAGTAGGTAATTAAATAAATCGTCAATGCTAAATAAAGTCTTTCCTTTTTGACATCAATTAAATTTTGGCTAGCCAAAATTTATTATTTACAACAGGCAACAGGTGTTTGTTTAAAGGTTGTAGACAATGATGTATCTTGAGTAATAGATGTGTTTTGGACTTCCATTGCCTTTAGTTTTTCATATCACAACGTTTCAACTGGTAAGTATCTCCAGTCGTCTTCAGGTGAATACTAAACAAGCTGCAAAGCTACGAGTCTATTTATACTACCTAAGGGGCGGAGCTAGTGACGTATGATCGGATGCAGTAGTGAGTCATCTGCTTACGTCACCATGATTATTCATCTGCTTACGTCATCCGCTTACGTCATCACGTTTGCATAACTACTCAATCTGAGCCTACACCCATTTAACAAGGGCTTCCAAATGTTTCTTATATCTGCAGAAGGTTTACTGAAACAGTCAGGGTTCTGGATTATGACAGCTGCTTCTTTGAATTTTCTCTTTCGCCAATGCTCTTCTTTAAGTATAATTTTTGCGTTTGCCCATTGTAAATGATGGCCGTGGGTCCAAGCGTGGTCTGCTGCACCGGATCTGTTTGTTTCTCCTTTCAGTGTGTGGTTTCGATGTTCTTTGATCCTTGTTTGGAGAGGTCGTACAGTTTCACCAACATAGGATTGTCCGCATTCGCAAGGTATTCTGTATACACAATTCTTCGTGTCCTTTTGATTTGTTGGTTTTGTCTTCGTCATGTGGCTTCTTAAGGAATCTTTGGAGCTGAAGACTGTTCGGATGTTGTACTGTTGTCCTATTCTTTGAATTTTTCGGAGATTCCCTTTAGATAAGGTACATTCATGGTGGGTCCAGATTCATTATCTTTGTTCGTTCTAGTTTTGTGATTTTGACGCTTTTTAATGGCCTGATCGACTAGTTTCGTAGGGTAATCATTCATGCCAAGGTCTTGCTTGATGTTGTTAAGTTCTTTCGTCAAAGTTCCCTGCGAGTTGCAAAGTGTAAATGCTCTATCGACGAGTGTTTTGACTATTCCATGTTTGGTGTTGTTTGAATGGTTTGAGGCGTAGTTAAGATATTGACCTGTGTGGGTTTGTTTCCTATATACCGATGTTTGGATGGTGCTCCTGTTGTTCTGTACTACGACGTCTAAGAACGGTAATCTGTCGTTGTCCTCCTTCTCCATGGTGAACTTAATTGTAGGTGCTAGGTTGTTCATTTGTTGTAAAAAGGTTTGAAGTTCGTCATCGCTTCAATTCCAAATGATGAATGTGTCATCCACGTAACGAAGCCATAGCTTAGGTTTAATATTCGCCTTGTCTATCGCCTGATCCTCGAACCATTCCATGTAAATGTTGGCTATTACTGGTGATAGGGATGAGCTCATTGGTAGTTCGTCCTTTTGGCTAACAGGTATTTTAGGAGAACACAGTTTTCAAAATATACTAGTAACGTGTGTCCTAACTAATTTTACAACTCTAACAAATAAAATAATACATAATTAATAGGTTTTGTTTAATCTTAACCTCATTCTGTTTCACTGTCAGGGTCGTCATTTAGGTTAATAGCAATGGGTTGTACCGTGCGAGCAAAATTATTTGCATCAAAAAGGGCCTTGCATCTAAGGACGTAATGCTTAGCCGTAAAGCTTAATACCTGTTGGGTGTCAGTAACTACCTGAATTAACAATCAATCAGTTATTCCGTCATCTATGACAGTCGTTACAAATAATTTGATTCATCGCTAATTTTTCCAATTTCCTGAACAATTCTTACAATGGGCTTTATGAAACAGCATAAAACATTCATTGTTGAAGCGTATTTTCGAAACAAGGTTAGAGTAAATGGTCAGTGGCAATACAATCCGGGTTTGTGCATGGACGATTTTCACAAACATTTTCCTAACGTTGCTTTTATTGCTGGGGATTGCCTGAAAAGAACCGTGGCTGTGTTTAGGGAAACAGGTTCTATACAACACAAAAAAGGAAGACAATCTGTAAAAACAGAAGAACTTGTTGCAAACGTTCGTGAAATAATGCAAAATACGACAACAAATTGTATAAGACGCCTGTCCCGAGAAGTGAGAAGATCTTATGGAACATGCAGGACTATTCTTAAGAAGCAGCTAAATTTATTTTCTTATAAAGTGCAAGTATTCCAAGAAATACATGCCACAGATTTTGAAAGACGCAGGAATTACTCTCAATGGTTTACCCAAAATTAATTGAAAATAAATGATTTATTAGACCTGACATTTTTTCCGGATGAAGCCTGGTTCCACCTATCCAGTTATGTGAATATGTGGAGTAGTAAAAATGGCCATTTTTTTGTAGAGTCCACATTGCATTTGCACCCTCAAAAAATTGGTGTCTGTTTAGCTGTTTCCCGAAGAAGAATTGTTGGTATGCTAAACTAATGAATATTAAAATAAATAGACAAATACAAATTTATTTTCGTTGTTTACAAAATTAACAAAGTAAGAATATACACAAAGAAAAAGAAAAATAATTACATAAATTGCTGAAATTTGCCACCGCCATGCTCTAAGCATAAATTCACACGTCTCTTCATATTTTCGAAAGTGTTGACTAGCATCTCTGGAGAAATGTTACCACATTCTTGGATAATCCTTTCTTGTAATTGTTCTAAATTTGCAACTGGTGTTTTAAAAATAGTGTTCTTCAAATGAGGAAAAACGAAGTAATCCAAAACCGTTAAACAAGGTGATCTAGGTGGGAATTCAATGTCTGATCGAAAACTAATCAATCTGTCGTCGAAAAAATTGCGTAAGTAGTTAATAGTTTCGGCGGCTGTATGGGCGGTTGCACCGTCCTGTTGAAAATATTCAAAACGGAGTTCGTCGTCAAGTAATTGCTCCACAAATGGATTCAAAATATTGTCTCTATACCGCCGTGCTGTAACTGTGTCATGGAAACAAATAGGACCAACAATTCTTCTTCCGGAAACAGCTAACCAGACATCAATTTTTTGAGGATGCAATGTGGACTCTACAAAAAAATGAGGATTTTCACTACTCCACATGCGTGTATTCTGAGAATTCACATAACCGGAGAGGTGGAACCAAGCTTCATCCGAAAAAATTGTCAGGTCTAATAAATCATTTTTTTCCAATAAATTTTGGGTAAACCATTCCGTCTTTCAAAATCTGCGGCTTGTATTTCTTGGAAAACTTATACACTTTATAAGGAAATAAATTTAGCTGCTTCTTGAGAATAGTCCTGCATGTTCCATAAGATCTTTCCACTTCTCGGGACAGGCGCCTTATACAATTTGTTGTCGTATTTTGCATTATTTCACGAACATTTGCAACAAGTTCTTCTGTTCTTACAGATGGTCTTCCTGCTCATTTTTTGTTGAATAGAACCTGTTTCCCTAAACACAGCCACGGTTCTTTTCAGGCAATGATAAAAATCAACAGCAATAAAAGCAACGTTAGGAAAACGTTCGTGAAAATCGTCCATGCACAAACCCGGATTGTATTGCCACTCACCATTTACTCTAACCCCGTTTCAAAAATACGCTTCAACCATGAATGTTTTGTGCTTTTCCGTAAAGCCCATTGTGTGAATTGTTCAAGAAATTGGAAAAATTAGCGATGAATCAAATTACTTGTAACGACTGTCAACGATGACGGAATAACTGATTGATCGTTAACTCAGGTAGTTACTGGCACCCAACAGGAATTAACCTCTACGGCTAAGCATTACGTCTTTAGATGCAGGCCCTTTTTGATGCAAATAATTTTGGCTCGCTCGGTACTTTGAAAAATATAATTGTAGTTAACGTTTTTGTATATTTTAGTGTTTGATTGCAAACAATTTTTAGTTACATTTAATACAGACATTAAAAAACTACCATTATTAAAAGGCTTCTTCGCTATATAATTCACTCTGAACTACTAAAACCCTTTACATAGCAGTGCGGAACACCGGTTCACAAACTTTGACATTAAAACGACAATTCTGCGGTAATGTTGTTACTACATTGAAAACTTACAAAACAGCCACATTAATAGTAAAATAAAACCTTGTAACCACACCGAAAATAATAATCGGTTAATACAAAGGCGACTTCCGAGTCAAAGGGAATTGTGTCTTTGATATTATGATTGTGAGACGTTGCTTAAGTTTGTGAGGCCGGCTTCTAAAAATATAAGGTTCATTAAAACGTGGTTGTGACTTTTTTGTAGATTCATTAAAGAACATTGCTTTGAGATACTATGGTTTCAGCAGTGGCGCAACCAGGGGGGGGGGCTGCCGGGCTGCAGCCCCCCCCCCCCGAGCTTAGAAACTTAGCCTATTCGTTTAATTGCAAACCAATTTTTCATGTCACGCGAACTATTTTCGCATGTTTTTTGCGATCTCAATGTTTTATGGATTTGTAATTTTTTTGTTCATCAATGTAACATGGATTCTTACGTTTTTTGAGTAATTAAAGTATAAATTTTAATAAATAGGTCAAAATTGTACATAACGATTAAAAAAAAAATTTCGGACTCCAGTTTTTTTCCGTTTCTTTGCAGTTTTTGAGAACATTTACCATAGTAATGTATATATTTTTTTACACCATCAGAAAGTGGAGATTTCAATGAACAAAACGCCCACCGACTTTTTTAAAACAGCAGATATTTTGACGTGAGAATTTTCGATTGAAAATAAGGGTGCTTTTTCGATATTAAGTCAAAATAAGGTGAAAAAATAAATATTTTAAATCAAAATAATTACAGTGTGTTTGGGACATAAAAAGGTAAGTTATCACCAAATTTTGTGAAAACATAATTTTTTTTGTAAAAGATGAAAATAAAAAAAACAAAAACTTGGTTATTTGAATTTTTCACATAAATTTTGAGGCAATGTGAAAAAAGTGTTAATACAAAAGTTGTAGATCTTTTTATTACCTACAACTTTGCCATTTAACGTTTTTCCATAGGACTTGTAGTTTTCCCGGAAATCGAGATAAATCGTTTTCTAGCCTTAAAAACTCAGCCCCTTCCACTTCCCGACCTCGGATCGCCCGTAAATTATTTTTTCTTTCATTTTTCTTATATTCTCTTTCTTTTCCAATGGGTTTCATCCTACTATTATTTTTTTTTGTTTCAAAAATTATCGACCCTGGTCTACCTATTTATGCAAACCACGATATTGATATTACCGTGGAAGAAATTCTGGACGAAATTGCAAAACAAAACGAAGAATTTTACTTTAATATTAGTATGTGTGATTACTAACAACTTATTGTATAAGGTTTTTGTTTTGTTTTAGTATAAGTATGCTTAATATATGCGTTACTTATTTTAAATACATTTTTACTAATTAAAATAAAATCTCTAAATTTTTTTTTCATAAATATTTCTTTAGGGCTAGCGGCGTATTATTGCAGAAGTTTTAGGGGGCTGTCGCTCTCGTCAGTCATACGTATTTTATCCAAAAAAAGGGCGTGGCACCCAAAAAATTTTCGCCTGCGGCGCAAGAAGTTACAGCCCCCCCCCCGAACAAAATTTCTGGTTGCGCCACTGGGTTTCAGGGTTCTCAATTATTTGATATTTTTGCTAAAGCATATTATTTCTTAGTTTCAGGTACCCAACACTTTAATTATTTTATTTTTATATTGAGATTTTTTTATTTTTAGTTCTAGATATAGGCTTTTGTTTTGTGTTGACATAAGTTTAATTTAAGTAAATTTATTGTTTATTCAGAAAAATCAAAAATATAATGAATAGAGGATATTCATAATAGTGGTTATTATACAGGGTGTGTTTTTAAGGTCGACGAGCGGCCATATCTCGGAAACTACTGGGCATAGAAACTCAGGAAAAGAAAAATGATAATTAAAGTGGCCATGAGAAAATTCTGGAAATTATTTTTAAGTTCCGCATTTTGCCGCAAGAGGGCGTACTTGAAAAGTAAATTTTAAAATTTTACATAACTCCGAAAATTCCACATTAAGGTATATGTTTGATAACACCATTTTAAAGCTTGGACAATTATGCATCATTTTTGTCTGCTCATTGGCGTACCGACTTTAATAAGAGTGGAGGAAGCTGTTGAAAGTATAATCATTTAAATCGCTGTAACTTATAAACGACTTATCCGATTTTAGCAAACTAAAGACTTTTTGAAAGAGAAATGTATGTACTTTCACCAATCGTATTTAGTTGTCCATAATAGTTCTCAAAAAAAATGCCAGAGGGCGCAATTTGCAATAACAATACATTTTTTGATTTTACTTCGAAATGATACCATAATCGAAAAGTAGATGAAATTTGCAAGAAAAGATGTGAAGACCATAGTTCGATATCTTTGTTCGTTTCAGAGTTATTGCCAAAATAATAATTTTTAATACAAATTGCGCCCTCTAGCAATTTTATTAGAAACTATCTTGTACCATTGGATACGACAATTGAAGGTACTTACCTTTCTCTTCCAAACAAGCTTAAATTTAGTAAAATCGGTTAAGTCGTTTAGAAGTTACAGCGATTTTAATGTTTACACTTTCACTTGATAAGAGTGGGGAAGCTATTGAAAGTGTAAACATTTAAATCGCTGTAACTTCTAAACGACTTATCCGATTTTACTAAATTTAAGCTCCTTTGAAAGAACTTTCAATTGTCGTATCTAATGGTACACGATAGTTTCTAATAAAATTGCTAGAGGGCGCAATTTGTTTTAAAAATTATTGTTTTGGCAATAACTCTGAAAGGAACAAATATATCGAAAAGCGGTCTTCACATCTTTTCTTGAAAATTTTATCTACTTTTCGATTATGGTATCATAATTATACCGTATGATTTATTTTTTCGGAGTAAAATCAAAAAATGTATTGTTATTGCAAATTGCGCCCTCTGGCATTTTTTTTGAGAATTATTATGGACAACTAAATACGATTGGTAAAAGTACGTACATTTCTCTTCCAAACAGTCTTTAGTTTGCTAAAATCGGATAAGTCGTTTATAAGTTACAGTGATTTAAATGATTATACTTTCAACAGCTTCCCCCACTCTTATTAAAGTCGGTACGCCAATGAGCATAAGACCAAAATGATGCATAATTGTCCAAGCTTTAAAACGGTATTATCAAACATATACCTTAATGTAAAATTTTAAAATTTACTTTTCAATTACGCCCTCTTGCGGCAAAATGCGGAACTTAAAAATTATTTCCAGAATTTTCTCATGGCCACTTTTATTGTCATTTTTCTTTTCCTGAGTTTCTATGTCCAGTAGTTTCCGAGATATGGCCTCTCGTCAACCTTAAAAAAACACCCTGTATAGATACTATAGTAAACGGCACGAATTTTCTCGTTTTAAAACAGTTGACAGCAGAACATCGATCAGCTAATATTGGGACATAATAATATCCCCAGATTAGTAGTGGACCGTAGTGAGCCCAAACAAAGAGTTATAAATTGCGTTTTTGTGCTTTTTGTTGCACTTAATAACGTTTTTAAAAAATTTAGTGGTTATGGCGCCTTTTATTTTTACTTTCATTGAATTTTAATTACTGTTGTGCGGCCGGTAAGTACCTACAATTATTATTCATTTGTCCAAAAATTTACAGGTTAATTTTTTTTAATTCTTTTTCATTAGAGATCATAATTATTATTGTGTGCCCTTCACATTAGTTGATTTCATCGATAAGTAATAAGTTTTATTTCATCTGGATGCCGTTTTTGTCGAAAAGCTAATTTGTGAAATTTTTGTTCCTAAACGTTACAATGACACTGGAGGATACAAAAGTCGTAAAAGAAGTACAACGCCAAGAGATTAGCAATATTTAAGAATTCAATCGTTGCGAAATCGTATACTTACTGCTCCGCATTTAAAAAATCAATTACGAAATGCAAGGCAAGTCAATGTTTTCACCAAAACAATAGTGAGACCTAAGGAGGTCGATTTAAAGCCAACACGTCCTGCTAGAGTTCCCCGGACGGTTACAATTTGTAAGAGCACATGCTGACTGGAATAAATATCAGTGGGGAAAAGTTGTTTTTACAGACGAAACAAGAATACAATAATTATGGACATCTGATGGACGTAGTCGAGTGTACAGAAGGTCAGGAGAACGTTTCGCAGAATGTAATCTTGCACATCATCTTGGTTGTGGTGGTTCCATTATGCAATGGGCTGGCATTAGTTGGGAGAGTCGCACGCAGCTCATTGAAGTGAATTTAGGGATGCATGCTGATTGATACATACGCAACATCATTGCAGAACATGTTATGCCATATGCCGGCTTTATTGGATATGATATCTTTGTGCTAATGTACGATTATGCCCGTGCCCATGCCGTAAGAACAGTAAACCAGTACATTGCGGATGTGGGATTGCGAAGCTAAAGTGGCCAGCATACAGTCCTGACGCAAATCCCATAGATCATGTATGGGACATCCTAAATAGAAATATTCGAGCATGAAATCCAGCTCCTAACTCAATTGCAGAATTAAGGATTGCCGCACAGGAAGAGTGGAATCGAATACTACAAGAAACCATCAAAGATCTTTTGCGCAGTATGCCTAGGAGGATGCACGCTATCGTTAGAGCTAGAGGAGGAAATACTAAGTACTAAATTGTTATTATGTTGTCTTAAACTAATGTATCGTTCGATGTTGTTGTTCTTTCCTAATTAAACGTTATTATCAAAAACAGGCCATTTCACTAATTTCTCCACGAATCTGTTGTAAAGCTTCAATATGTAATTAAGTCGATTATTAATAACGTAAAAGTCTCTAATGTAATAGATTTAGCAACCGAAATCACAAGTGTTAAAGAGAGAAAAATAAAGACCTAAAATAAAATATGAATTGATTTTGTCCTCGAGTGTAAATACTAGTTTATTTTAAAGCATTTTCTTTTAAAATGCAAAGTGAATATCTAACAAAGAGCTCTTGACAAAGTTTAGGTAAGCATTTTTACAGAAAGCTTGACCTAAAAGTAAATAACCTCTTACATCTTGCTTTGTTTGCTTTTAAAATTGGCGAGAAATACATTTTATCATTTGTTGTTTATATTTAAATTAATGTTTCCATCCTAAATTGTGCTTAAACCTCTATTATTTTAAAAATATTAGTTTTTTCTAACTCGGACACCAACAGGGCAACGATTTTAATAATATTTATACAGGGTGCTACAAAGTTGTGTGCGTCGGTGATCTCGTAAATGGGTAGAGACACAGCGAAGATCAAATTGGGACAAAGTTGCGCAAATTTCGAGTAGTTCCAAAGATATTCGGAAAAACCCGGAAATTCTGCCGTGCTAAGACAAAAGGTCGTAACTGATAAAAATAAAATTCGGAGATATTTTCGTTTTATCAATGACAATTTGAATCTTTGAGTTTCAGTTATTTGCAGAATGTTTTTGGACTAAACGGAAAAATAAAATATATCTGATCTATCGTATGAGTTGATGGATATCCCAAATAGTACTTTAGTAGAGATATTTAAAATATTGAAAGGTATGATATTTCGACTTAGACATTTCGACGCAGATTTTTTGCATTGACAATGACCTATTTTTTGACAGTTGCGACTTTTGGACTTTGGTTTATCAAAATATGGCATATCCTCTTAGTGTTATAAAATTATGGATAAATATGATAACAACTTACGACGTACTGTTTTAAGGATATTTTGGAATATATCGTGTAAATTACAATGTAATGTTACAAACATTGTTATCATGGGTTGAGATAGGAAAATATCATTTTTCAGTGAGAAATAAAAAAACTGCAAATATAATATTAAGTCATTATTAACTCGAATGTAAAATAAAGATTAATTTTCAAAAATACTAACATTACCGTTAAAATAAATATTTTAGTCATCAAGATTATTGTATCTTCATGATTTTCGGGAAAACTTTGCCAAAACATGATTCTACTCTGTGAAATACCCATAGCTGTCAGTTTTTTGATCAGATTCTGTTTTCTATTTACACTGATGCCCCTGGGAGATTTTTTTTTCTGGCTCAGGAACACCTTCCTTTAGTGCTTTGGAAGTGAGAAAGTCCAGTTCAATTGGAGCGCTCTCGAAATTGTCTTATAGAATAATGTTCTACATCCCTTGACAAAAGTTACCTGGCAAATATTAGAAAGGTAAGGTCTTGGTTGGGTTTTATTCAATTTGAATCGGGATGAAAGATATTTTACGTTTAGAAAATCATTGTAGCTCATTTCTATACAGATATTTTTACCACTATTTAATTATTGAATAAAATTTTTATAGTCGTCGAAGTCTAAAACCTTTCCTTTTTGTTTGAAAGACTTCTCCACCATACTTGGTCCAAAAGTCGTATGAGAAAAACATACGACAATTCGACTTTGTATGTGAAGTCATTTTCACCTTGTACTATTGTATTTTTTTTTAATAAGCCAAATCAATATGTGTTAAGTGACACATAGGACATTTTGTTCTTGTAAAAATTAAATAAGACATTTTAACTTGGTATTTACTTGATATTTGGCAAATACGACAAAATCGGTACATCATTTCGAGTACTTCTACTACAGATACGACTTTTGGACTTGGTATACGGACAGAACTAACTATATACACTCCAAATATACCAAAATCTAAAAATCACAAATTTTGTCAGTTACGTTTTTTTTTTCTTAGCACGGCAGTAATTCTTAATTCATATTTTATTTTTTGCTGGCTTTATTTACAGAGATAGCGAAAAATTAATTTCATATTTTCATTGCCACTTTTAATTTTTTATAACGTGTTGTTATCAAATATTGATTCTGACGTTTCATCTATCAGGTATCATCGCCAGGTATGTTTTTTTTTAATTCGAACCTGTATTTTTATTGCAGTTTTGTGAACCTTCCATTTGATAAATTAATATTGAAATACTACTTTATTTAAAAATCAATGTTTTGACCCCAATAATAACATCTTTATTCTGTATTATCATAAACGGACACCACGTTTTCCCTTTGTGAAAATTCCTTTACTAACTTGTATAAAATAAACAATTTATGATAAAAACATAAAGAAAATTCAATAAAATACACGTTTATGTTGTTGTGCAGGATACGAGCTAATATGTTTATTATTCGGGATAAACGATGCCATAAAGAAGGCAATAACCTGATTTTTTATTGTATTAGATTTGTATGTCGTATTGCTAATGGCACGTTATGAGCCTTTTTATTTGCTTGGTTTGGGCTTTATATTTAGGATGTAACAAATTAAAGTATATATTGAAAATATATATGAAATGAGGATCTGGAGAAAGTGGAGGAAAAGGTGGTTAAAACAATATATTTTTGTTTTTATTATATCTTAAATTATTGGTTTTTAATTTTTATTCTTTTATTATGTTGGGTTATTTAAATTATTCCGACAAATAAGTTTTGACAATGTTTGAACAAACATTTCGGCAAATATTTCTTGGCTTTTTTTTATATTAATAAGTATGCGGAGTTTAAACTAACGCCGGAAAGTATGAAAGAATAGTATATTATTGTAAAACGGGTAAGAAATAATGCCGACGTAGTATTAAGGTTTGCGAAATTATACTGGTGAAAAGTAAGCAATTCTTGAGGTTTCGGTATAATTTTCAACATTGTTAATAACAAATATTTTAAATAAAAAACAGATTTGGCAATGGGGTCTTGCCTTTCTCCATTCCTTAGTGAGGTCTTTATGGATAGTTTGGAAAGGGTAATGATGAGGAGTGATTTTTCAAATTGTTTATTAATCAAATCAAATCAAATCAAATCAATTCTATTAGTTTACAAGAGTTATGTGGATGATATATGCATTGTTTGGAGCGGAAGCGGAGATAAATTAAAACAATTCTTATTAATTTTGTTAACAATTTACAAATTACCCTTCCTAGATCTCCTTCTAACTAGGAATAATAACAAAATTAATTTTGAAGTCTATAGAAAACCCACATTAACAGATAATATAATCCAGTTCACTTTAAACTCACCTTATTCATATAAATTTTCGGTGTTCAACTCGTTCTTTTATAGATTATTTAAACTGCCTTTATCAAAAGTTGCCTTTAATAAGGAACTTGAAATAATAAGACAATTAGCTGTAAATAATTGATTTCCTATAAAACTAATCAATAAACTTTATAAGAAATTTCTAAACAAATATAGAATGTCGTATAACATTTTCCACTCGAATACAAAGGTTGATAGCAATAAGTATAGATCCTTGACTTTTTTCGGAGCCATTTCTCAACATTTAAGTTCGTTTTTTAAACCTTACAACGTATCAATAGCGTTCTAATCCACCAACATTTTTAAACAGAATATAATCAAAACAAAAGATAGGATCGACCCACTTACCAAATCCGGTGTTTACTCTTTACGTTGTGGTGACTGCTCAGCTGTTTACGTCGGACAATCTGGACGACAAATATCAACCAGAGCCCGGAAACATCTTAGTTTTGTAGATAAATATCAAAACACCGATATAACAAACACAAAGTCGGCATTCGCAAACCATTTATTGGAATCAGGACACCAATTCTCAGTACCTGAAAATATAAACATCATTCACGAATGCCATAGGAGCAAAAAATTAGATTTATTAGAAAAACTTGAGATTACTAAAGCAAAAAAGAGTTCTGTCCTTACCTGTGTTAACAACGTTCTTAATTTTAAACCCTATTTTATTTTTAATAATATAAACGATTAATACGTAAATAAACTCATAACCACATATTTTCCCGCCTTTTTCATGTAAACAGTACAACGACTTTGACTGACGTGTCTTCTTCTTTTTAATTTTTAAGCAGGACATTGGATCGTGGGCTATTATCTATTCTCACCGAGAGACCACCAAGTCCCTGGCCCGACCGTAAACTCTTTGGTTATTGTTACTTGTTTTATAAATTGTAATGTTGTTAATGTTTTTAAATATTTATTAACTTTTAATTTTGTGTTTAAATGTTAGGTAAGAAAAATTTGGGGGGTTATTTTCTATTGAATGTTTTATGTTAAACACTTTTTAGGTCTAATGATGCCCATATTTTAGGGCGAAACATAATAATATGTCACCTTTTTGATTAAATAGGCATTTGACGAGATGCCGACTTTGTGTTGTTTTGGTTTTATTTCTTTAATAGAAACGTGTCTCTTGGAGAATGGACTACTTTGAAATATTATTTTTATTTAAAACTAGGCCTTAAATAATAAAAAGTTTAATACCTCTATGAACTAGGTAAGTTAAAATGGGTATTGTTTTTATCTTGCGTTAATATAGATGCTTCTATTTGAATCGGCCTTAAAATATGTAACATTTTTCAACTCTAGTGTTGAAATAATTTGTTTAACACAATGGTGATACGTACTTATAAAATATTAAAAATTAATCAGACCATTTTTGATAATTTTTTTATGGTCGTAAACATTGAATATCAAACAATAAGAAGGCCATATAAGCAGCTTTCCTAAATCTGCTACGTTAAATTCATAGATGGCACAATGAGTCACCAACAATAAAGCGTGTTGATGCAGCCACTAACGACAAGCCTTTTCACTGCTAAATTAAAACATTGTTGCCGCCTGTCTGTTTAACATGCTGCATGATCCTCTACCACCACTACCATAACCATATCGTCACGCACATCGCGGTGCCTGGATTGCCTTGCACTAGCATAATATATCGTCGGGTTAGTGCAAAAATTCATTAAGTCAAAATTTACAGTTTTTAGTAAAACCCAGTTTTAAGAAATGGCGGAGTTTAAAGTGATTTATTAAAAAAATGTGCAATAATGTTATGCCTAAGAAGTTGTCATGTGCATATATACAAACTTTTTTTAATATATTTTTACAAAATAGTATTTATTATAATAATATGCACAATTTATTAAGCGACTTAGTGAGTTTTCGACCCAACTACAAATAGCCAAAATGACTTAGTTTGATTTTTATTTTGCTACTTTTCGACGAAATAGAACCTATTTTAGTTGTACTTGCTGTCGCTTATCTACTTTTATTTGTATAACATTTAATACCTAATGCAACGGTAAAATCATTATGAAAATCGGTCTAATTACCCCGGAGTAATCAGCGTACATTATTATCAAAAACATACATTCGGCTGGAATTGAGAACCTCCTATTTTATTGTCTGTTAAAAATGCTTAAATTCTTAAAAATTCCAATAAAATACGATATGCGGCAACACCACGACATCACATCAGTGAATTTGAGACATCTGTTGCTGAGGCGCTGCACTTATAACTATAGATTTACGATCAACTCCACAATGGCGGCCAAACCGTCTCCAATACAGTCTAAAACAGGGTTGTCAAGTTTTCTCAAAGATCCGCTATTCTTATAGTTTGATATTCAATGTCGTAAGTAAAATTGTGCATAATATTACTTGTGTGAAAGTGATTTTTTTAAACTTGGAGATTTCTCCACTTTGCTTACGCCTCGTGCTAAATACCTTCTCGTTTGAAATGTACCATTTTCAACACTTGTTAGGTATGTAATGTATTATAGTACCGAAATGGATACTTCTTTACAGCTATTTTTTGTTGCTTATCAATAACTAGATGCAGATGTATTGAAATATTGGCTTTTTTAGAAGAATACATTTTTCTAATTACAAATATATCTGAACATATAGATTTTCTGCATTCTTTCGTTTGCTTTAAAATTCCAATTATTTTCAGCTTTAAAAACCAAGCAATGAAAATTAAAAGTAATGCCTTGGCCATTCATTTTATCATCTTATGCAGCTGATGAGTTAATTATTTTTTATTTGTCATGGACTCTAATACAGGCTATATAACTAAGCGTTCAATCTGTCTGTGAAATAAATTTCAAAGGTAAAAAACTTTCCTTTGAAATTTCCAAAGTATTTTTTGTACAGTGTGAGTTTGTAACCTTTGTAATAAATTCAGTAAATTCAGTACAATGTCTTCTTTGGAAAAATGCTTGGTCACTGGTATTAACATTGTAACTTGTGGTCTTTTTTATAAAAAAAATATTGATACAGTTTGTCCCAAAGTAAAGGTATGACGATATGGATACTTTCTTTAAATGGCAACCCTAGTTTTTTATTATCTATTTTTAAAGTGCATATTAAGTTTTACAGTGTGAAATTTTTAACTAGATAACTCAGTATTGGAAGCCTCTTTATTTGCTAAAAAAATACCGAACTGCGGATGCGTTTATTTTTAGTTTGTCATACTTTTTTTGTCTTCATGAAGTTTGTCCCTCTTTTTGGGGTAGAAACCGCCCCCAATTTAGATGTTAAGGTATGTATTGTGCTCGTTGGAAAGTGCATAAAAAGGGTAGCAATTAAGTGGAGATCTTACTGTAAGGTTAAATATAGTGTTAAAAGTTGTCGTCCTGGTATACCTGAGGAAAATGAAATATATCTACATGTTAGTAATACTACGGAAAGATTCTCATAGCTCAAGCACACAACTTGGGTACGATACTCACCAAACCACCGTATCTAAATTTAAGAAAAAAAGAAGGTTCATCCCTATAAACCAGTAATTATTGTACCTACAAGAGTTACGGGACGATGATCCTGATAGGCGAGAGCAATTTTGTGGAATAATAATTGATCTAACAGATAAAAAAAATTAGATTTTCAGATGAAGCTACGTTTCCTATAAATGGTCAGTTTGACAAAACTACAGATGTTGTGCAAAGGAAAATCCTCACTGGTTCACAGAAAATCACATCCCGTATAATAAAAAGGGCGGGCATTGTTGAAAACAGAGTAATAGAACCATCTTTCTTTGATTAGATCGTCACTGGAAAAACATATCTAAATTTCCTGCAAAATGATCTGGTTAGAACTCTTACCATTCTATTTTCAGATGCTAATGATCCTGATTTACCAAGTTTAACTTTATGGTTTTAACAGGATGGTGCTCCCCCGCATTACGCTGCTCATGTAAGGGAGGACTTCAATACAATTTTTCTAGGGTGGTAGACAGGTAGATAGGGGAAAATATATTGGCCATCCAGATCGCCCAATCTTAACCCACCGAACTTTTTTTTTGTAGTGCTTTAGTTTATAAATCTTAACTCAACTCGATAGATACGGTTAATTTTCGACTAGTAAAACGAGAAATTTCTCTACGGGTAGTACCAAATGAACCACAGGAATCTTTACATCTATTGATCTACCGCAGAACAGTACAGTTGGTGGAGGACATTTTCAACATCGTTGGTCTATTTTGTTTTAAAACTTAATATTTCGTAAACGAAGATAGGTATCTATAGGGTATAATTAATGAAAAATGTCTGGAATTGATTGTAGAATTTAAATATTTAAAAATATTCGATACATTTTAATAAAAAAATTTAAATTGATATTCGTTGTATTTTTATTATCCACCATGTATAATATTTTTTTCTTAAAATATTACATTTCAAAAAAAATAATTTGACGGGTCAAAACGATTATTTATTAAGTTGGCGATATTCCATGTACAAAAGGCTGATCTTTTTCGTTATCATGCCCCGGTATAACCCACTTAAAGTATCATTTAAGCATCCATTTCTTTCATCTTTTTATTTAATTTTAGAGCACCTTTCGTAATCGTGACATCTAACCCTATGTAAAATTATAAAACTCTCCTTTATTTTAAACTCAAAGAACGCTCGAAAATCCAATTAACTTATATAATCGTCGATCCTCTGTGAATTTTTAACAAATTTAATTCCTTGTTAATGACTTAAAACTGTTCTAATAAATCGGTCGTTTGAACTGAACGTTTAACGACAAATTTATCGTTACTGAAACTTTATTTTATGTTTCTAATCTCATTACCGGTTTAAAGTAAAGTTTTAAACTGGTGATTAATATTTTATTAGCACTTACGATGTCAGTTTACGTAATTTGTTTCTGAACGCTAGACTACAAAAATTTTACCGAATTAGATAGTTTTGGCTACAGCGGTAATGTTGACAGATTAATACTTTTCAGGACTCGATTAAACCCTATTTTATAAAGAAAACACCGTTCATTATGCACTATTGGATTTTAGCGGTTCTGCCGCTTGCCTGATTCAGGGAATTGAATTTATTCCGCCCGCCTCCTGCGCCATGGTGTCTGCTGATCAATGGTAAAGAGGTAAAATCAATAAACTGCCATTCCTCACTTCTACGGTAAAGGGGTCAGTACGTAGAATAATTACTCACTATTACTCATCTGATCTCTATCTAGTAATCTCAGATTTATGGCTCTTATCCCAAAATCGTTGTCCTATATGCGTCGGTGCTCCGTTAATCTGGACTCTTCCGCTGGCAATTCTGATGTTGAATGGTCTTTGTGATCCCTTTACTATATTAGGTGGTTTATAAATTATCCTGAAGAGTTCATTACAACTTAAAGTAGTAGTAGTTGTGGGGAGGCTTAGCGCCAAGCAAGTAGGTCAATGCCACCCTTAATGCCAACCCCATTTTCAGTCTAGGTAATATCAGGTAGATGGACCTACAGTTTTACGTGGGTTCCGAATCATAATTTTATCGGCACATGTTATACCCGTCACAGTTTTCATGGTCCTATGGTAACACCAAAGAAAATTTATAGGGTTAGAAATGTTAACTCCTTGTTAAAAAATCGCAACACAGTGGAGAGAGAGAGTGAGAGAGAGCCATTTTAGTGTGCCTGCTGGCCATCAGAGGCGCAATGGCGGGAAATTTGAACAGCTGTTTTAGACCTTTTCAATTTTATTATTAACTTTTGAACAAGTTTTTATTGATTTTATTTGTGATTAAATATAAATATTATTAAATCACAAATTAAATCAATAAAAAGACGCACAAAAGTATGTATTTCACGGAATAAAGGCACATCTTTATATATTAACCCAGATTTGGAAAATAAAGATGGAAGCACTTTATCGTAAATAATTTGTTCTATGTTTATTTATAATTAAAAACTGCGTTGACAACATAACTGTTTAGAATAAACTAATATCCTTAGGTTACGTCTCACAGGTCTCACTTATCAGGAATTGTCTTAATTCATATAATATATCACAAATACTGTATAAAACACAAGCACTAGGATGCAACGAGACACGTACTAAAACATCCATAAACTATCAGGTGATTCTTACAACATTATCTGAAACAAAAGAAACAGTATCGGGTTGACATTAAATTTCTCTGTAAAATAAACCATTTTTTTTTGTGCCATCATGTTATACTTCTAATCTACTCGGTAAAACAAAAATGTTAAAATTATCATTTCAAGAGCCTAAGCTATCTGTTCGTAACTGATAGATTGTTAGGTATTACCTCGGGCACAAATGTGTTGCAGTTATCTGCAGGATGCCTAGTGATATTTTGTTAACATTGGCTTGTTAACCAATACCTATTACGTATGTGAAACATTTCATGTTAATTTATTTATTGTAAACTTGGATGTCCAATATAAAAAATTGGTATACGTATAAAATCAATTTGATAAACAGTAAAAAATAATTACCTGCATGGTTGGCAGGAATAATCTGAAAAATTACACACATCGGCGAAGTTTTCTAGAATAGAAACTAATAGAATTATATTAAATATTAAAATGATAACAAAAAATGACTTTAATTTCCTGAGAAAAAAACGTGGACAAGAAAAATTGACAGTTTTGGCATGGCGGGCTGGCTGGTTTGTTCCAATTAGCACCTGGCGCAGTTTGGGCTCAGTGGGGTAGTAGGTCAGAATATAACTTTGCTTATCTTCTATACGTCAAAAATATGCAACAGAACCCGGTTACTCGGCCAGCTGGAGAATCATCAAGTTACAACAGCACCACTCACAGACCTCGATGGGAGTAGCCTATTACGTATCCGTGGTGCGACTTGAACGGGTATTGCAGAGGCCCTCTAATCCATCGGGATCAGTATCAGAATTCACTTCGCGGAACACCGTACGTAATAACGAATCCATTGATTCTTAGCGTCTCCCAATCAATTTGGATCGGTATCACCCGCACTAAATTCGTCACTTGGTTCAGATGTAGTTCACTTATCGACAACATGCCGAGGGAACACAAGAATGATATGGGAGGAGCCTGAGAGCTCCACAATGTATTGCATCAAGGTCGCCTTTCAACGACAGTGTTCTTGCCATTGAGAATTTTTAAAATTGATAATTCCAGTTTGTGTTGCATGTGCAACACTAAGTAGTACGGTGTCCTGTTCAAGCGAACTAAATGAGTCCGCCAACACTTTTAAATCAGATACTCAAACAGTCCTCCATTTATTCCAAGCAATATCCTAAACGGTAATAACATTGAGTTCTTACATTATTAAGTTGACACGAACTTCTAATTTGTGAACGTAAAGATTTTTCATCCTCTCTTTATGAATGCAGAACATTTTTCACAAATTTGTTAAAACTTTTGAAAACTTATTCCTTGAAATTATCGTCACAATCAAAATCAATAATATGGCTTTATTGTTGTTGTAAATAAACTTAATTAACTAATCTAAATAAAACCAAATTTTTATATCTAAATAAGCGTTAGTCATAGCTTATAAAATTGTAACAACATCAATGAAATGTGAATTATAACATGTAATATTATATAGCAATTTATCACATTATTGGGCATTGTGTGCATAATTTTTTAAATTCGTTTGATTAAAAAAATTCTGCAGAAGTCTTCCAAAAATCGGTTCAATATTGCTATATTTAATTGTTGAAGTCAATAAACAATGAATCTAAGAAGAACTAATTTTTTAAAAATAAATAAATGCTAGTCATTGTTTATTAAATTGTAAGATCATCAATAAAATGTGAATTATAATATGTAATATTATATAGCAATTTAGCATCCAATCACATCATTGGGTATTGTGTACCTATTTTATTTTAGAGTACTCTATAGTTTAAAACTTTCTTCAAAAATTTGTTTAAAAAAAAATTATGCAGAATTCTTCAAACAATCGGTATCAATATTGCTGTATTTGATGTCAATAACCTTAAACAATGAATCTAAGCAGAACTAATTTCTTTAAAATAAATAAATGTTGGTCATAGTTTATTAAATTGTATCAACCTCAATTAAAT
This sequence comes from Polydrusus pterygomalis, assembly GCA_963969555.1. Classification (NCBI taxonomy): domain Eukaryota; kingdom Metazoa; phylum Arthropoda; class Insecta; order Coleoptera; family Curculionidae; genus Polydrusus; species Polydrusus pterygomalis. The sequence continues at coordinate 30,191,222 of OZ018382.1, forward strand.
GTGTATTATAACATGTAGAATTATGAAGCATTTTGGCTGTTAATCATATCCTTGGATATTCGGTAAATAATAAATCCAAGCAAAAAGAAATTACAGAACGAATTATTTTAATATATTATAATTTTAGAGAATAGAACTATATTTAACTCAGCTGGTATGAATGGTCCATTAGAATATTTCGGAAAGTATTATGATTTGAATCCTGAAATATTCAATAATGGGGTTTTCGAACACGCTCTTTTCCAATGAAATAACAGCTAATATATACGACATCCGATTATACAGGAAGTTGTCTCAAACTTGCTTTTTTTTATAAATACATAGCATCAAGTATAATATATATTTTTTAGTTCCTTTCTTTATTTTTAATGACTTCTAACCGATTTTTGTACCCTACTCTATTTGTGTATGGGAAAAAATATGTTTTTTCTTAAATATTGACCTTTAACAGGTGTCGCGAAAAATTGAAAGATAAAAGAGTGAAAGTGGAAATTCCTGCTGTAGAATTAGATATCATTGTGCTCGATAATGAATTGTCGGAAATTAAAAATTTAGATACAGGGAAGTAGAAAAGTAACAAATTTTGCTCTTTATTATAAAATTTTGGCTAGGCGAGAACGTTTCTTATCTGTCTAAATAAGGTGTCCCTATGCAAAATCCTCGAAATATCACGCAGTCTTCTTGATTTTTGGCAAGAATATCCTGATATACAATTTAAAAATCGTTTCTCCACTTCCCCTTTATTTAAAATTATATTTTAGTTACATTATCAAGCATAATAATGTCTAATTCCACAACCAGATTTTCGAGTTTCACTATCTAATCTTTGAAAATATATTCAATTTTAGGCGACGCGAAGTAAAAATTTGATAAAACCAATTTTTTTCTCAGAAACGTAGTAGTAGAGTATGATACAAAAACTTCTTATAAAAGTTATTGGAAATAAGAAAAGAAACGTAAAAATAATATATCATACAGGATGCTTCATTTAAACGGAGCACGTTTGAGATTACTTCCGGTATATCCGGAAGTCACATTATTTGCACGATTCAAATCGTATTACTTGCCGAAATGTTCTAATCGTCGGTTACCGTGAGATACCCCGTAAATATCAAACTTGGATCAAGTATTGTACATTTTTTCCTATGACCGTTCAGTACAGATTGTATCAAATAATTGGTATAAAGGTAATTTTTAACTATTATTAAAAACCTGTTTTAAACTTACGCACCACTGCTTTACATTTTTACTGTTTCTGTACAATTTCTTGTTGTTTCAGAGTGAAAATTTTAGAGTGTTCTGCGAAAGACGACATTAATATCAAAGAAATATTTCGTTCATTCCTCACTCTATCCAAACTTCTTCCCAAAAACGATGCAGTTGACTCCGGTACGGGATTAAAACGACGGTCTAGCGCTTACGTGTCAGCTACGAGTAAAGGCAAGCGGAGGGCAGAAAGTCCCTTGTTAGAAAAAGAGAAAGCATCGGGATCCGGTAAGTATAATAGTAAGAAACACATTAGGCAACATGTAAGACATTTGGCAAAAATATTGTAAAACGGGGTAAGAGTGACGGTCAGATTGTAAATATTCCGAATACCTTCAAGATTTTCAATTTTGGTTTTCTATTTCTAAAATTAATTTTTACACACAAACAAAAAACACATTTTTAACACGCTTTTATTAGCTTCACCTGTATGTTTGTTTGTATGTATGTTTGTAACCGACTTCTTTGAACCCGATTTAGACCCACTTTAAACGGTCAAATTTCATTTAAATTTTGTAGACTTATGAAGAACCGCTGACAATACAATAATTTGATAAGTTTATCTCATTATCCTGATCAGGATCGCCGGATTTAAATCATTTCCTTACGTATCCCCTGTATGAGAGTGAGAGAGATAGAGCTCACTTTCCGGCTTACTAGTGTTGGTACATTCTTTCGCTATCAGTTGGTCCGTTGGCCGAGCGGGGTTGTTCGGGTTTGTGGATCCAATGCTTTAAATCTAGCCATTTTAAAAAGTCATTGTTAAATTAGTGACAGTATTCCATCTCTACTCCGGACCTCTCTATGACTATCTATTTTTCTTAACAATAACTCAAACTAAAAAATGAAACAGAAAAAGAAAAGCACGAAGTCTTTCTCCACAATCTTTATTTATCGAAAAACTAGGCGAACCTAGTATCACAACGACATGTTTCGAGTGTAGAAACACTCATCATCAGGAAACAAAGTGAAAAGTAAAATGCTGATGTTTTTAGCAAAAGAGAAAATAATGGTGAGATTGAGCCGTAATGGAGCTTTTAGTGGTGCACAACAAATGTAAAATTAAAAAATTAGAAGGTCGACAATCAAGACTCCAGCATACTGAAGAGTCGAGGGTTAAGTGTAGAAGCACACTGTGCCGTGCAGAAAATGATAGGGTAGTAAAAATTAGGGAGTTTTGAAAAACATATCTGTAAAAAGCATTAATAAATTACTGAAACATCCTGAGTTTTATTAAGCCCGGTCAGAAACATGTGAAAATGTTGGGGTGAGATGTAAAGAAAAGAAAAAGAAAAAAGTTGTTTTTTTGGGTCAACGCATCTTTTGGTTAAAAAGTAAAAGCAGTTGGGGTACCAGGCTTTTTACGGCCCAGTTACCCCGCCAGAGTCAGAGCAGACACATTTGGTGCAAAAAAGTTTTAAAAAATTTTTTTTACATCTCACCCCAACATTTTCACATGTTTCTGACCGGGCTTAATAAAACTCAGGATGTTTTTAGTAATTTATTAATGCTTTTTACAGATATGTTTTTCAAAACTCCCTAATTTTTACTACCCTATCATTTTCTGCACGGCACAGTGTGCTTCTACACTTAACCCTCGACTCTTCAGTATGCTGGAGTCTTGATTGTCGACCTTCTAATTTTTCAATTTTACATTTGTTGTACACCACTAAAAGCTCCATTACGGCTCAATCTCACCATTATTTTCTCTTTTGCTAAAAACATCAGCATTTTACTTTTTACTTTGTTTCCTGATGATGAGTGTTTCTACACTCGAAACATGTCGTTGTGATACTAGGTTCGCCTAGTTTTTCGATAAATAAAGATTGTGGAGAAAGACTTCGTGCTTTTCTTTTTCTGTATCATTTAACTCCACTTTGAGTATGGACTACTTCTTCAAAAATAAAAAATGAAAAATAAACATAGTTTAAAAAAACTAAAAAACACGCTTTAATAATTAATCAAACTAAAAAGCGGAAAATTACTATAGTTTATAATAATTCTTGAAATTCTTAATATAGGCAGAAAATAAAAATGAACTATAAACATTAGTATTATAGTGAAAAAAAAGCGTGGGGCGCTTTGTGCTATATTTTTCGTATTGCGAGCACCCCAGGCTTTTTTTACAATAATACTAATGTTTATCGTTCATTATTATTTTCTGCTTTTATTTGCTTCCGCGATATCGTGATTATTAGGAAAATTTCATAAATTTATTTTCAACCAATTAGAAGGCTCCTCTTGGTTTACGTTGCTTGCAACGGGAGATTATCGCGATAGTCTATAGCTTATTAACCTAATAAATGAAATTAATAAGTGATAATTTTTCTTAGGTGTACTACTACGACTTAATTTTACTTCAAATGTCAAGTCATTTCGAAGTGACAGGTGACATAAACCAGCAAAATCCAATGTCTTTATAGTTTTAAATTCAAATGTAACTTTAAATAACATATTTCCGATGAGTTTAGTTTAATATGACGCACTGTATTTTTACAATAGAAGTTGATTTTACTTGTTAGTAACTAAGGTTTATTACTAAAATTTCAGGAACATTAAAAGAAACTCCAATTTATGAAATTTTCTTACCGAATCTCCCACGCAGCAGAATTAATTCCCGATAATTTTTTTCTCGGTTCCACTCATGTTTTTTTTAATAGAAAATTTCCCTCGTCTTCGACTTGGGATAATTTTGTATCGACAAACCATTCGTGACCCTAAAAAAATTATGGGTAATAATTCTGCTGCTAGGGAGATTATAAGTGACAATTCAACAGATGCGATATTACAAAATTAACTTTAAATTTCCGTGTTATTCTATAGCGCATTTTACTAAATAACATTATATTTAACCCTCTAGCGGGAATCTAGCGGGTTTAATTGGTTGATTGTTGAGAACACTGATCCTTTTGGAAAATGTTTCCTTTGTTTAAAATAGTTGAATTTTGATTGGCGGTGACTGCCGTTGTGACAAGTGCTGTGTCGTGTGGTTTTGTGTAATTTTTAATCTAATTACACTGGCCGACAAAATAAATTTTTTTGTTGTAACACAAAGCTAAATAAAATAATGTGGTAGAATGGACCTATCCAAATACGAAAATGAGAAAAAAAAAGTTGTAACACATAACGTTTTCTTGTTACATTAATAGTACCACATTTTTACAATAATATTTAATATCTATTGAAATAATAATTTAAGAATTTTCTAAATGTGTATATCGACTATATTTAAATGTTTACACCTACTAAACATACCTTACATCTAAGAAAAACACAAACATTAAAAATATTAACTGAACACACTAATTAAATTTTATTTTTTCCTTTTATGAGGGGTCATATTATCTTCTCTTTTCAAAAACCAACAGGAATCACCCATCATGGCTGGATCCCATCGTCCTTGATAGCGAATTTCCATTGTCCTGATATCCTGGTGGAACCTTTCACCCTGCTCGTCACTGACAGCTCCCAAATTTTCAGGAAAAAATGACAGATGGGAATGGAGGAAGTGAATTTTTAATGACATTCGGGCACCAAGCGATTTGTAGAAATCTAAAAGTTCATCAACTAACTGTTGATAGTTTGCATCCATATTGTTGCCCAAAAATCCCCTTACTATACTAACAAATGAGTTCCATGCTCTAAGTTTCTGCCTAGTAAGCTTCTCTGTAAAATTGACATCGTCCAGCAATTTTCTGATTTGTGGCCCAATAAAAATGCCTTCCTTTAATTTGGCATCACTTAACTGGGGAAAGACTTGTCTTAGGTATTTGAATCCATCACCGTCTTTATTCATAGCTTTCACAAAGTTTTTCATCAGCCCAAGTTTAATGTGAAGAGGAGGCAGAAGGACTTTTTTGGGGTCTACAAGAGGTGCAAACTTAACATTTTGAGATCTCGGCTGAAATTCACTTCTTTGTAGCCAATCATTTATTACATAATGCTGATCTACTGCACGACTGTCCCACAAACAAAGAAAGCAGCAATATTTTGTAAATCCTCCCTAAAGTCCTATTAAAATTCCTACAGTTCAGGTAATTTTTCTGTTATAAAATGCATGCACTTTTAACCCCCCTAATTAAATTGACTACCAGCTAATGTAAAATGGTCTTATTAAGCTAATGAAAAATGGTCTTATTAAGCTAATGAAAAATGGTATGTATTGGGGCTTTCCCAATATTTTTTCTATTATTAGAAGGGTATTTCCAAAAAAAAAGAGCTGACCTGTGTTAGAAAAATCTTGTCGGCCAGTGTACAAGACCAACCTACAGTGTGTCCACGGGTAGGGTTTGGAAGAATAATAACTTTTTTATTAGTTGGTATAGAAGAAAAAGTCATTCTTTATAAAAACGTCTGCTTGTGCTGAAACTACAATTTCGAATATGAGATTTAAGATTACTATACAGTGTTCGTCAAAAACAACATTTTTAATTTTTAGGATTTTTTTTTCAATTCTAATATTCAATTCCTTGATTTATTAAATGAATTTTGCTTGTGCTGAAACTATAAATATCACATTTGCGATTACTATACAGGGTTCGTAAGAACTTGGATTTTGTTTAAAAAAAAATTACGTAAAAACGAACACTCATTGTTGCTTTCTTACTTCGAATATGATTTTATATCTGGCCGAGTAACGATTTTGTTGTAAGAAAACCATTTTTTATTTGCCTACTTTTGAAGTATTTTTATGATTTACATGTCATATTTCTTCAATTCATTCAATCATAAATTATAAAACTGTTATTCAAACGTGGTACCATCGAGTCAGCGCATAGTTCAACTCGACATCTGAATTCCCGATAACAGTTCGTAACTTGCTGTATTTTGATATTTGCAATAACTAGTCTTATTTTTTTTACAACAAATCTAAGTTATTATTAAAATTGGTTTTATACACATGTGGCTTCAGATATTCCCATAAATGAAAGTCGATAATAAAATTGTGAGATCGGGACTCCTACGTGCCAACTGATTTGGACCATAGGTACCTTCCAATCCATTTGTTCCCAAAGCGATGATTTAGCCAATCATCCGAAGGAATTGAAAAGTAGAATTGAAAAAAAGGATCCAAAAAACTAAAAATGTTGTTTGTGACGAACCCTGTACAGTAATCGCAAATCTGATATTTGAAATTATAGTTTTAGCACAAGCAGACGATTTTATAAAAAATGAGTTTTTCTTCTATACCTACTAATAAATAAATATAGTTTAAAAAAACTAAAAAACACACTTAAATAATTCATCAAACTAAAAAGCGGAAAATACATATCTATTGTTTAAAATAATTCTTGAAATTCTTAATATAGGCAGAAAATTATAATGAATTATAAACATTAGTATTATTGTGAACAAAAGCGAGGGGCTCTGCTTTGTGTTATATTTTTCGTATTTCGAACACTAATTTCTGCCTATATTAAGAATTTCAAGAATTATTTTAAACTAAATTTATTTTCCGCTTTTTAGTTTGATTAATTACTATTAAAGCGTGTTTTTTAGTTTTTTTAAACTATATTTATTTTTCATTTTTTAGTTTGAGTTATTGTTAGGAAAAAAATTTTTTTTTTGAGTAGAGATTAGTCATAGAGAGGTCCGGAGTAGAGATGGAATACTGTCACTAATTTAACAATGACTTTTTGAAATTGCTAGATTTAAAGCAGTGGATTCATTTTTTTTTAAATGGCTAGATTCAAAGCATTGGATCCACAAATCCGAACAAACCCGCTCGGTCAACGGACCAACTGATAGCGAAAGGATGTACCAACACTATTAAGCCGAGTGCTCTCGCCGGAAAGTAGGTAGATAGTACGCTTGCGCATACGGTGAGCTCTATCTCTCTCACTCCCATACAGAGGATCTGTAAGGAAATGATTTAATTCCGGCAATCCTGATCAGGATAATGAGATAAACTTATCAAATTATTGTATTGTCAGCGGTTCTTGATGAGTACACAAAATTTAAATTAAATATGACTGTTTAAAGTGGGTCAAAATCGGGTTGAAACAAACATACACCGAGAAAAAAATTTAGTTAAAATATTTCGATATTTAGTTAACCGAGCTAAAATCTGTAGTAGAATAGGCCCCAGGTTAGATGACTTGCTGATTTTACTAAATCTATTTTGCTAGAATTATCTAGTGGTTGCAACTAAAAATACTTGCTGTTTTCTGCATAGTTGGAGGTACTATAAAGTATTTAGTAGGTTTAATATTATACCTATTAAAAATAGGAAGGCATTTAGTAGATAAAACTAAATGCATTAGCTGTATTTGGTATCCTTACCATGCTATTTAAACTTATTCTTTAGCTGTGTTACATACTTTTATTTGTAACAATAAATCGATGATCTTACTTAAATTAGATTAATGTATTTGCAAAAGCTACTATTTCTTATAGCTAACCTTAAAAGTTTATCTTGCTAAAAATGCGATTTAAAGGTAATTTTTTTTGTTACAAATCCCTAACATTTCATTTTTTGTGTTTTAACGGGTAAAATAAAAATAGGTGTAAATTTGTATTTTTATTCCAATAGAATTTATTTAGTAATAACAAACTTATACAATAACAAGATTCATCACAAATGTAGTACTTTCATATAGATTAAAGAAGTAATTTATAGTAGGTATATACCTAACATTTATTGCTTAAATATTTTATTCATTCAATTAGATTTAAACTCAGAACCCCTTGAATACCAGTCGAACGTTCTATCAATTGCACTAGGTACGGAGTTTCCAGACAGTTGCAATGTCACATTGAAATCAAATAGTTTTTGTTGTTATTCTTTCTTCTAGAATTCTAGGGCATCAAAGGTCTAAAAAAATTGAGTTTGATTAATGTACACCTAGTAAAGGTTTATTAGTAGTTTTTGTTAGAGGTCATTAAAATAATAAAGCCAAAGTCCCATGCATTTGGCGTCCCGTGCAAAATTAAAAAATCTGGGGTTATAAAAACTTTTAAATTTTTGTCACTAGTATTTATTTTGTGCAACCTCTTAACCGAGAAGATTTTTTAAATTGACAGACAAAAGATGTTCTGTACTTTGACACAGTGACAGGCGAAAAATACATTTTTAGAAATTTTTTTTTAGTTTTCTCTTTGATAATACGAGAACAAAATTGGCCTTGAAACGTTTTAGTCGTATATTATAAAACGTTTTCTATAGATTAAGGTTCTGCAAAAACAAATAAGTATAAAATACTATAGAGGTTATAGAGGCCAAATATTATTATATAATAAAGTAGCTGACAATAACTTCTACAGGATTTTTATTCTATTTACTTTCATTAATTTAAAAAAATGATGTCCCTTTACTGTGCTGTAATATTTAAAAACTGTATTTTAAATTTGAATTCTTTAAAAATCCACATTTGTATATAATTTATAGAAGATATTAAACCAAAAAAACACCCTCGTAATCGCATCTAAAAATTAATTGGCACTTACCTATTATTAATATTGTTTTCATTTTTGGATGACATCAAGAGTTCGTGGGACTATGAAAATAGTGGTTTGCCAAAATGTTTACATATTTATTAATCTGTATGCTCCAAGCTCTAAAATACACATAGATAACAGTATGGTGTCGGCTCTATCGTTTGGATTAAATTTCATTTTGATACTGATATAAAAGAATATTGGTTATAAAATATCTCAGGACCAAATAGAATGCAGGGGCCACCCGGCAGGGTGCCGTCGTATATCCACTGATAGGTACTTATGCTGATGTTAACTTTCAACTTACTCAAATACTAAATATTATGAAATAATCAAAACACAAACACAAAAGAAAAAATTCAGGTATCCATAATCTGCGTAAAGCTAAATGTTAATGCCGCCATGTCGAAGCTAACGTTTAAATAGTGGTTTCGTAAAGTTTTGTTACGCATTCGAGTACGCCGACTCTTCAAGAACGATTACCTTGCCTGGTAATGTAGTTAAACATACTACTTCGTCTGAGTAAAATTTAATGGAGATATTGCTAAATCCACTAGAAAATTTGGTGACCAGTAAAACTAAATATTATTTCGAGTTGTATCTAATAGATCGATAGTAGAAAATATTTAGCAAGACACTTTTTTAGTTATCAATATGCTATTTAGTTAAATTAAATAAAATAATACTAAACCTTAATAGATTTCCATAGCAAAATGATTTTAGTTGTTACAAAAACCCTAATAGGCTAAAGTCGCAGGTTTTTTTGGTACTTTAACTAAATAATTTGCCATTCTTACTAATTTTTTCTCAGCAAATAAATTTAGTTAACTAATTTTCTCGGTGTACATACAAACATACAGTCGAAGCTAATAAAAGCGTGTTAAAAAGTTTTTTCCTTTTCAAACTCTATCCGTGGACACTATGTAGGTAAATTAAAACAACCTTCAAAAATGTTATATATAAACAAGGTATTTGTAAAATTTGCTTCTCTTCCCTTAAATTTCAATACGCGTTACCGACCTTCATTCATTTAAAGTTATAAACGTTTACAACATTACAAACAACCTTGAGAAATCCGATATAAATCGCCGAAAACGAAGTTAAATTATACGAGTAACCGAACCTTATCCCGTTTCGTGGAATAAACGTTTTCCCCGAAAACGTATTAAATTTTCTTTTGTTTTCCAGGAGCGGGCGGCTCAGAAGAAAATCACCTCGCTAAACCTCGATCCAGATCACTAATCCGGCGAGCTAGCAGAAAAACAAAACAGCAAATACGGGACGCTCAGGTGGATGAATGTAACGTATCCTAAACTACTTACCGTGGGTCCAAAATTAGGGTACAGGGCTTTACTCAGGCCCATTATTCACTTAAAAGACTTTGTGTGACTGTGTATGTACAAGAAATTTTGTATATTATATCGTTGTAAGAAGATTATACGTCCTTTTAATATTATATTGTTACCGTTAGTCTTGCAGTTAACTGCACAATAAGTATCTATTAACAGTATTGCGGTGGGAACTTAAAGAAAACAAGTGTTTGTACAAAATTTAAATTAATATATTTAGGTTATAGTTTGATCTCTTAAAAATCTTCGTGTTGCTGCGAAAAAGTCAATTTGTCTTAAGCCCTAGTGTTTTAACTAACTTATTTGTATGTATTGAATTAAAATACGAGGAAAAATTACTTCGCGAAGCCTTTACTCGCCTAAGTAGCTCACAGACTAGTAGTAAAGTCGATTCACCCAGTAAACCTGCAAGATGGCCGATATGTCATATGACAAAAGTCATATTCCAGCTAAATAAAACGAATTTTTGCATTTTCAATGACTTTTGTCATATGACATGTCGGCCATCTTGCAGGTTTACTGGCTGAATAGACTTTAGTAGTAGTAACATGTTTTATTTTAGCAAAAAGCTACAATTAAATATTTTTTAATACATTTTTTTTTAACACATTTTTATATATTTATTTTTAAATTTTAAAACTCAACCTTCTTTTAATAAAAACAGACAAAAAAGTTAAACATTTTGCAAACTGTATCAAATATTACGTATCATTTTGTTTTTTAATTAAATTTAATTTGAAAGTTTTTTTAAACAGTTTTAATGCTTTTTGAGATTTAATAGGATTTTCCAAATTATTCTATCAAACCTTTATAAAAAATAAATTTATAAGGTAATGTTTTAGACACTCTATCCACTTTAGAATTTTGATAAGTTTTTGTTTTATAATTTATGATGGTCATAATTAAAACACTGAGGAAAATCACTCAATACAAGTATTTTTTCGAATATATGTGTATTGCTACAAGAAAAAATCCATTTATCCCTAAAATATTTCGTTTAGTCGCAATCAAGGACGTTTTTTTGACAACAATATTGTTACGTGTGCTTAATGCTTTTTTATGTTAAAAGAATATCATATAACCATAACAATATGTATCCAATAAAGTGTTTTTAAAAAGTATTTTTTTAATTCCTATAAGGTTATCTTATTACCACAAAAATAAAAATAAAAACTAACCAATCTTTTATACCTATCTAAAATATACCTTTTAGGAACTAAACAGTTGCTTTTTTAAAACATGGTGAAATCGTTTTGGTTAATTTTATTGCCATTTGCAGTGTTGTTAGTTTGTTTAGTGGTTGGTGGATTAGAGTTTATAGTGGATGTTTGATGGCCATTGATTTGATAAATTTTTTATATTTTAATAATTTCATATAGGGTGGTGTACTTTTAGTGCAACGTTATATAATAGGTGTTGTGGCGGTGTGTCCCCAAATTCAGGTAGGTCCAATTATTTTACCAATAATTATATTTATTACTTAACCCTTTCGCTGCTATTGGCGTCTCCAAGATTTCGTGCCCTCAGTGCTATCGACGCCTTTGGTTTTTCTGCGTTTACCGTGAACTGCTGTTTACGCCGAATGGCGTATTAAAGGTTATTTGTATTTATTCGTTCTCGCAATTGTTTCCCAGGAATTTTCCTTCGCCGCTGCCGCTGGCGGGCCACGTGAAAGGGCAAAATGGACGCGTAGCGCCCTGATTTGCACCGTTAGTGTATTTACGTAGGTATTCATAGTAAGTCATAGGTTGTTGTTTTGTTTTAAAGTTTATAAAGACATACAAAAATGGATAGTTCTTTTATAAATAAAACTAATAAAAATTTTAAGATTTTTTCGAGGATTTTTTTTTTTTTTTTTTTAAATTTTTGTTTGTATTTTTATTTATTTTTTGTTTTTTTGTTAAAAATGTAATATAATTTATTTTAGTTTCTTGGAAACACAGTGCATATGCGTTTTTTGTATAATAATATTTTTATTTTTTTTTTTGTATTATTTTTATATATTTTTTATTATTTAAAAAATTATTTATTTGAACCCTATAAATCAGTTTTAATTTATTATTATTAATTTTGTAGAAGTAGTTATTATTATTACTTTCCGAAAAGTTTCAAGCAAAAAAAATAAAAATAAAATTTTTTAAATATAGCCGCAACTAGGTATGGAGCTGCTCGTAGAGATAGCCGCAGCGAAAGGGTTAATAAGTAACTTATGTTTATCACATTACTCTACTTATGTACCTACAAAAAATCGTTGACTTAGGTGAGTCTTTAAATTTTGTTAGGCGAGAAATTAATTTTTTCAGAAATACAATACAAATTTAGGGGATATAATCGGAAAACAATCCGAGTTTTTGAGATATTTCTTCCACGTTCTAAATTTTGCAATGCAAAATCGCATTTGTTAGGTTTTCTGATACCTATTAATAAAAAAAATGGCTAAAAAGGGTCATGTTCCTAGCAGTTTGTTACTTTCAGATCAGTCAGATCCCCCCGTTATTAAACAAAGTTTAACATACAATTTTTATCAAAAATACTGCCCTAATAAGTGCAGAACGGAAACTTAATGGCGGCCATGATCGGAATGAATTAAAAAATATAAGTAATAAATATAATTATTGGTAAAATAATTGTACCTACCTGAATTTGGAGACATACCGCCACAAAACTTATTGTATAACGTTGCACTAAAAGTACACCACCCTTTATAGAATTATTAAAATATAAAACTTTTATCAAATGAATAGCCAAAAACATCCACTATAAACTAATCCACCAACCACAGCCATTTTGGCGAAGGAGCTAAAAAAAGGAATTTAGTAGTAGCTAGGTGGACTAGCTTCAATAAAAATAAAATTATTTTATAGCTGGCTGATTATTTTTAGGAGTAAAAACCGATACTTTTCTAACTACACGACCTCAATTAATCACAAAATAATTTTTGTTTACCACTGCATTATATATTTTTTATGGCAATAGAGTTGTCTTTTAACAGCAAAAGAATAATATTTAAAAAACGACCATGTTGGGGTTAAAAAGTCATTTAAAAAAAAAGAACCTTGTAGCGACAACAGAGTTGTTTTTTCGGCACCTATTTAATGCAGATTTCTTGCTACTGCGAATGGATTTCTAGCTACGGCTAATAGAGTTTTCTCTCAGTGAAGAACAAAAAATGTTTAAACAATCAGGCAATAAATTAATTTTAATTTTATGTATAAAGATTAAAAAATTAAATTTCTGACATTCAACCAATCTAAATTTTTCAACATAAAATTAATTTTTGTAGATTTGTTACAATTTAAAATAATCCGCATTGCCTTATTTTGTAAAATTTGTAATTTATCAAATATTTCCTCACTAGCACAATATAAAATGGAAGAACAATAAAGAAAATGTGGTAATATAATAGTATTAAATACAGTTTTTTTAGAAAACAAACTTAAATTAGAACTGAGTTTTTTAAAATAATCTACTTTTCCGGCAATCTTCGATATAATACTTTCAAAATAATTTAAAAAATTTAATTTTAAATCAATGACTATCCCTAAATATTTAAAACTGTTTACTAATTCCAATTTTTCACCATCAATCACAACATTTATATTTTGACAATTTAAATTATTACCCATAATCATAGGTACGTTTAGTTTCTAAATTATTTAATTTAAATTTATTTACTTTTAGCCAATTATATTTATCTCAGAATTAAGAGTATTTAGACCATCAAAAATATTTAAAATATTAATGTAAGGTGTCATCGGCAAACATTTGTAACTTACTCATTTTTAAAACTAAAGGCATATCGTTGATGTATAAAATAAATAATATTGGACCTAGTATACTTCCTTGAGGAACTCCTATATTATTTATTTTTTTACTTGAATATGTTTTTGATATTTTTGTTTTGTTAATTAATTCATTTTTTCTCCTATATTATTTTTTTTCTGTGGCTATTTGGCTTCTGTTTTCGACGAGTATTCTATTCCAATAAAAAAGACTCAGAGTGTTTTACAGTATAGGTAGCAGTAGCGTATAGTAGCCCACATACTGTAGGGTTTTTGTTCTTTATTGTCCTTCTTTGTAGGTATTACGCTCCTGTGGACTGTAATTAAGAAACATATCGCTGAAATTGTCAAGACAACAGCTCTCTGTATTGATGATAATATATGTGTATGCAGGGGCAGTAGTATACGCCATAAAGACAACAAAGAAAAGTAAAAAAAAAATATAAATTTACACTTTCCACAGATTTTTATTTTGTCTTGACATGTTTCGCAACACAATTGCTTCTTCAAAGGAGTACTTAAAAATGGTATTTTAAAAGTCATTAGTTACATAGGTCATATTAGCACTAAAATAAACAACTTTTTAAAAAACTTAAATATTAATATTGCTTTCAAAACTAACAATACTCTAGGGAAACACATTAAAAATAATAAAAGTAAATTAAACAAAGGAAATAAATCTGGTGTTTACAAATTAATTAAAATATAATGATTGCTCTAAAGTTTATATCGGACAAATAGGCTGAAACTTCGAAAAACGGATGGATGCACATCATGCTAGTTTTATAAAAAACAAAACAGATTCTAACTATTCTAACCATCTGTTAGAAGTAAATCATACATTTAATCATAACTACGATATCTTGCATACCGAAAACAAAATTAAATTTGCTTGAATCCTTAGAAATAGGCTTAAAAATAACAATACTCTTCTTAATGGTCAATTGGATTAAACTGATCACCTCTTTTGAATCTCTTTAATTAGTCTGTTAACATTATTATTGGTTTTTCTAACAATTTAAACAACCTGTAAATTACCTGCAATTTTATTGTTACACCTAAGGTATAACTTTTTAAAATGTAATTTTTAATTACTCCTTTGAAGAAGCAACTGTGTTGCGAAACGTGTCGAGTCAAAATAAAAATCTGTGGAAAGTGTAAAATTATCATTTTTTTTATTTTTTTACCATTTATTTAAAACAATTAATTAAAAAAGATATATTGTAGTTGAATACCCAAGTCAAGGAATTTATTTATGATAACAAAACTATTCCTACTTACCCAAAAAAAATAATAACTCTTAAATTCAACACCTGTTTGCCGTTTGAATACAGACAACTGAAATCCGTTTCTTAAGCTTAGCTAGTATTTACATCCGTAAAGTCCTTAGAGAATTTATTTGTGAAGTTTGTAGCTTGACGTTGCGCACCAGCTTATTAATTTTGTTTGTGAAACATTTTGAACAATTTGACCAACATACACATAATTTGTGGTTCAGTTATAGGTTCATCTGTTTTGGACGTTCCTACACAGTAGAAAGCTACAGCAATATTTCTAATTATAGCTGCTTATTGGCATTTTAAACATAACCCAACTTTTCACCGAGTTCTTAAACAGTTTAAATTTTGATACATCCAATCGACGGAAAATGTGACTGAAATAGAACTGATTTATGACTAACTTCACGAAGAAATTCAAGACTTTATTTACATCAAAGTTAGCCCAAAACATTATCAAATTTAGCCTTGAAGCGGCTTCATGAATAAGTTCACAAAGAACTTCACAGAGGTAAAGACCGCTCGCTTTTCAAATAAATAGCTATAAATTAAGTATTCGTCACGTGATCGACAGACAACTTTCATTGATGACAAAGCAAATACTAACTTTGCGAATAAAACGTCAAAGCCAAGAGCAAGTTCTGCATATAACTATAATTTTCTGACAGTATTTGCATCCTATCCTATAGGTAGAACGAGTTTTGGTAAATTCTGATTTCATTATTCGATAAAAAATTTAGCAAAAAGAAAAACGACTTTATGATGTGTAGTCGAATAGCGAGTTTTTCCAATAATATAAGAAAAATAATAGATTCTAATTATTTCAAAGGTATAATAAGTTATGCTCAACCTACGTTTTTGCATACAAACTGCAAATAAGGGACAAAAATGTGGATGAATGCGACGCATCCTGAAGAGTTAAACGAGGGTCCAAAACTAGGATGTAACGAATTGTTTATATTTTGTCGTTGTCCCGAGATTGCGTCTCGTTAATACGATAACGTTACCGGTAGACCTGAAAATAGGGTAGCTAGTAGCTAGGGTAGTAAGCTTCTATTGGTGTATTATGAGGGAAATGAAAAAGTTATCGCCCTGTAGAATTAGGTTGCAAAATTTTTTCTTACTCTTTCCTTATCGTTTAGTTAAGATAGGCAAATGAATGTGTCTAGGATCCATCACACACATTCGTGTTAGCAACTTCGCAGTTAAATCTTGCTACAAATAGGTAATTTCTTGCTACTAGATAGCCTCTGTTCATTGTAATAATTATTAGCCACTCTTCTATAAATAGTTTTTAAAATACCCAAGCAGCATTTTTCTGACTTCCAACTAATTTTTACCAGCCCCGACGTTGCAATGTATCCATATAGTAGTCAGCATTTGTACAGGATGTAAACCGGCGTCAAACCAACGTCGTTTCAACGTTGTTTAGCTGTTATCAGAAATCTGGAGGCGGATCGACGACTTCACAACTCATCGAGTGCAACAAGTTTGATATTGAAAATTTTTGTAAGGTATGGACAGAAGTAGTACATTTAGTTAAACTAGTTGCAATTTTACGGCAAAAAAGGAGTGGTTTAGTCATTTTCCCGACGCCTCCATTTTGAGCAGTTTACAATAGGGCTATGACGGCATCCATTTTGCTGCAATTCCTTTTTCGTTACAAATTTACTTGTTTTTTTTTTCGCAAAAACACAATAAAATACCCTACAATAATTTTTTAAAACAAATATATGTATGTTAAATTAATATCTGTAATCCGGCACTTGTACCGGTTTTGAGAGCACTCTTGCAAAATTTTCTGTTTTTACAGAATAACCCCTTTACGACTGACCTTTTCTAAGGTATCGTACTGGGACGCAAGATGTCGTACCGGGTTTGTGTTCCATTAATATTCACCAATAAAAAATGTTGTGGTTTTTTGGTTGCAAATCTGTATAAAACAAATGATTGAGCACATTGTCTACTTCAAAAAACTAACCTATAAGCGGTGGCCACTGTATCCCAACACTGACTGGTTACTGTATATCGGATGTTTTAATAAAAACTCCCAGGCCAATTATTTCGAAAACTAAAAGTGACATGTAAATTCTGTAAATGCCAGTTTTTATCCTCTATGATTGGCTTCACAACTGTGTAAAAAATGTGCTTGAATAATGGCGCCACGGTGCAAAGAATTTTTTCGATGACAGGAACTCTTTTAAATGTTGTGGATCTTAAAGATAATTAAGTTTTGATCAAATTATGTCCCATAGAATTTTTCGATAAATCCAACATGAACGGAGATATTTGGGGTTAAGTTTTTTTTAACGAGTATTTTAATTATTATAATTATTTTTTAATATCCTTTAGCAAATTTTAATTTAATTTTGGTGATGATAATTTTAGTGATAAAACGCTCCTGTAGCTCTAAATTATTACGTCCAATTACGTCTCAGGGGGCGCCTTAACAAATAATATTGGCAAAAAATAAGACGCCACTGAGTTTTTGGTAATTTTTATATTTTTTTCGAAATAAGCAACTAAAAATATCCTTTTCTTGTCGGGGGTAAGTGCACAAGTGCATCAAAATTACCGAAAATTTTTGAATGAAATGTGTTTTTTTATAATTGCAAGAGTTTGTTTTCATATTTTCGCGAAAAGCCCGACTCCGCAGGAGGAGGGCATTTTCGTAAAATATGAAAACAAACGATTGCAATTTGTAAAAAAAAACATATCGAATAAAAAAATTATCTGGTTATTTTTATGCACGAGTGTAATTTGTTTGAATATTTCCCAAATTAATTAAGAACTCGAATCAAGTAAATTTAAATATTTTATTTAACAGAATGCAAAGAGATAGTTATTAACAATTCTTGACAAAATGAAAGGAAAACATTCGTTGACGTTGACTTTTTTGTCTGCTGTCACTCAATAAGATGACGTTAATTGTCAGAATATTACATTTTTTGACGTTTGTTAACAATAAAATCCCGCTTTGACGTTTCGTCAACAATATAAACTTGCGATGCAATTTTCGATTTCTGGCAGTGCAGTTTTCGCTGTAATTTTGCGAAAATTGCATTTCTCTTATGGGAACTTTAACATATGAGGGAAATATTCTGTTAAATTGTTTTTATATCTTGCTTCGTTTTCGAGAAATAAAAATAAAAACAATTTTATTGCATTTTATTGAACCGAAGTATTATATCGATTTGCTATGTGTGTGTAAAACACCTCATTCGACCACATTAGTGAGTTTTTGGTATTGTTCTAATTTTCATTAATAATTTTGTATGATTTCTAATCAGTTCTTTCATAAAATTTAAAACATCTTTTAATTTTATTTTTTTATGCTTTAATGTTTTAACTTTGCTTTTAAACAACAAAAAATACAACGTATTAATTATTTAATGATTTTTGTTTTCCAGAGATACCTACTATGCAATAAAATTGTTTTTATTTTTATTTCTCGAGAACGAAGCAAGATATGAAAACAATTTAACAGACAAGAAAAGGATATTTTTAGTTGCTTAATCCGAAAAAAATATAAAATTAATAAAAAACTCAATGGCGTCTAATTTTTTGCCAATATAATTTGTTAAGGCGCCCCCTGAGACGTAATTGGACGTAATAATTTAGAGCTACATGAGCGTTTTATCACTAAAATTATTATCACCAAAATTAAATTAAAATTTGCTAAAGGATATTAAAAAATATTTATAATAATTAAAATACTCGTTAAACTTATTTAAAAAAAAAAACCTAACCTCAAATACCTTCGCTCATGTTGGATTTATCAAAAAAATTTATGGGACATAATTTGATAAAACATTACCTAATTATCTTTAAGAAGCACGACATTTAAAAGTTCCTGTCATCGAAAAAATTCTTTGCACCGTGGCGCCACCTACATCTTGTATTATTCAAACACATTTTTTACACATTTGTGAAGCCAATGATAGAGGCTAAAAAATGGCGTTTACAGAATTTACATGTCACTTTTAGTTTTCAAAATAATTGGCCTGGGAGTTTTTATTGAAACACCCGGTAAAAATGTAACCTTAAACAAAAAACCCTCAAAAATTTGTCTCATAGTTGTCTCGACCTTGGGTTGCTTCGATTATTAACATAATATAATATCCAAAAGGCATTTTAAAATTGTAATGGTACAAAATACAAAACTCACCTGATTTTTATTCGTGCTTTACAGTAAATAGTAATCAACGATAAAATTTATCTACGGCATATTATAGAACTGAAGTATAACAGACATATTTCTTTGCACGGTTTGGCTTCTACCTATCTAGATAGCAGCGTGTGTACTGAATGCGTTCGCAAAGTATTTACATATGGCCAATGTATCAGGGCGTTTGGTGAAGAGCAGGAACCTAGCTGACCAATTTACGGTGTAATTTAATGCTATTGTGCGTCAATCAATGACGTGCTTGGCATATTCCCTTACTATTCGTGCATTTCGCGCAGGAAAACCGTCCATTTAAAATCAAATAACTTCATTCTCAGCAGCAACTTCTTCTAATCAATTTAATTTTGTAAAACTTCCAAAAACTTTTCTTTTTTGAAATTTTGTTTAAAAAAAAAACGTCCAATAGTGCGATGTCCCAACATGCCCGCTGAAACATTAACCGTTTGGTGGTATTAAGAAATTGTTTGTACCGGGTGGTCAAATAAGCGAGGACGTCGGCTTTATCTCGGAAACCATTAATCGTACAACTTTCGGAAAGATATTTTATGAGTAAAGTGGTCAAGAGAAATTGCTGGAAATTACTTTTAAGTTCCTCATTTCGCCGCAAGGGGGCACAATTAAAAATTGTTTTTTTAAATTCTAAATTTCTCCGAAAATTCCCATATTAAGGTATAACTCTGATTACATCATTGGAAAGCTTAGTCAATTCTGCATCATTTTGGTTTAAGGCTCATTGGCGTACCGACCTTGATAAGAGTGGGAGAAGCTATTGAAAGTGTAAACATTAAAATCGGTGTAACTTCTAAACGACTTATCCGATTTTACTAAATTTAAGCTTGTTTGTAAGGGGAAAATAAGTTTCTTCAATTGCCGTATCCAACAGTACACGGTAGTGTTTAATAAAATTGCCAGAGGGCGCAATTTGTAATAGTAACAGTTTTTCCGATTTTATCTCGAAAATTCAAATCATACGGTATAACTATGACATCATAATCGAAAAGAAGATGAAATTTGCAAGAAAAGATGTGAAGACCGCAGTTCGATATCTTTGTACGTTTCAGAGTTATTGCCAAAACAATAATTTTTAATACAAATTGCGCCCTCTAGCAATTTTATTAGAAACTATCTTGTACCATTAGATACGACAATTGAAGGTACTTACCTTTTTCTTCCAAACAAGCTTAAATTTAGTAAAAGTAGAAGTTACAGCGATTTTAATATTTACACTTTCACTTGACAAGCGTGGGAGAAGCTATTGAAAGTGTAAACATTAAAATCGCTGTAACTTCTAAACAACTTATTCGATTTTACTCAATTTAAGCTTGTTTGGAAGTACCTTCAATAATTGTCGTATCTAAAGGTACACAATAGTTTCTAATAAAGTTGCTAGAGGGCGCAATTTGTATTAAAAATTATTGTTTTGGCAATAACTCTGAAACGAACAAAGATATCGAACTGCGGTCTTCACATCTTTTCTTGCAAATTTCATCTACTTTTCGATTATGATGTCATAGTTATACCGTATGATTTGAGTTTTCGGGATAAAATCGAGAAAACTGTAATTATTACAAATTGCGCCCTCTAGCAATTTTATTAAACACTATCGTGTACTGTTGGATACGGCAATTAAAGATGCTTATTTTCCCCTTCCAACCAAGCTTAAATTTAGTAAAATCAGATAAGTCGTTTAGAAGTAACAGCGATTTTAATGTTTACACTTTCAATAGCTTCTCCCACTCTTATCAAGGTCGGTACGCCAATGAGCCTTAAACCAAGATGATGCAGAATTATCCAAGCTTCCCAATGATGTAATCAGAGTTACACCTTAATATGGGAATTTTCGGAGAAATTTAGAATTTTTTCAATTTTTAATTGTGCCCCCATGCGGCGAAATGAGGAACTTAAAAGTAATTTCCAGCAATTTCTCTTGACCACTTTACCCATAAAAAATTGTTTCCGAAAGTTGTACGATTAATGGTTTCTGAGATAAAGCCGACGTCCTCGATTATTTGACCACCCGGTACAAATCTGTGTTCATTTTCTGTACAATCTAAACTTTTGAACACTTGATTTATTGTTTAATGTGAAGGTGCATTCGTCGGTAAAGTCAACATTGCGTGAGAATTCCCCATCGTTATTCACCGTATTCATTACTTCAAAACAAAAGTTTGCTCTTCGTATTTTATTATCACCTATTATTTACTGATGTGTTTAATAATTATACTCATGTAATTTGCGCAGTACAGTTTTGCTGGTGCTAATTCCAATATGTTCTACTACCGTGCGAGTAAAAATTATTTGCATCAAAGAGGGCTTGGATTAAAAAACGTAGGGCTTGGTTTAGATCAATGATATGCACTGAGGAAAATCACTCAATACAAGTATTTTTTTGAATATATGTGTATTACCACAAGAAAAAATCCATTTATCCCTAAAATATTTCGTTTAGTCGCAATCAAGGACGTTTTTTTTGACAACAATATTGTTACGTGTGCTCAATGCTTTTTTATGGTAACAGAATATCATATAACCATAACAATATGTATCCAATAAAGTGTTTTTAAAAAGTATGTTTTTAATTCCTATAAGGTTATCTTATTACCATAAAAATAAAAATAAAAACTAACCAATCTTTTATACCTATCTAAAATATACCTTTTAGGAACTAAACAGTTGCTTTTTTAAAACAAGGTGAAATCGTTTTGGTTCATTTTAATGCCATTTGCAGTGTTGTTAGTTTGTTTAGTGGTTGGTGGATTATAGTTTATAGTGGATGTTTGATGGCCATTGATTTGATAAATTTTTTATATTCTAATAATTTCATATAGGGTGGTGTACTTTTAGTGGGACGTTATATAATAGGTGTTGTGGCGGTATGTCCCCAAATTCAGGTAGGTACAATTATATTACCAAATTTATTACTTAATAAGTAACTCATGTTTATCACATTACTCTACTTAGGTACCTACAAAAAATCGTTGACTTAGGTGAGTCTTTAAATTTTGTTAGGCGAGAAATTAATTTTTTCAGAAATACAATACAAATTTAGGGGATAGAATCGGAAAACAATCTGAGTTTTTGAGATATTTCTTCCTCGTTCTAAATTTTGCAATGCAAAATCGCATTTGTTAGGTTTTCTGATACCTATTGATTAAAAAAATGGCTAAAAAGGGTCATGTTCCTAGCAGTTTGTTACTTTCAGATCAGTCAATTAAAATATAAAAATTTTATCAAATCAATAGCCAAAAACATCCACTATAAACTAATCCACCAAATACAGCCATTTTGACGAAGGAGCTAAAAAAAGGAATTTAGTAGTAGCTAGGTGGACTAGCTACAATAAAAATAAAATTATTTTATAGCCGGCTGATTATTTTTAGGAGTAAAAACAGATACTTTTCTAACTACACGACCTCAATTAATCACAAAATCATTTTTGTTTACCACTGCATTATATATTTTTTATGGCAATAGAGTTGTCTTTTAACAGCAAAAGAATAATATTTAAAAAACGACCATGTTGAGGTTAAAAGTCATTTCAAAAAAAAGAACCTTGTAGCGACAACAGAGTTGTTTTTTCGGCGCCTATTTAATGCAGATTTCTTGCTACTGCGAATGGATTTCTAGCTACGGCTAATAGAGTTTTCTCTCAGTGTAGATTATAAAGAATAAACAGTAGAGGGCCTGGTATAGTTCCCTGTGGAATTCCTATAATAATATTCCGAAATTGCGACCTTTTCCCTTTGTAGCATATCGCCTGTTTTCTTCCAACCAAGTAGTCTTTTATTTGTTTGTCTGTTTGTCTAATATCTTATAAATGAAAAGGAAGAAAAATTAAAAAAAAAAACTGTACTTGATTTATTGATTTATTCCAAGTTATTAACTATAAATAGTTTTAAGGTATACTTCATACGAAGTCAGTTGAGACAACGTAAATATTGGGGGTGCGATCAATCTACTGCATCACACACTGAAACTACAATACAAATATAATAAAATTTGTATTGATCGCTCCCTATGCAGATGTTCGAAGATAGTCCACGTGGACTTGACAAGTCTGTCATCAAATTTTTTTTTGTCTGTCTCAACTAAGATCGTATACACTTTAACGATGTATGGCGCACATTTTAACCAAATAGAAATTTCCGGTTTTAATTTTATACCAACGTTTTCGGCCAACGGCTATTTGAACTTTGCACTCAGCATATCTTTCTAAAAATAATTACATCGCTTTGGGCAGTAAGGACCTGTTATTATGTTACAAAGGGATCTGAGAGAATATCTTTTTCAAAAACCTCAACTGCGGCTATACGGAGGTTTTAAAGGGTAAGGATCTTGTTTCTGTCATTTTATTCTGCAGAAGACATGGGTATAAATATGCTATATTATAAAAGTTTCTTCGCCTTAACTAAGAGTACGGTTAGCAGACTTTTGCTTCATTTTAACGAAACCTGAGGGTTAATCCTATAAAAGTTAACAACAAGGTTTTATTATATTTGTTTTAATTAAATGAAAATTTTGTCTCTAAGTATGCCCGATGGAACGTTTAAACGATTTCACTTGCGCAAGTAGAGGGGGTACGAGCGTTGATCTGTTTTCTGGTCTGCAAAATGGCAGATGTTTTCGGTGAAAACGCAAATAGCGTTCCCTATACTGGATTGTGATGCACTTCTTGGTTTATTTAGTTGACCACTTTTCGATTATTACCAGTGTACCTACTGCCTTCTATATTGGAGTTAATTCCGCTGGGATGGCGCTACTGTGTATTGATGGCCGCTTGGATTTTGCAGAGAGGCTTTTAGTATATTTTTGCGTCGTTCTTGGAATTGCTTGAGTTACGGCTGCCCGTAGAGTCCTAACAAGGACGAAACGGCCGTCGTGGTCTACCCGCCCCAGGGTATCCAATAAACTTGGATCCTTGTCCGATATGCCACAACATTATTTTTAATAGGACACAATTTTATATGAAGTTATACCTTTATTTTTAACAAATCTGTTCAATCCCAAATCATTGACCATACCTTTTACGACGCCCTGTATACTTAGATGCGGTTTTTGTACGTTCATGATATTTTATTGTAAATATAGGTTTTCTTTTGTAACTACTTTCTCCAAAAGCAAACCACCAAAAACAGTACCTTTTTTTTTATGAGGGGTAAAAAATCTTCTAAAGACGATACCATTCTGGTGATTTTGCGACTGGCCTGTGTCGGATTCGGTCCCTCTAGGGAGCCGCCTAGCCTATCGACTACCCCCCTTTTGTCCCTGCCCTGAAAAGCGCATTCCCGCATTACTTCAGTGGTCTCTTCTCTATACGAGATTTTGCTTTAGCGGTCTTCCCTTTCTTTCGTCTCAATTATGTTTCTTATTGTTTTATATGTTGCTTTCCATGTTTCTTCAGAATGCACTAGGCTTTCCATTATATGTATAGCGTTATTAAAGACCATTCCCGCCGCTCGTGTGAATAGTAGTCTACTTTCCTCCCATCGGAACAGGGTATGATCGACGTCATCGACCTCTTGACAGTACTTATACTGTTCTGAATTACGGTTAAATAAATACTGACGAAAGCAGCCATGTCCTAATAGGGCTTGCGTAAGGACATAATCAACTTCGCCGTAAGGTCGAGTGCGTATATCTGGTATAAGATTCCATGTCCATTGTCCATCTTCCTTTTCTGCTAGTGTCCGACATTTCTTGCTATTTATTTATAAGGTCTTCCCTTGCTGTCTGGACCGCCATTCCTCGGTATCTTTCCAGTCTTGCTTTAATAAGTGGGTCAATTGGTGGAATGCCTGCTATAACTCCTACTCCGTCCGCGAATATTGTTCTGTAGGCGCTAGATACTCTAATCGTCATTTTTCTTTGGATCCCTTGAAGTTTATCTCTTAGTTTCTTGTTTCTGGTAACACTATGCCACACTAATGCTGCATATAGTAGTTGGGAATAAATCACTCCAGACAGTGTTTTCCATTTTGAAGCTTTGGTCCCGCCGATATTTGGCATGAGTTTAGACAAGGCCGATATTGTCTTTTCCACCTTAACAGTACCTACATCTTTATATCTCAAGCCTAATAATTCTAAAATAACCAATACTTAATTGTTTTTAGAAATTATGATTGTTTTCGGGTTTGTCATAAGAAACAACAACATTCAATAAATATTAATAATGCATAATATCATAAAATTGTACCCTGTCCTTTAACGAGCCTCAGAGCATGACTGACAAATTTGCATGAATACACATTTATATCTATTAAAAATCAAATATCGTTGTAAGAGTGAGAATTTCGTTTAACGTTAACGTTAATATACGTATTTCACGATAACTGTTTAATGCTATAGGAATTGTAAAATAGGTTATTTCTATTTCAAGGGTTGAAGGCAAAATTGTACAAAAAAAACTTCTAGAATAATTAAGTTTCTGCTGCTATCTTTTATGTATCGCCTGTTCAAAAATCAAGCACCAAAATAATTGTTAGAGAAAATCATACCTAGGAATCAGGTACATAATAAAAATATAAGACATAATACTTTGACTATGCCGCACCACTCAACAGCTATATTTACTCGAAGCTATACATTTAATGTTGTATCTTTATATAATCAGTTTAGACCTAGTTTGCATTATTCACTTCATCAGATTCGAAAAATGTATAAACAGCTATTTTTGAAGGAGCAATTACTTGGGTAGATTTTATTCTTAATGTAGTAGGTATCTTTATGCCTTATTATCTAAATTATTTATTTAATTATTTTTTTAAATTAGTATTTATTTTTAATTTGCATTAACTTTTAAGTTAATTGTGATATTGTATTAACTATAAGCATTTTTATAAGTATATCTCTTTGTAATATAGGGTTAAGAGTTAAAGAGTAGCTCTAGCTAATCTTCGCCCTATGGGCAAATGTAATCTATTTACATTTGTGAATAAAAAGACAGTTTATTATTATTATTATTAATAATTTTAAAAAATGTATTGAACCGGATAGGAATGTTTTGAGTTTTATGTTTTAAATAAATTGTTGGAAAAAGAACACAATGGAAGTATAGATTCAATTTAAACGACATATTTTTGTTAGAAGATTTTTTTGTGATTGATTAAAACCAATTTATCAATTAAATAGCTATTAAAATTTGATGTTTCGGCAATAAGCACAAAAGGAAAATACCAATTAGTGTATTTCATAATTATTACAATTATAAGCAAGATATTAAATGTAGCGTAATTAGTTTAATAATAGCTTAAAGCAATTATCGCCGTTTGAGACCTCTCATTAAAGATACTACCCATTTAAGGGATTGATCCTCGAACCACCTTTATAAATCTACACTGGGAAAAAAAACCTTCTATTCCTTATAAGAATTGACATACTCTTTATACAACTATTTAATATCTACTATATGTGACAGCAACGCGCTTTTCTACTGTAAGACAACGAAAATTGCTAGACCGTTGTGTAATGATAATATCACGTTAATTTAGCCAACAGGAAATAGGAGTTAATGCTACCATAGAATGGTTTATAGCCATTATTGCTCTAAATACTCAAAGTAATTATAAAGTTCTATTGGGGGTGTAATCTGGTTTTATATATTGTATTAGTTCCGCGTGGCAGTTGTAATGAATTTTAACAATAATCATAATAATATTTGCTTGCTACGGTTAATAAAGCATATACAGTTCGATATTTCTGTTCGTTTCAGAGTTATTGCTAAAACAAAAATTTTTAAAACAAATTGCGCCCTCTAGCAATTTTATTAGAAACTATCGTGTACCATTAGATACGACAATTGAAGGTACTTCCAAACAAGCTTAAATTTAGTAAAATCGGATAAGTCGTTTAGAAGTTACAGCGATTATAATGAGTACACTTTCAATAGCTTCTCCCACTCTTATCAAGTGAAAGTGTAAACATTAAAATCGCTGTAACCTCTAAACGACTTAACCGATTTTGCTAAATTTAAGCTTGTTTGGAAGAAAAAGGTAAGTACCTTTAATTATCGTATCCAATGGTACACGATAGTTTCTAATAAAATTGCTAGAGGGCGCAATTTGTATTAAAAATTATTGTTTTAGCAATAACTCTGAAACGAACAGAGATATCGAACTGCGGTTTTAATATTTTTTCTAGCAAATTTCATCTACTTTTCGATTATGGTATCATAATTATACCGTATGATTTATTTTTTCGGAGTAAAATAAAAAAATGTATTGTTAAGTATTGCAAATTGCGCCCTCTAGCATTTTTTTAGAACTATTATGGACAACTAAATACGATTGGTAATAGTACAAACATTTCTCTTTCAAACAGTCTTTAGTTTGCTAAAATCGGATAAGTCGTTTATAAGTTACAGCGATTTAAATGATTACACTTTCAACAGGTTCCCCCACTCTTATTAAATTCGGTACGCCAATGAGCATAAGACCAAAATGATGCATAATTATCCAATCTTTAAAATGGTGTTATCAAACATATACCTTAATGTGGAATTTTCGGATTTATGTAAAATTTTAAAATTTACTTTTCAATTACGCCCTCTTGCGGCAAAATGCGGAACTTAAAAATTATTTCCAGAATTTTCTCATGGCCACTTTAATTATCATTTTTCTTTTCCTGAGTTTCTATGCCCAGTAGTTTCCGAGATATAGCCGCTCGTCGACCTTAAAAAAACACCCTGTATAATATAAGTATCAAATTTAAAATTTTTGTTCCTTAAGATATTAAAAGGACGAATAAAAAATGAGTGTTAGTTATAGTTTCTCCCGAAGTAATTAGAAATGTTCAAGACGAGTTTTACTTGCGTTTAGGATATTGCCAAAACGTAAGTGGACATCATTTTGAGCATGGATTGACGAAACAGTAGTATATGTAGATGGATAGAAGGTTTTTTGATTTGTAACTTAATTTTTGTTTGTTTAATAGCTTATAAAGAACAATAAACAAGATTTGAAATTTGATACTTATGTATAATTTAATATACCTACACTTTAAACATAGTCAGTAAAAACTAGGGTTGTCATTAAAAAAAAATTATCGACATCGTCATATCTCTAATTTGTGACACACTGTATCAATATTTTTTTACAAAAAAGACCACGACATAATATGTCGCGCCTAAGCATTTTCCAAAGCAAAAAAAAAACTGTACTGGATTTACGAAATTTATTCCATGATTGTTGGGTTTATTAATTAGTGAACATTTTTTCTGGAAAATTATGTCGCCACAGATAGGCAATCTTCGTGATTGATTGACCAATTAATAATATGGTCAAAAAATAAAACAAGCCAGTCTAACACGCTTGAATTTAAGAAAATATACAATCAAACTATTTAATTTTATTAAACACCAAAACGGAATTCTACATGGTGTATATGTCGTAGGCTGATAGTGAAATCCGTCATTTTATGAAAAGCCTAGTCACTTCATGAAGCGTCGGCAGATTGTGTAAAACATGAAATTACACGATCTGCCGCGTCACTTCATGAAGAGACCTTGACGTTTCGGCGTATTATGTATAACGCAATCTGCCTAATTTTAAATATCGTCACTTCATGTAGTACCTAACAATGTCATGTCAGTCGGCAGATTATGTAATTCCGTCTAAAAGGTATACTGGCAACTGGTTTGTTCGTTGTTCCCCAGAGCATTTTTTTTTTAAATAAATTTTTTCAACTAATATTATTTTATAAAAATAAAAAAAATTCTCTGACAAACCCCAACAAACCAGTTGCCAATATACCTTTTAGACGGAATTACACAATATGCCTTGTTTTTGTGGCATTTCATGAAGTGACGATATTTAAAATTAGGCAGATTGTGTTATACATAATACGCTGAAACGTCAAGGTCTCTTCATGAAGTGACGCGGCAAATCGTGTAATTTCATGTTTTTACACAATCTGCCGACGCTTCATGAAGTGACTAGGCTTTTCATGAAATGACGGATTTCACTATCAGCCTACGACATATACAATAGTATACCGTGCGAGCAAAAATTATTTGCATTAAAGAGGGCTTGCATTTAAGGACGTAATGTTTAGCCGTAGAGCTTAATACCTGTTGGGTGTCAGTAACTACGTGAATTAACAATCAATCAGTTATTCCGTCATCTTTGACAGTCGTTACAAGTAATTTGATTCATCGCTAATTTTTCCAATTTCTTGAACAATTCACACAATGGGATTTACGGAACAGCACAAAACATTCATGGTTAAAGCGTATTTTCAAAACGGGGTTAGAGTAAATGGTGAGTGGCAATACAATCCGGGTTTGTGCACGGACGATTTTCACGAACATTTTCCTAGCGTTGCTTTTATTGCTGGGGATTTTTATCATTGCCTGAAAAGAACCGTTGCTGCGTTTAGGTGAAACAGGTTCTATACAACACAAAAAAAGAACAGGAAGACCATCTGTAAGACCAGAAGAACTTGTTGCAAACGTTCGTGAAATAATGCAAAATACGCCAACAAATTGTATAAGACGCCTGTCCCAAGAAGTGAGAAGATCTTATGGAACATGCAGGACTATTCTTAAGAAGCAATTATTAAGCAATGCAATTCTTTTTCTTTTTCTTTCTGTATATTCTTACTTTGTTAATTTTGTAAACAACAAAAATAAATTTGTATTTGTCTACTTATTTTATTACTCATTAACAGTTTGGCATATCATGTCATAATATGAATTTGAAAACATTTTAACCTAGATTTGGTTAGATATATCGTCCCCATATCATTTTGATCTAAACCAAACCCTACTTTTTTTAATCCAAGCCCTCTTTAGTGCAAATAATTTTGGCTCGCACGGTACATAATGTGCTGTATATGGTGGATATGATAGAAACTCTAAAAGATAATTTTGAAAGTTTATATTTAAATAATCCCAGTGACAAAATTTTAATAAGAAGTGTGTTTTCTTCCTGTTTATACTTTTTTTTTTAACTCATAGAAGTGATTAAGTTAAAATTTCAAATAAGATTTTTGAAAAAACCCAAATATAAGAAACTTGTAATGTTATATGGATCTGGCCAGATAAAAGGAATAAGTTCTTTTAATTTTAATGTTATGTTATTCTATTAATAAAAAAAAGTGTTAGCAAACACTCTGTATTAAGTCCAATCGTTTTCAAGAACTACTAACAGTGAACTTCCCTGTGTAATGTGTTACTTTTAAACGTTTCTTTGAAAGTTAAAAGTATTTTTGAACCAAACTAAGTTAAAATTTATTAATTATGTTATTTAAGTAAAAGAAATTTTATTTTGGTCAAATTAAAATAAAATTTAAAAATTTAATAAGACTTGTGTTTTATAATAAGGTACCTACAATGTTATGTTTTTGTGGTCAATTACTAAATGATAATCAATCCCTTAAATGGTTGAGAATGTCATTTAGCCAGGTATGCTAAAAACTAAGATGGAAAACGTCAAGTAACTAATCCGGAACAGAACTGCATTCAAAAAAAATAATACCGTTGCTTTATCTTACGAAATCTTAGTAGAGGGAGAAGGGGCATTCTACATCAGATTCCGGTCACCCCTTCTGCGCATGCGTTAGCAGTGCGCAGGTTCAAAGCAGTTCAAAAGCTGTTCAAAGCTGTTCATTAGCTGTTGATAGCTGTTCATTAGCTGTTGATATCTGTTCAACAGCCGATCAAAAGCTGTTCAAAGCTGTTCATTAGCTTTTGATAGCTGTTCAAAAGCTGTTCAAAGTTGTTCAAAAGCTGTCCAAAATTATTGATTAGCTGTTCATTAGCTGTTCAATGTTGTTTAAAAGCTGTTCAAAAGCTGTTAAGTACAGTCGTTCAAGAACGGCTATAAACGACTAAAGAACGACTAATGAGCAGCTAATGAACATCTTTGAACAGCTTTTAAACAGCTTTGTACAGTTTTGAACAACTTTGAACAGCTTCGAACGACTAATGAACAGCTTATAACACCTTTTGATATACTACAAAAAAGTATGTATACCGTAAAGGTTTTTTAATTTCAACAGATCCATCCACAGACCTAGAATTGCTGTATCATATCTCATCAGTTAGACTAAAAAACTGAGTATTTACTTACATTTTTTATAGTAAATATTGTTCGTGCAGTAGTTGTGGCAAATTCAAAACAGTATAAATGACATTGATAAAATCATTTGATGTTCCCGGCTATTCGACTAAGGTCTTACGAGGTATTATCAAACAGTTTTAAAGAGTGAGATAAAATCTACTGTACATAATATATAAACTAATGGATACCAAGAGGCTTTCTCATAAGGATAGTTATAGATACCTAATTGTAGGTCTTATTGTTATTTTAATATTCAGGATAAAGAGGTTGTGATCCGATAAATGTTTGTGGTTATTGGCACGAAGAAAAGTAGTTAAGAAACCGGCGCCTCTGAACCAAACTTTTAAATATGCTTTTTACAAAATACTGTACTGGTAAGCTCCAATTTGCAGTGGCATTTTATGCGGGTATGAGAGAATAAACAATATGTTTAGATGCCCGTAATACGGACAACAGATCAATCAGTGTTGTCGGCGTGACCAACGCATGGCGAGTCGATCCCTCGGTTAAAGAAAGAGGATCATTTGTGCTCGCTGCGTTTCAAATAATCAACTGGCTTTATCGACTATCGACTATCGACAGAAATTTAGTAATACTTGAAATTTCTTTTTTTTTTATTTCATATAATTAACTAATGAATAATTATTGCATTAACAATTATTTTACCTTGTCTGTTTCTATTAGCCTACAGTAAAAAATATAATACTGGTATGTACCCTAACTTTTTATATTTATCAAAAATATTTAAGGTTGTTTTGGATATACCGGATGTTTTTCAAAAGACGTTCACTCCTATAACTTTTCTGTATTTATAGACACTAAAATAAAATTTTGAGATTATGCATAAGAGATGAGTCTGTATTTATTGGCATAATTTTTATTTTGTTAGTACTTCCGGTTTGACCGGAATTGACCTTGACTACTTTGATATTTTAACTGGGGCATATTATATATTTTTACTTATTGTGATTCAGCATAACATTCTGAGTGAAATGACACCACTCACTTGTAATTTTTTGACGTGTTATAAAATTTTTATGTTTATTTTTTATTTTTTAAGTAGAGTGATACAAATTAATTAAGTCTGTTAATTTATAGTCAAGTAGGGAGTATATTAAAACTATATCATAATAATTGACTTTCTAAGTTTCACAAGCGTTTGAAAAATAAAATTTTGTTTTCTTGACAGTTACTCCATTTTATCAAATTAATGGAACGATGGTAGTTCACTAGAATATATAAAACGAGCATTTTTTCCAACAATTTGATACCATACGCTCCTATGCTATTTTAAAATTGATACTGAATAATTTGCCTTAAATCCCAATCGAAAATTAAAAACCGTTATGCATTATTGCGTTTGTCTTTTCTAAAGCAATATAAAGGCGGCTTCCAAAAACAATGGAATTTTTAATTGAGTCAATCGTTACTTGATGAAGATCCATATTAAATAAATACGTAAAAGAAACAACGTTAGGGTTTCAAATCTTCACAAAATTGGTTTATTTTTATACTAATAAAAATAAAAACATGACATGTTTCGTAGCACTGCTACTTCGTAAGATGTCGAAATGGAAATGACAAACAAAGTTGTAGGTGTAGAGGCATTTACCTGCTAAGAACTAATTATCTAAATATCCCTTATCTTACGGGTGTTGGAAAAAAAAACAGTAATAAAGTATACCTATAAATACTGAGCAATAGGAATTAAGTAAAAATTGTTGGAAAATACAATATTTCAAAACAATTTTAATAGGGGTGAATTGTTAACATCTAATTGATCGTTTAAAATTTTGCCTGCTTTTTTAATTTTGTTAATTTCTAGAGATTCCAATAAAGACAACTTTTTACTTTTATTTTCGACATGTAAAATTTTAAAATTATCCTGAAAAGTATGGTTTTCTGATAGTAGATGAGTTGCGTACGCTGAATTTTGTTTTTTTATTTAAAAAATCCCTTCTATTTCCAATTTTGTGAAGATTTGAAACCTTAACGTTGTTTCTTTGACGTATTTATTTAACAATGGAATGGTTTTGAAAACAATATGGCTTTAATTTAAAGTTGTAATGGCATTAGTTTATATTATAACATACAATACATACAATCTTGCGGCTTCAGAAGAATTTTTCTGGTCACTCCAAAAATTAGGAGCATATCAATTTGTTCATTTCTAGTAAAACTAACCGTTTTATCTGATTTACAATGTAAGTTTAATAAACGAATGACATTACAATTTTAATTTACAACCATATTGGTTATCAAAACCATTCCTTTGTTTTTCAAAGGCGCCT
The DNA here is from genome assembly GCA_963969555.1 of Polydrusus pterygomalis. Taxonomy (NCBI): domain Eukaryota; kingdom Metazoa; phylum Arthropoda; class Insecta; order Coleoptera; family Curculionidae; genus Polydrusus; species Polydrusus pterygomalis. The sequence goes on from OZ018382.1 coordinate 30,224,866, forward strand.
TTATATTTCTTTCCAAAAGAGTGGGCGGCAATAATGCATAACCCTTTTAAATTTGCAGTGGACGTTTTGCTAATACGAACGAATTTGCTGCTATGGATGACGGGGGAATGCAGCGAGTGCGAAAAAAGAGTCGTGCTCGATCCACGAGCGCCACCTCCATTTTGTATTCATTTCTTTACATTAAAAACAGCCCTGTACGTTCATGCTTGCCAATACTGTATTAATATACAGTTTGTCCGTGGTTTGGAAGAGAAAACACTTTTTTATTAGTAGGTATAGAAAAACATTCTTTATAAAAACGTCTGCTTGTGCTGAAACTACAATTTCAAATATCAGATTTGCGATTACTATACAAGGTTCGTCATGAACAAACAACATTTTTAGTTTTTTGTATATTTTTTTTCATTTCCTTGAATTATTAAATGAATTTTGCTAGTGTTAAAACTGCAATTTCAACTATTAGATTTGCGATTACTATACAGGGTTCGTCAGAAACAAGTCTAATTGTCAATTTTTTTTGATGATTGGCTAAATCATCACTTTTGGAACAAATGGATTGGAAGGTACCTATGGTGCAAATCAGTTGGCACGTAGGAGTCCCGATCTCACAATTATCGACTTTCATTTATGGGGATATTATCTGAAGCCACATGTGTATAAAACCAATTTTAATAATAACTTAGATCTCTTGAAATAAAAAAAATAAGAGTAGTTATTGCAAATATCCAAATTCAGCACGTTAGAAACACTGTTATCGGGAATTCAGATGTCGAGTTAAACTACGCGCTAACTCGGTGGTACCACGTTTGAATAAATGTTTCATAATTTATGATTGAGTGAATTGAAGAAATATGACATGTAATAATAAAAATACTTCAAAAGTAGGCAAATGAAAAATGGTTTTCTTACAACAAAATCGTTACTCGGCCATATATAAAATTATATTCGAAGTAAGAAAGCAACAATAGTTGTTTGTTTTTGCGTAAATTTATCTTCAATGAAAACCAAAAAACTAAAAATGTTGTTTCTGACGAACCTTGTATAATCATCGCAAGTGTGATATCTGAAATTGTAGTTTTAGTACAAGCAAAATTCAGTTAAGAAATCAAGGAATTGAAAAAAAAAACCTAAAAAGTAAAAATATTGCTTTTGACGAACCCTGTATAGTAATCGCAAATCTGATATTCGAAATTGTAGTTTGAGCACAAGCAGACGTTTTAGAAAGAATGACGTTTTCTTCTATACCTACTAATAAAAAAGTTTTTCCTTCTCCAAACTCTATATGTGGACACTCACACTGTATATCGTGTTATTTTCTTGGAAAAGTGCCATAGGTAGTAATCGTAAAAGTAAAATGATTGGCAAATTTTAAAAAATGGAAAAGCGTACGTAAATAAAAATGCTTGGATTTTATAAAAAATTGGAATTTCTTTATGATGAAACTAATAATGAAAAAGTATTTTTCAAAAAAAAAAAAGAAAAGACATAATAAAAACAAAATCTTCTGTTTTTGTTTGTTATTTTTTACGATATGTATAAGTTTTCTTCAGCAATTTTTTTCTTACTTTAACCTATACCAAAATAGTGTCTAGACAAAACGGAAAAAGTTTTGACAAAAAAATTTAACTTGCTTGACAAATTTATACTTTTAAATTGAATAGAGTTTAAAACTAAACAAAATGACAAACAAAAAATACCTTTTAAATTCTATTAAAGTTAAAAAAAAAAACTAATTAGGTCTGGAAAAAGTAAATGCATTAATTTTTTAGTAAAATATTTTTTAGATCACAATTTATCCACAGGAAGGATATAAAGTCTGAAGAACTAATATTGTATAAAAAATGGAAAATATTCAATTAATATTCGAAAAACGTGGAAACCACATTGTCATGTCATCATAAGTGTCTCCGAGGGATCAGCTCGGTATAGTGTTGACCTCCATGTCAGCGGCACGGGGGTTTAAAACCAAATTATTTGAGGTTAGGTTTGAGTGTCAACTCATGTCAAGGCGTTGACATTTGTTTTAATATTTTGAGATTATAGAAACAAAAGAAAAACTAAAAATCACAAGTTTATTAGAATCAAAATATTCAATGGAGGTCTTTACATATGTCGAACGTAGAAACGTTCATCATCAGGAGATAGGAAAAGCTTAGCTGATAAGCAGAACAGAAAAAAATAGTAAAACCCTTATGGAAAAAAATGGTAAAAAAAAAATGATATATTATTTCCTTAATTTTTCCATTTTGCATGCAATTTTATAATATTTTCTGACTAATGCATTGCAGGCGTGCAGACTAAACTAGCAGTCGTACGTGAACCCACTCTTAAATTGGTTCTTTTAATTAAATTAATTTAGTTGAAACTTTACTCTGTATGAAGTAACGCTATCGCGTTATTTTCGTATCAATTATTTAAATTGTCTGGATTATATTAATTAAAAGACAGGAATAATTAAACTTGAAAAACGGGGTCAAATGATAATATAAGGAAATTTGATCGAAAATAACTTTTAGATAATAAATATAATATGTTTTTGCAGTTATCACTTATAATCTCCCTAGCAGCAGAATTATTACCGAAAATTTTTTTTAGGGCACGAATGGTTTTGTTGATAGAAAATTATCCCGAGTCAAAGACGAGGGAAATTTTCTATCAACAAAAACTTGAGTGAAACCGAGAAAAAAATTATCGGGAATTAATTCTGCTGCGTGGGAGATTCGGTAAGAAAATTTCATAAATTGGAGTTTCTTTTAATGTTCCTGAAATTTTAGTAATAAACCTTATTTACTAACAAATAAAATCAGTTTCTATTGTAAAAATACAGTGCGTCACATTAAACTAAAGTCATCGGAAATAATATGATTTTTAATTTTTGAATTTAAAACTACAGTGTGTGTATAAAGTCTGGAAACGGCTTAATAACATCACAATTTACTGGCCGATTTAAACCAAATTTGGTACAGTTGTGTAAGAGGATCTAACGCACCGAATGACGATATTGGCGTTGTTGCAGCTTTTAGTTTGTCTGGAATTCGAACGAATTATATATTTTTTATTAAACGCATTATTAGTCTATACTTCATAGTTTCCGAGATATTGACTCTCGAAAAGTGAAATTTTTGAACTTTGACAGCTTATAACTTTCTATCAGTACGTCTTAGAGCAAAACGGCTTACATGTCCCTATCTTCAATTTTTATTATCTTCTTAAAAAAATCAACTTCCGGTTAAACCGGATGTAACTCGAAAGCAGGTTTAACTGGAAGTTGATTTTTTTGGGAAGATATTAAAAATTGAAGATAGGGACATGTAAGCCGTTTTGCTCTAAGACGTACTGTTAGAAAGTTATAAGCTGTCAAAGTTCGAAAATGTCACTTTTCGAGAGTCAATATCTCGGAAACTATGAAGTATAGACTAATAATGCATTTAATAAAAAATAATTACAATTTTATGTGGAATTTAAAAATGTAAAAATATACTGGGTGTTATATTTAAAAATATAAAATTCGTTCGAATTCCAGACAAACTAAAAAGCTGGCAACAACGCCAATATCGTCATTCGGTGCGTTAGATCCTCCTACACAACTGTACCAAATTTGGTTTAAATCGGCCAGTAAATTGTGATGTTATTAAGCCGTTTCCAGACTCTATACACACACTGTATAAAGACATTGGATTTCAGATAACAAATTTGTCATTTATTGTTTCTCACATTTTAGTAATAAAAATTAGTTACTAACTACTCAATTTCTTTAGCAATCTAACTTGCTGATTCATTAGCAACACGAATCATTTTTTACACAATATTATTGTAACAATAAATATCACGGGTACGACTAAAAAACTGATTGTTACTTGCTGGTTTGTCTCACCTGTCACTTCGACATGACTTGACATTTGAATTAAAATTAAATCGTATAGTTAAGGAGCTAGCGTGCAAAAAACGCCATAGTTGGCTGCCCGTCAGTCGAGTTTGAAAAAACGTTGCCATTACTCCACTGAACACCCTGGTGCTTGAAGTTTTGCTTTTACCCATCAACTTTAAGATTTATTGGCAATAATGACATAGGGCGATTGGCCATAGTGAGGAGCCCGTCAGTCAGGTTGAAAATTAGGTTCTGTAAGTTGCCAATATCATGTATCCAAAATTTCGTTGCGATCTAACCACTAGATCGTGAATTAGGCCAAATGGAAGATTATAATTTGTTTTTTGACCGCCATTTTGTTGGCCATAGTAAGGAGCCCCTCCAAAACTTGTTTCTACCTCTTCGTTTGGATAAAATAACAGGAAAAATGCACTTGACTGACAAATCGAATCACGACGTTCTTCCCTGGGTGACCTACAAAATCTTGAAAAATCCAATTTTTCAGTCTTTAGCATGGCTTTTTCAGAAATTCAACCAAAATCATCAGTCAATCATTTTTCCTGATTTTTAGACATCCAATTAAGTAGAAATCACAAACGGCTGACATTTTCCTCGAATATTTTCAATTTGGCCATACTTTGAAAATGTTCTGATTTTGGACTTTTTTATAATGGCTTAATAATACTGTTCCATATGGACTTAAAAGTAAAACAATGTATGACGATGATGTTTGATGACCTAAAAAACGTTGATTATATTATAACTATTACTATATATATTATGATAATATATATATATATAATATATAATGATTATATTAAGTAAAAGTAATAGTTACAATATAATCAACAATTAAATATCTGTTTTTTTCTATATTGAAATTGAAATGTTACTAACACAACCCAGCTTGCTCAACCCAAATATGCCAACAATTTCATTCAATAAATAATAACCATTTAATTTTCGATTTGCTTCAGTAATTATTCATTTCTTACTGCTGAAATTGGTTATCGTATCTTTTTGTGGCAAAAATTCTATATTTTTTGATTACTGAATCCAATATAATATAACATAAATTCAACGAATGAATAGGGGTGGAGGGTAGCAGAGGGGTGGAGGAAGGGGTAAATTTTATCCAAACGAAGAGGTAGAAACAAGTTTTGGAGGTTCTCCTTACTATGGCCAACAAAATGGCGGTCAAAAAACAAATTATAATCTTCCATTTGGCCTAATTCACGATCTAGTGGTTAGATCGCAACGAAATTTTAGATACATGATCTTGGCAACCTACAGAACCTAATTTTCAACCTGCATGACGGGCTTCTCACTATGGCCAATCGCCCTATGTCATTATTGCCAATAAATCTTAAAGTTGATCGGTAAAAGCAAAACTTCAAGCACCAGGGTGTTCAGTGGAGTAATGGCAACGTTTTTTCAAACTCGACTGACGGGCAGCCAACTATGGCGTTTTTTGCACGCTAGCTCCTTAACTAGTAGTAGTATACCTAACAAAAATTATCACTTAGATATTAATTTCATTAGGTTAATAGGCTATAGACTATCGCGATAGTCTGAGGTTGCTATAAGCAACATAAACATTTCTAATTGGTTGAAAATAGATTTATGAAATTTTCTCTTAAATTTTTTACTTTTACTTAATTACATCCTTGAATATCATTTTCTTAAAAAAAGTTATTCCGTAGTTATGGTTTTCTGCTGTAACTTTGTAGTCAAGGGAATGGCGCGCAAATTTGACATTGTAAGATTACCGTCTGGCCCTCAGTTGGCAATCGAATTAACCACAAATACTAAACCTTTTTTGATTTGGAAATACGGATTTTTTAATCGAATTGTCACCGATATCTGTCTCCATAAGTAGTTAGAATTATTAAAAATAATAAAATTTTTGATTCTACTAAATTTAGCTCTAGCACCTGAATTCAGAGAGACTTCGATTTTTATAAAATGGATAAAACAAAAGAATCCCTATTTAGCGAGTTCAAATTTATCAAACTCCGATAAGCCAAACCAAAGTTGTGAATATTTTTGCATAGCAATATTTGTCCCCTCCTTTCCCAGTTTCTAAACTATTACTAAGGTATTTTTGGGAAAATCTCGCTTATTGCTATGTCACTATAGGTACGCCCCCTGGTGGCTAACCTTGAAATTTAAAAATAATTTCCACCAGTTTCTCTTAGTTACTTTGTAGTAAATATTTTTTTTCGTATAATTGAACCATGTGGAAGACATATTATTTACTAACTAGTCTACTCATGCGAACAGATATCGGTAATCATTAAATTTAAAAAAATAATTGTATTTAAAAATGCAAAATCAAAAGTGAAATATGCCATATGCAGGATTCTGTCATGCTTCCATAGCTCCTATATGAATTGAGTTAGATATTTCATTCATATGCTGACTTATATTATAACACGGGATTTATTTCAGGAAAATATTTTTGCATATACAGGATGACCCAAAAAAGTGTGATAACAAAGTTTTATTTTTTTTAATTCGACACCCTCTATTTTCTTGTATTTTTAGATTTGTATTGGTGTCTTTTATAGTTATAATTTTATAGAAGATAATATAGTGTCCGTGAAAATAATTAAAAGCAAATAATTGTGGCATATCGGACAAGTGTGTAACTGTTTTTTATATTGGAATACACAGGGATCCAAGCACAATGGATGCTCTGGGGCGGGTAGACCACGACGGCCGTCTCGTCCTTGTTAGGACTCTACGGGCAGCCATAACCCAAACAATCCCATTGTCTACCTTTCGATTATTACCAATGTGACTGCCTTTTACATTGGAGTTAATTCCGCTGGGATGGCGCTACGGTGTATTGATGGCCGCTTTGCTTTTGTAAAAGGCCTTTAATACATCTTATTGCTGTTGTCGGGATCTATTGGGTTGGCCCGTAGAGTCCTAGCAAAGACGAAACGGCCGTTGTGGTCTACCCGCCCCAGGGTATCCATTGTTCTTGGAACCCTGTCTATTCGAATAAAAAAACACAGTTACACACTTGTCCTATATGCCACAATTATTTGCTTTTAGTTATAATTTTATTGAATTGCTTTAGTAGTTTAGCAGTAATAAACTAAAAACTAAAAAAACCATTTCGCAACCAAAATCAAACAATTTGAAAGCATATTTTTTATTTACATCATTGTATGAGATTAATGACAAAGGGTAAATATAGATTTTATATATTTTATTCAGGGTGTTCAAAATAAGGTCATACATAATACAAAAAATTATAGGGTGTCCCACTTAAAAAAATACAAGTTTATGTTATCTTACATTTTTGGGCCGCCCTGTTTATGGGAAAATATTTTTCTGCGATACATCCTCTGAAGCAGCATAAGTTAGTCTAAGAATGACGTTCCCAACTTATTTCGTATAGGAGCTATGGAAGCCTGATGCACTATTGCAGGACCCTGTATATCTAACGACCAGAAATCTCTACACTGAGGGCGGTTCACTTTCTTAAAACATTATTTAATAAGATGCACGCACTAACACTTAAATTTACTCATATTTAACCGAAAATAGTTCACACTTATACATTTGGAACACAAATTTAATATTAATTTTACGGATGTAGTCCATTATCTCAGAGTGGAGCTGTTTGAGAAAAGGGGAAAAAACTCACAGTCGTCTCCACAAATATATATATTAAAAAAGTCAATTTACTAGGGGGGGGATGGTTTTTGTTTCGGTACTAGAAAGTACCATCATCAGCACCGGTGGGCCCAAGTGCCACTTATACGAAGGAATATAAAAATATTAAAAACATGAATAGGACAAGAACATTTTGTATACTTGGACGAAAACAAAGTTAAAAAATTAAAAATTGGTAATAAATGAGTAAATATACGAAAGGAATTTCCTTTTCTTTTTCTTCGCGTATATAAACAAAATTTAACTACTAGACAATGATGACAAGTCCATCAAGTGACTTATACAGGGTGTTAGTGAATAAGTGCGACAAACTTAAGGGGGCGATTCTAAATAAAAAAACAATGATATGAATGAATGCAATTAAGAATTTTATGTTTATCATTGGCGCGCATAAGGGTAATAATCTCAATTTTTTTAAAGAAAAAAATGATGCGCCACTGAGATGTATCAAATTAAAAACAATTTTTGAATTTCTCATTTAATTTGTGACAAAATCTCTCTTGCCTTTTTTTCGTATTGGGTTTCGTTTTTATGCAAAAAAATAAAACATTTTAACGCGTATTTTTCATTTCTTTAATACATTATTAAAAATTATCTAATGCAATAACATTAAACCAGAACAATAACAGAAAATAACACTAATAAAATAAATAGGCGCAAAGCTACAACAAATGTTGAAAATGACCTCCCTCAGACGTGATACAAGATTCAACTCTTCGCCTCATTGATTGTCGTATTCGCGCAAATATTCCTGGTGTATTTCTTATTGTCTCACAGCCGGCTATAATTCGATTCCTCAGGTCTTCAACATTTTCGACGGGAGTGGAATAAACTAACGACTTAAGAAAACCCCAAATGCAAAAATCTAGAAAATTTAAATCCGGCGATCGAGCAGGCCAATTTTCCGTACCTCCCCTACCTACACTGTTAAAAGAAAAGAATCAAATTTAACTTTTTTTTTTATGTCCCAGAAAGTCCACTCCCGTTTTTTTGTCAATTTAACTAAAACCGCTTCAGTCAATCAGTAACTCATAAAATATGTTATTACTATTTTGACATTAATCTGATTTTATTGTGCAGTAAAAATTACAACTTAATTAGTTAATTTGACACATTTTTTATGTTAGTATTAACTTCTTTTAAAATTTTAACTAAAAAAGATATTGATAATGATTATAAACTTTATCAAAGTTACTAGTATTTGATTTATTTGAACCGTAAAAGAATTGCATGGTAATTTTAGTTAGCTGTTATGTTAAAAATACTTCCAGAAAAGTTAGTTCTTAAAATCTGATTTTTACTAAACACAAAAGAGTTAAAATAACTATACATTTAAAGTTAAATTTGATTTATTTGAATTGATTATAAATTTTTTTGATTCTCACGTCCAGGATTTCTAACTATCCAACGATTTGGATATACTGTATCTAAGTGATTACTTACGTACATTAATGCTAAAATGGGCTGGTGCGCCATCATGCATGAACCAGAAGTGTTGTCTCAGCTGTAGAGGGATTTTTTCTAAAAGAGCAGGTAGCTCTTTCTGTAGGAAATTAAAGTAAGAGTCGCCTGTTAGTCGTTGTGGGAGGAAATATGGACCGAAATGATCTTCAATTACCGCAAGAAAGGCAAGAGAGATTTTTTGTCACAAATTGAATGAGAAATTCAAAAATTGTTTTTAGTTTGATATATCTCAGTGGCCTATCATTTTTTCTTTAAAAAAATTAAGATTATTACCCTTATGCGCGCCAATGATAAACATAAAATTCTTAATTGCATGTCAGAAAATGCGCAATAACTACCTCTTAAAACCTACCAAATTTCATTTGCATATCTCGATGGGTTTCAGAGCAATAAATAAATCGTCACTTTTTAATAAAAACTTTAACTATCATTATTTTTTCATGTAGAATCGCCCCCTGAAGTTTGTCGCACTTATTCATTAACACCCTGTATATATAATTTTTTAACTTTGTTTTCGTCTATGTATACAAAATGTTCTTGAACTATTCATGTTTTTATTTAATATTTTTATATTCCATCGTATAAGTGACACTTGAGCCCTTCGGTGCTGATGATGGTACTTTTTAGTACCGAAACATGTACACCCCTCCAGTAAATTGACTTTTAATATGTTTGTAGAGACGACAGACGACGGTGAGTTTTTTTCCCCATATAACAAATGTAATAATTTTGTTTCCTAGTAATTAACTAATGATAAGTAGGTTTTTAAAAATTTATAGTGCTTTGAAAGGTATTGTCAATCGTTAAGAGTTAAGGTGATTAAGTTAAAATAAGACCAAAAGTTGATATAACATTTTGTCTTTTATCTCTTTATCACTGAGATGCGCTCCAAAATGGGTGTTCTTTTCTCAATATTTCCCAAAAATTGAATATTTTGAAATAATACATTTAATTTAGATATTCTAAGGTGTCCTAAAACGAACTATATTCTTTAAAATGTCGAGACTTTAAAAATGTTATTATTGGAAGAAGGGAAGGGCCAAGTAAAAATAAACCCTACCTTTATTACGTGGGGTTCTGTGCTTTTATGGCAGTTGTGTTAATTAAGTAACAAAATAAAGACAATAGGAGTCCGACAAGGTAGTAATTTTTTGATATTACTTCGTTGTCTACCACCTTCAAACAAATAGATTCTCATGTTTGAGTCACAGGAATTTGTGCTAGCATTTTGTATACGTATTTTCCGACACCCTGTATACACTTCTTGCCTTCTTTTAATGCAATCTACATATTATTATCTCTAATTATTGATAATATCTTTCAGGACACCCTATATATTATGCCACTGTATTTACTTTCCAATTATAAGTGTTAAGATTGATATTTACATATAAATTAAACATTAGGTAATATCTTAGAAATAAGTTAAATAAAGTATTATTCAGTTAATGGATTTTTGAGGACTTTTTGTATTATAGCATAAGAAAAGGAATTTAAAATAATTGTGACTAATGGCTATATTTATCTTTAACTATTTTTTTATGTTAGTTAAAGCGAAATTAAGCCATTGTTTATTTTGTAAACGTTGTAGGTTTAATACTAATTTTTAAAACGATTAATTGGTATTTTGTTTTAAATAAAATAAAATATTTGATAGAAGTTTTTTTTAATTTCTTTAAAACCATAACCTATTCCTGAAATGCAAGAACTCGTACGCAAATCATCATTCCAGATAATAAAGATGTTCTGCCAGGGTATTGTTGAAAAACAAGCTCTAACGTAGTGTGTTAGACTTGTTTATTTTAAATTAACTACTATAAGTCAAATAAAGAATATATATGACTCTTTCTCTTTCTACGCCGAGTGAAGATGACGTTAAAGACTCTCACGCTCATATTTCTTATGCGTTCTAATTGTCAATTCTTCTTCTTCAAGTGCCATCTCCTCATAGAAGGTTAGCTATCATCATAGCTATTCTCACTTTCGATGCTGCAGCTCTAAACAACTCAACGGAACTACAGTTGTACCATTTTCTCAGGTTATTTAACCAGGAAATGCGTCTTCTTTCTCTACTTCTTTTTCCCTGTATTTTTCCCTGCATAATATTCTGGAAAAATACATATTTCTCTCTCCTCACCACGTGGCCCAGATATTGCAGCTTCCTTATTTTAATTGTGTTCATTATTTCTTTTTCCTTTCTCGTTCTTCCCAGTACCTCTTCATTTGTTACCATGTATACCCAACTTATTCTCAAGATCCTTGTATATGACCACATCTCAAATGCTTCCAGTCGATCACTTTTATCTTTCTTTAATGTCCAAGACTCCATCCACTAGTCAATTATGATTGGCTAAATCGCACCCATCTGAAGTGTCATAGGTGGTTCGTGCAGTGAACCGTCTGCTCCACGATTTTTTATAAAAAATACCACTTAAAACGTTAATACCCGTGTCCAAGCTTTTTTCAATAAAAATCTGTACTATTACTGAATTTATTATACAAACAACAGTTACAAACTCCCACTGTATAATAATATGAATATTGTTTTAGTAATTTTTTTAGGTAAATACGTATTTTCTGTAGATTTTTTTAGCAAGATCTGATTTGTGTAATTTAAAAGACATTGTGTCTATAAATCAATAATTTCTCTTGAGGAAAAATTAGGAACGAATTGAATGATGTGATGTGAAAAGCGCTGATTTTTCCAGAATACAAAGGAAATCCCAGTAGCATTTTAAATTTGATTTACTCAATGATTTTTTTTTATAAAAAGGAGGAAAACATAGCTTTTTCAAATTTAAAAAACCGAAGATCTCATACGGGGTGACTAACATTAAGTGGTCAATTAAAATGTTTTCAGGACAAGAAAATTTATCTATTCGAAAGTTTTCCATAATACCGTGCGAGCAAAAAGTATTTGCATCAAAGTAAACGTAGGGCTTGGTTTTCATCACAATGAAATGGGGACGATATATCTAACCAAATCTAGGTTAAAATTTTGTCAAATTCATATTATGACATGATATGCAAAACTAATGAGTAATAAAATAAGTAGGCAAATACAAATTTATTTTTATTGTTTACAAAATTAGCAAAGTAAGAATATACAAAAAGAAAAAGAAAAATAATTACTTGCAATTTATAAGGAAATAAATTTATCTACTTCTTAAAAATGGTCCTGCATGTTCCATAAGATCTTCCCACTTCATGGGACAGGCGTCTTATACAATTTGTTGGCGTATTTTGCATTATTTCACGAACGTTTGCAACAAGTTGTTCTGTTCTTACAGTTCACACACAGTTCTTCCTGCTCCTTTTTTGTCTTGTATAGAACCTGTTTCCCTAAACATAGCCACGGTTCTTTTCAGGCGATCATAAAAATCCCCAGCAATAAAAGCAACGTTAGGAAACTGTTCCTAAAAATCGTCCATGCACAAACCCTGATTGTATTGCCACTCACCATTTACTCTAACCTCGTTTCGAAAATAGGCTTCAGCCATGAATGTTTTGTGCTGTTCCGTAAAGCCCATGGTGTAAATTGTTCAAGAAATTGGAAAAATTAGCGATGAACCGAATTACTTGTAATGACAGTCTACGGCTAAGCATTACGTCCTTCCATGCAAGGCCCTCTTTGATGCAAATAATTTTTGCTCTCACGGTATATTATGCTCGTCATAAAATTTTTATGACTTTCGGTATTGTTGTAGTATTTTGTTAATTATTGCCACTACAGGTGCTGAATAGCATTATTTCATTTGAAGAGAGCGTCTCCGAAAACCCTATTATCCAAATTTGCAGGATTCAACTCGCATTACTTTCCGAAATATTCTAATAGACGGTCGCCATGAGACACCCTGTATACTAATATTAAAATTGAATAAAGTTATATCGCCCAAGTTGGTGAGAGAATTTCAGAGGCTCCGTAGCGTATTCGACTGGCGATCGAAAAGTTCTGGGTTCGATTCCCGACGATGATTTAAAAAAACCGGATGAGAGGTTATTTTTCACTCGAGTGATCCCAACACTAGTATCTATATAAGAGGCAAGTACTAAATCATTCATTTATTCACCATCAATTATTATTGATTTGAAATTTTTAGGATATTGGATAGAAACTGTAAACACTCACTAAGAACAACGCTTAGAAAAAAGCCTTCTATTCCTTATACGAATTCACATTCTCTTTATACAATTGTTTAATACTATATGTGACAGCAACGCGCTTTCCTACTGCAAGACAACAAAAATTGCTAAACCTTGTGTAGTGATAATATCATGGTAATTTAGCCAATAGGAAATAAGAGTTAATGCTACCATAGAATGATTTATAGCCATTATTGCTATGAATACCCAAAGTAATTATCAAGTTCTATTGGGGGTATTATCGGGTTTTATAATATACTGTATTAGTTCAGACTGGCAGTTGTAATGAAACTTGACAATACTCAGTTGGGTTAATTGAATTTTGACAAGACGTCTTAAAATCCGTCAACTTAAAACTAAAAAAAGCGACCTTTAAGAAGTCAATTCAATTAAAAGGAGTTTGATATGAGTCAGCCAAAGAAGAAACGAAAAGATGCAAAAAATAGTACTAATGAGGATATTTTAGAAAATGATGTATTAAAAATTCAAAATAATGAAGTGGAAATTGTCAATATTGACACATTTGTCAAATCAGAAGAAAATCTATCAAAATGTGATTTGTTTTTAAAAATTATAGATGGAAAAGATCAACTAATAAAAGCTAAGGATAGTATAATAAATGAACTTCAAGAAAAAATTTTATTACTGAAGGAAAAAATAAATTATATTACCAAAATTCCAAGTACAATTTTTGAAAATAGTACAAGTGGTAGCAAAATTATAAATAATTTATCTTACAGTGATTGTCTAAAAAAAACTGAAGAAACAAATAGCATTAAGAAGAAATCAGAAGTAATTGCTAATAATAATTTTATAATAATTAAGCCAAATTCTACTCAAGAAAATAAACTAACAAGAAAAGATTTGGGAAAGTTTATAAATCCTGCAAAATTAAACGTAAATATTACAAAAATTGAAGATCTAAGAGGTGGAACAGTAAAAATTCAATGTAAGAATAAGGAAGAACTGGAAAAAATTAAAAATGAGGTAAATAAAAAATTAGGAAATAATTATGTAGTAACTCCAAAGGAAAATAGAATACCCCGAATTAAAATTATTGGAATAGAGGATGAAATAAATGAAGCAGAATTAATTAATGCTATACTAGAAAAAAATTAATTTTTAAAAGATGCAAAAATAAAAGTTATAAAAATAAAGAAAATGAAAACAAAGTTTATGGCGATATTGGAAATTAATAATATTAGCTTTAAAAAGGCAATAGATAAGGGAATTATTTTTGTAGATTTCTCTGTATGTACTGTGTTTGAACATCTAGATATTTTGAGATGTTATAAATGTACATGGTATTATCACTCTGCCCAAAATTGTACTAAATCTCAAATTTGCATGAAATGTGGAAACCCGGACCATAACGCTATGTCGTGTATTACAGATCAGGCTCATTTAAAATGTCCAAATTGTTCTGAGGCAAATTCAAAATTTGATGCTGGTTATTCTATCAACCATAGCCCATTTGATAGAAATTGTGAAATTTTTCAAAGACATGTCAAAATTGTTCAATCTAAAACACAATATGATAAAGAAATATAGCCATTAAAAAAGCAGGAAATACCAAAACCGAATGATGAATTTAATAAAATATTTCATATAAATATTCAAGGATATTTTAGTTCAAAAGATGAAATTAAAATGTTTTTATTTAAAGAAAAACCTGTTGCATTATGTCTCTCAGAAACCCATATTACCGAAAAAACTGATGAATCAGAATTACAAATGGAAAATTATAACTTATATATTTGCAAATCCAATTCAAAACATACAGGTGGAGTTTTAATTTACCTACATTTAAAAATTTCAATAAATTATTTTGAAAAACTCTCTGTTGACTACCAGTTTTCGTGTATACACATTAAACTTAAAATTTGGAAAACGTATAATTTATTTGTATGTGGGATGTTAATAGTATTAAAATACACATTGGAGATTTTAATATAATTTTTTTAAATGATGATAACTACGTTAAGAAATTTAAACAACCTATTAATATAACTGGAATGAAACAATTAATAACAGATTTTACCAGGACTACAAATTCAAATTCAAATTCAAATTCAAATATATTATTAAAATTTGTTACATTAGAAATCTTAAAACTACTGTTATATATTATAACGTTGTTTAACACTAGAGATATAGCAAGTTGATAAAGAGGAGCACCTAAATTTAAATAAATAAATTTGTGTTGTGCTCCATCGAAATAGTTTTTAATGAACAAATTCATAATGTTGCAACGCAGTTGGACAGAGTAATAAGTGGATTGTCAACGATAGTCTGACGAAGATACACTGTATATGGCAAGGCTGAGACGGCCGAAGCTGACATGCATAAATAACTTTATTATATTTTAGGAAAGCAGTGGGGGAAGGGGGATCAGTGGGAGAGTTACCTTGTATAGATATAAAGAGTGAGTTTATAAGAATATATCTTGATTACAAGTAATGAAGTCCTTGACTGCTATTTTAAATTTGTTAGGTTTATCTATCATGCGTATTTTAAGAGGTAATTTGTTGACAAATTTGGGACCATTAAAAGATACAAATTTTTGTCCAAATGTTGTAGGAACAAAATTTTGTGACATTTCCTTGTTATTTTTTTTCCTAGTGCTATAACGGTGAGCTACCAAGTTTTGATCAGGATTAAGGTGCGAGTAGACAAACACAACACTACACCAAACATATAGAAGCTTGAGATTTAATAAGCAGGACTCCTTGTATAACATTTTTGTGGAAAACCTTCTTTCCTTTCTAAGTATTACCTTAATAATAGAGTTTTGGCAGACTCTGAGAGGTCGTACCGTACTGTCCGTCGAACCCCCCCATATAACCAAGGCATATCTCAGGATCGATTCTACAAGTGTTTTATATACTGTTGATATTAGCTGGTGTGTGAGAATATCTCTTAGCTGATAAAAGATAGGTAGTAAAGTTTTTAGTTTTTTTGTTAACATTTCTACATGTTTGTCCCATTTGAGATGTTGATCTACCATTACTCCCAAGTATTTTATGTATTCCACCGAGTTAATGCTTTCTGTGCATGTACAATTAACACAGTTTTGAGATAGACAAACATGAGAATGGATAATAATTTTTTCATAATTATTTAAGCCAGCACTTGTAATTGAAAAGGAGACAAACTTAGTTTTTATAAGGTTAAGAGAAAGTAGGTTGCTGTCCAACCAGCCACGAACCATACTCAATCCTCTAGAAGCAGCGTTTGTTAATTGTTCCCAGTTTTGTCCGGCAAATACTATTGCCGTATCATCAGCGTATGAAATTATTTTAGCATCAATATTCAGCGAAAAAATGCTGTTTATATAGACAAGGAATAAAATAGGACCAAGCACCGTGCCTTGTGGTAGTCCAATTGAGCTGGTTAGCGGAGTGCTCATAGAATTATTAACCTTTGTAATTTGTGTCCGCCCTGTAAGATAATTTTAAATCAAACTTAAGCAAACTCCCCTTATTCCCATTCTCTCTAGTCGTGTGTATAGTATGTCGTGATTAACCGTGTCAAAAGCTTTTGCCAGGTCGAGAAACACTGACAGACATTTCTTTCCTTTATTTAGATTATGATTTATGTGATCTATTAAGTTAAAAATAGCCAACTCAGTGTTCTTGCCTGTTCTGAAGCCATACTGATCATTACTTAAAGTATTAGATCCTTCCAAAAACTCTACTAATCTGCTCTTAAGACATTTTTCAAAAATTTTCCCCAATGAATTTATAAGAGATATTGGTCTGTAATTGCCCTTTTGCTCTTTATCTCCACCCTTAAAAATTGGTGTTATTACCGATTCCTTAAAGTTCTCGGGCACAATAGCTGTAGTAAAAATCTGGTTAATGATATGCTTAAGAGGTTTTAAAATTACTTGATGAATATTTTTTATAACGATTGAAGAAATGCCGTCAGGACCAGTACTGTTTTTATTTTTTAAACTGTTAATCACTTTTATAAGTTCAGCGTCATCTACTGGCGTTAGAAACATGGATTGCGGATTGAACGGTTTATCAGCTTTTATTATGTTATGAGTGTTGTCAATCTTAGCAGCCATTTCATTTCCGATTCGACAAAAGTAGTTATTGAAGTATTCAGCAACTTCAAAGTTGTCCTTAATCAAATTTTCATTATCCCCCTTCAGTTGTGAAATTACTTCTAATTGTTTAGGTTTAATGTTTGTAACTTCTTTTATTATAGCCCAGGTTTTTTTTGTGTCACCCTGTACATTGTTTAGAATACTTTTATAGTAGGTATTTTTAGCATGTTGTATAATTTTATTTAATTTATTTCTATAGGTATTGTACTGTATTATTTCGATTGCCATTATATTTACTTTTTTTACTATTTTCTTTTTCATTAGGTCCCGTTTTTTAATTGAGTTAATTATTCCCATTGTTACCCAAGGTTTAAGCTTAGTTATAGGTTTCTTTGGCACAGTTATACTGGTTGAGAGTTAAATATTTTCTGCTAAAATCGACATAAAAGTATTTGCTGCCAAATTAGGATTGTATTCATTCAGTACCGCATTCCATGTCTGTCTTGATAAAAGTGTTATTAATTTTTTGTAGTCTAAAATTTTGTGTTGTATATTTTTATCCTTAGAACTGTCAAAAAATTCATCAACATTCAGGAATGTAGCATAGTGGTCTGTTAAGGAATATTCAATAATTACTGGACTTAATTTAATCATGTTTCTTTTTTTATTCACAAAGATGTGGTCAATGCAAGAGGTACTTCTACGGTCAACACGCTTTGCCTTGTTAATATATGAGCTATATCCAAAACTTCCCAACAAAGTTACATAGTTAGTTGTTATATCACTCTCTGTTAATACATTTATGTTAATATCTCCTACCAAAATTTCTATATATGACTTTATGGAACTAATTTTACCCAGGTATGAGTTTAGACCAATCAAAAACATATCTACGTCATTAGAGGGTGACCGATACAAACAGTTTATTGCAAATAATTTGGAATTGTTAGTAATTTCTACTCTAGTGAAAGTTAAGTTGTTTAATATTGTTGAGGACACCGTATGTTGTAAATTATTATCTATGTATACCAAAAGCCCATCGTTTTGATTTAGCTTGGAGTTATTGTAATAAACTTGGTAGCCCGTTATATTGTATAGTGGTAAGTAGGAAATATTCCAAGTTTCACTCAATATAATGACCTGGACATGAATCTTTAAAGAACATAGGAAAATTTCTAAATCTTGAAAATTTTTATTAATACTTCTAATGTTAAGTTGTAAGACATTTAGCCCTGCCACTTTACCCACCTTAGCACCGAATTGCTCAATATTGCAACTTAGCGTCTCAATCTCAGCCTCCTCTATCAAACCTCTATCGCCACTCAGTACATCCATGTATCAGAAATAGCAGTTCTGCGCTAAGAGCTAAAAAATGATAAATTAATTATATAATTGCATTTTCTTTTTTGTACATTTAAGAAAAAAAAATGTTATGAATTGGTTTATTAAAAAATACATATATGAAGGGTAAATTCTTATAAAATAATGTAAGAGATTTTAATTTTCTTCATCCAAATCTTTGTCCTCTCTCTCAGTTGCCTTTTTATATGTAAGGACTTTCCCATTTGTGTTTACATATATCATTCCATTTTTGGACCATACATTTTTAAACCCATATTTATTTGCAGCTTGGTCTAATATTTTTAAATTTTGTGGTGTTAGATCTTCCTTTATTGTGAGTCCCGAGCCTTTAAGTTCCTTTTTCTTGGAGTAGATTTTATTTTTTATTTTGAGCTCTTTAAGAGTAATCACCACACCTCTCGGTTTGTCCATCTGTTTTTTACCAAATCTATAACTTCTTTCGATGCTTCCTTCGGTTAAATTTAACTTTAGCTTATTGTTAAAGATATCTATAAGGTATTTGTCAATGGCTTCGTCCTTTTTTTCAGGTAATCCAAACAGTACAATGTTTTTATTTCTTATACCTTGTTCAAGGCTATTTAATTTATGTTAATAACGGGCTTCGTTTTCGATAACATTCCGCTTAAATTCCTGAAATTCCTGCTTAATTTCAGTGATTTCCTCTTGTAGTTCTTCGATTTGCTGTTCAAATTTCCTTGTCCTTCTTAAATGTCGCTAACAAGACTTCCTCCACATCGGCTACAAATTGTCTTTTTAGAACCATTTTTCCATCAATTTAGGGTCGAGAAAAAAACTTCGCCGACAATTCGGTACAGTAAAAATATCTTGAAATGTTTGGTAGAGTGTATAAACCAAAAAAACAGCTTTGCAATTTAATTATTGTATTTGGTTTTCACAGCGCACAACTAAACGATGTTTACTCTCTGGGTACCATACTGCGAATAGAAGTAAAACAATTATAGACCTTATTATCACTAATGAACATTCTTTAAATTCTGGGATAATGAATGTTCCGAAACTAAGCGATCATGACTGGACATTTGTTCAAATTGAAAATATTACTGGAAATGAAAAACAAATAACAAAAATGACATTTATTGACTATGAAAAATTATCAAAGGAACTTATTTTGTACAATTGGAACTATACTATTACAGATGTCAATATTATATTTGAAAACCTGATAACCAATGTACAGATTGCAATTAATAAAGTAAAAGAAGAAAAAACTATATTTCTAAGAAGACATCCAACACCTTGGTTTAATAAAAAAATTATAAACATTAGAAAAAAAAGAGATAATGCATACAAGAAATTTTCAATTTCAAAAAGTGAAGAGGATTGGAATGTTTATAAGAAAAATCGCAACATTTGTGTTTCAGAATTAAGAGAAGAAAAAACAAATTATTATGAAAAACAAATAGATAATAATAAACAAAACAGTAAGAAAATGTGGAAAACCTTAAGGAATTTAGTTAAACCAACTACAAAAATAGATATTAAAGAAATAATATTTGAAGAAGGTAAAATATCAAACAAGAATATCATTGCTGAAAGATTAAACTCATATTATGTTCAGAGCGTTGAAGATATTATTGCGTCAATAAATGTTGGAAACCATTCTATATGTCCTAAAATTTCTAGAAATAAAAACATTATGGAAAATTTTTCTAAAGTATCTCTTAATCATTTAAGAAAAATTATAAATGATTTAAATTCAAATGAAAATTATAACGAGGTTTTAACTAAGAAATTCATGAAAGAAACATTTACAGTTATTGAATATTATCTTCTTTACTTTATTGAAGTTTGTTTAAACAAAGGAGAAATTCCATTAGAACTTAAATGTTCATATATTACTCCGGTTCCAAAGATTAAAAATTCAAAACAATGGAATGAAATGAGACCAATAAATGTATTATGGGATATAGAAAAATTAATAGAAGAAGTAGTTTATGAACAAGTTATGGATTTTTTGAATAAAAAACAAAATTTTTATTTATTCTCAAGCTGGGTTTCGAAAAGGATATTCTAGTGAAACAGCCATACAATATGTAGTAGAAAATTGAAAAAGAGCCTTGGAAAGAGAAGAATATGTAATAGCAGTATTTCTTGATTTTAAGCGAGCTTTTGAAACGATTAATAGAGATATATTATTAGAAAAATTATTGAAAAATTGAATATGGTATAAGGGGTAAAGTTTATCAATGGTTTTAAAATTATTTAAATAATATATCACAGAAAACTAAATTTGGTAATTTTTTTTCAACAAAGAAATTTAATAACATAGGAGTACCTCAAGGAAGTATTTTGGGGCCTTTACTTTTTATTTTATATATTAATGACATGCCATTAGTCCTAAAATTTCTTAAAATACAAATGTTTGCTGATGATACTCTTATCTATATAAGCGGTAAAAGTCTTTTGGAAATTTTGGAAATTTTAAATTCAGAACTGATTCTATTGTCAAACTGGTTAAAAGTTAACAAATTAAAATTAAATGTTTCTAAAACAAAATGTATGGTTATGGGTGTAAATTTAAATAATTATACAAATATAAATATTTTAATTGATGGTGATAAACTAGAAATAGTCAATTCTTTTAAATATTTAGGTATATTGATTGATTCAAAATTAAAATTTAATAACCAATTCGAAAATTTAATCTACAAAATTGCGGGAAAAATTAGTTATTTTAAAAGAATAAGTTTAAATTTAAAATTTTATTCAAAAAAAATTGTATACAATACTTTAATTTTACCACATTTTCTTTATTGTTCTACAATTTTGTTTATGGCGGATGAAGGTGTAATAAATAGATTACAAATTTTACAAAATAAAGCAATGCCAATTTTACTTAATATGGATAGATATACAAAAATTAATGTGATGTTAAAAAAATTAGAATGGTTAAATGTAAAAAATTTAGTATTATTTTTGGTTCTAATATTTATTTTTAAAATTCAAAATGATTTGTTACCGCCACATTTAAAGCAATTGACTGTTCTAAATAGTGATCAACATAATTATTTAACAGGAAATAACAATAATTTTTTTCTTAATAATTTTTCAAAAAATATTGCATATAAATCAGTTTTTCATAAGGGTCTTATTGAATTTAATAAATTAAACAAGTCAACTAAAAATCAAAAAAGTTTAAAATCTTTTAAAAAAAAAGTTTAAAATCTTTCTTATTAACTCAACAGGACAAATAAACTTTCAAAAGGTCATTTAATTTAACAAATAATTAAAAAAAATGGTATAAACTTGTTAAAATGTATCATGTATCCACGTGCTAAATAAATCTTTTTACTACTACTACTACTACAACATAATAATATTTGCTTGCTATGGTTAATAAAGCACTAAGAATCAGTATTGTAGTTCTCAAAAATGTAAATAGCTTCTAGTGTGATATTGTTCTTGTCGTTCAACATTGCATATGATTATCTATTATGCAACATGCTTTACTGAGATGGTAAAATTCGTCCATAGATTATAAAGTCCAATACTAATGATGGGTTGTGCGAAATAAAAATTGCTTTATTGCTTTATCTAACGTGCAAAGTTTTAAAAAACTTAAATACAAAGTAAAAATAAATTAAATGAAACAGGTATTGGTATGATCAATGAAATTCAAATTCAGGCAGGACAGCTAGAAGACTCCGAACAACGATGTGACCTGCGCAGCAAACACGTTAAAACAGCCGATCGCTTCGAACCCCCACCAACGTCCTGTGGATTATAGGTTCTAACAGATACAATTCGTTTTTGGGGATGCTGTTTTGCTTTCTTAATTGTAGCAAAAGCGCTTTACTTGAAACAAAATGCGTCGCATTAAGAAGATTCAGTTTATTTCTTAACAAACTAGCTGTTTTAAAAGAATGTGCTGCTAATGGAACTGATTACTACCAATTAAAACACTATTCCAGCAAATTCGGAATTAAAAAAACACGAAAGCGGGCTTGATTAACTAGCAATTTATTTAATATGGGTTAATACAAAATAAGCTATGAATACAAACTATGTGTTAGCAAACCTGTTGTATTAGATCATTTTCCTCAGTGTAAGAAAACTTTATTAATTATTTCATTTTTTTAATTACTAATAGTACCATGATCCTATACTATATATATACTACGAGTATTAAGCAAAGATGTAAAAATATGTGAACATATAAAATTTGCAAAATAAACCTATACAGGGTGACGCGGATCTAAATGAACATACTTCAACACAAGACAAAGAATACCTTGGGGGTTCTTAATCACCCATCTTTGATAGTTCAATTGTCGATAGTTAATAAGATACAGGGTCTTTTATGAACTTCAGCAATTTTTTGTTCTTGTCATATTTTTTAATGCACTCCGTATAAAATTTTCATATTGGGTCAACATCTGTAACCTATCTGTCGCTTAAAATTGCAGTATCAGAAAATTTTAAATTCCAGGCCCGTATTAAAAAAAGTTGACATTTTCAATTTTTACATTTTTAACACCCTGTAGATCAATTTTTTCAAAATATTATTTTTTTATTGGAAAGAGCATAAAGAATTGACCCTAACGGCATAATTTTCAAAGTTCCCGCACCCATCACTTGATTAGAATAAATGGTTGTTTTGTAAAAAATTTCAAAATGGTGCATATTTGGAAATTAGAAATTAAGAAAATAACAATAAAAAAGCAAAAACTGCTTCCGAAGTAAAAAAATAAATGTACTAAACGTTTAATAGTTTTAACGAGACTAAATTTTAGGGAACAACACAACAACAAATAACAAAGTAATAATAATAATAACAAAACTGCAAGTTAAAATCGACTGCTTAAAATCTAATACATAGAAAAAGTTTTAGCAAGAATTAATTTTAAGAGCACTTTAGCAGAACACTGTTTTTTAAGAAGCTGTTCAAAATGCCCTCCATTGGCTTGTTCACATCTTCGTCTTCTGATGTTTAAATTTGACACTGCTTTTCTAATTGCGTCTGGGTTATTTTTTATTTCCTGAAAAGCATTAATAATTCGTTGCAAAAGCTGCTCCCGCGTGTTGATTTCTTCTAAATAAACCAAATTTTTCATATTCCCCCAGAAAAAAAAATCCAAAGGATTAAAGTCCGGCGACCTGACTGGCCATAAATGGGGCCCTCCACGGCCTATCCATCTGTTAGGAAACGTAATATTTAAAAATTCAGATACAACCCTTGCAAAATGTGGTGGGGCCCCATCATGTTGAAAAAAGAGCCCTTTCACGTTAGCATTTTCATTCTGCATAAGTCCTGGCAAAATGTTTTGTAAAAAATTTAAATATTGATTTCCATCTAATCTTTCAGCAAAAAAGTGCGGCCCAATTAATTTATTATTTATTATACCCGCCCAAACGTTTATGGAAAATTTGTGCTGCGAATGCGATTGTCTGATGGCATGTGGATTTTCTAACGACCATACATGGGAATTCCTTGAATTATTTACACCATCTCTGGTAAATTGTGCTTCATCGGTCCAGAGGATTCGATAAAGACTCCTTTGGTGTCTACTGAGCCACTGGCAAAAGAGTAACCGGTTTGCATAATCGCCAGGTTCCAATCTTTGAACTTCTTGAACATGAAACGGATGCAAGCCTTCCTTTTGCAGTGTAACATTAACTCTTTTTTGCGGGATTCCTAGACGTGACAATTTTTCGAGTAGATGTTTTGGGATTATCTTCAACAAGATTTAAGATATCTTCTTCCTCCTGAACTGGATGTCGTATTGGTTGATCAATATTATTGTCAGTGGGAAAATTTCCATGTTCTCCAGCAAATAAAAATACATTTGCAAATGTTTTGTGATATGGACATCTTCTACCCGGAAATCGCCTACGATATTCCCGAACACCAGCTCTTCCATTACCGTTACAAAAACCGTATACAAAAATAATGTCGGCATATTCGGCATTTGAAAATTGGTAAGGCATCTTCAACAGAAAATTGCAATAATTGTTAACCGAATACTAACAAAGGTCAGACAACTGTCACATATCTGCTGATCACTTGCATTGTTGCTATGGAACAGTAACTCGATAGTCTTTGGTTTGTTTTTAAATGAGGCAAAGCCTACTTTACAAAGTTTGACATTTCTGACTGTAATTTACGATTTTTTGTCGATGTCTAAAAAGCAATCATTATCTTGCAGTTTTGTTATTATTATTATTACTTTGTTTTTTGTTGTTGTGTTGTTCCCTAAAATTTAGTCTCGTTAAAACTATTAAACGTTTAGTACATTTATTTTTTTACTTCGGAAGCAGTTTTTGCTTTTTTATTGTTATTTTCTTAATTTCTAATTTCCAAATATGCACCATTTTGAAATTTTTTACAAAACAACCATTTATTCTAATCAAGTGATGGGTGCGGGAACTTTGAAAATTATGCCGTTAGGGTCAATTCTTTATGCTCTTTCCAATAAAAAAATAATATTTTGAAAAAATTGATCTACAGGGTGTTAAAAATGTAAAAATTGAAAATGTCAACTTTTTTTAATACGGGCCTGGAATTTAAAATTTCCTGATACTGCAATTTTAAGCGACAGATAGGTTACAGATGTTGACCCAATATGAAAATTTTATACGGAGTGCATTAAAAAATATGACAAGAACAAAAAATTGCTGAAGTTCATAAAAGACCCTGTATCTTATTAACTATCGACAATTGAACTATCAAAGATGGGTGATTAAGAACCCCCAAGGTATTCTTTGTCTTGTGTTGAAGTATGTTCATTTAGATCCGCGTCACCCTGTATAACCGATCTGATTGTATCCTATATAGCTTGCCTAAAAGTAAATAAAATCGAAAACGTCTTTCACTCTTGACAGATTCAATAAAGTAGACGGAGAGCTTTGGAAAACTCAATTATTGATGCTCTACTTAATCCATCATGGCTTTTTGATTGGTGTTCCAAGGGATTTTACTGGAAATTTGTTGGATTGTGATTTTATTGGAACATTTATCTTAGCGAAAGTGTTGTGTATACAGAAAAATAGATTATACCATAATTATTTGGATAAATAAATCAACAGCATCTTGACTTTAGTATTGTTAGTATTGTTTGTTCCTGCAATTTAATTTCATTTAGTACATTTTTTCTTTAATACCAGGCTGGTTTTTGTACAATTATAAAAATACACCTGGTGACAAGCAGCAGTGGTGTAGCAAAGTGGGGGGAGGGGCGATCCGCTTCTGGTACCATATTAAGGGGTGACATCAGCAGTAGGCTTTAGCTCGTGCTTATAGGTCCCATGTCAATGGTCCAATGGCAATCATCATTATTTTTTAATATTGCAAATTAATTATGCCTTATTACTATGATGCTATATTTAAAAATCTAGCCCACCAACAAAATTAAGTAACGTAGACCAGAACGGAAGAAAAATAATTCTAAACTGGCAAAAATTTGCTTATTTTTGCCTTAAATGTTTTTTAAAAATTGGTGGGAAATTAAAAAACAAGTTCAATATTTGGATAAACCCAATTTAAGACATTTTTTATAAGGAAATCTACTTTTAGTTTAATTTACCTAGTTAAAAAATGCCAAATAAAATAGGTACCTCTTTGAGGCATTTAATATAATTAATCCTAATAAGACATACCCTATTTAGAACGTAATATACCTATGTCTTCATAATTATCAAAATAAATAATTTTGCGTTATAATTCTTCCTAAAGTTATAAACCTTTTCTGGTTAGAAATTGTGCTACTTCTTAACATTCTTATTAACCTTAAAAACTAAAATTGCTTGTACAATTGGCCTTTCAGAAAAGTTGTCCTGATTAAGATCATAGATTACATATCATAAATGAACTTTAATTTACATGTTTCTTTAATAATATCTTGGAGGACAAAATTGTTGAGAATTTCTTAGAATAATATAACCGTGTGACCTAGTGACAGTTAAATCAATCGGGTTCAAATCAGATAAAGGCAGCAATATCATACTACAAAATGGAAATCACTTAATAAAATAATTAAATGAAAGAGTAAAAAATAAGTTCTTCTGTTATTGCCAAAAAATAATAGAGAAAATACAATCTGTTTTAATTTAGGCTTGGTATTATTTTTAATCCTAATATACGTTTATTTTCCTGCCAAATTTTGCAAAAGCCAGTTTTAAAAAAATTCTTAAAATTTTACTAATATAACATTTCGTAAAAAAGCAATTTTGATAAGGTGTTCAACGAAGTGTCACAAGCGGAGTAGTGCCATTTAAGACTTTAAAGTGAATGAGGGTAGTGGTCCGATGATGGGTGAGGGTAGTCCGCTAATTACCTCATTTCTATTCCCCATGTTGTAATTGAAACGATATTTTTGGTGTTTTGATATTTCGTTAGTGGAGAAAATACAGCCATTGTAATTTTTTTTAAAAGTCACCTTGCATATTATATTAAAAATACAGGATTGAAATAATATCAGCACATCTGCACATTTTCCGCCATTTGTGTTTTTATCGATTTAAATTAATTAAGAAACTTTCAACATCACCTCTCTATTCTTTTACTAAAAATTGTAAACAAATCCGCTTTCATAAGCAGTAAATTTACAATAAATTACTTAAATAACACTTGGATACGATAATTTTTGTAAAAAGATCCGTTATTACGTATTAAAAAAAAGATTTGACAATCCGCGGAATGCAAACGAGCGATCAATGAAACAGATTTTCTCATTCCCAACATCCTCCGATTTAATTCGTCATTTAACCGCTTTCGGAACATTTGGGCAAAACTAGAACTACTGACCT
The DNA here is from genome assembly GCA_963969555.1 of Polydrusus pterygomalis. Classification (NCBI taxonomy): domain Eukaryota; kingdom Metazoa; phylum Arthropoda; class Insecta; order Coleoptera; family Curculionidae; genus Polydrusus; species Polydrusus pterygomalis. Next base: position 30,252,213 of record OZ018382.1, read on the forward strand.
TTATCCATCCTCTTCAAGCCCAATGATGTATCTGTTTTTATGCACATTTTATTTTCAAAGTCGCTACCAAAAAGTCAGCGAAATCTGGAAGTATTCCTAGCGGTGTAACCTTTGAGTTTCATTTTTATAGTGGTGTAAAATCCGTTACAAAATCGAACAATACATTTTTGTTGATTTACAGATTCTTACCAACCTTTACTCTAATACATTTCTTTTCAAAAAGACTAAATATGTTTTTGATGTTGAGGGTAAATTTTAATGCGTATTAAACTGCCTTTACAACAATAACGTAATCAATTCCTTTCAATTTCTTAATAAGGAAAGACAGGTATATGATTAAGATATTGCGTAGAAAGCAAACTAAAATATAGGGATTATTCAACAATGCCAACCTGCTAAGTTCATCAGAAATGAACTAGATATTTGAATTTTTAAATAATAGAAAGAATTTTTATATGATATTCCATATCAGTAATTTTATTTTTGTATATACAGGGTGTTCCTTAATGACGTGCTAATATTTTAGGGTCTGATTCCTCAAGTCATTTTATGAAGAAAAGTTTATATAAACATAATATGTCCTAAACGGTTCAATTTTTTTGCTACAGGGTGTTGATTTTTTTCTTTTTTATTAATGCGTTTTTTGTAATATCTCTGAAAGCACTTTAGATAACATCTTTAATTTTGGCATGTGCTAATAGGACATAAAACCACATATTTTATTTATAAAAGTTATATTTTTGTCCCACCAGTGGCGTCCCTGCAAACATGTCCTTTGATATTTTTTAGAAAAAAAGTGATACGTCACTGCCATTTTTCCATGTGGATATTATTTCTGATTAGCGTGGTCAATTCTACATAAAAATGGTCTCTTGAATTTTTCAGGCACACTGTTCTAAATGAAAATAATTAAATTAAATTAGCTCTACTATTTATTATTATTAACATTCATAATGCAAAATTTTGTTTTATAAAAACTGTTGGAAATTACCACTTAATAGGCATGCTTTCGCCCATCTTTGCATCGAATAGCGCACTCGTTATTTATATTATTATAAATATTATATTTATAAATATTCCAGGCGAATTCCGTATTGTTTCACAGAAGGCAATTATTCGCTCCCTTAAATTTTCTAAAGTGTTAATGGGAGTTTTATACACTAGAGTTTTAAGATGACCCACAAGAAAAAATCCAAACTATTGAGATCAGGCTTGCTGGCCATTATGAGCTTCTCCGCGACCTATCCAACGATTCGGATAAACTGCATCCAAATGGTCGCGAACGATTACACTGAAATGAGCAGGAGCTCCATCATATGCATGCACCACATTTGATTCCTTAGCGCATATGGTACATCTTCAAGTAACACAGGTAGTTCTTCTTACCGTTAAGGCCAAGCACGTAGCCAGGGGGGGGACCAGGGGGTCCGGACCCCCCCCCCCGAAATTCTCAGAAAATTTTTTTTTAGCAAAATAACCCATAATATCACATAACTTAAAGAAAATAATTTTTAAAATAAAAATATTCTATAATATATAATGTCTACGTTTTTTCGGGTTAGGCTATCGAAACTAAGAATCTCCAAGTTTCGAGAGTCAAAAAAAGGGCGTGGCACCTAAAAATTTTTTGCCTGCGGCGCATTTTTTAAGAAAGAATGAAAGAAAGGTCACCCTCATCAAAATCTGAATTACGCCACTGCCGGACCCCCCCCCCCCCCCGAATACATTTCCTGGCCACGTGCTTGGTTAAGGCGTTAATTATGTTTTTAAGAACGTCACCGTTCCAGGATAACTAGATTTATGTGATCAAAAATTATTCGTCAATACTGCAAACTGAAACTAATTTAATTTAATTATTTTAATTAAGCACAGTGTGCCTGAGAAGAAAAACGCAAGAGACCATTTTTATGTAGAATTGATCAGGCTAATCAGAAATAATATCCACATGGAAAAACGTGAGTGGCGTACCACTTTTTAGCATTGGACAAAAATAGTAAAATTGTATTTTTCCCAAGATTAAAGAACTGATATAAGTAATTTTAAGGTATTCATAGCCCTCTAGATAAAACAATAAATTTGGAAAAAAAAATATTTTTTTGAAGACAAAAAGTGACAAGTGGCTCATTGTTGTATTTGAAATGTTATATGGAGTCAAAAAAAGGAAAAATATACCAGGTGTCTTATTTAACAATCGAAAGTTTATGTCACTTTCGGTTAAACCGAAAGTTCCATAATGTTGAGTCACCTGTCAAAAAATGCAGTTTTATGTCGTATACAAATCCCCCAAATTTTATTCCATTATCTTGAAAAACAAAAAAGTTAGAGGGGCGAACCACCTTCCGTAGACACCCGGTATGTGGTGATGCACCTTTAATGCAAATAAAATCAACACAAACTTATTAGCCGACAAAGCTTGTGAAAACCGTTTCAAGCTTTCTTTTTTTAAAGCTGCAAAGCCCACATAAGTTCCTCTGTACATCACAAAGTGCATTAAAAATTAAAACCAATTGTATTGCAAGTTATCTTTTGATGAAATAGTCTATCCTTTTCAAACATCATTATTACTGTATCTCTATTTAAAGTAAATCTCAACTTTGAAACTTTTCTTTTACTTTGTCTTGCTTTTCCTGCAAAGTTTTTTTTATAGATGGGAGTTTCAAAAGTTAATGTAGATAACTGAAAAACTCATTTATAAGGTAAACGTAAGCCTGGATAAAAAAGTAGGATCTAGTCGTTACATTTTATATCATCATGCCAAATTTTCAATTGAAATGTTCAGTTATTTAATTAAGTAAAAATATGGCTGAATTAATTTCATTGTATTGTCAAGTGGGTTTTAATTGTCTTTGCAAAAATCAAAATGCCATGACAATTAGTTTTCCATCCTTTCGGCTTGAAATTCAAGAAAAAGAAAAATCTGGCTGTAAATATTTTTTTCTAATGTTTGCGACACTTAATTTACAGATACTCACAAGATTGTAATTAAAAAAGGAGACTTTGATATAGAGTACTGCTTACTTAATCAAAAATCTTTCGGACATGTCAATTTTAGTTTTTCTGTAATGAATTTTTGAGAAAATAAATTTTCATACAGGATAAAATAGGAACGTTCGTATTAAAAACATGAAAAGGACAAGAACATATTGTATAGGCACTTGGACGAAAACAAAGTTAAAATTTTTTAAAAAATGTTAAAAATAAAAAATGGATATTAAAAATCGAAAGGAGTTTCCTGCTTTCCTTCTCGTACATAGTAAACAATTTGATTAGTCGACGATGACAAGTCAAAACGGAGGATAAAAGTAGTGACATCTGACAAAGTCACGCAAAACAGAAAGTACCTAATATAAATGGGAACTGGCGTGAAAACGTGGTTCTTGGGGCAAGAAACTGACATCTAGTAGTGATAAGAAAAGGAACAAATAACAGTTATCGGCAAGAAGGCGAGTAACCTGCCGGGACAAAGATAAGGCTGAAAACCGCAAGATGGATGGGCGGCGCCATCATCTAGAACAAGTGAAGTCAGAAACAATCTAGTCATTTCAACATTCAACAACAGAGGGAGTAGGAGGAGAGTATTAATTATTAATGTGGCCATTTAGTAGTAAGTGTCCAAATTAGAAGTCGGAGGGAAGGAAGGTAACGGTTATTAGAGAAGTTCGTGCGTAAGTAAAAATTAAAAGCTTTATGGTGGTCATGGTAGATAGAGAAAGAGTAAGGGTTAAAAGTGGAGTAATTAAGGGTTAAAATTGGAGTCATTACAGGCAAAAATTGAAGGATTTAAAATAGGGGAGGCAGGAGAAAATAATTTGATCGTTAACACAGTTGAGATTTTTATTAAGAAGAGCCTTATGGATTTCCAATAATTTCCAGAAGGTTAAGTTTACTGCTTTTTTTACAGAAATGAAGGAGTTTAGTATTATTTAAGGGGTCGAAAAAGTGGTTGCTGCAGAGGATATGAGAGGCAAAACTAGATTTAAAGTTGTGGTTAGAGAAATCAGTGTTTCGGAATTTATCTATTTCTTTACAGTGTTCGTTGACTCGGGTTGAAAGTTTACGCCCTGTTTGGCCAACATAACAGACATTACAGTTCAGAGTACCACAAGAGAGTTTGTAAACACCTGACTTATCTAGTAGAGAAGTTTTATCTTTGGAGTTGATAAAAAATTGACCAATATTGTGGTTTGTTTGGAAAGCAATAGAAATATTGAATTTATTTAGAATATTTTTCGCTGTAAAAGAAATGTTACCCAAAAAGGGTAAAATGTAGAAACTTTTTGGTTCTCTAGGGGTTGGAGTCAATAAATTTTTGTCAACAAATTTAACGGTAAATTTGTAATAAATCTTATTAATGTTGTCCAATGTAGTTTAATTCTTTTTGAAAATAATGATGGGTTAAAGGTAAAGAAAACTCCTAGCAAGGACGAAACGGCCGTCGTAGTCTACCTGCCCCAGGGTATCCATTGTGCTTGGATCCCTGTGTATTCCAATATAAAAAATAGTTACACACTTGTCCGATATCCCATAATTATTCGTTTTTAATTATTTTCGCGGACACTATATTATCTTCTAATTAAAATTTATTTGTTAAAATATGCATGCTTATCAAAAAAATTTAAATTATTCCAATCCTAACACCTTAATGTGTAATGGTGCATTCATCAGAAAACAAAGTTCTAATTGGATCACATTGTTACCTAACATTGCCATCATTTGTTCACAAAAATACGTTCTTCTATCAAAATCGTCTTCCATGAGCTCATGAGTAGGTATCATTTTATAGGGATACATTTTATTTTCTTGTACTGTTCAAATAATCGATAAATGGCTTACAACTAGCATTGGGGCTGTTTTTCGACTAGAAGTATGTGGGTCCGCAAACTCAAGCATAATAACTAATTTGGTATCATCACTTATTGCATTGGCAGCTACTTTTTTTTTATCTGCTTTACATGTCTAAACTGGCGAAACTACTTTTCTATTTTACTAATTTTTCTTTGAGTTATAACTGACAAACAGTCTTGAGATATTGGGTTTGTTTTCTTTTCTTAGATATAAAACGAATGAGTGCATTGGGTAGAAAACAAACTGCATAAATAGTCATCAATGGGACTAATGTCTTCAGTTATGTTCTTTAAAAAAAATTAGAATAAGTTCTTGTCTTGGGGCAAAACAAAAAATACCGAAAATGTCTTAAGATGATGACTTAGCATATAAAACATTCTAATAATATAACACGAAAAACCCTACTAACGAAATGCCACTTACTTGAAATTTTTAATTTGTTACACATAAGACATTCTTTTTCTCCCTATATAATATTACAGTGCGTTGGTTACGTCATAGACGTACTATGCCATTAATCTACAAGATACAATCTTTCAAACACTGCAAATTGCTTTAAAATCCGATATGTCGTTTCCGAACTACAGGCCTGCATTAAGGGCGCTACATACGCACATGCAAGTCGTCCGACTTGGTTTGTCAAGTCAAGCAGCATCGTCTCCACACATACCAACTTATCTGCCGACTTTGTTTAGTTTTTACATATACCTACCCACGCAGTGTATGCATAAATATACTTTTAAGCAGTGGCGGCTCGTGACTGATTTAGATGGGGAGGCTAAGTAAGAAAATTTTTTGCAACCACGCCCAAAATCAAAAATTCACTCTGAAAAAAATTGTTAAAAATAAGTTAAACAAAAAACTGAAATATCTACCTTGTACCTACAAAGAGACGAGCAGGATAGTGTCGGGAGGAAAATTTTCGGGACCACGCCCAAAATTTCTCAAAAATTCACTTTAAAAAAAACGGTTAAAAATAAGTTAAACTAAAAACTCTTTTTTTATAAAGTTGTACCTTAGACATAAACTATCTAAAAGATTATTTGGGAAATTTTCTGAAAAATTTAAAAAAAAGATTTTTATTCATTAAGTCAAAAAATTGTACCTAATTCATGCAAATCTGGAAATCTTAGTTCAATCTGGCCTTTTGTAGTATCTAAAATATCATTGAAAAGCTGCTTATAATAAAGTTTCTTATCTTCAAAATTATACGTTTTTCGTCTTTTTGCATCATGGCTTGTATTTTCAGTAAAAAAGTATAAAACAGGAAGTTAAAACAATTTTCATCATTGCGATAACTGGAAATTTTTTCTAGAAGAAATTTTAAACGGTTTCTTAAATAAACAATGTCAGTAATCTTATGCTGCAAAATTTGAAAAACAATATCTGTTTGCTAAAAAATATATATTTAAAAGTACTTATATTAAAAAAAAATAAAAACTCTAAATAATAATTATTATAATGGTCTGTTTTAAATCGACGATTTTGTTTTTCTTTACCTGTAATGCCTAGACCTCGTAATTCTGGTTGTGGGAGTTTATTTTTTACTATCAGTTTAACAGTTTGTTATCGTAATTCAGGGAATTAAACGCTTTTGAGTCTGTTAGTCTGTTAGGAAATGTTCCACTCTAAATTACAGCCGGCCACACTCATTTTTCACTATATTATAGATTGTCCTATTCCTATTATCCAAACCAAAGTATAACTAAAAACAAATGAAATATCTAACCGATGCAATTTCCACAAAACCGGCGAAAACTTGAATATTAAACTTAGCATAAAACGAAAATGCCAAAATTTCCGGGATTTCTAGACACTGACAACATCACACGAAGCGAGCAAGCGCTTTACGCAGCCGCGCTTTAAAAGCTAAAAAACGAACATGTCTTCGGGATGATCCGGTTATTTTCGGTCGCACGTGGAAGAAATAGACACGTTATTGTTATTGGCGGAGCTGTTTGCCTCTACATGTTGCCAATTTTACTGAAAAAGTTAGAAATCGGATGGCGTTCCGCCACAATTTCGTTGAGTAATACCAACAACGCCTTTGTCACTTAGGAAATCATGGAGGTAAATTCAAAAACAGCCTCCTGCCCTGTTGTCAGATTGTGAAGAAAATATTAAATCGTATTAAATAAGGGGATAATATTGAAATTACAATTGCCCCTTGTAAATTAAAAGATTTAAAAGTTATTGTTAATATTTAAGTAAATCAAATATTTAGTAGGGCAAGAATGCTGAGGAGGCTTAGCCTCTCTGCCTTCTTCGAGGAGCCGAAACTGCTTTTAAGGTGTGAGTATCAACATGTTTGCCAACCTATAACCTATTTCGCGTATATTTATTTAATTTTTCTAGCTTTTACACAAAATTTAAATAAAATCATTATCGTCTTCATATTTTATAGGTAATAATTGACATTAAATAAATATCAAGGAATTTCATTAAATATTTTAGGAGATTTTTTTTAACATTATTATGACGTTGTTCTTTCACTGTCAGATATTACCTAAATATTGTACCGACCATATTGATTTTATTTAAATGTTAGTTAAACTAATATTAAACTAAAAAAAAGAAACGCGAAATAGGTTATAGGATGGCAATAGATGGAATGACGTTGAGAATGCCACCTTAATTTAATTTGTGCTAAAGGCTCAATCACCCATCCAGCCATCTAAGAATGTTTTAGTTGCTGCTGCCATTGCACTATATTTCAAAACAAAAATTAATGGCACTTTCTTTATTTGCACCAAGCTTTAATTCACGCAGTTTCTCTCTAAAAGCTTTTCGTATGCAACTCCTTTTTTTGTTTGTTACTATAGTCTTTACATTTCACTTGCCAGAGGCATGGATTGTCTTTATAATTTCGATAAACTGCTCAAGGCACTTGAGCGACAAGCATCGTAAATTCCCCAATCGTTCACTCATTTTAAGAACTTAAAAAATGTAAAGATTCCGAAATAATTTTATTACAAATAGACTATCGCATACGCATACGCGTTTGCAAATATACTTCTGAAATAGGCCGACTTTATTATTAATTAGCTACACAGGCTTTAACTTGCAGTAAAAAGTCTAAAGAAAATCCGTCTTGTCCGATTGAGCGCAAGCCCAACTTCTGACTTCATTCAAGCCACGACTTTTACTACACACGCTCATGCAAGTCGGCCGACTTAGCTTGTACAGGGTCTTTGATTATATTTACGTGGCTTCTGGAGTCTTTGTTTTTGAAGATGAAAAAAATGTTTTATATAAAAATTGTAGTTGGTCTTTTATGTTATCTTTTGAAATAATTATCATTACAAAAATATAGCTTTTGAAAGATGGGAAAATATAGGCAATTTCAATTTTTTTAAATGGAACACCCTGTATATTATGCGTCACAACGAAAGATCTTTCTTTTCTGATTTCAAATATATACATATACAGTGTGTGTATAAAGTCTGGAAACGGCTTAATAACATCACAATTTACTGGCCGATTTAAACCAAATTTGGTACAGTTGTGTAAGAGGATCTAACGCACCGAATGACGATATTGGCGTTGTTGCCAGCTTTTTAGTTTGTCTGGAATTCGAACAAATTTTATATTTTCAATTATAACACCTCGTATATTTTTACATTTTTAAATTCCACATAAAATTATAATTATTTTTTATTAAATGCATTATTAGTCTATACTTTATAGTTTCCGAGATATTGACTCTCGAAAAGTGACATTTTTGAACTTTGACAGCTTATAACTTTCTAACAGTACGTCTTAGAGCAAAACGGCTTACATGTCCCTATCTTCAATTTTTATTATCTTCCCAAAAAGAAAATCAATTTCCAGTTAAACCGGAACAACTATATTTCCTGCTTTCGAGTTACATCCGGTTTAACCTGAAGTTGATTTTTTTGGGAAGATAATAAAAATTGAAGATAGGGACATGTAAGCCGTTTTGCTCTAAGACGTACTGTTAGAAGGTTATAAGCTGTCAAAGTTCAAAAATGTCACTTTTCGAGAGTCAATATCTCGGAAACTATGAAGTATAGACTAATAATGCATTTAATAAAAAATAATTATAATTTTATGTGAAATTTAAACATGTAAAAATATACTGGGTGTTATATTTAAAAATATAAAATTCGTTCGAATTCCAGGCAAACTAAAAAGCTGACAACAACGCCAATATCGTCATTCGGTGCGTTAGATCCTCTTACACAACTGTACCAAATTTGGTTTAACTCGGCCAGTAAATTGTGATGTTATTAAGCCGTTTCCAGACTTTATACACACACTGTATATATTGATGCTATTTGGATGAACCATTTTTGAGATATTTTAGCTTAAACTATAAATAAATTGCAAATAAATTTCATATTTTGTATCAAGAAAGCCATGGAAACAATAAAATTGTTATGTTGTATGTTTGATAAATTTGACGTCTCGATATTTTTGAAGTTTATCATTTTAACTATTAAGAATAATTATAAAGATTAACTTTATAAGTAACTATCTATTTCCGCTTCTGTTAATTCTAAAATAAAGGGAAACTTGTTAAAATGTATCCAAAATCAAGGAGGATATTATGTAGAAAATACCTAAGTTATAAATTTATAAAACATAACAATTTTATTGTTTCCATGGCTTACTTGATACAAAATATGAAATTTATTTGCAATTTATTTATAGTTTAAGCTAAAATATCTCAAAAATGGTTCACCCAAATAGCATCAATATATATGTATGTTTGAAATTTAAAAAAAAAAGATCTTTCATTGTAACGCATAATATACAGGGTGTTCCATTTAAAAAAATTGAAATTGCCTATATTTTCCCATTTTTCAAAAGCGATATTTTTTTAATGATAATTTCAAAAGATAACATAAAAGACAAACTACAATTTTTATATAAAACATTTTTTTCTATCTTCAAAAACAAAGACTCCAGAAGCCACGTAAATATAATCAAAGACCCTGTACATGCCAAGTTGGACGAATTGTATGTGCGCATGTAGCACCCTTAACGCGTTAAATCGAACTTTGTGATGAACAGTTTAGGAAATAATTCATTATTGTAAAAAAAAAATTTAAGCTGGTATACTAAAAATCCGAAACATCTTAAGTAAAATAAAATGTCGATAAAACTAATGTTTTACGGATATTATGCTAATATTTTTTTTATATTTCCATCTGGGAACAGGATTAAAGTAAATTTTATTACTAAGGCAAAGTCTAGTGCTGATCATAAGGACGTAGGCACCTGACTGTCGTAAAATTATATGGGAGTTTTTAGCACGAGAAAAGTTATCAAAATTGAAATTACATGTCTGAATTTGTATATTAACATGTATAAAATATTATAATTGGGTAGTGCTGGGACATTGATTTGAATATTCGATATTTACCATCGACTATTTCACTAGAGTGTTTTATACTGGTAAAATATCATAGCAACGGCCTGTTTTCTAGTGGTAAAACTCTTAATTATATACACCTGGACAAAATCAACAAGATGGTTTTCCAGCGAAATAATTTTGATAGATGTCAGGTAAAAACCATGGTTAATCTAACAATAAATGTCATCCTGGTTTGAAAAAGACAAAACAATAAATGTCATCCTGGTTTGAAAAAGACAAAATGAGCAATTTAAACGAAAATGCAAGATTTTGGTGCCAATCTATCCAAGAAATAAAAAAATTGCTAGCTGAAAATATTCCACTTAACATACGGAAATCCAAGAACTCAATTTGGGCACAGTTCTCAGAGTTTCAAATGGTAAGAAATTATAAACTGGAAAAATGTACTACTGTAATGGAACTGGCGAAAATCTTCGAAGATTACGCCTTTAATATGAAGAAGGGTAGGGGCGAAGACTATAAAGAATCTTCTGTAAAGGCTTTATGGAACACTACAGCAAAAATTATTTAAGAAATGTATTTTACAGAATACGAAATAAGGATTGACCCTTTTACGGATATTTTCTTTAAAAATGCGCGAATGGCAAGAGACGCAAAGAGAAAGCAGCTCCAAAGTTGTCAGGAGAATAGGAAAGTAAGTTCAAAAGCATTATCTACCAAAGAGTTACTAACAATAATGCAATGCTACAATGAAGAAAACCCCGATGAACCACAAAGAAAGTTTTTCCATCTCTGCTCATTTGAACTAGCTTGGAGAAGCAATGAGGCCGTAAATTGCAAAATTCAATATTTTCAAAAGGTGTTTGATACCATGGGGGAATTTACCGGACGAATTTAATATAACAGCATATTTTCCAAAACAGCTCAAGGTGGGTCAAAAGGATTGGCAACAGCAAATGGTTGGTAAGAAATTTATCAAACAAAGACTAATGCTCTGTAAGATTATTTTTAAAATTATTGGAAAAAAGAGGACCAAATATTTCCACAGACAGGCTATTTTTCTCCATTCATCCAAACTGGCAGAAGGGATGTTGGTTCAAAAATACTCCACTGGGAATAAATACATTATCTAAGGGGACCAGAACTTCAGTGGAAATAATTGGAATAGATACGAAGAAGCATAAAATAACAAATCATTATCATCGATCTTCCCCTGTATCTGCCCTATTTAAACAAGGTGTTGGGGAACAAGAGTTGATTAAGTTAACAGGCCACTCAAAGGCAAATTCCCGGAAATTATATCTGCAGTTAGATCCTAGTCATCATCTGAAGGTCATCAAAAATCTTAGAACAAAAAATTAAGAATTTGAACCTTCTACTTCTCAAATGCTAGTCAATCATACCCAAAACCATGCTTTGATAGAAAATAATGGACAAACTATTACTAATAACAACTGTACGTTTAATATTAGTAATAAATCAATAAAGTTTCTAGTTTGCTAAATAAATAGTATGATACGAAAAAACTACAAGGGACATTGTCAAGGGTATTGCTGCATTTTCATTTTAATTATCGTCAACATTGATGCTTAGAAGCTCTAATTGATGTCAAACACATTGACAATAAAACGAATATTTTAACAAGTAGTTACATATTTAAAAAAATTATTAAATTTTCAGTGAAAATAAACGCAGTACCGATTAAATACAAAACTGATTATTATGAAAAATTTTAGTGATTAAGTTTTATTCAGTTTCTATTAAATAGTAGATAGTAATCAATAAAATTGGCTTTGACTAATGAAATATTTTTAATTTAAGCTTAAATAATTAAAGATTACATTCAAATTATGGGATGTCTTTAAAGATTCTTGAAGATGTCTTGAATAGCCTCTTAATCCTTACTTTTGTATAAGCTCAACTAGCATAAACTAGGTTTAAAGGCGCTGTCAAGTATAAAGGAACCACTCTAAATTGCTTCTCTCCAAAAAATCTAGTTATGGTGTTAATTTTGATTAACGCTCGGAAGGAAAAAAGCAATGTAAGGAACGAAAACGCATTTACTTTGCTGTAAGACAAAAGTATGTTGCTTTGTTAGGAAAATTCTTCGATAGACAGAATTTGTAAGCGGATAGTTTTTATAATACTGGGAGGGGGGAAGGCAATATATAAACATATAAAATTAAGATAAAGATCCAGGAGAATTTCTGCAGTAGCACCCATTGGCCTTTGGCACAAATAAAGACAAAATGAACCGGCATTGTGCGACGGACACATAAAGTTTAAAGCCTACGACCATGTGCACCCTGCTAACCTATCACAGGACAGGTTATGGCTTTTGTAACAAGTAGTATAAAAATTTAAATGAGTATCACGAAATTGTCGATTATGATATTTCTTTAAAAAATTGCCAATCATATCTTTAGAGGTAGTGCTGGGAGCATGTACATTGTGTAACAGCCAAATGGAATAAATTCGATAATAAATAAATGGGGGGCGTGTGCCAAAAAACGCGCAGATACGTCGATTGGTATTTCTGGTGGCGCATTTTTTTCAATAAAAACTTTTTATACAGAGTATGTCATGTAACAGTGGCCAATAGCAAATTTCTTATTTTAAATGCAACATCCTGTATATTATATAATTATTCGATTCTTTAGGAAATTTTAGACATATTTTATGTACAATATCCTATACCTATCTTCCAACTGTTTCGGAAATGTTAGGTGTTTTCAGATTTAGTGTAAAAATTAACAACACACTCAAAAACTAATAAGTAGGTAATGCTGTTTATTTCTTGATAATGTAAAAAATTTAAAAAAAAAACATTAATATGGGAGATGTTAAAAATGCTCGGCCGCGAACGTCTTGGAAACATCCTAATGTTAAATAGAATTATCTTCTAATATTACTGAACATCTCAGGCCTGGTCGATTTAATGGCAAGCGTTATTCATCTTCTTAAGTCCGCTAAGTCGAGGTGTTTAGTTTTGTATACAATTTTTTTTACCATAACCCCATAAGAAAAAGTCTACTGGCGTCAGATCAGGGGAATGTGCTGGCCATTCCATCGAATCACGCCTCCATATCCACCGATTTGGAAATACTCGGTTGAGGTATTGCCGGACATTGATTTGGTAATGGGGCGGTGCTCCATCTTGCTGAAACCATATGACGAATATGAATTCGCTGGAAGTTGTGGATTGCCGGATCAGGATATAAGTTTGTCAAAGTTGACAAGATATTATTTTGGAGCAGTGCTAAATAATTATGGCAATTTAAATTGCCATTAATGAAAAAGGGACGTATGATATGATCTCCACCTATTCCTGCCCAAACATTAACCTTTTCAGGATATTGCGTATGTTCTTCTCTAATCCAGTGATTCTCCCTAGACCAATAACGGCAATTTTGAAGATTAGCATGATCGTGAAGTATAAAGATGCACTCATCAGAAAACAAAACATGTTCTCATCGGATCACATTGTTATCTAGCATTGCCATTATTTGTTCACGAAAATACGTTCTCCCATCAAAATTGTCTTCCATGAGCTCATGAGTAGGTATTATTTTATAGGGATATATGTTATTTTCTTGTAATGTTCGAATAATCAAACATTGGGGCTGTTTTTCGACTAGAACTATGTGGGTTTTCCTTAAACTCAAGCATAATATCTAATTTGGTATCATCACTTATTGCTTTGGAAGCTACTTTTTTCTATTTGCTTTACATGTCCAAGCTGGCGAAACTGCTTTTCTATTTTACTAGTTTTCCCTTGAGTTATAGGCGGCCAATTTGGAAAATTTTCAGGAAATAAACGAACAAGTTCCATTTGTTTCCGTGTTTTATCTTCATAACCTGTCATCTGTAGAATTGTTATTTTGTGCATTTCTCCTCCATCTTGCTGAAACCATATCACATTCGCTGGAAGGCGTCGGTTTGGAAATTTTTCATGCAATAAGCGAGCAACTTTCATTTATCTACGTATTCTACGTGTTTTATCTCCATAACCAATTATCTGTAGAATTGTTATTTTGTGCATTTCTGTTAAATAAACCAATTTTCTGATATGCATTTAATGAAATTCAAACGACTATAACACTGACAACTACTGTCATGCAGACAGACAACAATTTGCTACGGTCAGGAGGTTTAAACAAAAGTAAACAAAACTATTTATACCTTTTTTTAATTTCATATCGGTAAGAAGAAACGCTGAAATGCAATAACTCTAAAAATATTTAATATTTCCGAAATAGTTTAAGATAGGTATAGGATATTGTACATGAAATATGTCAAAAATTTTCAAAAAAATCCAAAAATTTAATAATATACATTTAAAATAGGAAAGTTGGTGTTGGCCACTGTTATATTACACACCCTGTATAAAACGTTTTTATTGAAAAAAGGCGCAACTAAAATTACCAATCATGTGTCCCAGCGTTTTTCGGACACGCCCCTATGTATTTATTATTGAGTTTATTCCATTTGGCTGATATACACTGTACCGTGCGAGAAAAAATTCTTAGCATCAAAGAGGGCCTTGCATCTAAGGACGTAATGCTTAGCCGTAGAGCTTAATACCTGTTGAGTGTCAGTAACTACCTGAATTAACAATCAATCAGTTATTCCGTCATCTTTGACAGTCGTTACAAGTAATTTGATTCATCGTTAATTTTTCCAATTTCTTGAACAATTCACACAATGGGCTTTACGGAACAGCATAAAACATTTATGGTTGAAGCGTATTTTCAAAACCGGGTTAGAGTAAATTGTGAGTGGCAATACAATCCGGGTTTGTGAATGGACGATTCATTTTCCTAACGTTGCTTTTATTGCTGGGGATTTTTATAATTGCCTAAAAAGAACCGTGGCTGTGTTTAGGGAAACACGTTCTATACAACACAAAAAAGGAACAGGAAGACCATAGGCAAGAACAGAAGAACTTGTTGCAAACGTTAGTGCAATAATGTAAAATACGCCAACAAATTGTATAAGACGCCTGTCCCAAGAAGTGGGAAGATCTTATGGAACATGCAGGACTATTCTTAATAAAAAGCAGTTGAACTTATTTCCTTATAAAGTGCAAGTATTCCAAGAAATACAAGCCGCAGATTTTGAAAGACACAGGAATTACTCTCAATGGTTTACTCAAAATTTATTGGAAATAAATAATTTATTAGACCTAACATTTTTTTCGGATGAAGCCTGGTTCCACCTCTCCGGTTATGTGAATTCTCAGAATGCATGTATTTATTTTTCTTTTTCTTTCTGTATATTCTTGCTTTGTTAATTTTGTAAACAACAAAAATAAATTTGTATTTGTCTACTTATTTTATTACTCATTAGTTTGGCATATCAACATATCATGTCATAATATGAATTTGACAAAATTTTAACTTAGATTTGGTTAGATATATCGTCCCCATATCATTGTGATCTAAACCAAGCCCTACGTTTTTTAATCCAAGCCCTCTTTAATGCAAATAATTTTTGCTCGCACGGTACATTCTTCTAGCACTACCTCTAAAGATATGATTGGCAATTTTTTAAAGAAATATCAGAATTTGACGATTTTTATTAATATACGGGGAACACCTTATAGCAATTCATGCTTAATAATTATTGGTAAAAAGACAATCGTTTACGAACTTGGAAAACCCCGCCAGATGACAACCAATCAAAATTTGACCTTTGTCCACAAACAAACCAAGGCTAAAACAAGCCCTCAAGTAACTAATATCGTTCTGTAATTCATCATGAACTAATCTAAACCTGTCAGCAATCGATTATTTCATCTTGAATGATATTAATAGTAGCTGCACGAAAGGCTGATAAACTTGTTTGTAAAAGTTCAAGTTTATCAAAGGTTATGTTAGTTGAATAATTCGCGGCTGAAAAAAATTTAATATCACGTAATAGATGCATTTTTGATAACTATGGTGCGGATATCAGGTAGTGATGAGAAATTTTACAGGCAATTAGTACTTAACACAAAGGGCATACATACCTTGACAGGGCCCCTTTTATCCCATAGGGGAGCTGCCCCTAATGTAATATCATTATTAAAAAGTGAAATCTCCAAATTAGTCCTCATGCCCGCCTTGGTTTAAAGGTTCTTTTACTACCTAATATCCGCTCCCTATAAGAATTATTTTTATGTAGATAAGTTTTAGACTACAAAATTAATCTATTGACAATTTCTTACGCGATTATTGTTTCATTACTAAATATTTAGATCCAAATTATGAACGTCCTGTTAGTACTTACAGCCAGATAATTAACTGCAGTGACAACAATTGTTACAATAATTAAATCCTCAGAAGTTATCTTATAGTTAGTGTTAATAGGGTAATAATAATTTGGGCTCAAGTGAAGCAAAAAAAAAGTCAAGTAAAATTTAAACTTCATGTGCGTGGATCCTCAGCACACAGGAGTTTTTATACGAGAAATCTGGAGAAAAGTATAATTAACAAAAATCCATCGTAGCCATTATTTCGAAGTCAAATTAATCTAAGAACTCGCCGCCTCACCTGTCATTAATGGCACCCTGTTGAAGTCTGGTATATTTTACGTTAGGCGGTTGGCTACATAAACAGAACCGAACTAAGTTCGTTTACCTTCGACGTCGCCATCTTTTAAATTTTGTAAAGGTGTCTTAATATTTTTCAAAGCGTAATTTTAATATTTTTATAAAATAGAATATTGACAGACCCGTACCTAACAAAATAGGTATGTGAAAGCATTATGAAATTAAAGGAAAAAAAGAATACAACATTGATTTATTTTAGTATTTATTTACAAAAAGCAAAAATAGGTATTTATGAATTTATTATACAGGGTGTCCGGAAACTTCGTTCATATACTTTAAAGGGAATAATCTACATATGAAAATATGAAAAAAAGTTCATATGAATGTAGGTCCTTAAATGACTTATAGGGGAGAGTCGTCGAATATCGACCACAGTCGAATATCGACCAAGCACTTTTGGACAACCCTGAATGAATTGTGCGATCTTAAGAGGAAGCCACGGTACGTGTGTCATAAGCGAACTTCATTGAAAACAGCAGATTGCTGTTTATTATTGTTTTTGGTATGATACAGATAGTTTGTTTAATTTTGTGCCTCGCCTTATAAATTACATAGTGTTTAACTTAATTGAGAGTTTTTATGACAATTATATTTATTATTTTTATCACAAAACATAAAGGACCCTCTGTAAATTAATGTATGATAACATTATTGTTGAATTTTAACCTAGTTTTTTTTACTGCATGCGAGTCTCTTCTTTGTTACTGTCGGCTAATATCGACCACTATGATCGATATTACCCTACGGTGGTCGATATTGTACTACTATGAGTGTTACTTCTTTTAGATGCCTCGTGCAAGATATAAGAGGAAAAGTAAGCGTTCTTAGTGGTCTAAAGAAAACATGCAGCGTGCACTTAAAGCAGTAAAACACAAAGTTACATCTATAAGAAGGGCCGCAAAGATGTTTGATGTACCATACGGAACATTGCAAGATAGAATAAGAGGTAAATTCGATCCTAAAAATACAAGTTAGGTAGAAAGTCTGTGTTCACCGTTGAACAAGAATCACAACTTACCAGCCATATTATAAGTATGTCCAAAATGTTTTATGGGCTTACAGCAAAATCTATCCGACAGCTTGCTTATCAGTTTGCAGAAGAAAATAAAATATCCCACAATTTTAACAAGGAAAAACAAATTTGTGGTAAAGATTGGCTCTACCTCTTTATGGGTCGCAACCCAACTATAAGCTTTCGCAAGCCAGAAGCAACCAGTATAAGCAGAGTTGTAGCTTTTAACAGGGACGAAGTAAATATATTTTTTGATAATCTCGAGAAAATATACGACGAACATAAATATGAAGCTCATCCGATCTTTAATGTCAATGAGACCGGTATTAGCAACGTGCACGTTCCTAGCCGAATTGCGGCTCTTAAGGGCCAGAAACAAGTAGGTGCTATTACGAGCGGTGAAAGAGGACAACTAATCACTGTTGTTACCACGATGAGCGCGGGGGTTTATTATGTTCCACCAATGTTTATTTTTAAAAGGGAGCGGATGAAAGATGGGCTTCAAAAAAATGGCCCTACCGGCGCAATTTACAGATGTTCTAAGTCGGGATGGATTACTGAAGACCTTTTTACAGAATGGATAAAACATTTTGCATCTTACACAAAAACTAGTAAAGATAACACTGTTTTACTAGTTCTTGACAATCATTCAACCCACTCTAGCTTGGCAACTTACAACTTTTGTAGAGAAAATTGCATTAAAGTCATCTCAATCCCACCGCACACTTCGCACCGCCTTCAGCCTCTTGATGTCGGTTTCTTCGGACCGTTAAAGATAGCCTACAATCAGGAATGCTACAGATATATAAAATCTAAGCAGCTTGAAAAAATCTTACAAACTGATATTGCTGAATTGTTTAAAAATGCCTTTAATAGGGTAGCAACAGTTGAAAAAGGCGTACGAGCCTTTGAGGTAACCGGAATATTTCCCTTTAATCGTTTTGTATTTAGTGAAGAAGAATTGACATGCTTGACGGTTGACGAGGGTCACATTACCGCAGATAATGCAAAGCCTATTAATGTCGACGAAAGAAATGCAGATCCTACTATTCAACGTGGCCTAAAAACTCCATCACCCGTAGCTGGGCCATCCATGTCAAAACGTCAATCTTCGCCTAAAATTGCCAGAAATAAACGCAAACGTCAAACCTCATCATCTTCAGATAATTCTGATTTTATTTTAGAGGACGTCATAGAGAATAAGTCAAGTGATGAAACTCACAAGACCCTTCAACCAAAGCAGAGTAACAAAAGTTTTGCTGATCTTCTGCCCCTACCGAAATTAAGATCCAGAAATAATATATCAAAAAGAGCTCAACACTCCAAAATTATGACTGCAACTCCTAATAAAGACGAGCTGGAAAAAAAAGAAGAAAGAAAAAAGACAAAGCAGAAAGATGTGGAAAAAGTCAAGAAAAACATAGGGTCTAACAAAAAGAGAAATACAGAAAATGAAGACAAATGTAGTGTTTGTCATGGTTTTGGTGGAAAAAAGATCTGTGGTGGAGGTGTCGTTTGTGTGGTTCTTGGGCTCACGCTGATTGTACTAATATTAAAGAGGCAAAAAATTATGTGTGTGAAAACTGTCATGATTTATAATTATTTTGTTTGCGTTTTTCTTTTAAGTTTACTGCCTAATTTTCAATAAAGTTTTTGGTCGATATTTGCCTATTACTTGATCGATTTTACCCGACTGATCGATATTACCCACTAAATTCACCACATTTTTGATTTTGATGTTTCCAAAAAAATTATAATTATTGAGAATAACTGTAGAGAGTGTTGCCTAAATAAATGTTTCCCTAAGGAAGCTATGGCTGTCTAAAGGTGACCTCTAAAGATTAGTTTCTATTTTATATCTATGCAACCGCTTAAGGTACCGATGTGCTTTTTGGCACACAAACTAATATTAACCATTATTGCTAATTTATAATATTGAGAGTTATTATGAAATTTAGTCAGGGACGTTCTTACGGGGGGAGGGGGGTGGCTTAGTTTATTTATTCCTAATTTTTTTACATGACACATTTAAAAAATTGTACCCAAAAATTATAATTCCAGTGATTTTTCTACACAAAAAAGGTATTGTTAAAATAAATTATTGGACCAATGATTTAGGAGAAAAATCGATTTATTTAAATCATTGCATAAACTATTATCGAATTGTGTCTAAACTAAAACATCAAAGTAGTCTTATGGCAAATACAAATTTGAAGTAAAGAAACATCAGTTTTGTTTTAAAAAAAAAAGTTAACTCTAATTGGGTTTGAATAGCTAATTAGCACTTAAGGCTAACAGGTAGTTAGTAGATACTGAACTCCCTACCCTTCTTCGTTTTGTCCTATATCACCTTAAGCTTAGTTGTCACTTACTAAAGGTTCTGTTCCAGGCAATACGTGTGATGAATATTGACTCTTTGGGAGCGTATTTAAAATCTACTAAGAGGAACAAAAAAAATGATGCTATTAGTAAATAAAAACATAGATTTATACCTAAAACTTTAGTACAAGTAGGTACAGGCTAAATCTTAAATAAAATGATCTTTTTTTCGTATACATTTTTTATTCAAACTGTTTTCGTTGGTCTAACCGCCTTTGCCCGGTGAAAAATGATATATGAATAGAAAGCTGAGACTCCCTTCTAAGGAATTCCGAAGGGAATATTTCCACATTTCTCCACTATTTGATTTAAATAGAAACAGAATATGTAGCTCAATTTTCTGTGAAATATTCTTACAAAGTATAAATAACATACAGATTGACGAAAAAGGTCTTTGTGTTTGGCCATTGGAACTTTTAAAAATCTAAAAATTACTATAAATGAAAAAATTACAATAATATATTATATTATTGAGCAAATTAAGGGTAAGAAAATTGCTGAATCAGTGATTCTTTTAAAGAAAAGACTAGGTAATAGAAATGACGAAATGCCACGAGGGCTACAAAAAATGTTCTGTTATTCGTGAAGTCATTTTAAAAGCAATTTTAAATGGAAATGGACAGCTGCTAATTATAACAATGGCTTCTTTGTAAAAAGGAATAAACAGTGAATGTCTGGTATTGAGAAATTACCTATTTGTAGCTTGATTTATCTGCCAAATTGCATTATTTGGAAAATTGTTGTACAAGGACTAATTTATTGTCCAATTGAATTTTTATTTTATTAGGTATCCAGTAATAAAAACCTATAGATAATTATTATCTTCAGTTTCTTAACACAAATACTCGTAGGTGCGCTGGTCGAAAAGTGTCTGGAAGACATAATATACCCTTAATTGACGAAAATCGCAATCATAGCCGCAAGGGAAGTTACAGTACTTTCATTTAAGGCGACCTCCGTCAAGCCACAACCACCTTGAAAAGAAGCCATGAAGTGACATCGGGCAACGCCGCATCAGCTAGGAGTTGCGGATCCACAAGCTATTATTATGACGCGCGGCAACGGGCGAGTTTTTTATTCTTTTTGATATTTTTTGTGTTTTTTTGGCCCTGTTTCCACTATATTGATGTTGAAAAATGTACAGAAAAGTAATAAATAGTTTTGGATAACAAGAACAACTTACCTAATTATTAAATAATAGTAATATTGCGTTGAGAAGCTGTTTTTGTTTCACTACGAGTAGATTTATTTGATCGATCAAAAGTAATATTCTATTATACAAATTATTATCTTCTGCGTTTAAAATACAGGATTGACTGTCGACTTCTGAAGTGTCAAAATTTACTAAGCTTAAGGTTTTGTTTAAGAAATCTACGCTTGTCTTAAGAAAGTCACCTTACTATCTGGGTAACTTCGTTACTTTCAATGTATGCATTGTACCAAGACAATAAGTTTTTAAGCTGAGAGCACATACTTAGTTTTATTTCAAAGGGTAAAATCCATTTCAAATCAAAATGCTTAGCACAAACTACAAAATACTGCGTGAGCGACCAATTAGCTCTTGGCATGGCTTTTAGTCATAGAATTATCAGATTTTCATCTTTTAAAAAGTAAAAAACTGATAATACACTCTCTTCACCTGCTTTTAAAACACTTTTATAGTTAGAGTTAATCCCAGGAACACAGTAGGCGCTTGGCATGTTGATAAATAAACAAACTAAAAGAAAAAAAAATAGTAGGTACTTACCTATGTACCTAGGTATCTAGAGGTATCCTACCTACTTACGAACTATCTGTACTAGTGATATTTTTAAACTAATTCGCATATACCGTCAAGTTAAATAAACACTTCATTATTTAATAAATTAACTGTAGCCACAAAACAATAAAGTTTATCCCAAAGAGCTAACTAGAATACAAAAACAAAACTTTTAAATTAAAACAAATAAAATTCTGCCGCCATCATAAGACCCGTAAACAAACCGCCAGGCCAGCCAGGCTGTTGGACTTTTAACTTTATTAATGCTATTACAGCAAATCCGAAAAATACAAATTAATACGAAAAACCGCGAATTTAACACCTACTTCACGCGTAAATTACATAGTAAAGCATCGATAACCTCAAAAAAGTCACGTGACACGTGGATCTTCAAGCAGTGTTGTCGATGTTTCTGTTTCACGGCTTCTTTCAAGGTAGTTGTGGTCAAGCACTCTCTAAGGCTAAACAGGAAGTATACTCTTACGATACCAAGTAAGGAACAGTGGGAGAGTAACGAAATAATATTCCCCGTTGATAGATTATGCTTGACCGGTCTTCAGTCTTCGGGTACTGGAGTATACCTGGAAAAAACTGACACCCGTAAAAGCCAACAGCTGGGTGGATACACGCCAATTTTTCAGACAGAGGTCAACGCCATTCTGACTACTGCAAATCTAGATGAGGTCAGGAACTGTCAAGAGCGGTTGATCTATATCTGCGCAGACAGCCACGCTGCCCTCAAGACGATATGTAAACCCAGGGTCACGTCAGTACTCGTTCAAGAGAGAGAGGTTAGACTGGTCTGGGTTCCGGGACACCAAGGGGCACAGGGGAACGAAAGGACGGATTAACTCGCCAGACTCGGAGCAGGGACTGGAACCAGCAGTAGGAATTTCAAATAAACTGCACTCAAGGAGTTCAGTTCACGGCGTTCTATGGAACAATTGCGGCAAACCCAGGGATGCAGACTGGCCAAGGACTTTATAATAGGAGCAGACAAATCCAAACTGGAGCGGCTCCTGAGCAGGAGACGACGAACCCTCAATCCATTAGTAGGTATTCTGACTGAGCACTGTCGACGAAAAAATATATGACGCTGATTGGCGTGGAGGAGGACTTAAATGGGCGGAAGAGGAGGAGACACCGCTACACTTCTTGGGATCATGTGAGGCTCTGGGGAGACTAAGACATTAGGTCTTCGGCTTGGCGGTTCTCCGAACAGAGGAAAGTATTGCCCTCGCCTAAAAGGATATTCTGACTTTTATAATTAGATAGGGAAGGTAAGGCGAGGGCCCAGGTTGTTAGAGTAGTTGGAGAGAGATTTGGGGGTATGCAAAAAGGATCGATTTGGTCTATTTGCCAGGTTGCTGAGCCTCCTTATAACTACTTTTTTTTGTCCAGCGGGGTAAAAAAATTTTCATAAGACACCCTCAACCTACGGTGTTCTAGTGGCTGGGTAGTGTCGGATTCGGTCCACGAGTCCCTTATAACTAGTACTACTACTACTACCACCACCCTTGATTTATGTTTCCAATTTATCATGCGAAATTTAATGTTTAAAGAATCAATTAACAGGTATGCAGAAAGTGTCTATTATCTTGCACTTAAAGTATAATATAAGTTTATACTATGTAGATTACCGTAACTTTAAACCGGTTTAATAAAGCCCTCTATACAGTGTTGTAAATATTATAAAGTTAGCGTTCAATATTTTAATCTAATATAAAGATAATTAAAGATGCTTTAAGCTTATAGTACTAAAACTTTGTTAAAGTGAGCGATGGTGCAATTTTTCTATGTTATGATGTATACCTACCTGTTATGCTCTTTTTTTTTTTTTTTAATATTTGTCTTAAGGTGGACCTCTGGGTAGTTTAAACTCCTAAACTACCTCAGATAAAGATAGATATCAGGCAAAATTGCATTTAATCGGTGTGGTTGTGGGCAATGAACGACTGCCGGGACTCACTTGTCAAACTAACATTAAAATATAGGTACAATAATAAACAAACGGATGTCAACGTCTTGTTAAGTTGACTTTGATAAACAAACCTCGGGCCTCTTTTATACCTCCAATCACCCTCATGACCTGAAAATGCTGTCTTTGTCTTAATTGTCATTAAATGCAAGTTGCATACACTATTTTTTTTACGACCTCATAGTATACCATTGTTTTGGAACATTTATTTTATTGACAATAAAATTAGCAGTTTATATTTAAAAACTATTAAATACAACTCAGAAGAGTTATAAAATATTAACACTCAACAAAAAATAAATATAACATTTATAACTATTCTTTTGGATTAATAACTATGTTTTGTATTAAATACCATATCTTATTGATTTATTTTCTTAGTAAATAATTGAAAATTTTAAAAACTGTAGAAATTTTTTTATTTCTCTATGCGATCGGATAAAAATCAAAATTTAGTAAAAAGCCCATTGCACCCAAACAAGAAGTGCTTTTTCATAAGAACCGGCAGTAATCATCTTTACCACTTGGTTGTCAGATTTCAAGCCGTATTGGAGGCTGTATCTGCGCATTATGCCCAGTTGTATAGGTTCTGTTTAATTTGAACGCTAAAGATAAGATTAAGCACCACTTTAATGTTAAGATTAGATATATCAGTCTTATAAGTCCCTGTTAAACCAAATAGTCGCTAACTTCATAGCGAATTTTAAACTAAAAACTGAACTTAACCTATCATATCTTACCGTTTTACAATTTGTTGCCTTGAACGTATAATATAATAATAAAATCACATCATCATCATATTTTAGTATTTTTAGGTTAGAAGTAAGTATGTCATTTTTTCCTATTTTAATCCTAAGATTAATTTTCAACGGGTGCTTTTGGCCTGTTAAATTAACTATTAATTAAACCCCAAGTTTGGCGCTAATCGCAACCTATAATTCCAAACCAACGGTTAATCTAAACATTTTTAGATAACCGCAACCTATAAAAATGAAATGCCGATTAACCGGAACCTATACAACTGGGCATTAATCGAGCCGGAGGTACTGCAACAGCGCGCGAGGGCGGGTGTGTGGCGTGATGTCAGTGACGTCACTGCAGCACCAGGTCAGGGTACCGCGGGGGCTGGCGGGGCAACAGCCACGTATTCGGTAGATTCGGTCCAGCCTGTACTACGCAACCCACAGATCAAGAACAGTTTTACGAGCTTCTGCACATAGTACTTTGCTCCATGCAGCGCAATCAGTACCGTAACGATAGTTATAATTAAATTAGATGAAAATGACATATAGATAAACATTAGGTACGTTGCAATGTTAGTTTTGGTTGTAGGGGAAGGTCGCCCTTGATGGCATACTTCCCATGATGGCATACCACAGGTATCTCTGGAATAAACCGGGGTTGCGTCATCCCACATAGTTAGACGGGCGCGCGTATTGACCGTTCAGTTGTGAGTCGAATTTCAGTCGTGACGGACGTTTTTATGTAAAGTTATTTAATAGAACAGAAATTGATAAGTGGCGAAGTAATATTAGACAGTTTTTAAACCAAAAATTTATTA
Source organism: Polydrusus pterygomalis (assembly GCA_963969555.1). NCBI lineage: Eukaryota > Metazoa > Arthropoda > Insecta > Coleoptera > Curculionidae > Polydrusus > Polydrusus pterygomalis. The sequence continues at coordinate 30,277,680 of OZ018382.1, forward strand.
TGTTAGGTGCATTAAATTAGAATGCACGATTTTTTTCCGATAACTATAGGGTATACACGTAGGGAAAATGTTTGTCCGCCCATCTCTTAGTAATAAGTTAGAATAGAACAGATATTAAGTATCGCAAAGTAAACAGAAATAGGTAGATTATGTTTCCCCCACTCCATCTCATCGGATCTGGCTGGCTCGATGCGTTTTGATCCTGATCCTTTCATTCAGGCGGCAACGTACGAAAGAATGAATATTTATTTGATATTAATAGAATCGAAGCGGCGCAGCGTGCCACCAGCGAGTGCCATGAACGAGATGCAATACGATGGAGCGGGGGAAACATAATCTACCTACCTCTGTTTGCTTTGCGATACTTCATATTTGTACTATTCTAACTTATTACTAAGAGATGGGCGGACAAACATTTTCCCTACGTGTATATGTTACTTTGCTATGATTATTTTAAATCTAAGTTGTGGTTTTAATTTTTTATAATTTATATACTAGAAGTGTGACATATTCCTATGATAAGATGGCATATCCATTGGTTTCTTATGATGGCATACCTATAAATACATATAAATAGGTATGCTATCATATACGTCATATTCAAAACGGCGCTACTTTTACTTTTTTTGTGTCTATGTCCCTAAACACTACTTATATGCTTTGTAAGTTTTTGAATATATCTTTAGATTGCACTTTCCTGATTATATTTTAATTTTTTTTTAAGTTTTAAACATGCTCCCTAGAATGTAATATATTATTTTAAGTCTTTTTAAACAGTTTTATGTGCTTGAATTTTTTAACAATAAAAATGTGCAAACAGTACATAACAAAATTATTTCTTTTACATGTATGCGTCCTTCAGATTTTTGCATTTTACTGGAGTATGCCATCATAGGCAACGCAGTTGGATACTTGGTGGTTTTTTCTTTTCTATTCTTTTTACCAAAAAAATAGTTTTTGTATATTTTTAAAGTTTTATAATGAATATTTAAGTAGCAACAAATATTTTAACATGGTTTAATGGATTAAAACCTTTGAACTAAAAAATATATTAGGTGGTAAAAAAAAAGGTGCCATCATTGGCGACCTTCCCCTAATTGTTACCTCCCTCGGAGTGTTATGTAACTGATAAATAATTTTTAAGGTAACATTGATATTGATTATAATGAAAATTACATAAATTTATTTTCAACCAATGAGAAGGCTCCTTTTTGTTTACGTTTCTTATAGCAACGGGAGATTATCGCGATAATTTTGTTAGTGCCTATTAACTTAATAAAATTATAATTGTTACCTCCCTCGGAGTGTTATGTAACTGATAAATAATTTGTAAGGTAACATTGATATTGATTATAATGAAAATTACAAAAAATTATTTTCAACCAATTAGAAGGCTCCTTTTTGTTTTCGTTTCTTATAGCAATGGGAGATTATCGCGATAATTTTGTTAGTGCCTATTAACTTAATAAAATTAATAAGTTAATTTTTCTGTCAAAATTGAAGTGCTTTATATCTATTGGCAAAAGAAGAAGAATAAAATCAGAATACATATTGTTGCTAACTTATAAGTTTTATTAATACTAACCAATTTGCTTTACATATCGAACACCGGGGCTAAAAGAGACACATCAAAAATTTAACTAAACTCATCGGAAATATGTTTTTTTAGTTTCATTTCAAACTATGTAGACATGTAAGTTCAGATTTTATGGTTGACAACGAATTAATGTTTATAATATTCCTGAAATTTTAGTAATAAACCTTAGTTACTAACAAGTAAAATAAACTTTTATTGTAAAAATATAGTGCGTCATATTTAACTAAACTCATCGGAAATATGTTTTTTAAAGTTTTATTTCAATTTAAAACTATAAAGACATTGGATTTCAGATAACAAATTTGTTATTTAATGTTTCTTACGTTTTAGTAATAAAAATGAGTTACTAACGGCTAAAATAAACTTCATTTCTAAAACTTAAATTAGTAACAATTAACTAAAGCCGCAAGAAATATATTTTTGTAGCATTTTAGCAAAAAAATTACAATAAGAAAAAACTCCAATTTATGAAATTTTATCTTCTCCCACTCTTATTAAGTGAAAGTGAAAACATTAAAATCCCTGTAACTTCTAAACGACTTATCCGATTTCACTCAATTTAAGCTTGTTTGGAAGAGAAGGGTAAGTACCTTTAATTGTCATATTCAATGATACACAATAGTTTCAAATAAAATTGCTAGAAGGCGCAATTTGTATTAAAAATTAATGTTTTGGCAATAATTTTGAAACGAACAAAGATATCAAGCTGCGGTTTTAATATTTTTTCTAACAAATTTTATTTACTATTCGATTATGGTATCATAATTATACCGTATGATTTGAATTTTCGGGATAATATCAAAAAAAAAACTATTATTATTACAAATTGCGCCCTCTAGCAATTTTATTGAGAACTATTATGGACAAGTAAATACGATTGGTAAAAGTGCATACATTTCTCTTTCAAACAGTCTTTAGTTTGCTAAAATCGGATAAGTCGTTTAGAAGTTACAGCGATTTAAATGTTTACACTTTCAACAGCTTCCCCCACTCTTATTAAAGTCGGTACGCCAATGAGCATAGGACCAAAATGATGCACAATTGTCCAAGCTTTAAAATTGTTATCAAACATATACCTTAATGTGGAATTTTCGGAGTTATGTAAAATTTTAAAATTTACTTTTCAATTACGCCCTCTTGCGGCAAAATGAGGAACTTAAAAATTATTTCCAGAATTTTTTCATGGCCGCTTTAATCATAATTTTTTTAATCCCAAGTTTCTACGTTTAGTAGTTTCCGAGATATAGCCGGCTGCCTTTCTTATTGAATCACCCGGTATATTAACTTCTAAAAAAAGAATTATACAAACAAACAAGTTTTTTGTATTACAAATCATAAACTCTTTCTAATGACTATACGTTAGTAGTTTCGTCAAGAAGTATTATTTAATGACAATTCTCCAGAATTCATATCAGACATACGAATCTCCTAATTAGCTTAAAATTACCAAGGAGTTCCTTGCGAACTCTTATTTTCAATACGCGCAGAATGCAAATACTGCAAAGCAAATTAATTTAAAATTATTAATGCATGTTCGAATAAATATAAATTTAGGTGCATCTAAGTGCATGATACCCATTTCAAAAGTATTTATTGGACCGTAATAAACAGTTAAAAAGTTTAAACTGAATAAATTAACGAACAGAAAAAAAAAACGAATATTGTTGGAAATAGGTGAAATGCATAACCAAAGAAAATTATATTCAGTACAGTACATAATCAAAGCTACATGTTTATGATTATAAATTTTATTAATTTAAATAGCCAGGTGATAAATTTAATCCAATTCAGTAAAGGGGGCAATTTCAACTACAGGCATGTATTCAGGATTTAGTTTCGGTGAGGGTCCAAAATTCTTAGTTTTTGAGTTTGTGGTAGGTATACCTAGTATATATGTATATGATAATCTCAACGTCAAGAAAAATAGTGTCTCCTTAATAAAATAGTGTCTCTTTAATAAAAAAATGCAAGCATTTTTCGCATCTCTTGTTTTTTAATTTGACATAGCACTTTTACATAATATCTTATACAGGGTGTTTCAATAAGGACTCTCAGGCCAATTATTTCGAAAATTAAAAGTGACATGTAAATTCTGTAAATGCCACTTTTTAGCCTTTATGAACTGTGTAAAAATGTGTTTGAAAAATACAAGATGTAGGTGGCGCCACGGTGCATAGAATGTTTTCGAGGACAGGAACTTTTAAATGTTGTGGTTCATAACGATACCTAATTTTTGATCAAATTATGTCCCATAAAAATTTTTGATAAATCCAACATGAACGGAGATATTTGGGGGTTATTTAAAAAATTATTTTAACGAGTAGGTAATTTAATTATAAATATTTTTAATATCCTTTAGCAGATTTTAATTTAATTTTGGTAATGATAATATCGTGTAGCGCTAAATTATTACGTCCAGTGACGTCTCAGAGGGTGCCTTAACAAATAATAGGACGCCATTGAGTTTTTGGTAATTTTTATATTTTTTCGGATTAAGCAACTAAAAATATCCTTTTCTTGTCTGGTAAATTGTTCTCAGATCTTGCTTCGTTTTCGAGAAATAAAATAAAAACAATTTTATTGCATATCTCTGGAAAACAAAAATTATTAAATAACTAATACGTTGTGTTTTTGTTGTTTAAAAGCAAAGTTAAAACATTAAAGCATAATAACATAATCCTCAGTATCCAAAAAACACTGCTTACCAAATAACATTATTGTGCTACTGCACTTCTATTCTCATAATGTCTTACTTATGCTGGATATGTTTTTCAAAAATTAAATAATCTTGGACACCTTCTTAGAAAGGTTTTTTTTTTCTTCTTCCCCATTTAGTTTGGTTGGTTTAGGCCTGCTTTAATAACGTCTTTGAATGCTCAGTATGGTTTAACCATTGTCAATTTTCTTTATGCCACGTTTCTTCTACATTTAAAAAATATTTTTCTAAATTTTTTACGTCCACAAAAGCTCCATTAAGGTTCTCATTTTCTCTTTTGCTAACACCATCAGTATAAAATAGATTTCTGTCTCCTGATGATGAACGTTTCTACGTTCGAATCAAGTAGAGACCTTTAAACTAGAGTTTTTTTTCTATTAAATTTTGTGGAGGAAGACTTTGTGTTTTTCTTTCCTTTTCATACTTTCAACTCCACTTTAAGTATGGACTATTTCTTCAAAATAAAATTAAAAGATGTTTAAAATTTTATGAAAGAACTGATGAGAAATTATACAAAATTATTAATGAAAGTTAAAACAATACCAAAAACTATTTAATGGGGTCGAATAAGGTGGTCAAAATGATTGCCGTTTCCATATACACACATGGCAAATCGATATGTTATTTGATTCTGCAAACTCTCAATAGTGTATTTCGATTAATAGAAAAAATACAACGTATTAATTATTTAATGATTTTTTTTTCCAGCGATAATAAAATAAAATTGTTTTTATTTTTATTTCTCGAAAATGAAGCAAGATATGAAAACAATTGAACAGGCAAGAAAAGGATATTTTTAGTTGCTTAATAGGAAAAAAATATAAAAATTACCAAAAAGTCAGTAGCGTCTTAGTTTTTGCCAATACTATTTGTTAAGGCGCCCCCTGGGACGTCACTGGACGTAATAATTTAGCGCTACACGAGCGTTTTATCACTAAAATTATCATTACCAAAATTAAATTAAAATCTGTTGAACGATATTAAAAATATTTTTAATTAAAAATCTAAATACTTGTTAAAATTATTTAAAAAAAAAACTTATCCACAAATATCTCCGTTCATGTTGGATTTATCAAAAATTTTTGATGAATTTTTTACATGTCACTTTTAGTTTTCGAAATAAGTGGCCTGGTAATTTTTATCGAAACACCCTGTATACAGTGTAAGTTTGTAACTTGGAATAAATTAAATAAATCCAGTACATTCACAGCACCGGTTGTTAAATTCTAAGTTGTTTTTTTAAAAAAAATATTGTGTCCCAAATTAGAAAAGAAAGAGACAAAATATTTCCTAAAAATAAATATATAACTCAAATATTTACAAATCGAAAACTACCAAAAAAAAAATATGAAAATGTATGTGATATTTAAAACAAATGATTTTATCTGCCAGCCATTTTTTGACAAGGAATAAAAATTTGAAATTTGGTACTTAGGTATAACTTAATATCGACGGCTTAATCCGCAAACAGGCCAACTCCACTTTTTTTCAAAAAGCAGTTTATTTAACGGTCGCTTTCTTTAATTGGCTATCTAGCAGTGTACAAAACGATAACTCCTAAATTTCAATAAAAAGCCTTGATATAACCCGCACAAAATTAAGCCAACTCCCTCCATATGAACTACAATTCGGTAAAAGCGCCAACTACGCATTAGCCGGCTATTTTGTCTTGCGTTTCGACTTCTGGTAAAAAATGTAGCTTCGTTGAAACGGTTATAAGCTAAGTGAAAAGCGATTTGTTGTTTAAAACAACTAGAAGATATTAGGTAAGGTAGGTTACTTTATGTTTTTAAGGCCAAATTACAGTGATTTTGTTATGAATATAGACGTTAAGTCTGTTGTTTCAAATTATTGGAGTTGTCTTGTTTTCTGACTGGGCGCAAATTTTACGATGATTACATATGGAATGGAGTTAGCTGGTTTTTGAATAAACAGTTTTACCTTGCTACTGTAAAAAAAGAAAAAAAGGAGTTGGCCTGTTTGCGGATTAAGCCGTCGATATGTACTTTAAACAAAATAGAAAGCATTTTTGCAAAGTAGCCTTTTCACCTTAGACTTAAATCTATTGATAATATAATAATATACAGGGTGGTCCAACGAAAACTTAACACCTCGATTTTCCTGCTTTAAAATGAAAATGTGGAAAATCGGACCCGTCTATTTTTATTTCGAGGGGGACATCTTTTGCGTATATTGTCAATCTTGTTACTTCAAGCCCCTAGGAGGAAGGGGGTAAGATCTAAATCTTAAATGGATACCCCTATTTTATATAATTTTTTTGGATTCTGGGTAAAATTCTGAACATTTTTTAATAAAAGCATTATTAGTCTATACCTAACAGTTTCCGAGATATTGACTCTTGAAAAATGACATTTTTGAACTTTGACAGCGTCTAGCTTTCTAACTGTACGTCTTAGAACCAAACGGCTTACATGTCCCTATCATCGATTTTTATTATCTTTCCAATAGTGTCAACTTACGGTTAAACCGGAAGTACTATTTTTTTTACATCCGGTTTAACCGTAAGTTGACACTATTGGAAAGATAATAAAAAATATGTGTTAAGTTTTCGTTGGACCACCCTGTATACACAGCCAAATGGAATAAATTCGATAATAAATACATGGGGGCGTGTCCGAAAAAACGCTCGGACACGTCGATTGGTATTTCTAGTTGCGCATTTTCTTCAATAAAAACTTTTTATACAGGATATGTTACGTAACAGTGGCCAATACGAACTTTCTTATTTTAAATGCAACATTCTGCATATTTTTGGATTCTTCAGAAAATTTTAGACATATTTCATAAATAATATCCTATACCGAGTCCTATACCTATCTTTAACTGTTTCGGAAATATTAAGTGTTTTCAGATTTATTGCATTTCAACGTTTCTTTTTAGTGATATGAAATAAAAAAAGGTATAACTAGTTTTGTTAACTTTTGTTTCAAACTCTTGACCTTAGCAAATTGTTGTCTGTCTGCATGATGACAGTTTGTTGTCAGTGTTATAGTCGTTTGAATTTCGTTAACTGCATATCAAAAAAATGTTTAGTTAACTAAAATGCACAAAATAACAATTCCACAGGTGATTGGTTATGGAGTCAAAACACGGACACAAATGGAAGTTGCTCGCTTATTTCATGAAAAATTTCCAAATTTGCCGCATAAAACTCAAGGGAAAATTGATAAAATATAAAAGCAGTTTCGCAGCTTGGACACGTAAAGCAGATAAAAAGTAGTTGCCAATGCAATAAGTGATGATACCATTATATTATTATGTTTAAGTTTAAGTAAAACCCACATACTTCTAGTCGAAAACCAGCCTCAATGTTCGATGTTAGCCATTCATCGATTAATCGAATATTACAAGAAAATAAAATGTATCCCTATAAAATGATACCTACTCATGACTCATGAGCTCATGGAAGACGATTTTGATAGAACGTATTTTTGTAAACAAACGATGGCAATGTTAGATAACAATGTGATCCAATTAGAACATGTTTTGTTTTCTGATGAGTCCACCTTCTCACTTCACGGTCATGCTAATCGTCAGAATTGCCTCTATTGGTCTAGGGAAAATCCTCAATGGATTAGAGAATAACATAGGCAATATCCTGAAAAGGTTAATGTTTAGGCAGGAATAGTTGCAAATCATATCATAGGTCTCTAGTTCATTAATGGCAATTTAAATGGCGATAATTATTTAGCACTGCTCCAAAATAATGTCTTGCCAACTTTGACAATTTTATATCCTGATCCAGCAAACCCACAACTTTCAGCGAATATGATATGGCTTAGCAAGATGGAGCACCTCTCTATTACCAAATCAATGTCCGCCAGTACCTGAACCGAGTATTTCCAAATCGGTGGATATGGAGGCGTGGTTCGATGGAATGGCCAGCACGTTCCCCTGATCTGACGCCATTAGACTTTTTCTTATGGGGTATGGTAAAAAAATTGTATACAAAACTAAACACCTCGACTTAGCTGACTTAAGAAGATAAATAACGCTTGCCATTAAATCGACCAGGCCTAAGATGTTCAGTAACATTAGATGGAACGCCCTTTGTATAAACATATTTTCAGGTACTAATAGAAGTCAATCCTTTTTAGTTAAAAATTTTGAAAAATATTTAGTAATAAATGCCTTTTATACAACTTTAGGTTAAAAAATTGTTTACTATTATTTTTCTTTGCATTTAATAAAAAATAAACATATTTTTTAGAACCCAACGTATTTATTTACTTCATTTTACTTTAATAAAATAAGAAATATGATATACCCGTATGCATATTTGGTAATACAAAATGAAAATAACTGCATATTTTAAAGGCAAACAAGGCATATATATGCGCATATTTTGGCTGAATTTGAGTGCATACAAGCCGCCCCATAATATACAGTGGTAATCAGAAACCAAGGTTTTGGACACGGAACAGCACTAGGGAAAACGAAAATTCAAAGAAGCAGCTTTCATGAATCAAAATACCCATATATTTAGTGAACCAAGTATAGATATCCCCAATATCTGGAAGCCTCTTTTCGTCCAAAACCAACATCTCAAACTTCACGCTCCAATAAGCACGTAGGCGGAGTCATCAAGCTTCATTGCATATGGGTAGGATTTAAGACAGTAGCCTTAGAATTATAATTTAGTTTACACTAAACTTGAAAACGGTAAGAGATACCAACTAACCGAAACGTTGTGTTAAGTAACAAAATAAAGACGATGGGAGTCCGAGAAGGCAATTTTTTAAACTTATAAACAAAGTTTCTTGACCTCAGTTTTAATGTTTCCTGGAGCAAGATTTTTTGTTGTACTGTGATTGATTTAGAAAATGTGTTTAGTGAAAGTTTTTTAAGACCAAGGTTATTAAAATGTTTTTCATATTCAGACGATATTTGACAAATAATTTTTTATAAACGCTTCAAGGCAGTTTAAATTGACATAGAAAGTTATAAAACCATTATAAAGGTCAAAGTTTTCAACAACCTCACATTTTAATAACAGCACAAAATGTAGATTGTCTCCCGAAATTCTGTTTTTCCCAAGATAAAGTTTCAAGAAAATTAGAATAATTTGTTTGGGGATAAAATTTGTAAATATTTGTTTCTGTCAGGAGAAACAACAGATTCAATTTTCATTAAAGACTGAATATGAGCTGAAATTGCAAATATTTTAATTAAAATTCCCGACAAAGAAATATTAAAATATTGTTGTTAAGGTTTATCTTTTCATCTTTCGCTTCATTTTTACACGCATCAACGGTAAAAGTTTGTTCAATAACCATTGACGATCACGTCATATTCCCCATATTTGCGGTACGTCGTAAATTAATTCAGTCAGTTTCACTTACCGGTGGTAAAGCTTATGATTTTTCTTAGGCTTGATCTACATAAAGACGGATGCATGTGAACAAGTGCGTATTTTCAAATTTTTATTATTCTGATACTGTTAATGAAATCAGAAATAAGTGGTTTATTTAGGTTAAAGGGTATCATGGGATGAAACATTTTGTTTTTGAAAATCAGTATGGAATTTTATTAATTTAAATTTATTGAAAAATACTAAATAAAAGTCATTTACAAAATTTACAATTGAATCATATATTTTTTTGAAAAAAAGAAAATATAATATAAAATGATAAAACAACAAAATACATTTTCTTAATAATTAAAATAAATCATCTCCGCAAGGAACATCATCAGATTCGTCTAAGTTAATAATAAGGGGAAATATAATAAGAACCAAAAAATATAGAACCATTGATAAATCTTTCCCGTTTCCACACATCATTTATAATTTTCTTAGTGTGTCCTCCATCATTTTTCCATTTTTCCACTGTTACATTCTCTATGGCTTCATTCCACAGACCCAAAACTACGCCATTAGTTACAGCAGTGGTTTTCAACCTTTTTGTGGTGGCGTAACACTTTTGGTAGCAATAAGAAAATGGCGGAACACCACCTTTGTCAACATATTTGCGGTGAAGTAATCAGTTTATCAATAGACCGGGGCTGAAGCCTTTGAAAAAGGTAAAAAGCGAAAAAAATAATAGTAGGATGAAACCCATTGAAAAAGGAAGAGAATATAACAAAAATGCAAGGAAAAATAATTTACGGGCGATCCGAGGTCGGGAAGTGGAAAGGGGTGAGTTTTTAAGGGTAGAAAACGATTTATCTCGATTTCCGGCAAAACTACAAGTCCTATGGAAAAACGTTAAATAGCAAAGTTGTAGGTAATAAAAAGATCTGCAACTTTTGTATCTACACTTTTTTCACATAACCTCAAAATTTATGTGAAAAATTCAAATAACCAAGTTTTTAGTTTTTTATTTTTCTATACTACTTACTACTAGTACTCAAAATTGTACATAATGATTAAAAAAAAAATTCGGATTCGAGTTTTTTTCGTTTCTTTCCATTTTTTGAGAACATTTACCATAGTAATGTATATTTTTTTTACACCATCAAAAAGTAGAGATTTCAACGAACAAAATGCTCACCGACTTTTTTAAAAAAGCAGATATTTTGACGTGAGAATTTTCGATTGAAAATTAGGGTGCCTTTTCGATATTATGTCAAAATAGGGTGAAAAAATAAATATTTTAAATCAAAAAAATTACATTGTGTTTAAGACATAAAAATGTACGTTTTCACCAAATTTCGAACAAAAAATTTTTTTTGTAAAAGATAAAAATAGAAAACCATTTTAAATTGAATTTTTCACATAAATTTTGAGGTTATGTGAAAAAAGTGTAAATACAAAAGCTGTAGATCTTTTCATTACCTACAACTTTGCCATTTAACGTTTTTCCATAGGACTTGTAGTTTTGCCAGAAATCGAGATAAATCGTTTTCTACCCTTAAAAACTCACCCCTGTCCACTTCCCGACCTCGGATCGCCCGTAAATTATTTTTTCATTTATTTTTGCTATATTCTCTTCCTTTTCCAATGGGTTTCATCCTACTGTTATTTTTTTGGTTTTAAAATTATCGACCCTGGTCTAGAAAAAATACTAGGGTCAAGTGGTGTAAAAATGAGACAGGCAATATTCGGGTGAAATATGAGACACTCAAATAAAATTGCTAATATTATTTTTGGGTAACAAATCAGGTCAAATTTAAAATTACAAAATCTATCGCGTCATTTTTGATTTAAGTCTTTTAAAACCGGCTATTAAACTTTTGTCGTGTGAGTTCGTAGCTCGGTGTGAGGCGTTCGGTTGAAGTCGCTGCGCGCTAAGATCATGTTACTGTTACAATGTGTCCAACTGCTTTTCCGTTTAAATTGATCACTATTGTAGTGACGACGTTCATTTTGGAGGGGCAAATTTGAGACACGTGCCGAGGTAAAAATGAGACAACACAGGTCCAAATATGAGACAAACATTTAAATTATTTTCAAGCTTCTAAGTAGCTTGCAGGAACTTCTAGAGCGACAGATATGTTTGCTTTTCCAATAGATTTCGACATATATTTAGTTCGTTAATGTTCCTTTGTATGAAATGTGTTCCCTTATGTTAATGAGTTCCTTTTTTACTTTTTAATCCTCTTTTTAAGTAGGACCATTAAATTTATGTTAGCACTTCTTTGCTCAGTTTTTGCATGAATTAAAATTTAGTTTCGATATTAATGCCTACCTACCATGTTGATAAATTATTAATATTTCTATTTAAAATAACTGGTATTATTTTACTGTAGCTGTGTTATTTTTTTGTAGGTACTTTTCTATCAATAAATATTGTTATTAATAAAAAAAAAATCGTGTCTTATTTTTACCCTTAATGTCTTACATTTGGTTTGGAGGACGGCACGACTGTTAGTACATGCATTTTATAACTGTCTCATATTTTACCTGGCATGTCTCATTTTAACACTTTTTCTAGGTTAAATATGAGACACGGTTTTTATTTTTTTTCATGTTTATAGAGGGAATTTTTTTATGATTTTAAGTTTTCAATAGTTTTCTCATGATCACCTACCTCCCATAAAACTATTATCGATTCCTTTAAGGGAGCCTAACACATAAAAAAAATAAAAGATTTAAAAAACGTCTCATTTTTACCCCACTTGACCCTATCTCATGATTCAGATTAGTTGATATTACTAAATTATTTCGCGGAACACCTGGAAGAGGTTTGCGGAACACCGGTGTTCCGCGGAACAGCGGTTGGGAACCACTGGGTTACAGGATGCATAGAACTTATTTTTGCTTCATAATAGCGATTACATTCCGACCAAACCATTTCAATAGAATTAAAGTGGCAATGATATGGAATGGAGGAAGTCTTAACACTCGATGGCCATCTTGCATTGCTAATTCGTCCAACCCATTAAAATAAAATAAAAATAATTAATTGCGTTATTAAAAAACGCCTGTTTGATACAGTACATTTACGCCATTTATATTTTAATTTTTTTAAACAGTCCGCTAATGAACTAGTGGATATTTTAACAACATTGATGATTTTAAGGTTTAGTTGTGTTGAGCGAATGGTAACGTGGTCACCTGCTCTATACATCCCATAAATACCTTTTCTTAAGGCATGTTCATCAATTTCGTGAAGTTGTCGACCGTGGGATGACAAAATAGCTACATTATTGCGATTCTTAAAATCTACATCCTTCTCTATTTCCGTTAAATTGTTGAACACGAACCTCCCAAAGCATCAGAAACTCTTTAAAACAGATAGGTATTTATAAACACATTGGCATATATTTTTCATGGTTATTATTTATTAATAATATTATAATTTATTATTATCATTATACAGGGTAAGGAAAAATTACCAGAACGGTCGATTATTTCAAAATATACAGGGGTTATCAAAAAACGTCTTATACAAAAAATGTAGGGCTGTTAAAAATGTACATATCGGTAATAAATTGAAATATACAGGGTCGCCCACAAAGTTGTGGAGAATGATAGTTATATTTTTTTAAATGGAACACCCTGTATATTTTTACTTATTTTGATTGTCGACTCAATTTTAAACATTTTTCATTAACTATGTGTCATACGTAAATTCATTACTTTCCTACATAAATTGATCAGCTTCAAAACACAAAATAAATTTCAAGAAACAATTTATTAAGTTAACTTTAAACCAAAACGTATAACAAATCATGGCAAAACGGCTCTATTTTTTAATAAGTGTTGAAAATGACCCCCATTTACTAACTTACAATAATACAAATTATCGCAAAAATGTCTTTGGGTGTTTAAAACCATTTCCCTTGTTATTCTCGCACTTTCTTTGACAATTTTCATTTTTAATTTTTCTAAATTATTGGATTTATTTTGATAAACTATGTTTTTCAGGTGACCCCAATAAAAAAAATATAATGGCGAAAGATCGGGGGACCGTGAAGGCCATTCGATAGGCCCTCTTCTTCCTATCCATCGATTTGGGAACGTGACATCCAAAAATTCTCTACCTTCGCGAGTAAAATGCGGAGGAGCTCCATCTTGCTGATACCAGGTTAAGTTAATATCAGCATTTAAATTGTTTATAGCTGGAACTATTTCTTGCCGAAGAAGCCGAAGATATCGATTACCGTTCAAATTTCCCTCGATAAAAAAGGGTCCAATTACATGTCCCGCAAACAATCCAGCCCAGACATTAACTTTTCTTGGGAACTGTGTATGCAGCTCTTCATACCAGTTAGGGTTATTTCGCGCCCAGTAACGGTAATTTTGCTAATTCACCATTCCGTGTAGTGTAAAAGTCGCTTCATCCGAAAACACAATATTGTTTGAAAAATTCGGGTTTTCTTCCATATTTCTAGTCATTATTTCGCAAAATTCTAGCCTTCGATCATAGTCAACGTCAAAAAGTTCTTGTACAACATTAATTTTGTATGGATGCATTTTCTTAGTATGAAGAACGGTTCGTACAGATTTTTGATCAATTTCATGATCCAAAGCAAGCTGATTGGTGGATTGTTTGGGATTTTGTTCTATCGCAAGCAGAATGTCCAGCTTTTTTTCCTCGGAGGTAGCAGTCCTAGGTCTTCCAGATCTTGGGCGGTTTTTTACAGTACCAGTCATTCTGTAACGCTCAATAGTTCGAAAAACTGCATTTTTTTTAATGTGCCTGTTTGGATGCAAATTATTGTAAATATTACATACCTCCTGATATGATCTCTGTTTATCGCCAAACCCCCTTAAAATTAAAATATCAATTCCCTCTGTTTCAGTAAGTAAAAATTCCATGCTATTTTCTTTTTTGTCTATTTCTGTCAGAATTTGAGTTTCAATTGTCAAACTATTAATTATTTATTAGTGACCATGGTCGTGCCTTATTTGTTGTTCACTATGTTCGAAAATCGCATCGTTATTCGTTATTATTTGAAACGCCGATTTCTAGGGTTTCTAGGTAATGAATTTAGGTATAACACATGGTTAATAAAAAATGTTTAAAATTGAGTCGACAATCAAAATATGTAAAAATATACAGAGTGTTCTATTTAAAAAAATATAACTATCATTCTCCACAACTTTGTGGGCGACCCTGTATATTTCAATTTATCACCGATATGTAGATTTTTAACAGCCCTACATTTTTTATAAAAGACGTTTTTTGATTACCCTTGTATATTTTAAAATAATCGACCGTTCTGGTAATTTTTCCTAACCCTGTATAAAGTAAACAATTTCTGCTTTATTATATCCACATAGCTCGTAAAATGCGTTAAAGGGTAAAAAGTCTTTTCGGCATCACTTTCTCTTTGAAAATAATTAAATAATTTTAAAATTAATGCTTGTTCTTTTTCACAATACTGTGACATTTTTGAAATAATGTTTATTATAAATGTCCCTATCAAAAAGGACAATAAAACTTTTTTGGCGGGTAAAATTATACGAAATTTATTATTGACACAAATTTACTATCTCACCTAGTAAGTGCACGAATGTTAGAAATATAAGCGCTAGTCGTGACCTAAGGTCAGCGGTCATTGAACAGACTTCATGTCGTTTATTAGAAATATTTTCAAAAACTCTGGTTATACAGTGTCCGCAAGAAAGTCCGCTTCAAATGGGATTTTTTTTTATTATTAGGTATAGGTAAAAATTGAAAAAGCATTTAGTTTTTGCTTACCTAAAAACCAAAAATGACGTATACTGAAGCAGCTGCACGACTTGCGTTACCTGTCAAATTTGACATTTTTAATAAAATGGGTTTAAAAATGCCCTTATTTATAAAAATATCGAAAAACTTTATTTGAGAAGGTTGTTTATTTAGGCATTTTTAGCCTTTGTACGAAATTTTGATAGTCTAATACAATTTTTATTTTTTGTTAGATTCTTGAAAATTTTGATCAACCCTCGTAGATTAACTTTTATACATCGATGTAAAACCATTTGCCTTTACTTCATTTGTAAACTTAATGCAATTTTGTGTAAAATTTTTGTTTCCAATTATTTATTTTGCTTCAAAAACTGAAATTGTTATTGATCAGTATAATGTAATGTTTGATGCAAAGTTTATCTAATTACATCAGTTTTGTCAAAACCGACGTTTCTCATTTTTCTTAAGTTAGTAAACAGATGTACAAAAAGAAAATATTAGGAAGCTTTCGTTGAAATTTTACTTAATTAATATTGGATCAAAAAAAAATATATTAATCGCTCGAAACATTTTATTCAACAAAAATATAGTTTAATATAATTAATTTAATTTAATAATAATAATTAAGTAAAATTTCAACGAAAGCTTCCTAATATTTTCTTTTTGTACATCTGTTTACTAACTTAAGAAAAATGAGAAACGTCGGTTTTGACAAAACTGATGTAATTAGATAAACTTTGCATCAAACATTACATACTGATCAATAACAATTTCAGTTTTTGAAGCAAAATAAATAATTGGAAACAAAAATTTTACACAAAATTGCATTAAGATTACAAATTAAGTAAAGGCAAATGGTTTTACATTGATGTATAAAAGTTAATCTACGAGGGTTGATCAAAATTTTCAAGAATCTGGCAAAAAATAAAAATTGTATTAGACTGTCAAAATTTCGTACAGAGGCTAAAAATGCCTAAATAAACAACTTTCTCGAATAAAGTTTTTCGATATTTTGATAAATAAGGGCATTTTTGAACCTATTTTATTAAAAATGTCAAATTTGACAGGTAACGCAAGTCGTGCAGCTGCTTCAGTATACGTCATTTTTGGTTTTTAGGTAAGCAAAAACTAACTGCTTTTTCAATTTTTACCTATACCTAATAATAAAAAAAAATCCCATTTGATGCGGACTTTCTTGCGGATGAAGTACCCTTTATCAACCAAAAATTGACCACGAACCATTTTTAAACAAATTTTAGAAATAAAACCTTAAAAAAAATTTCCCATTCTTAAAATGTGATGTTTGCAACTACTAAAAATGTTTAATTACCACCTTTTTTCCAACTTGATTAAAAATTGAGAAGAAATTCCAACTTTTTGGCAAGAATTTAGGGCAAATTTGAGCTTTTTTCACATAAAAATAAATTGGAGGTCAACTTTTACAATTTTTTGAGCAAGAACTTAAATTTTAAAGCCCGAACCTGTATATTTTCCCATTTGTCAAATGATAATGTTGCAGTGCGCATGTCTAATCCGGTGTAGCTTTGTTTACATGCGCGAGGCCATAAATTTGCCACGTTGTGATTATTGTTTGCTTATTGAAAGGTAAATATCTATGAGTGTGTGTGTGTAATTAGGTTTTATGGCTCTGGTTGAAACCAAATGGCCAGCATCTCTCTTTGTTTCCCTTTTTTTTTTTTTTTTGGATTACTTTTACTGAGATAATGGTTTTTACAATTTCTTTACTTAACCTATTTTTAGTAATTCTTGGTAATAAAACTAAAATAAAGTTATAATCTTTCGTATTTTTTTGTTATATTTGTTTTTATTTTTTTATTTTTTTTTTTATTTTTTTTTTTTTTGGTGAATTTTTATTCGCATTTTTTTTTTTTTTTTTTTTTTTTCGTTTTTTGTTACATTTTAAGGTTATTACGTGATATAAACTTAAATAGCGTTTTATATACGTTTACATTTCCTGTAGAAATTAAGGTGTCTAGATTAAAAGGATATTCAACCAAATTTTGAAGTTCATTATATAATTCATTGGTGAACACAATGTTATGTCTATGGCACCCTAGTATACTATGTTCCAGATCACCGATTTCCCCACATTCACAATTTTCATTATTCTGTAGGCCTATTTTTTTTTTATATTTAGGATAAAGGGCATGATAGCTTCTTATTCGCGAAATTGATCTTATGAAGTTTCTATTAAACTCGGTTTGAAACCAGGGTTTTTTATGTATTTTTGGAAATATATTTTTGTAGTTGTAGCCTAAGTTTGATAAATTATATTGTTCCTGCCAATTATTTAAAATTTGCTTTTTAGCTAGGCTAAAGAGGTCAGTATATGGAATATAAAAATTATTTACACGCGCTGGAGCTCTTGTTGCCTCCTTGGCCAACTTATCCGCAATTTCATTTCCATTAATTCCTATGTGAGATTTAATCCAAACAAACTGAACGTTTTTGTTAAGATTCTTAATATTTCTATAGATATTTAAAATATTAGAAATAATATAATTGTCAGGACCTTTTTGGTAACAATTCATTAACGTTTGAAGAGCACTTTTACAATCAGTGAATATTACATAATTATTATTTTTATTGTATTCCAGTATGTACTTTAAGGATTCCCAAATAGCCCAAAGTTCTGCTGTGAATATGGTTGCTTCGTCACGTAGCCTAAATGACTTTGAAATATTTTCGTTTTTATGATATTTGCACAACCTGTCCTGTTATTCAGAACTGAACCGTCTGTGAAAATGTGCTCGAAATTTGACCAGGTTATACAGATGTCTTCTAGAAATTTACTTTTCGCTATGGTGGGATTTTTGTTATAGGCTATTGGAATTACGATTTTTGGGCGAAACTCCAAAATATTTTCATGTAGATCTGCGTAGGGCGGAGTCTCTGATGAGTAAATGCATTCTTTAATCTGGGTAATCCAGGAATAGCTGGTAGCCAATAAAGGACTCTTCTTTACTTTCCAATAGGGGTGAGTTAGATTTAATATTGTTAGTGTGTGAATTCTTCCAACTAGTTTGCTGTCTTTGGAAATAAGCTTTAAAAGAAGTTTATCACTAAGGTACGTCCTTCTTAGTGAAAGGGGAGCTTCTACTGTCTCTGCTTCCATTACCTCAATAGGGGTGCTTTTTAGATATCCTACACAAAGTCTTAGGCATTTGTTCTTTATTCGTTCAATTTTTTTTTAAATGGGTCTCTGCAGCAGAACCATAGAACTGACTTCCATAATCCAGGATAGATCGGATGTAAGCTTTATAAAACATTAAAGCAATATTGGGGTCTGCACCCCACTTTTGATGTGTGAAGGCTCGAAGAAGGTTCAATCCATTTTCTGCTCTTTTAATAAGATAGTTAATGTGATCTTTCCATAACAGTTTCTTGTCCAACATTACTCCTAAATATTTTATTGTGTTTTTATAAGGTATTCGTAGTCCCTCTTGTGTTGTTATTGAGTTAGGAAGTAGGATTCTTTTCCTGGTAAAAGTGCACAGGTTAGATTTCTCCACTGATAAACTAAGGCCGTTTTTGTCAAACCAACCCACCATTTCTGAAAGTATTGTTTTCAATTTGATATTTGCTGCATCTATTGACTTGTCCTTGGTGTATATACAAACGTCGTATGCAAATTCAAGTCTTTTGATGTCGTCATCGTCAAATATTGATCCCAGATCAGAAGTATATATAATATATAATAAAGGACTTAAAATACTTCCTTGTGGAAGTCCCATTCTTGCTACTCTGGATTCTGTAAGGCCATCATGTGTCCTAACATATAACCTTCGAGTGTTATACAACAAGTAGATTGTGTGTGCGATTTTTTCCGGGATTCCCATTTTAAGTATTTTTTTATAAAGGATGTCGTAGTTTACATGATCATATGCTCCCTGGATATCTAGAAACAAGGCTGATGTACTATAATTTTCAGTGAACCCTATTTGGATGTCGGTTAGTAGGTGAGCTATGGCTTCCTGAGTAGAATGACCACGTCTAAACCCAAACTGAGTGGTTGGATATTTTTTGTTCTTTTCCATCCAAAACTCAAGTCTATTCTTAAGGAGTCGCTCAAATGTCTTTAGTAAACATGATGCTAGTGCAATTGGACGGTAGGATGACGCCGTGTTTTGAGGTTTGCCTGGCTTCAATATAGGAACTATTATGTATTCCGACCATTCTAAGGGAATAGGACGGCGTCCATCATAAATGTCGTTATATATGGCTAGTAACATTTCCAATGCATTTTCTGGTAGGTTTGCCAACATAGAATACTCTATACTATCTTTACCTGGCGCAGAGTTATTTTTATTTTTTATTACTCTATTTAGCTCTTTCATTGTAAATGGCTGATTTAGGAAGTGGTTTGGTGTATTTGGCTCGTTTTTTTTAGGGGCATTATTAGATGCGTATAATGGAGTTAACATTCGATGGAATTCTTCCATCCATGGGTCTCCTATACTTGTAATTAGTCTATTTTCTTGTTGTCGATTTTTAAAACTATTTACTTTTTGCCATATTTTTTTAATGGGTGTGTTCTTGTTTAATAACTTACAATATTCTTGCCAGTTTTTTCGTTTCTCTTCTTTTATAATTTTTTTAGCAAGAGCGTCTGATTTTTTATATGCTATTAGATTAGCAAGAGTAGGGTTGTTTTTGTAATCCGAGAATTTTTCTTTTCGGTCTAAAACTATGTTTGCGCATTTCTCATTCCACCAAAATGTACCGCTTTTTCTTTTGTATCTATTCCCTTGAAAAGTGGGAACGGAACTTTCTAAAACATTATTTAGGGTATTGATGAAATTATCATAGTTATTTAGGTCTATGTTTTGAAATTTTTGGTTGCATTCAGCGTAAAATTGGTCCCAATTAGCCTTTTTGGTATTCCATTTTTTCTGACTTTTTATAGTGGTAAACTTTGGTGTTATGTAACATATTATTTTAATGGGGAGGTGATCTGAGCCATAAGAATCCTCCAGTGTGTTCCATTCTACTAGAGGTTGAAGGAACGGGGATGTTAGGGATAAATCGATGGCCGAATTTTGGCCCCCTGCTGGGTTAATTCTAGTAAAGTTTCCATTATTTAAATATATTATATTATTTAAGTCTATGGCATCTAATAAAGTTGTGCCATACGTTTCATTATCCGCACATCCCCATGCTATATTGTGGGCATTAAAGTCCCCTCCAACAAGAAATGGGTTATTAATAAATTGAAAGAAATTTGACCATGTTTGTAAGGAAATTCTTGTTTGTGGTTTTATGTATAAACTTATTAAGCTTAGCTCTGGACCGTGGCCTAATTGGACCTTAATGCCCACATAAAAAATATTATTAAATTCGGGACCTATTATCTCAGTAAATTTTATGTTAGTTTTGATCAAAATAGCTACTCCGCCCTTTCCGTCAGGACGGTCCCTGCGGATAACATTGTAACCAAGGAAAGATGTATATTTGCCAGGTTTAAACCATGTTTCTGATAATAATGCAATATGAATGTTTTCTTGGGATAAAAGATTTTCCAAATTATTTTTATTGGCAATTGCTGATCTACAGTTCCATTGACAAATGTTTATTGAATCCATTTTTTTTTTTTTTTTTTTTTTTTTTTTTTTTTTTTTTAATATTATTGTTTGATTTTTTTATTTTACGCCCTATACCGAAAGCCTATTTACTATTATAATTGCTTTAATTGTACTACCTTTAAACTAGGGATTGTTTTAATTTTAAGTTAATTAATTCGGTTAATTCTAATTTATTAATATCAAATGTATTTTTTTCTTTCAGTGTGTTTAATACTGATATAACCATTTCTACCATATTGTTAACATTATTATTTGAAGTGTTATTAGAGATAAAATTAGTGTTTCTACTTTGACTACTGTGGTTTGATGATAACCCTGCTTGATAAATAGTGTCATTTAATAAATCGCCTGCGCCTAATGACAGTTTATGTTGTGACAATATTTGGTTATGTTCTTGAAGAATTGTATTAGGAGATGATGGTCTTATTCTCTTTTGAGGAATTTTTTCTTGGGTAAATTTAGTTGATACATTTCGATTGTTTGCGCGGAATGTAGTTTGGGAATTTATATTTAACAAGTTATCTAGTTGTTCCAGGTCAATATTGGAGTCCCTTTCAGGGCAACCATTCTGAGATAATACGGAGGCATAAGTTTTTTGAGGGAAACATTTTTCGGCGTCTTGATACGTTAAATTTTGCTTGGCCATTGAGGTTTTAATTTGTTTTTGCCTGGTGAATTCAGGACACTTTTTTATTTCATTAGTAAAATGATTTAATTTGCAATGAAAACATGTTTTTTCTTTATTGACTGTGCATTCGTTTACATTATGTTCGCCTTGGCAGTTAAGGCATCTAATTTTACTTTTACACTGTTTGCTAGAATGTCCATATCGAAAACAATTGTAACATAAAATAACTCTTTGAACATACGCAGAAACTTCACACTTAACATGTCCTATGGTTATGTATTTAGGTAATGTTTGAGTTCTAAAAGTTACAATTATTGATTTTGTGTTTACTATTTTTTTCTCTTTAGTTTTGTCGTCAAAGACCCTTTTTGTAATTCTTTTTACCGTGGAAACCTCAAAATTACAGTGCATATCATATTTTTGAATATGGTTTTTAAGATATTCTTCGCTTATGTCTCTGTCTATCTCAGAGATTACTCCTTTTCGCGATAGGTACTATAAATTGTGGTATATACGCTTCTAAATTATACTTTTCTAAACTTTTAGAACTTACCAGTTTATTTGCTGCTTGGAAGTCCCTAAAATTAACTCTAATTCGGTTGCGCCCTATGGAATCGATTTCTTTTATCCGGTTATCCAGCTCGGGGTGAGTAGAATATATAATCTCGTTTACTTTTAAAGCGCTTAACTTACCCTTGAATTCAGATGAAATATTTTCAACATATACTTGATATGGGCCAGTATCTTTGATTTCATAAAGCAAATTATTTTTTTTATTTACTTTGTATATCGGTTTATTCATATCCTCATCCCCTTCTTGTTGTGGTTGCGCACTCGCTCCACTACCTAAAATTACCCTTGAAGTACCTATATCGGGGGGTATACCCCCGCTGTCTTTATTCATAGCACAAAATTAAAGTTATTTGTGTTTCACTTTTTCGAGTCGCAATTTAAAGGAATTTTATCACTTCCGCAAAAAAATGCGATTAAGTACCAAGATAAACACCGACCTACCGCACGAATAGCCTGGTCAATACTGAAATATCTATGATCAAATTTAGCCCAAGTAAATTAAACACTTGAAAGCACCCTCGAGAAAAAAAATCTTTCTAAAAATAGAGAAAAATTATTGCAGTCAATTCATCAAAAATACATCGATAATATTATAATATACAGGGTGGGGATTTTAAATGGAACGCTGCTTATAGCGGCTGTAAGAATAAGATTTCTCTAAAATCCAAAAATACGTCCTCAAAGATTTTTTATGCGCTACGCTTTTGTCATGTAAAAAAATGGGGACACCAAAGGGGGGCGCAGCCCTAACCAACTTTCTTTTTTCAAATTAGACGATACCACTTGTGGCACCTTTTTGGGAAGCTTATAGAAAAAGGAATTTGTCCATATTATTTCTTTTTACATCTGTCAAACCATGTGTCAGAAATTTAATAAAAACTAATTTTTAACGAATAATTACATAAAACAACTTGAATACTTTAATGCCACTTTTTTAGCGTAACATTTGTTGAAAATGTGCCCCATTTAAGACAGGCCCATCCTTACGCCAATTATTTTGTTTCCATGGTAATACAGCCAGTTTTGTTACATTTGACAAGTTGTTTAATTTTTATCGATTTAATTTAGAAATTTTAAAAATGTATTTAACTGAAACTCTAAAAATTGAAATATTGATGATGGTCGGGTTTGAAGGTCGAGAATTGGGTCATGTAAGGCATGTTCTTCGAAGAAGACCCCCAAAAGTATCAGATGAAACTAAATTGGATATCATATTGACTCCTATCAAGAAAACCCAATTACACCAGCAAGGCAATTATCTCGTGATCACAATATCGAACATGAAACGGAGTTAAAGATCACAAAGTCTACTGGGATAAAACCATTCAAAATGCAGCCAGTACAAGAGTTATTGGAGGATGACTTAGAGAGAAGGGTAGAATTTTGCGAAGTTATGATGGCCGCATTGGACAACCGACAAATTGATTTAGCTTGGATACTTTTTTTTGATGAAGCAACATTTACTTTAAATGGCCAAGTTAGTTCAAAAGTTAAGCAAAAAATTATGTTTTAAAGACAATTAACGGTTATACAATCACTGGGCAAAATCTAAACATATTATTAATTAATTTCCATTTTAGGTTAATCGACAAAATTGCCGATATTATTCCGACGAAAATCCTCATTGGATTGTTGAATGTCATTCTCAACGCCATCAAGGGCAAGTGAATGTTTGGGCTGGAATAATAGGCGACAGAATAATTAGTTCATTATTTTTTAAGGCAATTTAAATTTTCTTTAAACATTTTTTTAACACCACAGAACTCCAAAGAATATTCCCTAATTATGAATATCTAGATCAAAGGATTTTTTCCAGCAGGATGGAGCCCCTTCGCACTTTGCAAAAAATGTAAGAGAATTCTTAAATATGACATTTCCCAATAGGTGGATGGGACGGCGAGGATTTATAGAATGGCCACCCAGATCCCCGGATATTACACCCATAGATTTTTATTTATGGGGCGATTTAAAAAGCAGGGTCTATATCACCAGACCTAGAAATCTGGAAGAGTTGAAAGTAAGGATTCAAGCAGAGATAAGTTTAATCAGTCCAGAAGTTTTGGAAAGAGTGAGGGAAGAGTTCTACCATCAGTTGGGTCTGTGCCAACAGGTTTATGGGGCACATTTTCAACA
Organism: Polydrusus pterygomalis; assembly: GCA_963969555.1. NCBI lineage: Eukaryota > Metazoa > Arthropoda > Insecta > Coleoptera > Curculionidae > Polydrusus > Polydrusus pterygomalis. The sequence goes on from OZ018382.1 coordinate 30,302,011, forward strand.
AATGTTACGCTTAAAAAGTGGCATTACAGTTTTCAAGTTATTTTATGTAATTATTCGTTAAAAATTAGTTTTTATTAAATTTCTGACCCTTTTTCCATAAGCTTCCCAAAAAGGTGCCACAAGTGGTATCGTCTAATTTGAAAAAGGAAAGTTGGTTAGGGCTGCGCCCCCCCTTTGGGGTCACCATTTTTTTTACATGACAAAAGTGTGGCCCATAAAAAATCTTTGAGGACGTATTTTTGAATTTTAGAGACATCTTATTCTCAGAGCCGCTCTAAGCAGCGTTCCATTTAAAATCCCCACCCTTTAAATATATTCATATTAATCCATTAACATCCAGTGCTGGCATTAATTCTTTTTTATTTGGGTCAACTAACTCCAGCCAGACCTAGATTATCCTATGTTATTTACCCTATTTTAGGTTAACTTTTTCTTAAGCAAAGCTTTGTGGAAAAACGTTATTTTGGTTAGACTTACTAACTATTTCTGCGACGACGAATTTAAAAATGCCTATAGATTTGTCCGAGGCCCTATATGTTTTGTAACTTTTATTATTCGACTTTTATAAATTTAAAACTAATATTAAATTTTAAAATGGTTTGTATAACTATTAACTGAAAAGTTTTGCCATCAGAACTTTTCAGTTTTTATTGCCGAACACGAGGTAATTTAGTTTAGAACTACGGACAAGAAAAACCACAACTTTAACGATTTTATTAAATTTTGAAAATGAAAAGTCATCAAGTTTTTGTTTAGCTTTGGCAACTATCTACACAAAAATTATTAAATTTTTATTGAAAATGATTAAATTCAGTCCACACAATTAAAAAAAATTAACACTTCCAAACGTGTAATTGAGTCGATCGTTACTTGATAAAGATCCATATTAAATAAATACGTAAAAGAAACAACGTTAAGGTTTCAAATCTTCACAAAATTGGTTTATTTTTAAATTACTAATAAAAATAAAAATATGACATGTTTCGTAGCACTGCTACTTCGTCAGAATTAAAAATTAAAAAAGCAGGCAAAATTTTAAACGATCAATTAGATGTTAACAATTCGCCCTTATTAAATTTGTTTTGAAATATTGTATTTTCCAACCATTTTTACTTAATTCTTATTGCTCAGTATTTATAGGTATACTTTATAACTAGGTTTTTTTTTCCAAAACCCGTAAGATAAGGAATATTTAGATAATTAGTTCTTATCAGGTAAATGCCTCTACACCTACAACTTTGTCATTTCAATTTCGACATCTGACGAAGTAGCAGTGCTACCAAACATGTCATGTTTTTATTTTTATTAGTAATATAAAAATAAACCAATTTTGTAAAGATTTGAAACGTTAACGTTGTTTCTTTTACGTATTTGTTAACACTTCCTCCTGCTGAGCAAATCGGAGTCCCTAATAATTCGTCTTATTCAAAACTGATTAATGTAAGATGTTTTACTGATTATATTTCAATTAATTTTCATTAAATATTTTAATCAAAAATAACATGAATTTTATTTATTTATTTTTATTTACAGTAGAGACCACGTTGGTGATCGTAGAAGCACGATTTAGGAGACCAATGAACTTTTAATGTCTAAAATGCCCGAAAGGCAAAAAGGAAAAACATAAAAAAAGTGTTGAAGGTGCCAGGAAAGGTATCTTTAAAGGAGAAAAATCAAAACAAAAAACTAAAACAAGTACCTAAAGAAAGAAAAAACCTAAAGTCTTCCTCCATAAAATTTAATAGAATAAAAATTCTCTAGGGGTCTCTACAAGTTTCGAACGTAGAAACGTTCATCATCAGGAGACAGAAAATTTATTTATTGCTGATGGTTTAAGCACAAGACAAAATGGTGTCGAACCTTAATGGAGCTTTTATGGAATTAAAAAATTGATGTGCAGAAGAGACATAATATAAAGAAAATTGATAAAGGTTAAACCATATTAAGTATGTTAAAAAAGTTATTAAAGGGGATCCAAACCAACCAAATAAACTGGAGAAGAAAAAACCTTCCTAAAAAGAAGGTGTCAAAGTTTATTTAAAATTTTTTTTCTATTTCACGTTCATAATAAGCTCAGTACGATACGCATTTGCGTATCGTAATGAAGGTATTTCGATAAGCGTTTTTTCATTATTTGATGTTGGTAACATTTAAATGTTTTATTTCATTGACTTGCGCGGCCTTTGTGATTTACGAGAAAACCCATTTTTCGCAGAGGAAAAATAGCTTGATAACCTACTTTTTTATTCTGTGTGGATAACAGTCATGTATGTTGGTTGCATAAATCTATAAATTAATCTTTTGTAGATGCTTTAAGCTATCATTTTCTGCCAAATCCTATCCAAAATTCAATCTACTAACCTTCCAATGTCGATTTTAACTTCAACTTTATTTAAATTTTCCATCTTATCTTATCTATACTAAATTGCAATGCCGGCCGTGACGTAAAATCACGTCTTTTGAAATTCGAAAAAAAGTAGCAAAATCTCCCGAATTTCCGAACGCTCTGTATATGTACCGAATGTACAAGGATCACACAACGTATTCCGTCCAATATCAAATCTCATGCATGTCGCTAAAATAACTTTAGAATCTCGTGGTGAAAATGGGTCAATAAATCAAAAAATGACAGTTTGCAAAATAATTGTTGTTGTCCAGAGGCTACTATGATAAAAAATAGAATTACCAACATAAAATTTAGACATAAAAATTTACAAAATTTGAAGGATTTATTTTCTTTTCAAAATGTATTTTTCTTGATTACAAAAGGTCAAATAGAAAAAAATGTGATGTTTCACAGAAGAAACATCATTGTCTCTAACCTTCAAACAGTCAGAAAAAAATGTATAAAGCACATGTTTTATAAGGCGTTTTAGCGCACGTGTCAATAAAAAAAATCGCCACTTTGTGGCTCGTTTTTTAAAATAGACGCGTGCGCTAAAACCGCTTCTTATGAAACGTGTACTTTAATATACTATTATAAAACTTTTCAAGTGTATGTCAGAAGGACATTATAAGGATAAAATTGTCATAATTATGAAGGTATCACAAGTAAGCCATTACAGAAAACTAAAATAATAGTCGAGATTATTGTGGATAAATGGTTCTGCCGAATATGTCAGGAGTGTATTGTCGAGGATGTGATAAAATGTATCAAGTCTAGTATGGAAAATGGGCACACGAAATGTGTTCCAACTCGACACGTCTTACCAAGAGCGACGACATGTGCCACTTTTGTTTCTGAATTTAATTTTTTTTTATAAAAGTACTGACTTGTAATTGATTTCTTTTTAAATGGCTTTTTTTGTGTAAAATAAAAGCGAATTTTATGCAATTTTTGTTTGTTTGTATGCGAAAAACAAACTACTTATTTTTATTTAATATACCACAAAAGAGCACTGTGATACATTTAGGAACCCGCTAGTACTATTAAGGCAACCAGTTTCTCAAATCGTACCCCTTGCGGCCACTTACAGAAACTACTGTTTCTTAAAAATTAAACAATAAAATAATATTTTTAAAATTGCCGGTATGTGTCCTTTAGACCAATCTCAGTGAGGTTAGTTGGTGACGACAAAAGGAACACGAATTTCAAACGATGAACAATTTACGGCGAGGACCGTCGAAAAGGTGAAGCGCTGAGCGCCATCTAGTGTCGAAGTTGGACACTTCTAAAGCATTCCCGCACCTTCAACAAACTTATACAGTCCGCATCATATGGGATTTTTTTTTATTAATAGCTTTATTCGAAATTTGACTTTGGCATCAAGTTCTGCTTCGATCGAGATAAAAATTAAGCAAAAAAATAGTAGTCATGTGATTCGCATTATCTGTCAAATTTTAATTTTTTCCAGAAAATAATTCAACTGTGGAGTTATTTCTGAAAATGTCGAAAAAAGTTATTAGAATTTTTTTTTTAAATGCAGTTTCTAACCCACATGCAAAATTTCAGCTGCATAAGATAAGTTTGATTTTTTACCCACCACTAAAATTTATTTTCCTTTATGTAATGAACACTTTACTGATGACACTGTTCTTTTTTGTCTTAATATTAAGGTGTATTACTTTCAGACACAAACTACGTTTTCAAAAATACTTATTTTATGAAGTTACCTTATACAGCGTCAAAAACAAATAAACTTTGCATCACATGCGACCAAATTTAGTAGCCCAATTTTGATTTTGTAGAAAAACACAAATTTAATATGGCGCTACTTTAAGGAAAATGTAACTGAAATAAAGCATTGTCAAAACTAAGAAGTTTTATGTACGTTGCGTTGAGAGAGTTATTTTGCAAAAGTGGTGCAACTTACTAAATATGGGTAAAAAATTAAAATGATCTTATGCAGCTTAAATTTTGCATGTGGGCTAGAAACTGCATTTAAAAAAACTTTTTCTAATAACTTTTTTCGATACTTTCAGAAATAACCCCACTTTTGAATTATTTTCTGGAAAAAATTAAAATTTGACAGATAATGCGAATCACGTGACTACTATTTTTTTGCTTAATTTTCATCTCGATCGAAGCAGAACTCGATGCCAAAGTCAAATTTCAAATAAAGCTATTAATAAAATAAAACCATATGATTTGGACTTTACTGGTCACACTGTATAAAAAAGTAAAATGTTGAGAGAGGCAATTCCCTGTAAAGATATAAGTCAAAATTACAGGAGTGCTAGGCAGCGCTGAAAGCCCATAGGTTATCGGTTTGAACCGAAAACCAATGGTATCTGAAGTAGTGGTTTTTCCTTTTATTTCGTCAGATCTATCACCAGACGTGCTTCGCGATATCATGGCTCATCAGTGAGGTTGGAATCTGACGAAAGAAAGGAACACAAAGTTCAAATTATGAACAATTTACGGCGAGGATCGCTGAAAAAATTAAAATATTTATTTCATTTATTCGTTTGTAAGCCAAAAAAACAAAAAGTGGTACGATTTAATTAACCTTACCCTATTAATTATGGAAGTTGATTTTATTAGCCGAGGATCAAATTAACTTATGAGGGGTATCGATTCTGTATGTCTGATAATCTTTTCTATTCTATTCTGACACACGTTACACTGGATATTCAAAGCTACTATGGTAGGTATATCGGCAAAGTAGGAAAAATATGCATTTACAGAAAGTAAGGTTAGGTGATGAGATATGAAAAAAATGTATTTGATAAGGTTGCTAAGACTAAAAGTATAAATTTACATGCGAAATTTCAAGAATTTATTTTACAAAATTGGAAAACGCAATTTTTTCTATCACTTCACAAATTTCCAGTTTTTTTTTCTTTCAGTGGCTCGGTTAATGTAAAGCCCGTTGCCTACGAACGTAGGCAACGGTAAAGCCCATATATTTGGATGGAAATAAGCAAATTATAAAAGCTATTCTACAATTGACAGGACAAAATCGAAAAAATAGGTTTTCGCCAGATGCTCGCTGTTACACTGGTCATTTATAATATCGAGACCGGGAAGTCTGATGGACGGACTCTGAGGACGTAAAAAAGTATAAACCACTGCATACTATTATACCGTGCGAGCAAAAATTATTTGCATCAAAGAAGGCTTGGATTAAAAAACGTAGGGCTTGGTTTAGATCACAATGATATTGGGACGATATATCTAACCAAATCTAGGTTAACATTTTGTCAAATTCATATTATGACATGATATGCCAAACTAATGAGTAATAAAATAAGTAGACAAATACAAATTTATTTTGATTGTTTACAAAATTAACAAAGTAAGAACATACAGAAAGAAAAATAATTACATAAATTGATGAAATTGGCCACCGCCATTCTCCAAGCATAAATTCACACGTCTCTTCATATTTTCTAAAGTGTTAACCAGCATCTCTGGAGAAATGTTACCACATTCTTGGATAATCCTTTCTTATAATTGTTCTAAATTTGCAATTAGTGTTTTATAAATAGTGTTCTTTAAATGAGGAAAAACGAAGTAATCTATAACCGTTAAAAAAGGTGATCTAGGTGGGAATTCAATGTCTGATCGAAAACTGCTCAATTTGTCGTCGAAAAAATTGCGTAAGTAGTTTCGGCGGCTGTATGGGCGGTTGCACCGTCCTGTTTAAAATATAATAATATATAATATATAAAATATATATAAATATAAATAAGTAAAATAAATCAAATATTTTTCGTTTTGGTAAGTTAAATTAAAGCAGCGAAATAAAAAAAACTGAAAACAACACTAAAAAATGCGTTTACTTACCTCAACAGGAACACAAATAAGTGTGATCTCGATCTTTCGTTGAAACACGTACAACAAAGGACGATACGAATACCTTCCGAATTGATGACCGATATTGACCGAATGCATTTAATGCAGTTTCTTGAGGTACGATTATCAAAATGCCTACATAATCGAAACCAAGCCATTTGTTTACTTTTCATAACTTCATTTTAATATTATAGTAATGTTATTTTTTTATTGTCCTAACTAATGTTATCGCTGTATAAAACATTGAATTCTCTCAGTGTAATATTTTCAAAGTATACTTGATCACAGACATGTAATGAAAGGAATCTGTCCAATTTTTTTACAAGTATACAGCGTTACAAAATTTTAGGTTAATCTTCCCTTACATAATTTCATAATTTAATTAATATTTGGTCTTTGTTGAACGTAACGCGAAGCGTGATTACTTATTGGAGCTCTATACATTTTTATCAAGGTTTTCCTCTTGAAATCTCTATGTAGGAACATAAAAGCTCTACATTCCCCATTGAGTGAAAATTGCATTTTCCGGAAAATACTCAACATTAGTGCGTATTATATGAAACTAGAGGAAATTGTTTTTCCATGTTGCGGCTATCCACTTCTGTCGACAACAGTGTCGGTTAATAGAATTCCATTTTCAGTTCGATTAAAATGTTTTGTAATAAAAAAAAAGAAATTTAGGCAGATTACGTTTTTATTTATTTTCAAACTTGTGTCGAACTGTTCTTCAATTTATTTAATATGGGTTAATAAAAAATAAGCTATTAATACAAACTATGTCTTAGAAAACCTGTTGTATAAGATCTTTTTCCTCAGTGTTCGGGGCCAAATATTGCCAATACAGTTTTACTAGAAGCAACAGAGAGGAAAATCCAACCACCATTGATACCTCCATCAAATTGCCATAGTTAGTTTAAAATCAAATTTTCTTAATTTTTTTTAAAACGGTATCAATATTTCAATTTGCGTGTGTGTGTGTACCAAGATCTGAACGCCTGGGCATATTTTTACTATCGTATTCAGTACATCTATATTACCGCCATGGCATTGAACTTTTAAAAACATTTTCTTGCTTCTTTGGGTACTTTAACAAATTAGTTTAGAATTTTGACTAAAAGTTAGGTATGTAATTTTATTCAATTCAGCTATCTGGTAGTAAACATATCGTTACATAAAAATTATAGAGTTTATTTACTTATAATATGTGCATCACCAGACATTTTTAATACGTTTTTAACACATTTTCCGCACTTTTCAAAAAATCGTATTTCTGATATATTAAAAATTCCAAAATTTTTAGATCTTTGGACCAATAAGAAAAAAAAAATAATCTCAAGGCGTCAAAAGCTTCAATAAGATTATAAACTAGCGCTTCAGCATTTCTTTGGTCATTTTGATCTGGTTGTGAAAAAATTAGTGGACTTTCAAATAAAGAGGAAAATTTGCAAGACGATTTTTTCAAAAATGGTGTCGTGAATATTTATTATATTAATATTTTTATACGTTCTTATTTCTGAGGACTCAGTGATCTGACATTTTTATATTTTATTTAATTAAACTGTTATATTAGGTTATATTTAAACTGAAACAGTTAATAAGCTGTTTATTGATCGTTTTTAAGTTTTTATGTAGTAATATGTTTTTTATTTAGCAAAATGCTACAATTAAATATTTTTTAATAAATTTTTTAACACATATTTATAGATTTATTTTTAAATTTTAAAACGCAACCTTCTTTTAACAAAAACAGACAGAAAAGATAAACATTTTGTAAATTGTATCAAATATTATGTATCATTTTGTTTTTTAATTAAATGTAATTTTAAGGTTTTTTTAAACCGTTCTAATAATTTTTGAGATTTAATAGAATTTTTTAATTTTATAAAAATAGATTTATAAGCTAATGGTTTAGACACTCTATCCACATAAAAATTTTGATTAGTTCTTGTTTTATAATTATGATGGCCTTGGTCATAATTGAAGAATAAAGTTTTGTTAAACAATCAGGCAATAAATTATTTTTAATTTTATGTATAAAGCGAGGTATAAAGATACATACTAAATAAAAAATTAAATTTCTGACATTCAACCAATCTAAATTTTTCAACATAAAATTAATTTTTTTATATTTGTCACAATTTAAAATAATCTGCATTGCCTTATTTTGTAAAATTTAAAATTTATCAAATATTTCTTCACTAGCACAATATAAAATGGAAGAATAATAAAGAAAATGTGGTAATATAATAGTATTAAATACAATTTTTTAGAAAACACAATTAAATTAGAACTGATTCTTTTAAAATAAGCTACTTTTCAGGCAATCTTCGATATAATACTTTGAAAATAATTAAAAAATTTTAATTTTGAATCAATGACTATTCTTAAATAATTAAAACTATTAACTAATTCCAATTTTTCACCATCAATTACAAGATTTATATTTTGACAATTTAAATTATTACCCATAACCATAAATTTAGTTTTTGAAATGTGACCTGTTACTTAAATAATTTTTAACCATTTATACTTTATTGTTGATTTTTGTTTTAGATGTTCTATTGTTTCTATATAATAGGCATATGGCAAAAAATTGTTACTGATTTTTCAAATAAAAGATTAAACAAATTATTACAAACTTTTATTTGCGTGAGAATTCGTGGCGTATTGTATATTGATCCGTCTTGTATTAATAAAGTAAGTGCAATAAAACACAAAATTTTATAGTTATCTGATTTTTTCTAATACTTTTATGGGTAAATTAGTGATTACATTTTGGCGGACAATCTTTTTCTGGTATGCAGTTATTTTTTTGGTCCCTGGCGAATCCTTCACAGCAGTAACAAGCGTCATTACATCGAATATTAATGATGGGACATGGTTCTCCTAAGTTTTCACATGTATTTTGACAGGCACTTCCGCACGAATATATTTCGTTTGGGTTGGTACAATTTATCCAGACTAAGCCTGAAAAGTTAAATAGTTGGTCCTAAACTATATGCCGAAGCAAATTCAATAAAATTATAGAGAAGTAGGTACACTGAGAAAAATCTTCTGTTCCTTATCAAAATTTACATACTCTTTATACAACTGTTTAATACTATACAGGGTGACAATTTAAAAATTTGAAATGCCCATATCTTAGGAACGAAAAACTGAAGAAAAAAACGCAAAAAACAGTTTCTATAAAACGAAGTGGGAACAAAAACAAGCGTATTATCCCACCCTTATCTGCAACCCCTTGGACAGGGTGAGATACACCCCTAAAATCTTAAATAGAAAGGGGGGTCGAGTGATATATAATTTTAAAGCTCTTAAAAAATGCTTTCCAATGGTACCATAGAAAGCTACATTTCAGGAAACTCTTCTCTGTTTATTTAGGAAAACAATAAAGGAAAACACAATTTTGAAATTTTTTATTATTATTTAATTGAATGTTCAAAATGATTGCTAACAATATCCTGGCATATTAAGAGATATCTCTTAAGAATTTCAAACATTTTAAGCCTAGGTATTTTGTTTTGGTTTATTTGCTATGGTTTTTTTTGTCGAAAAAAAAAATTTGTTTATAAATATTCGCATTTTATTATCACAGAATTTACTTTAAAAGTAACTTGTACTAGTATTATTATTTTAAGAACAGTTGACTTTCGGTTCAGTTTAAACGAAAAGCAGCACTTCTTTTCTTTAACAATGGTGTACAGCACAGCTGAACGTGTAGAAATTATTCTTATTTATGGTTCCCAGGATCAATGTTTTTTAAGGAAAGCTCAACGTTTTAACGAAAGGCATCCAGGTCAAAATGTAAGCCCGGAGTATGTTCGCCAACTAGTAGCCAAATTTGAAGAAACTGGTTCTGTCGCGAATAAAAAGAGAAATCAACCGAGACTAGCCGACGACGCAGCGCAAATTGAAATTCTGGGGCAGTTTGCAATAAATTCAACTTTATCAACTCGTCAAGCAGCTGTAGCAACTGGATTATCTCGTGAATCAATAAGAAAGGTACTTAAATTTCATAAGTTTTATCCCTATAAACTGCACATACTGCAAGAACTTGGTGACGACGACCCGGACAGAAGAATTCAGTTTTGTGAAATAATGACAGATAGAATTACGGCAGAACCTCGACTAGTTAAAAATATTTGCTTCAGTGATGAGTGTACCTTTTATTTAAATGGGCGTGTTAATAAGCAAAACTGTCGTTACTGGAATGACGTATTTAGAGAAGGGCATACCCAGTACCCCCAGAAAATTAATGTTTGGGCTGGTATATTGGGAGATGGTATTATCGGCCCAATATTTATACAAGAAAATTTAAATGGCGACAGGTATGCTGAAATGCTACAGAGGTCTATCGAACCACTAATAGTGCGAGAATTAGAAAATCAGAGGGACATACTCGGAAATTTATCTTTAGAAGAACGCTTACTACATTTCCAACAGGATGGAGCACCTCCGCATTATGTAGTTCCCGTTAGGCAGTGGTTGGATGATAATTATCCCAACCAGTGGATTGGAAGAAGAGGTCCTGTTGAATGGCCACCTAGATCCCCGGACCTAACACCTCTTGACTTCTTTTTGTGGGGTCACCTAAAATCTGTGGTTTTTAAAACGCAACCTGAGTCACTAGAGCAACTTCAGCAAATAATAGTTCAGGAATGCCGTGCTATATCCAGAGAACCATTTGCAAATGTACGTGAAGAATTTGAAAGTAGGCTTTATTATTGTCTTTAAAATAACGGAAATCATTTTAAACATTTAATTAAATAATAATAAAAAATTTCAAAATTGTGTTTTCATTTATTGTTTTCCTAAATAAACAGAGAAGAATTTTCTGAAATGTAGCTTTCTATGGTACCATTGGAAAGCATTTTTCAATAGCTTCAAAATTATGTATCACTCGACCCTCCTTTCTATTTAAGATTTTAGGGATGTATCTCACCCTGTCCAAGGGGTTGCAGATAAGGGTGGGATAATATGCTTGTTTTTGTTCACCCTTCGTTTTATAGAAATTGTTTTTTGCGTTTTTTTCTTCAGTTTTTCGTTCCTAAGATATGGCCATTTCAAGTTTTTAAATTGTCACCCTGTATGTGACGGCAACGCGCTTTCCTACTGTAAGAAATAGAAAATTGCTAGACCGTTGTGTAGTAATAATATCCCATTAATTTAGCCAATAGGAAATAGGAGTTATTGTTAATAGAATGGTTTATAGCCATTATTCCTCTAAATACTCACAGTAACTATAAAGTTCTATTGGGGATGTAATCTGGTTTTATATAATGTATCAGTTCCAACTGGCAGTTGTAATAAATCTTGGCATTAATCTTAATAATATTTGCTTGCTACGGTTGATTAAAGCATATTTTACCACTAAAAATCAATACTCTGTTGTTCTCAAAAATTTAAATAGCTTCTAGTGTGATATTGTTCTTGCCGTTTAACATTGCATAATATTATGATTATCTATTATGCAACATAGTTTACTGACATGGTAAAATTCGTCCATAACATACAGGGTGGTCCAACGGAAACTTAACACCTCGAGTTTCCTGCTTTAAAATTAAAATGTTTAAAATCGCTCGGACCCGTCGATTTTTATTTCGAGGGGGACATATTTTGCGTATATTGTCAATCTTGTTACTTCAAGCCCCTAGGAGGGAGGGGGAGGGGGGTAAGATCTAAATCTTAAATGGATACCCCTATTTTATATAATTTTGTTGGATTCTGCATAAAATTCTGAACATTTAAAAAAAAAAGCATTATTAGTCTATACTTAACAGTTTCCGAGATAGTGACTTTTAAAAAATGACATTTTTGAACTTTGACAGCGTCTAGTTTTCTAACTGTACGTCTAAGAGCAAAACGGCTTACATGTCCCTATCTTCGATTTTTATTATCTTTCCAATAGTGTCAACTAGGGGTATCCATTTAAGATTTAGATCTTACCCCTCCCCCCCTCCCTCCTAGAGGCTTGAAGTATCAAGATTGACAATATACGCAGAAGATGTCCCCTTTGAAATAAAAATCGACGGGTCCGAGCGATTTTTCACATTTTCATTTTAAAGCAGGAAAATCAAGGTGTTATATTTTCGTTGAACCACCCTGTATAAAGTCCAATATGATGGGTTGTGCGAAATAAGAATTTTTTATTGCTTTCATTGACATGCAAAGTTAAAAAACTTAATACAAAGTAAAATTAAAATCATTGAAACAGGTACCTATTGGTAGGACAGCTAGAAGACTCCGAACAACGATGTGACCTGCACAACAAATATGTTGAAACTAATATCAGGTCGCGCGGCGATTGCCGATCGCTTCGAACCCCACCAACGTCTTGTGGATTATGGGTTCTAACGGATACAATTTGATTTTTGGGACTGTGGGGGACTTGATGTATTAAAAATGGTTTATTAATCAATAATACTGTTTGGCTAATTGAACTTATTACGACCAATAAAAACACTTCTAGCAAATCTGGAATCGATATAATACTAAACCGGGTTTGATGCACTAGCAATTTATTTAATATTGATTAATACAAAATATAAGCTATCAATACATACTATGTCTAAGCAAACCTGTTTTATTCGATCATTTTCCTGAGTGTATAATAGACACTAACATAAATACATTTAATCGTATATTATTAACCATGTTTTAAATAGCTACTATTATTGCCCGTTTATCAAGTATTAATCGCCAGCTGCTATTAGCTGCCTAAACCGTAGTTAATATAATTTTTCCTTATACTAACTCATTTACAAGACACTTATTTTTAAAGTACTACACTGAGGAAAATGATCTAATACAACAGGTTGACTAAGAAGTAATTTAGTATTGATTGCTTATTTTTTATTTACTCATATTAAATAAATGGCTAGTGTATCAAACCCGCTTTAGTGTTAAATCAATTCCAGATTTGCTAGAACAGTGTTTTTATTGATAGTAATCAGTTATATTATCAGTAAAGTCTTGTTGAATAATGAACCACTTTTAATACAGCAATTTTGTTAAGAAATAAATTGTATCTTTTCAATGCGACGCATTTTGTGCCCAGTAAAGCGCTCTCTCTACAATTAACAAAGCAGAACAGCGTCCCCAAAAACGAATTGTATTTGTTAGAGCCTATTTCTAGTTACCTAGAAGCTATTTAAATTTTTGAGAACTACAATATTGATTTTTAGTGGTAAGTTTTGGCTTTATTAACCATAGCAAGCAAATATTATCATGAATTATGTCAAGTTTCATTACAACTGCCAGTCGGAACTAATACAGTATATAAAACCAGGTTACACCCAAATAGAACTTGATAATTACTGTGAATATTCAGAGCAATAATGGCCATAAACTATTCTAGGGTAACACTAACTCCTTTTTCCTATTGGCTAAATTACAGCCATATTACCACTACACAACGGTCTAGCAATTTTCGTTGTCTTACAGTAGTATTAAATAATTAAATAAGGAGTATGTGAATTCTTATAAGGAATAGAAGGCTTTTTTCTCAGTTTAATAATTATTAAAATTTTTAGGTATCTATGTATTTAAAAGATTGCTTCTGTTACTTATTTTAATCAAGTTACTTGTGCTGAGCAATAATAAATAATTGGCTGGTTGCCTAACTAAAGGGTTTTCCAATAAGAACGATATGATTTTGAAACGATATGGTAACCATGGTAATAAAGTTATACCTGTCACCAGTTGTCAGTTATTGTCAGTAAACTATAACAATTTATTATGGCTAAATACGCGCTTCAAGAACGTTTGGTTATTATCCAAAAAGTTTACGAAAATAGACGATCTTTTGTGAACAATTATCGCGCACTTCGCGAAAACTTTGGTGTAAATAATCGTCCTCCTTTGCTTGCCATTCGTCGCATCGTTGAGAAATTTGAAAATAATTTTACTCTTCACGATGTAAAAACACCAAGAAGACATCAAAACGCAAGAACTGTTGAGAATATTGCTGCTGTAAGAGCTAGTGTTGCAGTGGATCCAAATTTATCAATTCCTCGTCGTGCTCAAGAGTTAAAGATTAAAAAAACGACAACTTGGCGTATTTTAAAAGAAGACTTAAATTTACACCCGATAAGATTGTTTTGACCCAAGAACTTAGGCCACTGGACCATCGTCGGCGCAGAGAATTTTCTGCTTGGAGTTTAGAACAACTTGAAAGGGATCCTAATTTTGCCAAAAAAATTATCTTTTCAGATGAAGCTTATTTTTGGTTAAGTGGATACGTTAACAAGCAAAATTGCCGTTTTTGGTGTGAAAACAATCCACAACAGATTCACGAGAAGCCTTTGTATCCGCTAAAGGTAACTGTATGGTGTGGTTTATGGTATGGTGGCATCATCGGACCATTTTTTTTCCAAAATGAGGCAGGAGATGCAGTTACAGTGAATGATGAACGATATCGACAGATGTTAAGAAATTTTTTGTGGCCAAATTTAGATGCACTTGATTTGGAGGATATGTGGTTTCAGCAAGACGGTGCCACATGTCAGACTGCTCATGGAACTATCGATATAATGCAAGAAAAGTATGCCGAAAGGATAAATTCAAGGAATGCTACTGTTCAGTGGCCTCCAAGAAGCGGTGATTTAACTTCTTTAGATTACTTCTTGTGGGGCTATTTGAAATCTAAGGTTTATGAAAACAGACCACAAACACTTGATGCATTAAGGTTGAACATTGAACCCTGCATTCATCAGATCACGCCCGATTTATTGCATAAAGTCATCGAAAATTGGGTTCGTCGAATTCGCTCGTGTACACGAAGTCGCGGAGGACATTTAAACGATGTGTTATTCAAAACATAAATGTTATCGACTATACTTTAAGATAATATAAAACGTTTTGTTGTATCTGAAATTATTTTAATTTTATTTCATTTTGAAATCATATCGTTCTTATTGGAAAATCCTTTACAAGAAATCACCTTTCACGTTTTTGTTGCATAATTAAAAGATCAAGTTACCTGCTTTAAAATAGATTGTTTTCATTATTAACCATAGCCAATAATGATTAATTGGCAACGTAGCTATTGAAAAATGATTTCTTAAGTTACTAATAGGCCAATAATTACCCCTTTATAGGTTAGTAGCAGAACAACATATTTAAATGTCCTGTCTTACTTCTTTTAAATTAATTTTTATGTTTAATTCACTTAATATCACTTTAAATCGTTTATTTCAAAATGGCAATCATTTACATAATATATTATGCTTGAACTAATGGTATTAAAAATAATAGTACCTCCTGATGGTAAAGGATCATTGGGCCCCGGATTATAGCAAGAATAGCAAAAACCAAAAATGGTTACGAAGACAAGACACTGAATAAGCTTTAAACTCATTTTTAACTGTACGAGGTTAGTATCTGACTACCGGATAATCACTCGTCGAAATGCGTTTTTATTGTTATAATTACTTATGTATATTTCAGCAATAATAAGATGTAGGTAGAATTCAGTAAACATGTTTTTTATCCGATTGTTAACCTTGTCACAATATTATGTGAAATAGCACAAAGCACCGAGAATCATGCACAAGATAAGCCGATTTTGTTTGTAGTTCATCTCGACTGTTCTTCATTGGATTTATATCAATAAAATTAATAAAAGCAGAAAAAGGGATATGTGCAAATTTGATAAAATTTCGTTTTATGCTTTTATTAATTTATCACTAGTAATCTTACTGGTACTTAAATTACTAACGAAAATATTTAGGGTTATTAATTCAAGAACGTGGGAGATTCGGAAGGAACGTTTCACAACAACATAATATAAAAATGACAGTTTCCTTTAGAAATTCCAGTAGGAAACTAAAACTATCAAGTAGGCTCTGTGTCTGTCAACAGATAAATAATTTAAGTTCTGCTACTAAAATTTACCGAAAATATATAATTTTTTTGTAAATACTCCTGATGATAAGGCCTTTTTTTTCATTTTATAATAATTATATTAAGTCTCTACATAATATACCCAAAAAATATGTTCCCAGGATTTTAGTCGTATAAAACAAAAATGTGTTCGTCAAAAATAATGTATTCCATTAGCTATCAACAAATCTGTATTACTACCGTGAATGAAAGGCTGTATTTTTATCATTTTTGTTTGTCAGGTATTCGTTAATAATAATGAAAAGTATTCCTTAAAGCAAATAGGAGGCTATGGGATTATTACATTAACCTTACTAAGTATTTAAAATATTATTTTGACGGTATTTTATAACACATCTGTAGAGTGATACTAGTGGACTGTATTTCCGTTACAACGAATCCCCTTTTCGCGAATTATCTATACTTCGTCGAGTAAATTCCTACGAAAAAGGCGATCCCGACTTTCACTTACCAATAGTCGATAAGCTACTGGTATTATTATTTCTGTCTCCAGGACAGCTTGCTTCATCCTGTTGCCACAAGTTGTAATAAATAAAAACCTTCTTGTTCGACGCAACAACATCCAATAATTAATATTATTTAAATTACTAGAAACAAAATGGAAAACTTTTAAAAATATAATCTGGGTACTTTGTGCAACGAAATGGATGACCTGAGGAACTTTCATCAAAATTTAAGACATTTATCCTACTCAGAAAAATGATAGAAGTGTTACTTAAAATTAATGGATGGACACTCATATTTCAAAGGCTAAATTTAAACAAAATTTTATCTAACGATTATATGTGTCCGGAAATGATGAGCAAAAAATTTATAGGATAATTCTAGACCGATAGCAATACTATAACATT
This sequence comes from Polydrusus pterygomalis, assembly GCA_963969555.1. Classification (NCBI taxonomy): domain Eukaryota; kingdom Metazoa; phylum Arthropoda; class Insecta; order Coleoptera; family Curculionidae; genus Polydrusus; species Polydrusus pterygomalis. Next base: position 30,319,003 of record OZ018382.1, read on the forward strand.
TTTTCTAAAATTGATTATTAACAGAATTACAGAGTGTTATAGTAAAATTTTATTTGCAGTTTTTTTTGGCATACCTTTTGCCACGCTCATAATATTTTGACAAAATCTCGTATATGCGGCTTTTTCGGTATTAGGAATACAAACTTGCCCACCGTTTTTTCGCATTTTGTAGAGGGCGCCACATAAAAGCCTATATTTTATTTTGAATAGTCCAAACTTTTTGGTCCTACACTGTATTCCTGTGCATTTGACAGAAGTGTGTATAGTAACGAGCTGAAATAGCTTCTTATTGACTAAAAGATAATAGGTGTAAAATTTTTAATAAAGTTTATTATAACTTAAAATTGTAGGTAATTGTTTCCCAAACATATAGGTATTTGCAGCTCTTTGGAGAAAACGAAAAATAAAGGAAATATTGATAAGGAATGAAATCATTGAGGACCCCACTATTTCAGGAAGAAAAGTTGCAGTGCTGATCTGAAGCTGAAGTAAGCAACTGCTAAGAACTTACTGGTATTAGTGTAGGTGTGTGTATGGGTGCAGTGTTATGTGTAGAAAGTTCTTGTGTGGTAGGTAATTTTTTTTTATAGGTTTCTGAGGCTTTTTAAGCTAGGCATCTAGCTTAATAACTCCTTGGCCCTGGCTAGAAGTTGAAACGGTATATTACTTCTATTTTTCTTCTTCTTCTTTCTGCCTTTTCCGTTTTCTATCTTCTTTACTCCAGCAGCGACTTGCCTTTAGGCTATTACAATAGCTAATTCCTTGGGCGTTTATAGTATACCCTCATTTTTTCTTCGTCCTCTACTGGATCATAATCAACAAAACTTCTTAATTCATCAAAGAGCTGTGCTTGAACTGCTGTGAAAGAAACCGGAAAAATATTCAGTTCTAGCCACCTTTCTCCCATAATGATATTGGACCATATATACTGATTATGGGAACTTTTTTTTAACCCATTAACGCCCAGTGATACCGTTTGGTATCGCTAAATCAGCAGTTATTAAGACATCGACCATTTTGTGGGTGGTAGTGGGATAATAATAATTTTGACTAGTGCGTTAGTTGCGGAAAGCATCTTCAGTTGTGTTTTAACTGTATTTGAGTATCATTTTCGATTTGTGAACAAAAAAACACGTGTTATTTTACCGTTCATTTTACGTCAATAGAAAAATATGGACATTCGCTTGGAGTTAGTATAGTTTTTCAGTGATAATATATTTTTTTTGAATACAAGTATTGATATGGACTAAGTAATATAATAATATATAAAGCCCTCTATAACGTATATCTTATTTTTCAAAATTCCCCTGACTTTACAAAATGGGCGCAAAACATACTGATACCATATGGAATCACTGGGCGGTTTCACTATATATTTTAATTTTTTTTTTACAGGCGTAGATTTTCATTGTCTGAAGCTTTAGACATGGCATACGCTAATGACGATGCGGAAAATCAAATAGGCGAAATATTTATGGAGCCCCCTGATCCCAATGCCGATACCGATGAAGATTCCGCTGACGTTGTTGTCACTATGGAGGACTTGAGGTAGGAGGCCGAACGCAATGCATTGGATTCGGTTCCAAATTAGCATCGGTAATTCAGCTATAGGAGTTGCCATAAGATGGCGCTCTTGTTCGAAGTGGGCTATCAAATAAATGGTTCCTTATGGACGCGATAACTATTTTTATTTTAATTAATTCTTTAAGGAACAAATAAGGACTTTTATTTGAATTTACACTTACTTTGTTATACCTATTAGTAAACTCGGCCTGTATAAAGTTCCAACTATGGAAAACTATAGGGTCAAGTCCTCCATAGTTCCATAAACAATTTACCTTTAGATACGTACAGCTTATCTACTGCGCAAACAAAAGTTACGTTTTATGGGTGAAAAAATACGTCCGAGCGCATGACTCGCCGGTCAGCTGCCTTCCTTTTGGACACCTTCGTGCATGCTATGGAGAACTAGAGGGTAGGAAGCCGATCGCAATGCATTGGATTCGGTCCCAAATTAGCATCGGTAATTCGGCTTTACGAGTCGCCGTAAGATGGCGCTCGTGTTTGAAGTGGGCTATCAAATAAATGGTTTCTTATGAACGCGATAACTATTTTTATTTAAATTAATTCTTTAAGGAACAAATAAGGACTTTTATATGAATTTACTCTTACTTTGTTATACTTATTAGTAAACTCGGCCTGTATAATGTTCCAACAATGCTTGGTTTTTAAAATACAGGGTTAAACATTCTAGCTAAACCTTTGGAGCTAGAAAGAGACTTATTTGGCTGCGTTTCCTCTCTGAAAAAGATCCTGTCTTACACCCCGACACAAAGCAAACTCTACTTTTATAAATTGTACCATTATTCATTATAAATATGGAAATCAATTACAATACAACGTTATTTGTCTTGTCTTGCCTTCAAACGTTATTTGTTATTTCGAAAAATAAAATGTCAATTAATTGTCAAAAGTAAAAGTTAAAAACTATGGAGGACATTGGAGGATCTAGTTTTCCATATTAAAAACGAAGAAGAAGAAGAATACAACATCAGCCCACTTCGGACGCGAGAGCCATCTATCGGCCAATAGCGAACTAACAAAAAAACCGGGACAGAATTTGAAATTGCTGCCATTGTCGATCGGCCTCCTACCCTATAGTTCTCCATAGTTGTGACAATGGCGTCTGTAAATACAGGAGTTTCCCCAATGGGAACAGTAAAGCTATACTCCCAAAAAGAAAAAAAATGTTACGGTTAATCGCCCTTATTGTATTGATCAATACAATAGTAATATGAGAGGAACAGACCTAATGGATGAATATATTGCCAATTATAGAATTGGTGTACGCAGCAAGAAGTGGTACTGGCCAATCCATACCTGGATTATCGATGCAGCAGTAAACAATGCATGGTTTCTGTATTGGAAGAATCACAACAAAACCTCCAACATAGAGTTTAGAAGGGAGTTGGTCCAAGTATACTTAGCAAAATCAGCAGGTCCTGCAAAAGCGTCGGTTTCACGCACACTTCTGCCAGGTATTCGATATGACGGATACATCATTACGTTGCTCCATGTAATAGACACCGTTGCGCAGGAACTGGCTGCAAGAGTTTTGGTGTTCTAAGTGTGATATAGGTCTTTGTGTAGTCTGTTTTGCTAATTATCACACAATGTAAAAATGTAATTTTAATGAGTCCATAAATAAATATGTATTTTAAAATTGTAAATACTTGTATATTTTATAGTATCCTATGCGCCCAGTGATACCATATGGTAGCAGTCATTTTCTTAAAAACTGACATAAGATATTTTGTAAAATATATTTTTTTGTGAATTCCTACTCATATTAACTCAGAAAAGTAAAAATATCTAAAATAACCAACAAAAAATAATTCTGGGCGTTAATGGGTTAATAATAATAAAGTTATTTCTTTAGAATGTTAATTTTAACAGGTCTTCATTCGACAGCAAATATCGGTAATAAATATGTTTTCGTGCTTGACGCTGTATCAATATATAGCAAAAACGTATAGTTGTTAAAATACAAGTTATATTATTTCTTGTTAACAAACATTTTAATAAAAATGTGTGTTAAACATATTTATATTTCCGTGGAGTTTACATTCATCCTTTAGGGGAATGTAGAGTTATATTTGCACAATAGTTATTATTACAATAATTGCTGAGAAAATGAGCTGCACTAAACAACGACGATAGACCACGCCGTTGAGCCGACATCGCACTGTTTATAGAGCACATTCTATCCATAGACATTTACGTTTAGATACGTAGGTACAGTACTCCTGAGCAAACAACAGTTACGTTTTATGGGTGAAAAAATACGTCCGAGCGAATGGCTCGCCGCTCAGCTGCGTTCCCTAAGAGCAGCATCGGGCATGCGCACAAACCTCTTGTTAGTGGCATGTCCCTCTTTAGCGACATGCTCAAAATACACTCCAGAACCGGCTCGGCGCCATTTATATTGCTGTGTTTAAAGTTTTCTCTGTGGAATCCTTGCTGTTTATTGTGGGTGTTGAATATTTACGGATTTCTAGGTTTCGTGTAGTTTAGTGAATTGTGTTTGTGCTTTAAGTGACTGGGATATTCGAATTGGAATATAAACAATGACTAGTAGTAGGCGTCGTATGATTTTATTATTCCCAAATAGGAGTAAAATACCAGGTATTTCGTATTTTCAGTATGTATGGATTTGTGATGTATCTTATATGTGACTTAAGGTTAGGTACGCGATAAGATTAATGATTGGTTATTTTGCTGGTTTTGTTAGTTTTTTATATTCGATTTTATAAGTTCTATAATTTAATTGACTTGTTCTCTTTTCCTTTTTGAACTAAAAATACGACGACGAATCATTTTTAAACAAAATTTAGAAACAACGCCTTAAAAATAATTTTCTATCCCCAAAATCTGGTTTGCAACTACTAAAAATGCCAGAAATCACTACTTTATTTCCCACCTTAATCAGAAATTGAGAAGAAATTTAAATTTTTTCGCAAGAATTTGGGGCAAATTTTAGCTGTTTACACGTAAAAATAAATAACTATTACAATTTTTTGAGCAAGAACTTAAATTTTGAAGCCCGGACCTGTCCATTTTCCCATTTGTCAAATGATAATGTTGCAGTGCGCATGTCTAATCCGGTGTAGCCCAAGCAACAATACGACGTTGTTACAACGTTGCTTTAATCGACCCGAAGTTGGAGCGCGACGTCAAATCGACTTCGCCACGACCCACATTTGCACCAAATCGGTGACACAAGTTTGGGTCGCTACGACGTCGGGTCCGACTATATATAGTCCGATTAAATTAACCAACCTTGGAATCGTGACAACGTTGGTATTACCGACTATGATTCACCTAGTTAGGGCAAACCTGGTAGGATGTGCGCCAATTATTTACACTAAACTTTCTTGTTGTAGATAGTTTGGTGAAAATAAAATACCTGTTATTGGAGTACCTCTGTACTGTGGAATTAAACCTTTAAACAGATAATAAATATGGCTTACAATAATGGCGCAATCTTTGATAACTATAGATATTTCGAAATTAGTTATCGGGCCATCTCTGGGTCTAAATACTAAACGCAATCCAGTTTTTTGATAAACATGCATATGAGAGCTTTAAAAATAAAAGGGGCCATAAAAAGAATAAGCTAATAAAAAAATATTAGTTTTTATTCATCATACCAAGTTTTTTAATTATTAATATATTTTGTCGTAAAAATACGAAACATACATATATTTGTTTTAAAAAATTATTGTAGGGTATTTTATTGTGTTTTTGCGAAAAAATCAAGTTAATTTGTAACGAAAAAGGAATTGCAACAAAATGGATGCCGTCATGGCCCTATTGTAAACAGCAAAAAATGGAGGCGTCGAAAAAATTACTAAAACACTCCTTTTTTGCCGTAAAATTGCAACTAGTTTAACTAAATGTACTACTTCTGTCCAAACCTTACAAAAATTTCATCCACATTTTACTCTTTTGAACTTCGGTTGGAGATACTACGTATATTTATACCATCGCCGACCGGTTGTCGAAAAGAATGCACTGTTTTTATATCGCAACCGACTTTACGATCGGTAAAACAGTTGCCTACGCTGTCATTTTTCGACAGCTTCGCGAGTTGTCTCTTACATGTCATTTATTTATTTTTGTCATCAACATTCGGTTCGTTTGCAAACGTTGCAACGCGTCATTTTCAGAGTTGTTTTCTGTTAGCCACATTTCTGGATCACTATCGGTGAATCGGTGTTGTAATCATCAGATGGAGTGTGCTGGCGAGATGTAGATGGACCGGCTTCATCTGATGTATTGTATGATAATGTGCTGTTACAGGTACTGCTTTTAAACTTTTTATTTTTGTGCCATTGTATTTTCAGTCTTCCATAAAAAGTAGCTGAATATTTAAAGGGCCGACGAGGCGAAAGCTGTTTTTTTCCATATCAAATTTACAAATAAGGAAACATAAGACTCCCTGACCTCACTTTCAGATAAACCCTTTACGATCTTGTACTGACATCTGTCAAAGAATAGAGTAGTAAAAAATACCAATACCAACGTTGTGTTTTAGGACTATAGGCAACTTTTAGATAGTAGTAATCTCCGATGGCGGCACAACGTTGTGCATGCACCCAATATCAAACTTGTGGCACTCGATCCGCCTCCAGATTTCTGGTAACAGCTAAACAACGTTGAAACGACGTTGGTTTGACGTTGGTTTGACGCCGGTTTACATCCTGTACAAATACTGACTACTATATGGACACATTGCAACGTTGGGGTTGATAAAAAATTAGTAGTCAGAAAAATGCTGCTTGGGAGCTTTGTTTACATTCGCGAGGCAATAAATTTGCCACTTTCGTAATTCTTGTTTGCGTATCTAAAGGTAAATACGAGGGTAAATCTCTATGATTCAATCATATGGGAGAAACCGGGTAGTCTAGGTGAACCTTTGCATTCGACGTCTTGTTGTCTTGTTATGAAAAAGAAAATGATATATCTATCTCGCTTCATCGTCGTTGATCATTCGCAACAAATGCTTCCTCTATCTTATTTTAAAAAACAATGTTCCTGTCAGCGAGTAGGGTTTTATGTGGCATCCTCGTTGGAGCAGTTTATGTTGAACATAGTTGAATACAGTGTCCTGCTAGGTATTTACATTACACTACTTTTCCCTGCTAATTTAATAATACCTGCTATATGTATGATACCTTATCTAATATGTCTATTTTGGTATATTATGTAGGTTAAGTATTTTGAACCCTGATGATAATAGTTATTACTATACTTAGAAATATTTCAGAAATATTTAACATAATACTTTCTTTTATAATTAATGGTGAAAAAACACCTTTAAGCACACAATATACAGGGTGTCCCGAAATGACGATGAAAAATTTTAAGGTATGATTTTACATTAAAAGATATAAAAAAAAGTTCATATTAACATAGGTCCGGAAATGCTTCCAGAGGGAGCTACAGGCCCTTGAAGATGGTGTCATAAAAGTGGTTTTTATTTAATTTATTAGGATCTACTTACTATACAGGAATTAACTTCTACGTATAAGTTAGAGTGATTGGAGGTCACTCTTTGAAAATATCAGGTGACCCATACTTGCAACCAGTGGCGTGGGAACAAAGGGGTGGTTGGTTATTTAGGGTTATATTTTTTCGTTGAGTGTATTTTCGCTATCTTTTAAATAAATTATGATTCTTTGAACATTTTTACGTAAAAAAGGTTCCCTTGGTCCATTAGATTATTTTTTATGGGGTTACCTAAAATCCTTAATATAGGAAGTACCAGTTCGCAGCGTTAAAGAATTAGAGTAGCGGGTGTTTGCTTGTTGTGAATTTATAAGAAATAAACCTGGTATTTTTAGAAAACATAGAAGATCGATGAGAAAACGAGTTCGAGGATGCATTGAAATGAACGGAAATCATTTTCAACACTTATTATAAAATTTATAATAACATTGAAAAGGATTTAAAAATTTTGGGACAGCGTTGTTTATTATTTTGTTATTGATTTGTTGGTATTTTTAATAATAAAATTATAATTTAAAAAAAAATCTCAGCAATAAAGTCCGTTTATCTTGAAAACGGTGGACTATTTATACGACTTTATACCAAGGGAACCTTTTTTTACGTAAAAATGTTTAAAGAATCATAATTTATTTAAAAGATAGCGAAAATACACTCGGCGAAAAAATATAATCCTAAATAACTAACCACCCTTTGCTCCCACGCCATTGGTTGCAATTATGGGTCACCTGATATTTTTAAAGAGTGATCTCCAATTACTCTAACTTTTACGTAGAAGTTAATTCTTGTATTGTAAGTAGATTTTAACAAATTAAATAAAAACCACTTGTATGACACCATCTTCAAGGGCCTGCAGCTTCCTCTGGAAGCATTTCCCGACCTATGTTAATATGAACTTTTTTTCATATCTTTTTATGTAGAATCATACCTTAAAATTTTTCATCGTCATTTCCGGACACCCGACCCAAGCAATTCCAAGAACGACGGGTAGTACATTTTTCCGTCGTTCTTGTAATTGCTTGGGTTATGGTTACCCGTCGAGTCCTAACAAGGACAAAACGGCCGTCGTGGTCTACCCGCCCCAGGGTATCCATTGAACTTGGATCCCTGTGTAATCCAATATAAAAAATAGTTACACACTTGTCCGATATGCCACAATATTTTCTTTCTTTAAGCGATTTTAATGTTTACACTTTCAATAGCTTCTCCCACTCTTATAAAGTGAAAGTGAAAACATTAAAATCGATGTAACTTCTAAACGACTTATCCGATTTTACTCAATTTAAGCCTGTTTGGAAGAGAAAGGTAAGTACCTTTAATTGCATTATCCAATGGTACACAATAGTTTCAAATAAAATTGCTAGAGGGCATGAATGTTTTGGCAATAACTCTGAAACGAACAAAGATATCGAGCTGCGGTTTTAATATTTTTTCTAGAAAATTTAATCTACTTTTCCATTATGGTATCATAATTATACCGTATGATTTGAATTCTCGGGATAAAATCAAAAAAACTATTATTATTAAAAATTGCGCCCTCTAGCAATTTTATTGAGCACTATAAATACGATTGGCAAAGGTGCATACATTTCTCTTCCAAACAGTCTTTAGTTTGCTAAAATCGGATTATTCGTTTAGAAGTTACAGCGATTTAAATGTTTACACTTTCAACAGCTTCCCCCACTCTTATAAAAGTCGGTACGCCAATGAGCATAGGACCAGAATGATGCATAATTGTCCAAGCTTTAAAATGGTTTTATCAAACATATACCTTAATGTGGAATTTTCGGAGTAATGTAAAATTTTAAAATTTACTTTTCAATTACGCCCTCTTGCGGCAAAATGAGGAAGGTAAAAATTATTTCCAGAATTTTCTCAGGACCGCTTTAATCATAATTTTTTTATCCCAAGTTTCCACGTTTAGTAGTTTCCGAGATATAGCCGGCTGCCTTTCTTATTGAATCACCCGGTACTTGTACAACCCCACGACGAATATTGAACGAAAAATTACGTATTTACTTTTGGTTCCGTCGAGCAGCTGAAACAACTTCATTTGGATAAAAGCATTCACTCCATCTACATTTCATAAATTAATGTTCTTCGTAAGCAAATATTTCCCAGTTCGATCTGTAGATACTATTAAAAAATGTAAATCTAAAATTGTATGCAACAGCTACCCTATTGTGAAGCTTTAAGTTTTATTTCAAAATAATTTAATTGCTTGCAAATAAATTGTTTTTTTGCAACTTTATCTTTCAAATAATTATGATACAAATAAATCGTCCGCTATCTCACGTAACGACGTAAATGACATAATATTATAAATTTTAGAGGTGAGAAGATTATAAATACAGTGTCACCAGTAAAGCCCGCATCATATGGGATTTTTTTATTAATAGCTTTATTTAAAATTTGACTTTGGCATCAAGTTCTGCTTCGATCGAGATGAAATTAGGCAAAAAAATAGTAGTCACGTGATTCGCATTAGCTGTCAATTTTTAATTTTTTCCAAAAAATAATTCAAAAGTGGGGTTATTTCTGAAAATATCGATAAAAGTTATTAGAAAAAGTTTTTTTAAATGCAGTTTCTAGCCCACATGCAAAATTTCAGCTGCATAAGATAATTTTCCAATCTGGAAAACAAAAATCATAAATAATTAATATGTTGTATTTTTTGTTGTTTAAAAGCAAAGTTAAAACATTAAAGCATAATAAAATAAAATTAAAAGATGTTTTAAATTTTATGGAAGAACTGATGAGAAATTATACAAAATTATTATTGAAAATTAGAACAATACCAAAAACTAACTATTTTAACAGACAAGAAAAGAATATTTTTAGTTGCTTAATCCGAAAAAAATATAAAAATTATCAAAAACTCAGTGAAGTCTTATTTTTTGCCAATATTATTTGTCACTGGACGTAATAATTTAGCGCTAAAATTATCATTACCAAAATTAAATTAAAATCTGCTAAAGGATATTAAAAATATTTATAATTAAAATACTCGTTAAAATTATTTAAAAAAAAAACTTAACCCCAAATATCTTCTTTCATGTTGGATTTATCAAAATTTTTTATGGGACATAATTTGATCAAAAATTTATTACCTTTAAGAGCGATAACATTTAAAAGTTCCTGTCATCGAAAAATTTCTTTGTACCGTGGCGCCACCTACATCTTGTATTATTCAAACACATTTTTTACACAGTTGTGAAGCCAATCATAGAGGCTAAAAACTGGCGTTTACAGAATTTACATGTCACTTTTAGTTTTTGAAATAATTGGACTGGGAGTTTTTATTGAAACACCCTGTATATTATTACTTTTAACTCTAAATTATCTCTGGTATTTAACGAGAATTTGATGATCACAACCACGCTCTGCCTAGTAAACTACACGTAACCGTACTTATCGTACGTCTTCGCAGAATATTTGGTCCAAGCGATCCGAGCATTGACCACGGGCCACGGTTCTGCTGTTTCCTCTACTAGACAAACTTTAATGTGTAAGCGGGCAAGAGAAAAATAAACACAGGCTATTACTGAAAGAAAAGATAAAAAAAAAATAATCTATTGGGACTAGAGAAGCCAAATAAAACTTCGATGAGGTTCCGACGAACATTGCCATTTTGCAGAAACGTGTGGGAAGAAGAGCGGAGTTACATTACTGGAGCAGTTCTTAGTTTATTTCCTAGAAAAATTGGTTGGCTCATTATCACCGCTGACTTTTGCAGTAAGAACCCAACAAACATTTAAAGCCTTGGCGACCTCTAATTTGGAGAAAATTACCTATTTAAGTAAAAAATAGTCTTTTTGGTACGTCCAAATCGGCTTTTTGGACGAAACGACCAAAGAGACTAACTGCTTGGTCAAAATAAAGTGATTCGAACTTATTAATACGTGTTTAAAGTAGGAAAATCTAAGAGGCCCAAGAGCTGGTCCAAAAGAGTAGATATTTACCTTGTAAATCGATTTAATAGTTAGGTCTCTGGAAAGTCAGTAATAAACGCCCAACCAGGTTATTTTTTACCTTAGATTGGGCCTTAAAGCCAAAAAATCTTTTAGGCCCATAAATGAAGAACAAATTACTTCGTTTTGTCCTTAATATATCTTTATGGTCTGGTTATAATTTGAACATTTTCTGAGGTGATGTTTACCCTGTATTAGTCTTACATTTTGTTCTTGAAGCTCAGAAGGCTTTAAAGTATAACCTAGGTTATAGTTATGATGATAACATTTATTTATTAGTGAATGTACCTAATTACCTTATTTTCAAATTTACTATTGAGAATATAAAGAATAATTTATTGTTTTAGATTGTTTTGATTATGGGTATCTCGGGTGCTTGTCGCCGGGAGGAGTTAACAAAAATGAGTCTTGATGATATCGAGGACAAGAAACTTTTACTATTAAAATTGAGTCTAATTTTAATAGTAAAAGTTCCCGATACAAAAACAAACGTGCAGCGCGTGTTTACAGTTTCAAAACTGGAATATATCGAACTTTACAGAAAATATGCAGCTCCTCGTCCAAACTATGCATCGTCAAGGCGATTTTTTCTGAAATATCGAAACAATAGATGCTTTAACCAGGTTGTTGGAATTAATTTAATTGGAAAAATGCCATCCCTAGTAGCAACATTTCTTAGAATAGCGAATCCTGAATCATATACCGGTCACTGATTTCGGAGGAGGTCTGCAACACTTCTTGTTAACGCAGGAGGTGACATGACTACTTTAAAGCGCCATGGAGGATGGAAATCTTTAACCGTGTCCGAAGGATAATATGTGGAGGACTCAATAAATAATAAAATTATTAATATTTCAAATAAAATTCTTGATTGCGAAACTTTAATTATTGTAGATCCAGTTCCATCTAAAGCGAATAATAATAATGTAATTTCAACCTTCCGAGCAGAAGATTCCTCAGAAATAAATATTACATCTTGTAGTAGTTGCACAATTAACGTTAATATTGTAAATAATAATTAAAATCACTGTTAAAGGAAACCATCCTGTTTTTAGTACAAATATTTCAGAAATTCTACGTTTAGTTTATTTATTTGATAAAATAATAAATATTTTTTAACTGGATGTTTGTTTAATTCTTGTGTACTACCTTAATAGAAAGTGAAGTTGGTTAATTTTTCGGCAAATATCAATAAGATTTTCAAAACAGGCCATAATTAAATTCATAGTAGGTATATGATGTGTAAAATATTTTGCACACGCGGGGTCATGGTAACGTAAAAAAGCTAATGACAATGAAAAAAAGTCCTATTTTAGACACTGACATTAATACGCAAACATTGTCATTTTTCGACGGTTGTAAAAAAATACTTTTAGGGGCATGGAACCCATAACTTTTTTCGCCTTTGGCGCTTTTCACAATTCACCTGCGGCGCTTTCCCTATTTGCTTAGAATAGTCACTGAACCCCCTATTTAAAATAACCACCACTGAGCCGCCACTGGCAAGCTGTTTAAGGTATATCATTAAAAATGGTAATACGTGACTATATTTTAAAAAAAAACTTTTTTACTTTTAATGTAGAAATATTTAGTTCTTTGAACATCTCCAATTATTTAAAAGTTTGCTTGGAATTGCAAAACTTTTAAGTAGAACTGGTTTAATTTTTTGCAATTAATTTACGTACAAACTTCTTTATTTGTTGCAGTAACTCTATAAAATTCTTTTAATATTATAATAAAAATTCAAGAGTAAAAATTCCGGCATCGACAATGGAAAAGTTTTGCCTTAACATTTAGTTATCGAGCAAAATAGGTTAAATAATAAATTTTATCTACGACCAACGCGATGACGTTCGTTTTGGTTTATTTGAATAACATAACTAATTTTATAATAAAAGCTGGAGAACTTTTAAACATTTATTTACAATAATTACACCTACATAAAGCAATAATTTCTACACAAAATCCCGATTTTAAAAACGCTTGATGTTGAGTATACTTGCTTCTATCTAAACTTTGCTTCATAGAAATGAGCATAGAATAGAAAGTCGTGAAAAAACTAAGTATAGGTACTGTCTGTCTGCCTTGAAAATAAGCATTTAATAACGTATCTTGCAATTAATTTGCTAAATTTTTTTTCGGCACACCATTAAAAAAAAATAGTGTAGACTTTTTCATATTTTTCTCTGTATTTTGGGGGAATTAGAGGGTAACAGTGAAGACACTGGTGACTGTAATAATGCTCATACCGCAATTGCGTAAATACAAATTACACAACTTAATCGCATTTGTTTCTTATATCAGTTTTTTTAATACCATTATACTTGTATAATATTACTTTAAAGAAGACTGAAGTGGCATGCGGTTTATGGAAGCGATCGAAGCATCCAGCTTGCCATAACCTCACTGAGGAAAATGATCTAATACAAAAGGTTTTCTGAGACGTAGTTTGTATTGATAGCTTATTTTTTATAAACCTATATTAAATAAATTGTTAGTGTATCAAACCCGCTTTAGTGTTATATCAATTCCAGATTTGCTAGAACAGTGTTTTTATTGGTAGTAATCAGTTCCATTAGTAGCACAGTCTTGTTGAATAATAAATTAATTTTAATACAGCAATTTTGTTAAGAAATAAATTGTATCTTCTCAATGCGACGCATTTTGTTCCCAGTAAAGCGCTTTCTCTACAACTAAGAAAGCGGAGCAGCGTCCCCAACAACGAATTGTATCCGCTAGAACCTATAATTCGCAAGACGTTGGTGGGGGGTTAGTAGCAATTGGCAATTGCCATGCGCTGTAGTATTAGTTTTAACGTATTTGTTGCGCAGGTTACATCGTTGTTCGGAGTCTTCTATGTCGGAAGTCGGAGTCCTGTCTGAATGTGAACTTTATTGATCCTATCAATACCTGTTTCAATTAATTTATTTTTACTTTCTATTTGAGTTTTTTGAAACTTTGCATGTCAGATAACCCAACAAATAATTATAGTCTAAAAAAGCCCAACCAGCAATTTGATATTTTATTATGGTCGCGAAAACGTTTTTGACAAAAAAATTATAAAACAACTTTACTCCCAGGAACGTTTTTAATTCGTTTATACAACAGTTATAAATGCAATATTGGCAGCATTTTATAAAATACTTTAGTAGTCATTATCATTTTGTAAAGCCTTTTGCAAACATCACATAACAATTTTATAAACATTTCTGCAACTCTTAAAAAATTTAAACAGTTGCGTTATAAAACAGTTTTATTAAAGCTTTTCACGTTGCGCTATAAAATATACTAGCATATTGTATTTTATGAAACAACAATAAAATTGAAAAGCTTTTTAAATGTATATTCTAAAAGCTGCAAGAAGCAATTCTGTATTAGATAAAGGAAAAATATAATTAATATGGCTAACTATTTACAAGAAGTAAAGAAGCCATTTTATTTATCTTAATTCCATATAATATACCTTATATGGTTTTTAAAGACGTTGATTATGATTGAGAAAACAAGTTCTTACTGCGAATTAAATTTTATTGGAAAACATATAGCATATTTCTAACAAAATTTAAGCTGGCCCCGTATTTATTGATGTTTAAGGAACATTTTTAAAGCCTGAAAAAATTAGCTTTGTCGATTTAACCATTTTCTTAAGAAAAACTCAAGCCAGTTTGTTCTAAGTATCATTATTTTATAATTTTTATATATTTAACAGCTGTAAGTATTAAAATAAATGAAATATTTGGTATTTTCAACTCTATCCATTTTTATGTTCCCGAGCGCTCCCATTTAAAAATGGCCTCTTTCTATAAAATAATTTTGTATTAATAGCAAGCATTTTAAGATAATTAAGCTACTACACAATCTCTATACAACATTTAAACAACATTACAACATTTTATGTATGTGTATGCTTTATAACTGGCGATACTTCGACAGGGCCGAACTGCTTTAAATCTAAGATCGGGGAGGGGAATACAAAATTCATCTTCACTTTTTTTTAAGGCGCTGAAGTTTAAAATGAGTCCTAATTCTTGAAGACTTGAGGGAGACTGAACTAACCTGGCTGCGTCACTTTATGATGCGCTATTGTTATTAAAGGCCACATCATCCAGCCATTGTGGATTCTTACCTAATAATTTATTTATTATTGAAGGCCAGATCTTAAGCGCTGTATTAATATTTATCTATTTATAGTCGCTAAGACTCAAAAGTTTTAAGTCAGATTTGTGGCAATCTGATGAGTGGCAAATGGAACATAAAATGGCTGTGATTGTCTATCTAATTCTCGAATAAGTAGTAAATTATTTTTGAATCCCCATGTTCTGTAATAAAATAATTGGGCACTATTATTTTACACTGCTAATTTTCTTTTGTTTTAACTTATTGTACACTATTTTTTTTCTGTCAGTATATTTATTTTGTGCCGGGGCTAAGCAAGGTCAAAAATTTTCATTATTTTTTTCGTGTTCAGTCCCCTTGAAAACAGCAGTAGATGTAGTTTTTTTCAGTTCGTGAGTTTTTAAATCAAATCAAACAAGAATAATTTTATACGAAAAACATTACAATACGGTCCTGCCCTTTTGTCTAACCTAACTTCCGTGGCAGCACAGGCAACTTCATTTCAGAGGGAAAACAGAAACATCTAATTCTTGTTCACACACCCAGCACGCGAATATTGCTACTTGGCAACTTTTTAGCTAGTACACAACCTTTTAATGACTCCTATAAAATAAATTGACTATTTTGCTACCTTTTGTCTTCTTTGTGATAGACAATTTTTTATTTGATGATAAAAGTAACCGGCATGACCGCGTAAAATATAAACATAACCCATACGGTCCTACTTGCATTAACAGACACATAAGTGTTTTGGCATATTGACGATTGATCTGAGGCACCAAGGCAGTTAACGGATTTTATTGTTTTATTTTACTCTAATGAATTATTAATATCAACACCAATGTTCTTACTACATATCATATTTTCATAACACATTTTTAACCTAGCTGCTTCGAAAAGCAGCACACTTCAAAAAGCAGCACTTTTCTTAATTTTTTTCCACTTTTTTATATTCGACATTTTTAATCAGCTGGTTCAGGAATGGTAAAAGCTTAGTTGTCTTAAATATATCTTATTATGTAGTTAGCGATAGCAAATATATATTAATGAGAACAATTTTATTTTATAAGAATTTTGTTTTTGTGTTTATATTGTAGTAGAAATGTTATACTATAAAATAGTTATAAGGTGATCACTAAAATAACAATTTACTTTTAAAGGCGAATTGTTGTTAAAAGTACTTCGATATTACTGTTTTTTTTAAAGTCGCAGGAACCAACTTTAAAATAATTTTAAAGTATATTTATAAGTGAATTTAAAAAATTGCCAAAATGCACTATAAAGCCCTTATAAAATGGTTAACTTTTATAGGCTAAAATATTTTTTAAGATGTTCCTAGAAACGTTTCTACAATAATTCTATGACTGTTTTATAAGATATTTTATAATTATGTTATATAAACGTTATGATGATAAATTTATAAAACACATTAGTTGCCTACAACAGAATAGTGCTTATTGCAGCTCTTATGTGATCGATTAGCAATTTGGAAGTATCAATAAAATAGCAATAAAATAAAACAGTTGTATAACCATCGAATTATAAAATTACTTTGCTGAAATCATTACAAATGCCAGTTGGAACTAATACAGTATATAAAACCAAATTACACCCCCAATAGAACTTTATAATTACTGTGAGTACTCAGATCAATAATGGCTATAAACCATTCAATGGTAGCATTAACTCCTAGTTCCTATTGATTAAATTACCGTGATATTATCACTACACAACGGTCTAGCAATTTTCGTTGTCTTACAGTGGGAAAGCGCGTTGCTGTCACATATAGTATTAAACAATTGTACAACTTGTATGTGAATTCTTATAAGGAACAGAAGGCTTCTGATAAAAACGTTTTTCTGGAACATGTTTATTTGCAAATTATTTTATTTTTAATATTTGTCTGGTCTAATGTCGAAATTGTTTGGTTGTCAACCGGCGCGGCACAAGAGGCCCGAGCCTATCCCTTGTTCTTTTCTATTTAACTTATGGAAACAATGTCGGTCACAGTAATGGCAAATAAAAAATTCCACCCAATAAAAAAACCCATTCCCGAAATTTTTATAGTTTCTACTTGCCGCCTTTATGGACCAACATATTTAAACTTTTCCCTATTCGTAAAATGTGTACCTGATACAATGATAACATGGATACATAATATTATATATTTTATTATTGGACGCTTGAGCGCTCTCTTGGAATGTATTAACGTAATTATATTGTTGGTTTATTTTCCAGACATTAATTGGCTTTATTATTGTGTGTTCGTAAAGAATTTATTCATATTGTGTAATTAAATTCCGTTTTCTACATGGAACTGGAAAACTATAAAACAGTTTATGAAATAAATACATTTTTCACGGATTACAATACTTTTGCTCTGGGGAGGAAAGTAAGAACTGAATATTTATGCCCTGATTCTGTTGTCATATTATGGCTAATAATAAAATATCTACACATATCTGGGTTGTCAGTTGTCACTTACAAAGGGAAGACGATTTTTTAATTTTTACGAAAAACTTTTGTGTAAGCCAAAAAATCTAAACGGTTGAACATTTTAAAATTTGCATCAGTTTTTCATTTCATTCGGCGATGCATCATTAAATAAAGTTACGAAAAATGCTTAATGTGTACCTCGATTTAGATAAACAATACATGACTTATCATCAATTTGAAAAAAAAAACGTTTATTGTTCCGACCTATTATTTTCAGGGTCGTACTAAGACATTTGGCGCTCATGGCCAAAAAAATATATGCGCTGTTATGTTAAAAAATTTAATTAAAAACAAAATATTAGGTCATTTTGGCTGAAAGGGGAAGTACGATACACAACTATATAAATTTACGTTAATTTATCTTTGGGAATAAAAATAACCAACCTGGTACATTATGTTATAACTTACATTGAGAAAAAAGCCTTCCATTCCATCTAAGAATTGAGATATTCTTTATACAACTGTTTAATACTATGTGACAGCAACGCGCTTTCCTACTGTAAGACAACGAAAATTGCTGGATCGTTGTGTAGTGATAATATCACTATAATGTTACCATAGAATGGTTTATAGCCATTATTCCTTACAGTAATTATCAAGTTCTATTGGGAGTGTAATCTAGTTTTATATACTGTATTAGTTCCAACTGGCAGTTGTAATGAAACTTTACATTAACCATAATAATACTTGCTTGCTACGGTTAATAAGGTCTTATCAATAAAAATCAGTACTGTAGTTCTCCAAAATATAGATAGCTTCTAGTGTGATATTGTTCTTGTCGTTAAACATTGCATATGCTTATCTATTATGCAACATGGTTTACTGAGATGGTAAAATTCGTCCACAGCTTATTAAGTCTAGTACTAATGATGCACTGAAAGAAGAATTTATTTGATCTAAACAAAAATGGAGTTCGCCGAAACAAATATTTGTTCCCTATGGCCTGAACAAATAATTATTTGAAATTTTGTCCAAAATTATTTGACTTTTGAGAGGGAAATATATGATATTCAAATAAATATTATTTAAATAAAATAATTCCGTTATTTAGCACGAAGCAATATAGGTAACCAACAAATATGTATTTATTTCTATTAAATAAATATTTATTCTGTTCAAATAATCATTTATTTAATTCGGCAACACATTTATTTAATCCAAATCACGAATTGTTTATTATACTTTATATTTATTTCTATTAAATAAATATTTATTCTGTTCAAATAATAATTTATTTAAATCGGCAACACATTTATTTAATCCAAATCACGAATTGTTTATTATACTTTATATTTATTTCTATTAAATAAATATTTTTTCTATTCAAATAATTTCGAAATTAGGATGTGTGCTTTTTGGCATTTAATTTAAATAACTTATTGTTTCCAATAAATAAATAATTATTTACTATTGAACATAATAATATAAATATAATTATTATTAAATATTTTTTGGTAAAAACTATATTTGTAATAAACAATAAGGTATTTAAATTAAATAATTAAAATAGGGTATAATCTCCCAAACTATTTAGAAGAGGAGCTGCAAAAAGAAATAAATCATACCACAGTTTTTATATATATTCTGTTTATTGTTACGAAAAATAACATAACTATATAAAAAAAAAACTGTAATTAACATGACAGTTATTAAACTCGATCTGCGCCTACGAGAGCCTTATTTTCCTTAAACATCCATATTTACTGCAATAACTAAATGTTCCTGTAAAACAACATCTTGTTGGAGGGAAATAAATTAAATTTATTTATTTAAAGCAAATAAATATTTATTTGCTTTAAATTTTATTTATTTCACGCAATTAAATATTTAAGGCAAATGAATAATTTTACACAAAGGGGCTGCAAGAGACGCTTTCGCGGCCATCTTGATAGTATACAACATGAATATTTATAATTATATTGAAAACAGAAATCAAAACAATAACGATATGCATGTTTATAAAATAATATAACAATATTACAATATGGTAAAGACAAATTTGTAAGCTTTTTCTATTATATACAAAAATATTTGAAACGTTTTTAAATGCGCATTTCTCCATGGCATGCATGATTTAGTAATTATTATTGTGTATAATATGTTTTATCTGTCTTTTTAAAGTAATAAACATTAAATTTAAAATCTTACCTTCGAAGGAGGGCCACAGATGGCCAAGTAGCCAATCGCGAACATCCACTGCCACTCAAAATTATATATCACCTTGTCGAAAGACGCTCACTAAACGACTAAACTCTCCAGTCTCTACCTGCCTAGATCTCGACGCCAACCCTTCCCTTTGTCTTGTTCGCTTCGCGGAATCCGATTAAAAAGCAGTGGCATAATAAAAAGTTATTTGCAGCAAATAATATTTTGTTTAAAATGTAGACGTTTAAAGGCAGAGGTGTAGCAAACAATTTTTTGTTTGGCGCCAATAAGTTTTATTTCACATAAATAAACAAAAACCAAACAAATATGCAATAAAAGTGAAATAATTTAATTTATTTGTTGCAAACAATATTTGTTTGAGCTAAATAAAGATTATTTGTGGCTAACAAAAATAAAGCAAATACATCATTTATTTGGGATGAAACAGACTTTTTTTCAGTGTGGGTGGTGCAAAATAAGAATATACTATTGCTTTATCTGACATGCAAAGTTTAAAAAACCTTAAATACAAAGTAAAAATAAATTAAATGAAACAGGTACTGGTACGATCAATAAAATTTAAAGGCTTTCGACAGGACAGTTAGAAGACTCCGAACAACGATGTGACCTACGCAACAAATACGTTTAAAATAATACTACGGCGCGCGGCGATTGCTCATCGCTACGAACCCTCACCAGCGCGCAGCGTCTTGTGGATTATAGGTTCTAACGAATACAATTCGTTTTCGGGGACGCTGTCCTGCTTTCCTAATTGCAGAGAATGAGCTTTACTGGGAAGAAAATGCGTCATTGAGAAGTTGCAATTTATTTCGTAACAAATTTGCTGTATTAAAAGTTGTTTATTATTCAACAAGACTGTGCTGCTAATGGAACTGATTGCTACCAATAAAAACACGGTCCTAGCAAATCTGGAATTAATATAACACTAAAGCGGGTTTGATACACTAGCAATTTATTTAATATGGGTTAATAAAAAAAATAAGCTATCAATACAAACTATTTCTTCGCAAACCTGTCGTATTAGATCATTTTCCTTAGTGTAATATTCACTTTAAACATAGTCAATTTAAACTAGGGTTGCCATTTAAAAAAAAATTATCGATATGGAATTTGAGCCACACTGTATTAATATTTTTTTTAATAAAAAGTACCACAACTTAAAATGTTAATACCGGTGCACAAGCATTTTTCTAAAAAAATACAGTACTGGATTTACCGAATTTATTCCAAGTTAAAAAGTCACACTGTAGAAAAAATACGATCAATCTATAATCTAGGAATAGTATTGAGTACCATTCTAAACGCCTAGTTCCAAATTTGTTTGCATTACAATTGTGTCAGTAATGCTATAAAGTAAAATAATTTTCTTGTTAGTAAAAATATAAATAGTAATTAATACTTTAAAAAAAATATCCAGGATTCCTAGACGCAAATTTCTCAATTAACTTTAAATATACACGGTGCTTAAAACTTGATATTTGCCACAAAATTATATCGTTCCCTTTTTTTTTAATACGGCCCTGCATGTATTATATAAAACACCGTGCTACTTGGAAGTCCGATTATCTAGTAGTGTGTTGGACATGAAAGCGAAAATGCATTTAAACGTTTTAAGTTTTTTATGGTTAATATTGTATATTGGTTTTTGTTTTTCCTGTAAAAATCCGGGGATTAATGATCCCAGACCACCAGGAGGTTTGTAACTAAATTAAGAAGGGAGTTCCCTACAGTGTGACCAGTAAAGTCCGCAACATATGGGATTTGTTTTTATTAATAGCTTTATTCAAAAATTTTTTTTTATTAATTGCTTTATTCGAAATTTGACTTTGGCATCAAGTTCTGCTTCGATCGAGATGAAAATTAAGCAAAAATATAGTAGTCACGTAATTCGCATTAACTATCTGTCAAATTTTAATTTTTTCCAAAAAATAATTCAAAAGTGGGGCTATTTCTGAAAGTATCGAAAAAAGTTATTAGAAAAAGTTTTTTTAAATGCAGTTTCTAGCTTACATGGAAAATTTCAGCTGCATAAAATGATTATAATTTTTTACCCATATTTTGTAAATTGCACCACTTTTGCAAAATAAGACTCAATGCAACCTACATAAAACTGCTTAATTTTGACAATGCTTTATTTCAGATACATTTTCTTTAAAGTAGCGCCATATTAAATGCGTGTTTTTCTACAAAATCAAAATTGGGCTATTAAAATTTGGTCGCATGTGATGCAAAGTATTTTGTTTTTTACCCTGTATAAGGTAACTTCATAAAATAAGTATTTTTGAAAACGCAGTTGAACTGTGTAAAATTAATAATTCACCTTAATATTAAGACAAAAAGAACACAGTGCCATCAGTAAAGTGTTCATTAAGTGGAAAATAAATTTTAGTTATGGGTAAAAAATCAAAACTATCTTATGCAGCTGAAATTCTGCTTGTGAGCTAGAAACTGCATTTAAAAAACTTTTTCTAATAACTTTGTTGTTTTTTTCAGAAATTACCTCACTTTTGAATTATTTTTTGAAAAAAATTAAAATTTGACAGATAATGCGAATCAAGTGACTACTATTTTATTGCTTAATTTTCATCTCGATCGAAGCAGAACTTGATGACAAAGTCAAATTTCGAATGAAGCAATTAATAAAAAAAAATTCAGCAGTTCAAAGAGACTAATTGTTTGGTCAAAAGAAAGTGATTCGAACTTATTATTACGTCTTCAAAGTCGAAAAATATAAGAGGCCCAAGAGATTGTCCAAAATAGTAAATTTACCTTATATATCGAATTGACAGTTAGGTCTAAGGGAAGTCAGTAATAAACGCCAAAGCAGGGCATTTTTTACCTTACATTGGGCTTTAAAGTTCAAAAACCTTTTAGGCCCATAAATGAAGAAAAAACTACTTCGTTTTTCTTTAATATATCTTTGTGGTCAGGTTACAATGTAAACATTTTCTGAGGTACTATACTTTAAATTACTCTTACATTTTGTACTTAAAGCCCCGATGACTTTAAAGTATAAAATAGGTTATAGTAATGACTGAAATAATGTCTTTATAGCCAAACAGTTCTCTTCTTTTGTCCTCAAAGACTCGTCATGACCTTTGGGAATTATATTTTACTGACGCCATATTTTTTTAACATGGTGTATTATCTTAAATTAATTTTGTTAGATTACTTGTAACACTGAAACAAAAACAAATATATTACAAAAATCGAGCGCATAAATGAGCTAACTAATTCGTCTAAGCACAAAATAAGTGCTAGTTTTTTGTATTTTTAATTTTAGTTCATCTTTTTTTTAAATTAAATGGCTTTTTTCATGGGCGCGGTTAGTTTCTCAAGCTAAAATAAAAACCAATTCGAACATTTTTTATGAGCACTTAATTTTCACTTTACATCGATAAAATAGAGATTTATATAAGTACCTATACAGGGTGTTTCATTAAGCGTGGCCACCGGCCATATCTCGGAAACTACTAAGCATAGAAACTTGGAAAAAAAATTATCATTAAAGCGGTCATGAGAAAATTCTGACAATTACTTTTAAGTTCCTCATTTCGCCGCAAGGGGGCACAATTGAATTTTTTTTTTTAATTCTAAATTTCTCCGAAAATTCCCATATTAAGGTATACCTTTGATTACATCATCGAAAATATTAGACAATTCTGGATCATTTTGCTTTAAGGCTCATTGGCGTACCGACCTTAATAAAAGTGGGGGAAGCTATTGAATGTGTAACCATTAAAATCGCTGTAACTTCTAAACGACTTATCCGATTGAACTAAATTTAAGCTTGTTTGGAAGGAAAAGGTTAGTATCTTCAATCGCCGTAACGATACGCCGTACGTATACGATAGTGTTTAATAAAATTGCTAGAGGGCGCAATTTGTAATAATAACAGTTTTTTCGATTTTATACCGAAAATTCAAATCATACGGTATAACTATGATATCATAATCAAAAAGTAGATGAAATTTGCAAGCAAAGATGTGCAGACCGCAGTTCGATATCTTTGTTCGTTTCAGAGTTATTGCCAAAACAATAATTTTTAATACAAATTGCGCCCTCTAGCAATTTTATTAGAAACTATTGTGTACCACTAGATACGACAATTGAAGGTTCTGCCGAACAAGCTTAATTTTGGTAAAATCGGATAAGTCGTTTAGAAGTTACAGCGATTTTAATGTTTACACTTTCACTTGATAAGAGTGGGAGAAGCTATTGTATATCTATACAGTGTGCCCAAAAAGTATGCAGCATATGGGAAACTTCTTTATTACCTACCGATTTCTCAGAATATTTTATTGCTGATAAAAGTTGGTGCATGCCTTAGTGCCGTTGCACACAGGACCGATGATCAGTGCGGATGATCGGTCCGGCCCATTGTTTAAACCGTGTCTTTCACATATGAGCGTATCATCGGTCGATCGTTGCAACAAGAATTGCTGCCGGCGATCGGTTGCGACCGATCATCAGCACTGATCATCGGTCCTTTGTGAAACGGCACTTAAAACTATAAATGCATATTTCATATTTCACCTGCGGCTAATAGTAAGGGAGCAAATGCCATTTTTTCGAAATGGCCTTAAGAGTAAAGTACCTTAATTAGTACAAATACAACAAAATTTTATATAGAAATGTTTTTGCAAATAAAAAACTTAGTTTAAATACGAAATTTGAGTTATGTGTCTCAATTTTTTATTTTTTTTCTTAATATCTATTTTTCCCTGAACGGTACGCCTTTGGTCGATTTTTTATTAACGCGATTTTAATATATGAATCAAGTATGTGTTTATTATAAAAATCTATTAGGTAGTTGCAAACCTTTTAAAACTTTTCAATGATACGGGTGGGTTTAGATATTAGCGTGTTTCACGCATATTTAAACACATGTTAGCCAGCTTGGGTTCTAATAAAAATTATAACAGAATGCAACTCTATTTATACGAGTGGAAATAACTAATAATTTATTTGTCATTTTCACCTAGTACGGTCAAGTCCAGTCTTAGAGCAATTTAGAAAAAATGGCATTTGCTCCCTAATTATTAGCCGCAGCTGAAATATAAAATATGCGTTTATAATTTTGAGGCATGCACCAACTTTTATCAAGAATAAAATTTTCCGAGAAATCGGTAATAAAAATCTTTCCCATATGTTGCATACTTTTTTGGACTCACTGTATTCTACCATACCATTTAATGAAGTCTAACATGACAGGTTCTGATTTTAAAAATCTCCTGCCTCCTGCGCTTTAATAAAAACAACATTTTTTTATATTTTCATATTTTCATCTTCTAAATTTGTGGTTATGGTTTTCTATAAATTCCATAACAGGCCCCACATAGGCCCACAAAGGGGAAATACAGGAAAAAAACACCTCTTTACTACCACGAAGAAGATTACTTGGCCCAATTTTCCTAATTACAGGTATTTTTTACCAGTTTATTACCATGGTTTTATTCCCCACTAGGTGATTAAGTGGTTTTTATTACTCACTTCTGACAGTTCTGACTATGTAAAGCCCTTTCGGGCTTTATAGTGAAACCCTTAGGTTAAAGTCACCTTTTTTAGACTATAATAGTTGTAGAACATGATTTATGAAAAATATCTAGAATTGACTGTAGAATGTAAAAATATACAGTGTGTTTTATTAAAAAATTAAGTTGTTTCACGTAGTATTTTTATGATCCACCCTGTATAATATCTTTTTTCTAAAACAAATGCAATGAAATGCATGGGAGATATTCTATATACAAGGCTGATCCCTTCCGTTATTACGTATCAAAAAACTGAAACTTGGAGAAATGTGGTTTAATGAATATACTAAACAATTTTACATAGAAACTAAAATTTTGATAATAATTGTAATATAATATATTATTATTTTCAGGGCTGAAATGGCAAAACTGCACCAATCCACACGAATATTACTCCTGTGGAAGCGCCTGCCAAACGACTTGTGAAAGTTTAGGAAAACCTTGTAACATTACCAACATTAGATGTAATGATGCATGTTACTGTTGTGACGGATATGCCAGAGATAAAAAAGGAATTTGTATACCAATAGAAGAATGCCCAAATAGAAACAAGTGTTAAAATAAACATACCTGATTTATGCAGGACGATAGTAAACTGATGAAATGTAACTTTTATTGTCAAAAATAAAGTATCCTTGTTTAGTTTAGTATTATACGGTACTGACAAACCTGAAGTTACAGGCCCAAACAGCACACTAACATCTTATGTACATCCAAGGGAAGATCGAAAGCGATCTACAACACGTCCAGAGGATGTTCAAATTTGGTTTATTTTTTATCCAATGCATCTCCAATTGATTATACAAATGTCACAAATTATGACATCCGCGGGAGGGACCTTTTTGGACGTCAAATGAACGTCCTCTAGGATAACATTTATAAGCTGTCCCTTAAACAGCACACTTGCGTCTTAAGTACATCCAATGGAAGTCCAAAAAACTTCCAGAGGATGTCCAAATATGGTTCTTTTTTAGTCCAATGGATTACACAAATTATGACGTCCGCTGGATCTGCCCTTTAGGACGTCCAATGAATACCCTCTAAAATGACATCCATAAAAAGTCCCTTAAACAGTACACTTGCATTTTACGTACATCCAATGGAAGTCCGAAAATCTTCCAGAGGCTGTCCAAATATGGTTTATTTTTAGTTAAAAATGGATTACTCAAATTATGACATCCATGGGATTTGTCCTTTAGGACGTCCAATGAATATCCTCTAGGATGATAGTCATGTCCCTTAAACAACACACCCACATCTTATGTACAATATAGGTCCGAAAATTGTGGACACAACACAACATTTTATCAAGGTTATTCTAATGAAAATATAGTAAATGTGGTCACTAATTTATTTCGACACGAATTAAAATAATTTGGAGGCAGAACAGATTTACATAAAATTCTCAAGTCCATTTTTTACAAATAAATTGTAAAGGGTTTTCTTTACTGCTTAGGTACTACTTATGAAACTCCTGGTCAAAAAAGGTCGTACCGTCGTTTTCCTTGCCTTATTTTCTACTTTGTCCTGAAGTTTCATGAAATCAAATGAATTATGCAAATTTTTAAAGAGTGTTCCCTTTTTTAATGAAATGCGGTAAAAAAGAAAAAAATATTCAAATTTTTTAAATTTTAATTATTATTATGTAACGTGTAGGTACCCATGTTATTCTCTAAGCGTCAAGTAACCAAAACTAAACAAACATTTGATTTTTTTGGAAGATAAAGTATTCAAATAAAGGGTCTGTGTAGTACCTACTCGCAGAAAAAAAAGGCGTTATCTTTAACATTAATTAAATAAACAAATTGTAAATTATATAAGGCCCAGCACCTCACAGGTTGAAATTGAACCAATAGTTTTGATATTTAAACCATAACAAAAGGAATAATGGCTATCATAGAATATAAAATCCAACTAACATTTTTCACAGCTTAAGGTTTTATTATAAGGTAACCAATATTTATAAAGGATTTATAACCTTACAAATGTTTAAGCACGCAATAAATATTCTATAGCTTCTTTAAAACTGAAGGAATGTTACAAAACTTATAGACCCAGTAATACCTAAGTAAAAAAGAGAGGTTATGTTTTTGAGGTTATAACGTTTAAACTCTTTTTCGAAAAATGTCACAAATTAACGAAAATTGGCAAAAAATTAAATATATATATAAGCAGCTTTTATAGAAAGTGCGCTAAAACTCGTGACAATATTTTAAGATTTGCATCGAATGTTAAATCATGCAAAATTATTAACCAAACTTTAAACCTTCCTCTTCAAAACAATATAGGGGCAAATACTTTTGTTGTGACTACTAATGAAAGTAGGGACGAAGGACATTTAAATAAATGCGTTGACATAAGGGAAAACTGGCTAAGTGAACTATTGGAAGACCAAAATGATAATGAGATAATAATTGCTTTTTGGGATTATTATTTAATTTTTGGCATAGTTTCTGAGCTTTCTCCATAGCTTCAACTTCTTCGCTATCAGTATTGTAAGACATAGCAGCTAGTTCGGATTCTGCCGATTCATATAATATAAAATTATCCCTTTTTTTATACACTCGCATTGGTCCCAATCGGATTCCGGTACGGAATTCGGGTCCCGGATCAATTTGCTTCCAGTTGTATTTATTAATCTTTTTGGGGGCCAAAACAACACGCCGTTACGCTCCCATCCGCTGGGAACAATCGTCAGGGAAGGTGCCTTTCTTCCGAACTCTTTAGTTTGCACAATTTTAAACGGCATTTTTACTTTTTTTTATCTCTTCGCTAATATTTTTTTCAAAACAAACGATTAAAAAACGCAATGACATTACACTAAAAAGAGAGGTTATGTCGACACTTGACATTTGCGCAGTTATAGTTTTCGATTGGTTTATTGGTTACTAATTGGTACCTATAAAAACTTTTTTGGTGTTTTATAAAACTATGGGTATAAGGAGGCACCTTCGGTTTTATTGCAAGGGCAATAGTTCTATAAGAAACGTTGGCAAGTGTTATAGAAGTTTCCAAGTTTTTTAATATAACTTTAAGGTCCATATAAAACTAAAAGTTTTTAAAAGGCGAATATGGCGACTTTACTAAGTTTTATTTGGCGGCCATTTTAATGTTTTTTCTTATTAACATCAAGATCACAATAAAAAATTAAAATATAGCATTGTAAAAAATAATTACTGAAAATAGGGGACATATTTCTTCAAATGTTAAAGAATGTGCTGCCTTCTAATCTAATAAAAAAACATTATAAAATATAATTATAATTTTAAGGTTTTAATAAAATTTTGTTTCAAAATGCCCAAAACAAAGACGCTTTAATTTTAAGCAGGGTAGCATTTAAAACTATGCCATACATTTTTCGTGGCACATAAAATTAAGTAGTCACAGCAAAATCTCAGACTATCTAAGTTATTTTAATAATATGTAACTTTACAGACGCCATTAAAATAATAAGAAAGCAAATATCCATAGCTGACAACTAAGAGTGATAGGTACTAGTTACAACACAAGGAATCGAAATAGAAAATAATGTAAGCAAATGATATTGAAAGAGATAAAGCTAAAAGCAACATACGGCGCTTTGTTTTTCATGCGCGTGCTCAATTTTTCTTGGTGTTTATGAACACTTTTAGGTGGCAATATTTATAAAAGCTTTTATAAAGAATATTTTGGTATTTTAATGGTAACGAAAACGTGTTACTTACCGTTATAAAACCTATATATGATTTATAAAAGTAACACCAACAACCTCTTAGTTATAATTAAATCGAGAGTAGAAGTGTCTTATGAAACTACAAATTGGTCACCGTTACCATTATAAGATTCTCCATTTAGGAGCTATAGGGGTTTTATAGGAGTAGCGGTTACGTTTTGCCAAAAATGCATAGGTTCTTAGGTTTTATAGAACAGGTAATAGAAATGTAACCATTACCACTATAAAACAAAAAATGTTAGTTGGGATTACCTTGTTTAATCCCTCTTATTGGTCTTAATTATATTCCTCTGATGTCGCTGTTTTCCTGGTCTCACCCAGTCACTTGCAATAGTTTAAACACTTTTTCGGAAAAAGTGGCGTAATCGCATACAGCTTCTAAAATAACACAGTGCAGGGTAAAATAAAATGTTAACAAAATAATAACAGACTACTACAAAATAAAAAAAACATACCACAAGTCACCAGAAGACGCTACTGGATTATAAAATAACAAAAATAAAAAAGCAAAAGGAGTAAGTTTTTTAATTGACTTCAAACAAATAAATAATCTCATTTCAATTATATGATTATAGAAAACGATGCCGGGAGTACTTGCGAGACTGGATTGTTTTGAGAAAAACCCGAGTTTGGTAGAAGATTAAGTATCTTAGCTGTAGGGTTTAAATTAAGTAAATGATTCGATGTTATTGTTCGCAGATGTCTCTTCGACAAAAATGAAAATGACTTTAGACGCCGTGGAGACATGTTAATTACTTTAAAAGTAAATTTAAGTATTAATAAATAGTTAAACTTACCTTATGCACACTAAAAAATGTAGGAAACACTTCAAAAACACATCCAAAATCCAAAAACTGTTGGGCCACGCTGGGCTTCTGTCTGCTAGTGGGTAACCTCTCTAACCAACAAGACAAAATGGCGATAAGACAAACTGTCCGCCGACGAAACCCAGGCCAATGGTATTGTCTAATTTAACGCGGGCTATTTAAATAATACGCAATCTTGTATTACAGCTGGGAATGGACACTTAAAACTTGTCTTATGACTTTGCAAAAATAGATATCAATGTGACATCCTTTATTGGACCATGGATTTTCTGGATTAACAATGGACGTCTAAAAAGCATATTATGTGCAATATGGCTTTACCAAAATAAACATTCATGTGACCTTTATTACAGAACCATGGATATTCTGGATTATCAATGAACACTATATGTCTTATGGCTTTGCAAAAATATACATCCATGTGACTTCTATTATTGGACCATGGATATTCTAAATAACCAATGAACGTCTAAAAAGCATATGTCCAATGGCTTTACCAAAATGAACATCCATATGACCTCCGTTACAGGACCATGGATGTTCTGGATTACCAATGGACACTTAAAACCATATGTCGTATGGCTTTGCAAAAATAGATATCCATGTGACCTCTGTTATTGGACCATGGATATTCTAAATAACCAATGAACTTTTAAAAAGCGTATGTCCAATGGCTTTACCAAAATGAACATCCATGTGACCTCCGTTACAGGATCATGGATATTCTGGATTACCAATGGACACTCAAAACATAAGTCTTATGGATTTGCAAAAATATATATACATGTGATATCCTTTATTGGACCATGGATATTCTGGATTAACAATGGACGTACAAGTCAACATGTCCATTGGCATTACATAAATGGATATCCATATGACTTCCGTAAATGGTCCACGGACGTCCGGAGTCTTTCATGGCTTTAAAATGGACATCCATTGGATATTATGTGCTGTTTGGGGGGCGGCAATCTAGTCTCGCTGTATTCCCCCTCGATAGCGAAGCACCCAACGCGATGTTTTATGTTTTCGTTTTCTATCTTTGCTGCAGTTTTCAGGTAAGCGTAGATACGGTGAAATTCTGTTGGTATTTTGAAATGGTTTATTCTCAAGAACAAAAATTTAAAATTCTTTTATGTAACGCAAAGGTGTGACCACACCTTCAGTGTGTTTTATCCCCTGTTTTAGCCTTTAGAACAATTATTCAACTAGCTCACGATGTGAGGCTGCATCACGAATCAGCATCAGATATTCTTTTATCGGATATATTTGTTGATGATATTGTTACAGGTTTTCAAATTTTTGATGAATCCCTTATTGCCCAAAAATACTTAGTCTCTATGCTAGGAAAAGGAGGTTTTGAGTTGCGAAAATGGGCGAGTAATAGTAAAGAATTTCTCTCTAATTTACCGGAGTATGCTTCTCATGAAACTACATATTGTTTTGATCTTGAATCAAGGTCCACTGTAAAAGTGTCCCCCCAAGAGCTACTGTCTCCGGGAACATTAGTTTCTAAAATATTAATTCAAACCTTATAGTCTTTAAAAGTTCATTTCGATGAAGCACCGCCACAAAAACTTGTCTCAAAATGGCAACTTTAAAAATCAAAACTAAAGGACTTAAAAATTCTACATTAACGTACGATACAAAATTTCCAATTATTTCGCCCCAATCTTCACCTGAACATCGGTTACATAGAAGGAAAAACCATGGAATGAAAGGTAGGCAAACATGTGCGTGTAAAACAAATTTAAAAAAAAGACATAATATAATTTATTCAGTTTGAACCAACCCGCATTATTTTAAATACCAGTCCACTTATTTATTTCTTTTAATAACATAATTTCTTCGGGTTTTTTGGGATATCTTCGGAAGTTATTGAAATTATCTTAATTTCTTTGTAACAAATTATCCAGCATTAAAATAAGCATCTTTGCCCTCCGTCGCTAACAACAAACACAACCAACACTTTTAACAGCTTACTATTGCTTCAGATCAGCACTACAAGTACTCTTCCTGAAATAGTGAGGTCCTCATAGCCGTGATGCATGGGCACGTGTTATCCCTTCTGAAGCACAAACACCTACACTGCACCAAAAGCCTTACACTTACACAAACACCTTCACAGTAAGCTGCAAATAAACATGTAATATGACAAAACTAAAACCTCGGTACACCGGTACCTAGGCCTAGGTGAAATACGAAGCAAAGCACGCACTAGGTGTGCAGAGCGGAAATACTAAGCGAGTGGTCTGAAGGTTTATACGCCTATGGCGCGGAAACCGCAGGAACACGGGGTGTTTAGTCGGTATGGTTAAATCAGACACTATCCTACCTCACAGGATGTAAGTCATTAGAAGATTCTCCTCGAGAAAAAAAAACAACTATCTATTTCTTATAATTACCGAGATAGCAATGCCAATGACGCAGTAACTTTGTTAAATAATGATCTGCAATCACTGCTCGATATATCGGAAAAATGTTGTTTGTTCCTGAACCCGTCCAAGTCTCAGATTATGCTTTTTGGGCGAGGCAAGCTCGAGTAAGGGTCAAAAATATAATTAATGTGCAGCTTAATAATCAGCCACTGCTCTTGACTGACTCGGCTCGCGATCTTGGTCTGTTTCTTGATCCGGACCTGCGCTTTAACAGACAGGTATTGGAAATTAATAAAAGTACTGTTTCTAATCTAAGATTACTTTATAATCATCGTGATATCCTGAACAAGCAAGCTAAAAAAATCCTATGTGAATCCCTTGTACTGTCACACCTTAATTATGGAGACGTTATCTGTGGACCTTGCCTAACACAGTATAACCATCGACGTCTGCAAAAAATTCAAAACTGCTGCGTGCGTTATATACTTAACCTTAGGAGGCGGGCATCTGTGTCTGACAGATTAACTGAGCTATCCTGGCTAAATGTTTCCAAAAGGCGATTCCTACATTGCTGCACCCTGTTTCACAAAGTCGTTAAATATGGTAAACCAAGTAAGTTATCTTCATCGTAGTGTTCTGCTTCGTTCGGACGTACATAATATAAACATTCGTAGGAATGATCTGCTTACTATTCCTCAGCATCGCACATCACAGTTTCAGAGGGCTTTTTCTTATACCATTTGCAAATGTCTTAATGTCTTACCGAATGATCTAAAGAAGCTTGAGCCAAACAATTTTAAGCGTACCTTAAAAAAACAGGTAATGGATAATAGAATTATGGTTAATTTTAATATTTAGCTTAAATGTAATACGAAATGAATTAATGGATTAATTGAAATTGGTAGGTTAATTAGTTAATTATTAATAATTTAATATTCATTATATTTTATTATTATTAATTATTTGTATATTGCTAAGATAGTAACTTAGATGTTAGGGTTCATTTTGTTTAAGATATAGATTCTAGGGCTACATGGAAGAGTGAGCTCTGTGTGTATGCAAATACACCTTTGCTTAAATGTAGTCCTTTTTTTTTCAACGAAAAGTAAGTTAATTCATGTGTTTTCTTTTAGATTTATATGTTCTTCCCTCGGTTTTTCCTTATAGATGCTGTTTTGTTGAAAATAAATAAATAAATAAATTCACCGAATTTGTAACATCCCGTATAAAAAGCAATGTCGTGAGCCACCAGTTGTTAAAAACATTTTATGAGACAATATAGAAATACCCTTAGATCATGGTCAAAAGATATAAAAGAAGTTAATAATCTTTTATTGCTCGACCTGCTGCCTGAATTCCCCCCAAATTGGAGTTGTTATTGACAACAAATCGTCCTCCCTAACAATAGTAAGGAGGAATATGATATATAAAGCCTTTTTGCAGAAGAAAAAGTGTGAGTTTGGAACTTGGAATAAATTCATTAACTCCAGTACACAGTATTTTTTGGACAAATGCTTGGACACGGGTATGAAGTTTTAACGATTTAAGTCGTGGTTTTTTTTTAAATATTGATACAGTGTGTCCCAAATTAGAGGTAGGTGTCGATAATTTTTTTTAATTGCAACCCTAGTTTCTATTGACCATTTTTAAACGGTATATTAAGTTATACGTACCTGCCAAATTTCAAAGTTTTATTCGTTGAAAAATGTTGAGGAGTTAAAAGCACGAATAAGACATATAATAGTGCAGGCGCCAGAGGTACTTGAGTATGTAAAATGTGAGGACCGGCAACTATGCTCAAATTCTTTCATCTGAGACACCAATCAAAAAAAAAAAACATGTTGCCAGCAGCTGTATTGGTCCCTTTCGTTTTTCCCCGCGCCCTCGCCCGGAATAGTCAGTAGAATTTAATTCTTAGTGCGTATCGGTTAATTTTCAGTTTTCACGTAATATTATTTAAGTTTTCCTGTAGTTACGTGTTTAATTTAAACAAAAACGTGGACAATGTCGCTACAAGTGATAAATGTAAAGATGCGAAGCCTAAACGAAATGTCGTGTTTGTTTTGTGTTTATAAATAAATATTCAAAGCGCCGCAGATCGGAGAAAAAATAACATTAGCGAGAAAATAAAGCATAGTACAGACTTTACTGAACATACTTCTGAAAAATCAAGCAAAAGTACTTCTAATAAAAAGTTGTAAGATGCAACAGATGTAAGTCTCTTTTAAAAAACATATATGCTGGCTAATCAACGGGAATTTGACACACACATTTTAGCATCTTACAAAATTTTGAATTACTGCAACCCAGTAAACCAAAGCTGGCGGTAAAAGTTCGGCCGCCTTTCGGCACTGACGGGAAATCGACGGCTCTTGTTGCCGATTACTGACCGCTTCTGGCTATCGCGTTACCTTCCATGCGTCGAACTACCACGGCTAATAGTCTGCCACCCGATGGTGGTAGTAGCGCAGCACATGAGAAACGGACCTTATCTTTCGAATCGGACACGGTTAGAAGATATCTCGCCGGTGGTGACAAAAGAGTCGACGTGCCGTGTACCACCTGCGCGCGGGTAGCTCACTACTACGTTCCTCGTTTTACTTGTTTGGCTACGGCTAATCGCAAGCCAGCCGCGTATTTTTGAAATTCGCGCCGTTGTGCTTCTGCGAAAGAACTGACACTTGACAGGTGAATGACGGTAGACAGAACATTAAAATTATTTTTCCACGAGCACGAGGCGTTCCTTTATTATTATAAAAGCTACATTTCTCAAGAAGATTCAGTGCCTCTACAGGATTCATCATCAGACGAACTTTTACTGATTTCCAAGATAAAAAGATACCCCTCAGACAGATAATTCAGTACCAGAGAACAAAACTATAAGTGAGTTTAAGTTTCATAACTATATAATTTTATGTAAATTTTTTTATACCTCTGTTACTCTCATAATATGTAAAGTTGAAAGTGTTAAAACAAAAAAAAATAGTGCATGCTTGGCTATTCTTTGTATGCAGTATTTTATAGTACTTATATAAACTTAACCAAACCAAATGGTTTTTAGGTGCTGTACGAAGAAATCCAATAGCGTCCAATGCAACAAATTCATATATTGTTCTGACCATTAGAAACTGGATAAAAATGCTTCCGACAGAGAAGGCGGGCGGATGAGCCGCAAAAAAAAATAATAAAAAGTTATGTGTAAATGAATCAGAATAACGTCTTATATTTGCAGGGTTTGTTAAACAATAAAACTGTTGTTTTCTACTTTACGGTGAGTTTTAATGGTAAGACTTCCCTCTAACCATGCGCGGTCCCTCGCTGGTATTTAAATGAATTGCCAGCGAACCGTCCGCGGTCTCGTCGAGATGCCGCGCGCTAACCAAATCTGTTTAGCCCGCGGCTCAGTGGTAAAAAGTAGCGTCTGTACCGCACAACCAGCTTCGTTATGTAGCTATTAAGCCACCCGGCGGCCGAGCGGTCATGCCCTACCTCCACGCCGCCGATATTGTAGCTGGCGGCTCGACACCGACGGCGACGTTTCGGCAATGCGCCTTCTGTCCACCTCCGGAGCTTTCATGTCATGTTTACTGGGAAGTACCTTTTTGACGCAGAAGGATTTTACAGGAAATCTCCAAAATCGGAACTCGCTCGTAAACAATTTTAAGTGTGGTACAAAACATGCAACAGGACGTTTTAAATTTACATCTTTCCAAAATTTATATTTTTAATGGTACGGCACTTGTTCATCGAATCCAATTAAGAAATTTCAGCACCTTTGGCGATTTTGCTGAGGCATTCTTCAAAAGAATCCATAATCTGTTGTTGCAGCCAAATGTAAAACGAATAGATATTGTATTTGACAGATATGATGATATTTCGATTAAATATTTGGAGTCAACTGATGAGAAGTTTTATAATTTCAAATGATCACACAAAAATTTCAGCTTATTGTAAAAAAATATTTTCAAGCAAAGAAAATAAGTTGCAGCTCGTTCGATTTCTCTGTACTGCTCCTAGATATGCACAAGTAAAAGAAGATTGTGAATTATATATGTGGAGGATTTGATGATCCAACAAAATGTTTTAAATTACAAGGCTCTTCATTTTTTAAAGTACCTGACTTAAATTCGAACCATTTAGAAGCCGATTCAAGGATGTTTTGTCACATATTTTACGCAGTAAGAATTCAATCTGTCCATATCGTTATCCTTTGCACTGATACAGATGTTTTCCTCCTGGGATTTTTTTTTCTGGAATAAGCTAGCACGTCTAGGTTGTTTAGGTGTATGGTTCGACGCTTCTCATAAGAAGAAATACATTTCAGGATGTTATTAGGTTGCTCAATCCCTTGGAGAAAATATTTATCGTATTTTGCCAGCATTACACTCCCTAAGTGGTTGCGATCCGACCAGCAGATTGGGATCGAAAAAAAAATGCTTTAAAAGCTGCATTGTTGAATTTTGTACAAAAAGTTCTTATTAGGAATCCATACCTAAGTATCGAACAGTTAACAGAATTGGAAACCATTTGCGCCTATCTTTTTCAAAAAAAAAATTAATTGCTTATGAACCTCGGTATAAATTAATTTCTCAAAATATCGGCTTTGGCTTTAATTTAATTAAAGTAATTTGCACATCAGATGCTCTACATTTACATTTTTTGTTAAGAGCTTCAGCACAAACATACCTATATATGGATGAATGCTGACCGAACACTACTACGGCCTATTGATTACACTTTATTAGGGTATGAAAAAAAATGGTAAATTGTTCTCATGACAACTGATGAAGCGCCCATTACCAGAATTGTGGATGCAGCCCTGTAACTGCACATCAAATTATCAAACGAAGGCTTGTTTTTGCTGCAAAAAATTACAACTAGATTGTATTTCGTTGTGCACATGTATAAAAAATTAGTGTCAAAATAAATAAGATTGATTATTTGTTTTTTTTTACTTATGTTCAAATTTGCATTAAATAATTTTTTTATCAACAATTCTTGTTTTTATTTTCAACTTTTTGTTTTTTTTGTCAATTGACTAGCTATTATTAATCACAAGCACAATCTTTAATATAAGAAACAATTGGATATTGTCATTAAAACAATCATTAAAATGGTTCCAAAGCATTTGGTCAGTCTATTTACTTGATATCTAAGGGGATGGGGTGTACACAGAATGCGGTCCTCATATTTTGCACACTCAACTCCATCCAGCGCCCGCACTATAAGTGTGTAATTAGAATATTCAAAACTAGTTTTACTTGCGTTTAGAATGTGGGCAAATAGTGAATGGAAAATATTTTAAGCATTTATTGACAAAAAAGTATTAAAGATGAATAGAAGGTTTTTTATTTTTCAATTAAATTAATTTTTGTTTATTTAGTATCTTATAAATAAAAATAAGTTGAAATTGGGTTTTTCCTAAATCTATCACTTAAAATGCACTTTAGGAATAGTCATACCAAACTACTGTTGCCATTTAAAAAAATTATCGATATATCGTCCTCGTCATATCTTTAATTTCGAACACATTGTATCAATATTTTTTTATAAAAAAGACAGACAACCTAAAATGTTAATACCAGGTGCCCTAGCATTTTTCCAGAAAAAAACTTTACTGGGTTTATTAAATTTATTCAGGGGTTAACATCCATATAGACTAGACATTTACCTTAAGATCCGTGAAGCTTACCTCGCGCGCAATCAAAACTTAAGTTTAATGGGTGAAAAAATGTGTTTGTACGCACACCTCGCCAGTCACATCCCTTACCGCCCTACAGGTATGAGCATGCGCACAACCCTCTTGTTATTAGGTGTTTCTTGTTGAGCGATATCCTCAAAATACACTCCAGAAACGGCTCGGCGCCATTTTTGTTGTTGTGTTTTACGTTTTTTCTGTGGATTTCTTGATATGTGTGAGTTAGCGATGTTTATCAGCAACATTTTTGCAGTGATATAACATTTTTCGGGTACGTGTCCATTCGGTCTGTAGCTTTTGTGAATTTTACTTTTTTTAGTGGCGAAAA
This sequence comes from Polydrusus pterygomalis, assembly GCA_963969555.1. Lineage (NCBI taxonomy): Eukaryota > Metazoa > Arthropoda > Insecta > Coleoptera > Curculionidae > Polydrusus > Polydrusus pterygomalis. The sequence goes on from OZ018382.1 coordinate 30,357,297, forward strand.
TTAAAATTCTACCATTTGGATTTATCGTCTTTAGTTGACTAGGGGAAGGTCGCCTTTGATGGCATACTTCCCATGATGGCATAGCACAGGTATCTTTGGAATAAACCGGCTTTGCGTCATTCCTGACGTGACCATTTATTTATGGACTTAAAACGGGACAAAGGCTTATTTAAGTCAATTAGTAGATTTTCAATAGAAAAAAACATATTTTAATAAGTTTTATTTTATTTATTAAAATAGTACTGCAAATTTAAAAAAAGTAATGGTATAAAAAATAAATACTTAAGTTATTTCTATATTTGTCAGAGAAACAAATTTGATTTAATGGTGATGATTTTATATTTATTTATTTTTTTATTCACTTTAGTTATCAGCATCGCCCTAAGAACTGAGACCTGTAACTGGGTTTTTTCTGTCGTCCATAGTTTGTTCATTAAAGAAAATATTCTTTCTACTGGTGCATTTGTGCTAGGAAGACATAAAATATATTAAATTAATATACAAAAGTTTTCATGTTTATGATTGTTGGTGTGGAAGTTTTTGAATACTTCCACCCAACGATTTTCCGTCGAAACATTTAGATTATTCCATTCGGTTACTTTTTGCGACGTAATGTAGTTAGAGATTATTGAAAATTCGTCAAATACTTCTGTGTCTTTATTGCTATCAATATATTCGCGAACGACACACCTCTAGTGGATAAAAATCACACGGTTTTCGGCGTTCGGAAAGGTGGTTGTCACATACTGGTGGAAATTTAAGCATATAACATAATATATCATATTATAATATGACACTGATATGTTGTTGATTACGCCATTATATTTTTTTGTGGAGTTTGGGAAAACGGGACAATTTCGCGTCCCGAATTTCTTTTCGGGGACACCGGGACGAAGAGACGGAATAAGGGACGGTCCCGTTGAAAACGGGACGTATGGTCACGTTAGTCATTCCGCATAGTTGAATGGGTGCGCGATATTGACCGTTCAGATGCGAGTCGAATTTCAGTCGTAACGGACGTTTTTAGGTAAAGTTATTTAATTGAACAGAAATGGTTAAATGCCGAAGTAATATTACCCTGTTTTTAAGCCAAAAATTTGTTATGTTAGGTGCATTAAATTAGAATGCACGATTTTTTTCCGATAACTATAGAATAAAGATGTTACTTTGCTAAAATTATTTTAAATCTAAGATGTGGTTTTAATTTTTTATAATTTATTTACTAGGTGTGACATATTCCTAAGATGGCATATCCATTGGTTTCCTATGATGGCATACCGGTCATATTCAAAACGGCGCTACTTTTACTTTTCTTTTAAATATGTCACTACTTATATTATGCTTTTTAAAGTTTTTTTATGTCTTTGGATTGAGCTTTCCTGATAATGTTTTCATTATCTTTTTTAAAAGTTTTAAACATGTTCATTATAATGTAATATACCTATTATTTTGAGTTTTTTAAACAGTTTTATGTGCTTGAATTTTTTAACAATAAAAATGTGCGAACTGTAACAAAAATATTCCTTTTATATGTATGCGTCCTTCAGATATTTGCATTTTACTAGAGTATGCCATCATAGGCAATGCAGATGCCTATGATGGCATACTTGGTGATTTTTTCTTTTTTATTTTTTTTACCAAAAAAATAGTTTTTGTATATTTTAAAAGTTTTATAATGAATATTTAAGTAGCAACAAATATTTTAACATGGTTAAATGTGTTAAAACCTTTGAACTAAAAAATATAATAGGTGGCAAAAAAAAGTGCTGTTTACAAATTTCCAAAAACCGGAGGGAAAAAGTTACAGGATATATAGGATTTAGTGGTGAAGAATTAAATTCTACCCCTATAAGTAATTTACTAAAGACGATAAATCCAAAATGTAGAATTTCAATCTTCGTCATTAAAAAACTTAAAATTCTTCACAAATAATTTGATTTCTTGTTGTTTTCTTTGCTATTGTGGATGTTTAATATTTATGGATTTTTAGTTTTTGTGTAGTATAGTGAATTGTGTTTGTGCCTTTAGTGACTCGGATACAGTGACTAGTAAAGACCATTGTAGGGTTTTATTATGCCGAAATAGGGATAAAATTCCGGCTATTTCGTATTTTCAGTAAGTATGAAGTATAATTTATCCAAACTCAGTTTGAGGACATTCCAAACATTTCAATCATTCCATACGGCAGTAAACAGTCTCAAAGAGACCGACCTCACAACCAGGGTTGTCAGATCTTTCTTCTTCAATTCTTTAAGTTTTTTTTTCATTTATATCAGTATTCAATTGTTAGTCAGTAACTTTTTTTGAAAGCTAGTTTGCAAATATACTTTAAACCAAGGAGTTTTGAGTGTGACAGAAAAAATAACAAGCCATTCATTGTTATATAATAATACATTCTTTAGTCCTTAAGAAACAATATAACTGAAATCAAGAGAAAAAGTGTTTTCAGTGTTTAAAAACAACTAATTAACAAACCCTTGTTTTTCGTATACTTATTCATAATATATTAACAAACCAGAAAATTTGGTACAACTGGCAACCGTTCACAATTTATGCACGTTGTCAGGGGTGATAAGCGCCAGTTAAAGCGGCTGGTATAAGCTGAAGCGGTCTGCAGCCCATTCAACGATCGATTCTGTCAGACAGAGATAGCCCAGTGACCGCCGATGGCGTGGAAGAGGCGAAGATAAAATATACGTGATTTGGAACTTATGGACGGGCCGGGGAATGGTCCCAGAATGGAGCTCTGGTAAAAAAATTAAAGCATTTTTTGAGCAGTATCGTGCCGTGTCAGGTTTATTTTTCTGGTTTTAGTTTTGTGTATAGAATCATTGAGTTACCTTATATTTATTATTTTAATATAATATTATATATACAGTGGGTTTATAAAGTGTAGTATGTACAAACACCTAATGTTAAACAAACTTATAAGTGTAAATACGCATTTTAATTATTTGTTTGGGACGCCTATGGTTAGGAGTTTCATACTGTTTTATGTCATTAAATTGACCTAAGAAACACTATACTAGTGATAGTTCTTGTTATGTAATTTTATTGTATTATGATCAATTTAAACACATCTAACTATTCCTAGGCCACACAAACAAAATGTTAAAGAGCCAGGACCTGTCTATTTTCCCATTCGTTAAACGATAATTTTGTACTGCGCATGCCTATTCCTGTGCGGTGTTGGTTACATGAACTAGGCAATCACTTTTGTAATTATTTTCTACTATAATACCTCTAAAGATAAATGTATATGGTTAAATCACAAGAGCTTTGAGTTTTACCGGGTAAATTTCGCGTAGTTGGTTTTTCGAAAAATCTTTCTTCTAAAACGTTCGAGACTCAATAATTTGACGATAATGCCCGAGGCCAATGGTCGAGAGCTTTTATAACAAATGATTAAGTCGGGAACATTTGATTAAAAGTAAAGGTTAAGAAAAATATGCCTACGTGAAGTTTACGTGGTAAAATTTAAAGCTCTAGTAGTTTACATTAAGATTAATTACTAATTTTAATTTCCCTGATAATTTTGCAAATATAATAATAAAGTACCTTGTACCTTTTGGCGCCACACCATCCTAATACTTATTTCCTGTAGTTCTACGCATATTAAATCCTTGGGATACTAGCTATGATTTCTACACTGGTATTCGCGGCTAAAACATATTTCCACTCTGTGCAAAATATTTGGAACTGTTTCTAAATTGAATCATTTTTTTTGTGGTAATTGGTATGGTAATTTCAATATTTTGATCAATTTCAGATAATAAAGCTTACCCAAACCATGCCATTGGGTATTGTTTCAGTTCGCAGTCAATCCAGTATCCATGGTAACCAAGTAAACGTGACGCAGTACTGTCTACACCTTTTCCATTTGTAGTTCAGAACGCGTCAAAAGGATTTCAGAAAGCGTTAAATGTATTTTAGAATAGTCTAATGTAGTTCAGAAAGCATCAAATGTACTTCGGAATTGTCAGATGTAGTTCAAAAACTGTCAAATGTACTTCAGAATAGTCAAATGTAGTTCAGAAAGCATCAAATGTATATCAGAGAGCATCAAATATATTTCGGAACAGTAAAACGTATTTCACAAATGTTTTAAAAGTTAAAAAAATTTAGATGAAAAGTAAAATAATTGTACGGGGAAAAAATGTTTTTTTTTAATTCCTATCTTTTCAGCATTTTTAGGATTTTTTTAGTTTATGTATTTTTAATAAGTAAATGTAAAATCATGGAGTAACCAACAACAAGACATGTCAATGCCGGGCCCGGTATTATTGCCACAATAACACAAGTCTACGTAAGTATGTAACCATGGGCTTAATGTCCTTTTATTAACTGACAACCTTCTGACACTTATCAATACATAGGTTAATAACATCTTAGTCAAAGTGAACAACAAACTGTATTGGTTGTATTTATATAAAATACCCAAAACCTATTTTTAAAATTTTAAACTAAGATATGAATGTTAGTGATAATTGTGCGGTTTGTCGGGTTCAAATGCTAAGAAGTCCTGTTTTAAGGCTTCACCCATGTAATCACATTTTTCATGTAAAATGCTTGGAAGGCATAATTGTTGACCCTGACGCACTTTGCCCAATGTGGTCGCATGTGATGCAAAATTTATTTGCTTTGGACCCGGTTTAAGGTAACTTCATAAAATAAGAATTTTTGAAAACGTAGTTTGTGTCTGAAAGTAACACACCTTAATATTAAGACAAAAAAGAACACAGTGTCATCAGTAGTGTTTATTAAATCGTTCAAAATAGATAAATTTCACGTTGTTGAACTTTAATATATTTTCCACTTCAGACACAAACTAGGTTTTCAAAAATACTTATTTTATGAAGTTACCTTATACAGGGTCAAAAAACAAATAAACTTTGCATCACATTCCACCAAATTTTAATTTTGTAGAAAAACACACATTTAATATAGCGCTACTTAAAAATACTTTTTTAAAAAAACTTTTTTAAAAAAACTTTTTTAAAAATACTTTTTTTAATAACTTTTTTCGATATTTTCAGAAATAACCCCACTTTTGAATTATTTTTTGGAAAAAATTAAAATTTGACAGATAATGCGAATCACGAGACTACTATTCTTTTGCTTAATTTTTATCTCGATCGCAGCAGAACTTGATGCAAAGTCAAATTTTGAATAAAGCTATTAATTAAAAAAAATCCCATATGATCCGAACTTTACTGGTGACACTGTATTGCTAACATTACACTACAATTTTACCCAAAATAGTAAAACCCTATCGATTGAAAATATATTTACAACAAATTACGACCTGTAAGTTAACGATAACATAGAAACTATAAATTCCCTCTGGTCAAACCAAAATTTTAATTACTTAGTTTTAAAATGTTTATTTTTAACAAAAGAACATCGTTATAAGGCTATATTGTGGTTGATAATAAGGCAAACCATGGAACCATCTCTGTTGTCAACAAGCTCAATTTTCACAAAAGTCTTTAACAAGAACTTTGCGAAACTTAATAGTCTTTGTTGGCGGATAGCAAGTCAGTAAGGTCTGCAAATTGATGTTTTTTAGCTACCTGCTTGTTTCCCATATAATGTTTTATAAGTAGGTTATTTAGATGGTAAGTCAATACTTTTTAAAAGTATATGTAATAATATATGCTACAATCAAAAAAAAATTACAAATTCAAAATGTTTGATACCTACATATAGTGTTTATTTCTTGATAATGTAAAAAACAAAAAAAAACATTATTGCAGGAACTTTAAGTTCATGCGTTAAGTGGAGTGTATATTTGAAAGGAGAGAAATAAGACACTTTAGGTCTTTCTTCACTGGTATATTAAAATAAAGTTTTATTGAAGTGTAAATTCTCTACATATTTCGAATGTATATACATTCATCATCAGGAGAATATAATAAGGAATACAATAGGTGCGAACAGTCCAAACGGAGCTAAAAGATGATGGAAAGGTCGAGTTAGGTAGGTATTTGGAGAAACGTTAAACATAATAATAGACCTAACGAGAGGCCATTCTTAAAGTATAAGCAGAAACCGAGTCAGAAAGTTATCACAGCAGTAAGTTATGTGTCAATGTAGAAGTATTTGTAATAAGGAGAGAAAGAAGGTGATTGTTGTGAAGGAGGAACAGAAAGAATTGAGTAAAATGAAGGGTCGATTCAATTGACCAATTAAAATGTCTAATAAAGAAATAATTTTTTGTAAGGTCACATAATAGTGAAACAGCACAATAAGTGTGAGGAGAGAAAATTATATATAAAATTTGAAAAGCAGTAGATGTAATAAAAAAAATTTTTTTTCTGAAAAGTAAAATTTGTTTCAAAGTTACAATTTTATCAGAAAAATAGATTTGTAAAAACTTAAGTCATGTAGACATCCTTTGTTTAAGAGTAGAAGCAATAATAGTTTAAGATCTTCGCTCTCGACATTCCTTAGAAGAGGATCTCTTGTACTACCTAACTTTCTTGTTAACATAATTTCTCATAATTAAACAATCTTTTTATCTTTGATACATCCCTTTCTTTCTCTATGATTCCACCAAAAGTGATTACAGACTAGCTTCTCTGTGTAGGTTTCAACTACACACTCAAGTTTACTCTGTAAAGGGAGTACTCCACCATTTTACCTTGTCTTTTCAGAACGGTCAGCTCCAGTTCACATTAAAAACTTTTTAAACTTTAATTTCTAATTAGGGAATGTCGAGAGTCAAGATCTTAAACTATTATTAAGTCTACTTTTAAACAAAGGATGTCTACATAACGTAATTTTCACAAATTTATTTTTCTGATAAAATTCTAACCTTGAATTTTTTTTTACTTTTCAGACAAAAATTTTTTTTTATAACATCTAGGTACTGCTTTTAAAATTGTATATATAATTTTTGTCTCCTTACACTTACAGTGCTGTTTCACTATTATGTGACCTCACACAAAATTATTTCTTTATTAGCCCCTTAAATTGGTCAATTAAATCGACACTTTATTTAACTCAATTATAATGATAATAATAATAATAATAATAATAATAATAATAATAATAATAATAATAATAATAATAATAATAATAATATACATTTATTGTTATAAGCCATTCTTTTACATTGTTACAATTATTGTGTAGGAAATATTGCAAATTGAGTGGACAACAATAATAGGCCTTAGTATGGCAGCCATCTAGATTAAATCCAGATACTGTTCAGGCCCTAATTTATATTGAATAATTAAATATCTAACTAAAACTAGTAAAATAATTTAAATTTGAGAAGCGCTAATAGTTTAATTAATATTATATAAGAGAAATATTGCTTGTTCAAAGGGAAAAGGCATGGGAGGGGGAAGATAAGGGGTGTAAACTGATAATATGACATCAATGCAGAAAATAAAGCCACCCACTACTGTGATTGTAGTAGGCGTTTTTTTACTTTGTTTTTGAATGATAATGTAGACTTATCTGTATTAAAACAATCAATGGCGTTAACGGTAAAGGCGATGTTATACGTGAAGGACTTTTTAAAACTTTCTTTGCGATGGCGGGGAATTGTAAGAAGATGTTTTCTGCACCGAGCCAAGTCATGAACATCTGTTCGAAACGTAATTTTATTATATAAGTAAAGAGGTAGTTTAGATTTAAGTAATTTAAAATAAAATGTAGTAATGTGTAATTTAAATCTGTTATACATACTAAGCCATCCTGACATAGCCAGGTAAGGGGTAATATGATTTCTTCGTTTAACACCATAAATTAGTCTCAAACACGAATTCTGAACTTTTTGAATCCGGGAACGGTCCGCAGCATCCAAGCAAGGCATGTAAACTCCACTACAGTAGTCAAACTGTGACAATACCAAAGAATCACATAAGAGTTTCCGGGTTTCTTGAGAGAGACAATGTCGGTTACCATATATAAGCTTGAGGTTAACATAAGCAATTCTTAATTTGGCAGTAACTTGCTCTTTAAAACGCAAATTGGAATCAAGCAATAGTCCCAAGCTCTTACATGTATTGGAGAAGGGTAAAGTTACGTTATTCAATTTTAGATTCATATTACTTGGGCGTAGATACGGATCAGCCGTATCAATGATACGGGGCCCCCGAGTCACAGGGCCCCCCGCCCCAAACGTGTGTTAGAAAAAATTCATAAAATATTATCCACAATCTCACCTAAACTCTTAGGCAGTACCTACTTCCCGAAAAAAAAATCATATCAAGACGAACGTGACGAATGTAAAAATATAATTAACATTTTAGAGAGCTACGAGTTTATAGCGCTTTTTTCTTTTTTTTCTTCATTATTTAAAATCATTAATCCTGTTTCTAAAGCTCTACATCATGAAAATAATGTCTTACAGAAAGCTAGCATTTTACTTGGTAATCTTTTGAATAGACTGAGTGAAATAATAAATCAAAATTCATTCCATGGTTTGCTGAACGAGTCCAGAGAACTGGCAAAAGAGTGGGGGGTAACAACTATTTTTAAAAATAAAAAAAGAAGATAACGAAGTGCTTTTTTGATGAGTTATCAGAAGATGAGAGAATTTCAGACCCGGAATCGTACTTCAAAGTCAATGGGTACTATTGCTGATTAGATATATTAATTTCTTAAACTAACCAAAGATTTCACGGCCTCTGTGACCTAAGCCATATATTCGAAGTATTAGAACCAGATAAACACTTATCTTTTTCAAACGAAATAATTAAAAAGTATGCCGGAAAACTGTCAGCTAAATACAGTACAGATATGTCAGTTGATCTTTATAAACAATTAATTGCTTTGAAAACATGTTTAAAATCTGAAATTCAGAAAATTCATTCCATTAAGGAACTTATGGAATTATTGCTAATAAAATTCAATAGCCTTACATCCAGTTTTCCAGAGGTAATAACAGCATGTTTTTTTTATTCTTGACCCTTCCGGTTACAACTGCAACAGATGAAAGAAGTTTTTCAAAAGTGAAACTAATAAAAAATTATCTAAGGACTTCTATGGGACAGAAAAGGCTATCAGACTTGTCACTATTGTTTATAGAGGCAGAAAATTTGGAAAAACTGAAATCGTCTTCAGCTATGAATGATTTAATAAATAAGTTCGCCGAACAAAAGGCAAGTGTATATTTGATTTCAATTGTTTGGCTAGCTTAGTTCTTAGAAATTAATTGTAAGTTATAACGTATAATCAATATATATTTATTTTAATTTAATGCGAGCGTTTTTTTCCTTTTGTAAAAATTCTTTACCCATCATTTGGGCCCCCCAACAAATTTTGATACAGGGCCCGTCTAAGGCACGCTACGCCACTGTTAAGTAGGCTAACTTGATTTTCGTTTCCAAATAAAAGAACTGACGATTTGCCAGGATTAAGTTTGAGATGATGATTCCCAGCTAGTTCATAGAAAGTACTTAAATCCGTGTTAATTAGATCCTCCGCTACATGTAAGTTTTCTTCTTGAAATGAGTAATATAATTGAGCATCGTCAGCGTAAACGTGATAGCCGCAATGCCGGAGGTAACTAAAAAATTTTGAAGTATAGATGATGTACAGGGTTTTTCCGTATATTTTGGAGCACCCCTGGAGCTTTTATTTGAAGACCTAGAAAAAACTTTAAATTATCAAAGTTGCATTATTTCTCCTGAACTGCCAGAACTTGTTATCGGACATAACAAATGAACATCGTAAATTTGTTTAATAATGCCAATGTCGATTTTTTTAAAATGGAACACCCTGTATATTAATTTTTTTTAACTCCTCACTCTTTTCTGATTCCAAATATCTATATATGTTATATGTTTGTTTCATAAATTATTATCATTATTTATATTAATTATTGTTACTGAATAAGCATTATGTTCTATCATGTTTTCCTCACACCAATATAGATTTTCTAATCCGCAATATTTTGAAATGCAATTTTGCCTAAACGACTAAAGTAAACATATAACATATATACATATTTGGAATCAGAAAAGAGTGAGGAGTTAAAAAAAAATTAATATACAGGATGTTCTATTTAAAAAAATCGACATTGGCATTATTAAACAAATTTACGATGTTCATTTGTTTTGTCCGATAACAAATTCTGGCAGTTCGGGAGAAATCATGCAACCTTGGTAATTTAAAGTTTTTTCTAGGTCTTCAAATAAAAGCTCCAGGGGTGCTCCAAAATATACGGAAAAACCCTGTACAACAAAGGTCCCAGGATACTACCCTGCTGAACTCCCAATCGAACATCTAAGAACGTTGAGTGCTGTTGATTATACACAGCCTGCTGGGTCCGTCCTGACAGAAACGAGTTAAAAAAATTACAGGCGCTTTCCGAAAAACCAACATAATGAAGTATTGCCAGAAGGATTTTATGGTTTAGCATATCAAAAGCCTTACTAAAATCCAGTAACACCAACGCACTTACCTCTTTTTCATCGTTTGCTCTGAGAATATCATCGGTCAGGTTCATCAAGGCACTTTCACAGCTATAGCCGGGCCTAAACCCTGATTGTTTAACGGGTAAAGTATTATTTTGATTTAAAAAATTTACCATTTGTGTGTTCATGATCCTCTCGAGCACCTTTGACAGCGTGGGAAGAATGCTAATTGAACGAACGAAATGTTCTCATTTAAAAAGCTAAGCTTATCATCAATATTTTGCATATAAAAAATATTATTTAGGGGTAACTGCTCTAAGTTTCTTTGAAACTCGTCAAAATTAATACTCTTTAATGCTCTATACCAAAAGTTAATAGGTTCAGCTTGAGGTGCATTTAAATGTACCTTTACATAAACTAAAAAATGATCTGCTGTGTTAGAGTCGTGCACCCCGACCTCTGAAATTTCCTGGATATTGGAAAAAATTAAATATAATAGAGAAATTGATTGTGCAGAAACTCGTGTAGGTTCCTTTATAAGTTGGTTCATATTAAAGGTAGAGAATATTGCCTCTAATTGAGAGCATAGACTTGTATTTAAATTAAGCATATTAATGTTAAAATCACCAAAACATATGATGTTGTCGTATGTCGAATATAGGTTGGACAATATCTTCAAGCGAGTTAAAAAATTGTGCTGTATCGGAGTTTCGAGGCCTATATATATTTCCTACAATTACGGTTTGATCACCGAACGTTAACTTAGCCCACATGTGCTCAAAATACTCTAGGGAAGCCGATAATAAAATTTCACATTTTATATTATTCTTAACATAGAGCCCTCCCTACACCTCCACCACGCCTGTGTGAACGATTTTGCTTAAAAAATTTATAATTATTTATACTTACCGCGCCATCTGTATCTGTACCTAGCCACGTCTCCGTCACGCCAATGACGTCAAACCCATTACTAACTACATGATGCTGAAAAGGGTCAAAGTTTGCTAGTAGCGATCTTATATTTATATGTGCAGCACGTAGGCTCATTCCTGCATGAATCAGACCAAAAGTTTTTTATAAGGAAATATTAAAAGGATAAAGGGATGTAACAAGCAAAACCAAAATGGAAAAAGTAGAAAATCACTAAAAAGAAAAAAAAAAAAAAAGATAGGTACCAAACTGCATGTTCCCAACAAAACAAATGAGATTCCATCTATAAATAATATGCAGCTAATAAAGATTACCAAAATAAAATAACTGTAAATAACCTAAAACATTATTAGGTAATTAATTAAGAGTCCATACCTGTGTTTTTTCTTTATAAATAAGACATCATACAGCATTGAAAGCTTGTATAATATTTTTCAGTTAGAAACAATTCTTTCTGTTCCTCCCTCACAACAATCAACTTCTTTCTCTCTTTATTACAAATACTTCTACATTAATACATAACTTACTCCTGTGATAACTTTCTGACTCGGTTTCTGCATTTACTTTACAAATGGCCTCTCGTTATGTTTAAGGTTTCTCCAAATACCTAACTCGACCTTTACATCATCTTGTACCTCCGTTTGGACTGTTCACACCTTTTGTATTTCTTATATTTCTTATTCTATTCTATTGATGATGCATGTATATACATTCGAAACATGTAGAGAATTTACCCTTTAACAAAACTTTATTTTAATATATTAGTGGAGGAAGTTTAAACTGTCTTATTTCTCTCCTTTTATTAATGTAGAAGATGTTGAAAATGCTCGCCGCGAACACCTTGGCAACATCCTAATCTTAAATAGAAATTTCTTCTAATATTACTGAACATCTCAGCCGTGACCGATTTAATGGCAAGCGTTATTCGTCTTCTTAAGTCAGCTAAGTCGAGGGGTTTAGTTTTGTATACAATATTTTTAACATAACCGCATAAAAGAAGTCTAGTGGCGTCAGATCAGGGGATCGTGCTGACCAGTACATCGATCCACGCCTCCCTATCCACCGATTTGGAAATACTTGGTTATGGTACTGCCGGAGATTGATTTGATAATGGGGTGGTGCTCCATCTTGCTGAAACCATATCATATTCGCAAGAAGTTGCGGGTTTGCTTTCTGAATACACCTGAACCAGAAAAGTGGTAAAAGACGTGTAAAATTATTTGTTTTAATTATGTTACAATTATTCCAGTTCGCTACTTAGTGGACAAATTTATTATCGTTTTTATTTATGTCTACTGTAACATATGAAATTAGGTTTATTAACCCGATTACTGTCTTTGTAAATTTTTCCAATTTAAAACAAACTTTGTTTATATGAAATACTAAATAGATAATATGCGTTACATAATTAGTGTTCCAAGGACTTTAAAAATACATCTTATTGTGAACAAATATTTAATAAATAATATAATTATTTTACAACAGTACTAATAGTAACACAATTGGTCAAAAACACAAAACAATACTGTAATAAAAATAAATTAAAAGTAATAGACAATAAAAAATTATCACAAGGATGATTTTTAACAATAAATTATTTTGTAGACATGTCAATAATTAAAGTATACAGGGTGCCCAGGAAATGGTAAGCAAAAAATTTAGGGGATAATTCTAGACCGAAAATAAATGCTATCTCTTCACATAACTTTTTTTCGAAAATTGATTATTAACGGACTTACAGGGTGTTAAATTTAACCCATTTACGGCCAAGACAAGAAAAAACAACAATTTTAGCAAAACATTTTATATTTCAGATATAATTAGACCTAACTTAGAATGAAAAAGATACGAAATTATTTTTTTCTCCATACTTAAGAAAAAAACGGGCGTTGCGTTAACGCAATATTTGCCCGCGTTGCGTAAACGCAACATTGACTTGATACAAAAATTAATTATTATGGTACTGATTAAAACAAGCAGAATGTAAATGAACGTTGCATCTTCTACATATATATATTGTTTGGCAGTGGCAAACTCTGCAACGTCTTCTTCTCTCTTGTCGTAAAATAATATGAGCGGATTGGCCTAAACGGACCTCATCCGGTATTACCATGGGCAGTGGTCTGGCTGTTATTTCTGTTATTAGTAGGCGCAAAGCTATGAATGACTTGAAATCTAATTGAGACATTTTATTTTTATTTGCAATCCTAAATATTTTCCAAGAATTGACCACGATACTGTCACTACTGTCAACGAACAAAGGCCACCACCATTTTTTTCCCAGGATCCTTGTTCAATAATTTGCTACACCGTTATCGTGGAGGTCCACACCACCCATGTGTTTATTGTAATGAAAAATGACGGATGATTGAGGTACATTTTCTTTTTTTTCTGTTTTTTGTTGAACCTTTTTGCTGATTTTAGAGGTTCTGCCCCATAATGGGTACTAATCATAGTAACTATGGAGTTGTCATTCCACCTGACAACTGAAATATTTGTTGCTTCGTCAAATTGTACGTCATGAACACCTCTGTTATTTTTTGACATTGATTTCACAGTCTAATGAAAATATTGCCTCGCTTTGCAGCTTACAACAACAAAATAGACGTTAAAATGATTCGCTTTGACAGTGTTGCCGGTATTACTTATATGCAACGGTCGACCAGTGTTGCGTAAACGCAACAGACAAGTTCAGATGCAAATTTTGACAAAACCGTCATAAATATTATGTAACCAAAATAAGGATAACATTACACGTAGGTTGTTTAAAGAATTTTAATAAAAATAAATAAATTTTAAATAACTACAATATATTTAAAACATACCAAACTTGATCGCGCGCATAGACGAAAATTTAACATTTTTCAAGTTTTTTTCTTTTCCTTCGGAATTGAAAATTTTAGTAAAATTTTGTTTTTTTAATATACATTTGACAAAAAATTACAAGTTAGGTGTTGCGATAACGCAACAATGGCCGTAAATGGGTTTTAAATTTTATTTGCAGTTTTTTTGCAATACCTTTTGCAACGCTCATAATATTTTGACGAAATCTCGTATATGGGGCTTTTTTGAAATGGGGAATCCTAAATATCTTCCAAGAATTGACCACGATACTGTCAATACTGTCAACGAACAAAGGCCACCACCATTTTTTTCCCAGGATCCTTGTTCAATAATTTGCTACACCGTTATGGTGGAGGTCCACACCACCCATGTGTTTATTGTAATGAAAAATGACGGATGATTGAGGTACATTTTCAATTTTTTTCTGTTTTTTGTTGACCCTTTTTGCTGATTTTAGAGGTTCTGCCCCATAATGGGTACTAATCATAGTAACTATGGAGTTGTCATTCCACCTGACAACTGAAATATTTGTTGCTTCGTCAAATTGTACGTCATGAACACCTCTGTTATTTTTTGACATTGATTTCACAGTCTAATGAAAATATTGCCTCGCTTTGCAGCTTACAACAACAAAATAGACGTTAAAATGATTCGCTTTGACAGTGTTGCCGGTATTACTTATATGCAACGGTCGACCAGTGTTGCGTAAACGCAACAGACAAGTTCAGATGCAAATTTTGACAAAACCGTCATAAATATTATGTAACCAAAATAAGGATAACATTACACGTAGGTTGTTTAAAGAATTTTAATAAAAATAAATAAATTTTAAATAACTACAATATATTTAAAACATACCAAACTTGATCGCGTGCATAGACGAAAATTTAACATTTTTCAAGTAAAGCAGCCATACAAATTTTTTTAAAATTTGGTTTTAACCCCTTAAAAAAAAAGTTAGGTGTTGCGCAACAATGGCCGTAAATGGGTTTTAAATTTTATTTGCAGTTTTTTTGCAATACCTTTTACAACGCTCATAATATTTTGACGAAATCTCGTATATGGGGCTTTTTTGAAATGAGGAATACAAATTTGCCCACCGTTTTTTTTGCATTTTGTAGAGGGCGCCACATAGGAGCCTATACCTTAACCCATTAAGGCCTGAGTTTTTCATATTCGAAATTTTAAGGAACAAATTATATTTTAATACTTTAATTAGCAATACAAATACGTTTTAGGTCAAATTATTCAATGTTATTTCGTTATTTTCAAGATGGCGGCCGTTCCTTATATGGCACGCTAGTCCTTTAGGGTCCGTAAAACTACTAATATAAAAAAAAATTAAAAAAGTGATTCAAACATTTATTTAGATAATACAATCAATAAAACAAGTTTTTTTATTTCATTTAGTATGAAAATCAACAAAGCAGTCAATACATAGTCCTACGACACATTTACGACACTGTGTGCGCACAGAACTACCTTTATTATATTGCATCGTCGGCGTTTGTTGTTGGGGACATATTCCACCAAATGTTTTTTTTCATCAAGCCGTATATCTGGAGAGATTCTAGAAACTGTTGAAAAACAGCAAAATCATTTGGTGGAATATATCCCCAACAACAAACGCCGACGATGCTCCGGACAAAATCATAAAGGTAGTTCTGTGCGCACACAGTGTCGCAAATGTGACGTAGGACTATGTATTGACTGCTTTGTTGATTTTTATACTAAATGAAATAAAAAAAACTTGTTTTATTGATTATATCATCTAAATAAATGTTTAAATCACTTTTTTAATTTTTTTTTTCCATTAGAAGTTTTACGGACCCTAAAGGACTAGCGTTCCATATAAGGAACAGCAGAATAAAATGCGAAACTAAGAAAAACCAAAATATTATAAATTATTCTATCAATAAAAATCAATGTTCGGTACACCAATGTTTACTAAAACAGTACTAGTTTCAGTCTAAATATTTGTAAAACCACCAAAATCTGTACTTACCCCTATGGACGCGCCATTTTCGTGTATGCACCAGACAGCCGAATGGAGCAAATAGTTTTTAAATAACTCTTTTTGTTTACTCGACGTTAAAACTGATATGAAACATTACCGAAATACTTAACAACCTGAAAACATCGACCTAAGGAGAGTTTTTGACATTAAACTATTTTTTTTTAACCATTTTATGATGCGTTGTTTTGCGTGACTTATATGGAACGCTAGTACTTAATGGGTTTGAATGATCCCAACTTTGTTGTCCTACACTGTGTGCGCATTTTGACTGAATATTTTTATTCTCCTAACCTTTTGACATAAAAAAGGGATACCGCTTTTGTTTCGATTAATCTAACCGTTTTCGAGAAAACGCCAGAATAACATTGCCTGCATGTGATGAATACGAAATCATTTTAATTTATTATTTTTTTATTTAAACCTTTGATTTGAATGTTTAATTTAATTTATTATTCTATGTAGTAACTTATGTATTTTAAAACAGCAAACAGAATTTAACTTTAACACCCTGTCTCTCCGTTAATAATCAATTTTCGAAACAATGTTATAGGATGAGATAGCATTTATTTTTGGTCTAGAATTATCCCCTAAATTTTTGCTCATCATTTCCAGACACCCTGTTTATAGGGGAAAAGGAGATGTCAAGAGTATTATATTGTCAGAAATAAAGTGAATTTCATATGAAATATTAAAACAGTCGTATCGTCAAAAATATAGTACATCAAAATCTAAATTCTAAACTTCTTCAGTAAATAAAGTTGTAAATCTACAAAAAAAATAAATAATAATTATTATAATTTACTCAAAAAAAAAACATATTTGAGCGAAAACAAATTACCTTATTTTAGTACACTTTGGACCACATTAAAGTAGCAGCCATGTTCCACAACCTAATGAATACACAAATACATATTTAAGAGGTAACATTTCAACAAAAAAGATTGCCAAAGGCTTCTCGAGTATACAGAGTATACAAAAATAGTTTACTATAATTCTTTTAAAAAGTCGCTTTCAATATCTCATGGCAAAAATTAAGTGTTACATTAGATACTAGTAGAAAGGCTGCAAAGGCATGCTTCAAAAATAAAATTTGCTTACAATTTTTTTTAACACTACTTACGATTTACATGCAATTATACTTTCAATGGCATTGCAAACAAAAAAAACCTTAATTTTAATAAACTTTTAAATCGCTATTTTTAATTGCGTAGCTGCTAACATGAATTAATTTCAAGAAAATAACAAAATATAACAGGATTTTTATAAGTAATTTGTAATTTTCGAACATGTCCCTAAAATGCACAGTGTTTTTGAGAGCTATGTATAATGTGTGTAATGGGCTGATTTTTACAACTATTTTAAACACAAAAAGGCCAAGAATTTCGATATACTCTTTACCATATTGGGCGTTTTCACACTAGCCGACACGATGCCGACACGACAACGACAACGACACCGGTGGACGCGTAATCTCATGTAAGTAAAGGGAATGCTTTCACACTTGCCGGTATATCGTTATCGTGTCGTTACAGGCGCCGACAGGTCGGCGAGCAGCAAGCGCTCCACTCGTGTCGTTGGCGGTTTTTCCTTTTCCTAGTTGTTTCTGTTCTGGTTTTTTGATTACGTCAATTAACTTGCTCAGCACATAGTTAAATGTTTCATGACATATTCGAAAGTAGTCGAAAAATTTGTCAGAATCCTTAGTCAATGGGCGTTTTCACACTAGCCGACACGATACCGGCACGATCACGACACGGTAGCGACACCGACACGATAAATCGGCGAGTATTTTCACATTTGCCGACAGCCATCTCTGTCGTGTCGTAGTGTTGTGCCGGTATTCGCAGACATGGCTCCTGTAAATAAATTGTATTTGCTACATTTATTGCATTTAAGACTCAAGAAGCGAAGACCGTAAAGACATTTTTTGATACATCCAATAGTAAAGGTGCGCTACTTACACGGCACCTATTACACTCTTTTTGAGACATTGACTAAGGATTCTGACAAATTTTTCAACTACTTTCGAATGAGTCATGAAGCATTTAACTATGTGCTGAGCAAGTTAATTGACGAAATCAAAAAACCAGAACAGAAACAACTAGGAAAAGGAAAAACCGCCAACGACACGAGTGGAGCGCTTGCTGCTCGTCGACCTGTCGGCGACTGCAACGACACGATAACGATATATCGGCAAGTGTGAAAGCATTCCCTTTACTTACATGAGATTACGCGTCCACCGGTGTCGTTGTCGTTGTCGTGTCGGTATCGTGTCGGCTAGTGTGAAAACGCCCATTGTCTGGAGGACTGTTGCCTTCTTAATATATCTTAAATACATCAACATTGTGGTTTGGTTTTGGCTATTACGCTTTAAGAATGCTTCAGTTACAGTTATATTTACATTAATAATACATATTTAGTAAAACCCGTCACTTTTATACCTTGCATATGTTAATTGGAATATAATATATTGATGTAATCTCTCCAGTAATTAAAATATTTAAAATTAAAATAAATAACTTAAAGGATTCTGAAATACACACTACAAAATTAGCTATTGTAAGTTTTGGTATTACTGAAGATTAGTAATACAAAACCGTATATTTTTATCAATATTAAGTTTATAAGTTTTGCTAAAGATACCTTTTATATTATGCCATATCTAGTCCGACCTTAAGTTCGCTCCAACTGATCATGACCGATCTTAATGTAATTTTTGGTCCTGTATCTCACTTCCTGTCTTCCATAGCTCACTTCGTAAGTAAGTTAGAATTTTCATATTTTGCAGACCTTACCTGTATCTTGGGGCGCATTTCAGGAAAATATTTTTTTATACAGGGTGTTCCAAAAAGGTGTGACGTCATAAGGATGTATTTTTTTTAGATTACACGCCATATATTTGGGTGCCTCCTATAATTTGACGGCGTTTTGCAGAAAGCTATCAACCCTCAATATAACGGAAATTGGTTTGAGTGCGGATTTGTGTAATAAAATAGTCGTTCTGCATTCTGTAAAAACCTTCCAAGCCTCAACTAATTATATAACCTATAAATCTATACAATGCTAACTCACATATTTATTTTGTTCGTTCAAACTTTAAATTGGCAGAAACCTGCCAACCCACTTGGTATTATTTTAATATAGCGCCAGATGCATCCAAGTGGGTTGGTAGCTTTCTGCAAATATCGGGTCCTTCAATTACAATAACATAACCTAGTTTATGCATTGTTTTTAAATTAGTGGTGTGACTAGTAGGGATCCAGATAGTTCAAAAAAAATTTTTAATACAGTGTAAAAGTGTCTAAAAGTACACTAGGTACAGGGTTATCCAACCAAGACTAGAAAAGGCGATTTTTTGACTTTTCCTGTACTTTTATAAAAAAACTGAAATAGCCATCTTAAGTCATTTTCTCCCGCGAATTCGAATATCTTCAGCAAAAAACAATTGAACATCAAACAAAAGTACTAGGGGTCACTTTGATATTTTTTTAAATGGGATGCCGTATTTTTAATGAGCTTATCCGATTTCTCATATAAATTTTGACCTAAAATGTTGGATTTTTAATTCAAAAACGCCTTTTTTCTTCAGTTTTAAATTCGGAAAATGTTCGTCTACCGTACGATTAATACCTGGTAGATGGATACCCGTTTCACCTGTTCACCCTTTAACCTGCATTAAAGCGTCCGTTAGTTAGACAAAATAATCAAGTGTCAAATTTCTATATATTTTTCACGAATTATTACAAATTTATTTTGTTTGATTAAAGTTATTCACTTTAGTTTTAAGTTTTTTCTAATATGTCATACTTTTTTTATACGTAAGCAATAATAGATTTGCAAAAACTACTAAATTTATAATTAATTCGTGAAAAATATATAGAAATTTTACACTTGATTATTTTGTCTAACTGACGGACGCTTTAAAGCAGGTTAAAGGGTGAACAGGTAAAACGGGTATCCATCTATCAGGTATTAATCGTACGGTAGACGAACATTTTCCGAATTTAAAACTGAAGAAAAAAGGCGTTTTTGAATTAAAAATCCAACATTTTAGATCAAAATTTATATGAGAAATCGGATAAGCTCATTAAAAATACGGCATCCCATTTAAAAAAATATCAAAGTGACCCCTAGTACTCTTGTTTGATGTTCAATTGTTTTTTGCTGAATATATTCGAATTCGCGGGAGAAAATGACTTAAGATGGCTATTTCAGTTTTTTTATAAAAGTACAGGAAAAGTCAAAAAATCGCCTTGTCTAGTCTTGGTTGGATAACCCTGTACTTTGGTAAATAAAAATAATTTTGCATAACACAACTTTTGTTTAAATGCCAAAGTTATTGGTAATAATTTCCCGCTTTCCAAAATGCAAAAACATACCAACCCACAAAAAGACGCCATTTTTACCTTTATTTTATATTTAAAATATTTAAACATACATTAAATATCAAACGACATAACTAGAATGATAATAAGTTAACAATGTAGTAGTTAAATATCCTACAGCTTTATTAAATTAATAAAAACTTTAGAGTTGATTATCTCAGTTTGTCACTATTGAGGGTTGGTAGCTTTCTGCAAAACGCCGTCCAATTATCAATTATCTACATACCCCTAGAATTTTATTGAAATCGATTCAGTATTATAAGCGAAAAAAAATAAAAACTAAAAATATCAGTTTTGCACCACTGGTTTTAAAAATTAATAAAAAAAAAAAGAATGCCTTGATTAGAAAGTTATACAAAGATACTTATTAAATAAAGTCTAACAGTCTCGTTAACCAAGATTGACTAATACGAATTGTACAGGGTGTCCAAAGTTTAGTGTCAAACTTTGCAAACTTTAAAGCAATTTATTTTTCTTATTTCAAATAGGAACCCCTGAATCTTTTTATCTCGTTCGATTCAGAATTAAAAATCAAACATTTGTCCTAATTACAACCCTATCGCAATTTGTAACGCATCAAGACTTATTTGCAGAAAACTTATTTTATTAACTATTCCAACAGTCATTATGATGAATAAATATCGAAGGTGAATTTATTGGTCTTAAAGTTTATTAAATTAACAAGAGACCATTTTGACTTTAGTAATCTAAAAGTTTCGAATATTGTTAAATTGTAAGTTATTATTTAAGCTGTTATAAGTAATTTATATTGGTTTTTGTGATGGACTAAAACCAAGAAGAGCTCGTAGATATGATTTTTATATTAGGAGCATGCGAAAAGAACTCTTTTTTGGCAAGCCGAGTTTACGCACAGCGTACGGAACAACGATATTCAGACAAAAGAAGCCTGTAAAACATATTAGAGAGGTTTGTACAAACCGGAAAATGTAAACTACCCAAAACCAGTGAGAAATAAACCGGTCCGAACTAAAGAAAATCAATTGGCTGTGCTATTATCTGTTATAGAAAATCCTTCTGTTAGTCAACGAGCAGTCGCTGATGCCGTAGATGTAATGTAATATGTAATGATGTAATTTTAAAGAATAACCATATCCACGATTATCATTTCCAGTTAATAATAACTAACAATTTAAAAGTATTTAAAACTTTTAAATTACTAAAGTCAAAATGGTATCTTGTTACTTTAATAAACTTTAATACCAATAAATTGTTTTTCAAAGCCATCTTCGATATTTATTAATAATAATGACTGTTGGAATAGTTGATAAGATAAGTTTTCTGCAAATAAGTCTTGATGCGTTAGAAATTGCGATAGGGTAGTAATTGGGACAAATGTTTGATTTGTAATTCTGCATCGAATGAGATAAAAAGATACAGGGGTTCCTATTTGAAATAAGAAAAATAAATTGCTTTAAAGTTTGCAAAGTTTGACACTAAACTTTGGACACCCTGTACAATTCGTATTAGTCAAACTTGGTTAACGAGACTGTTAGACTTTATTTAATAACTATCTTTGTGTAATTTTATTTACGAGGCATTATTTTTATTTTTTATTAATTTTTAAAGCCAGTGGTGCAAAACTGATATTTTCAGATTTTTTTTTTTTTTCGCCTATAATACTGAATCGATTTTAATAAAATTTTAGGGATATGTGATAATTATACACCCAAATAAGTAAGAAAATATATGGCGTGTAATCTAAAAAAATACATCCTTATGACGTCACACTTTTTTGGAACACCCTGTATGAAAATAAATATTTTCCTGAAATGCGCCCCAAGATACAGGTAAGGTCTACAATATATCAAAATTCTAACTTAATTACTAGGTAAGCTATAGAACACGGGAGGTAAGGTGCACAAAATATAGAAATTCTTAGTACTTAGCTCTTGTTCATATTCAAGATTTAAAAAAGTGACCTCGAAATATGGTAAAAAAAAACACATTTTGGGATTAAACTCTGACCCAAATGGTTATTACAATGAAACAAAAACAACATACTGACAGAATGTGTGCTATTGGTGACAGATTTTCATTACCTCAGAGATGTATTACATAACTGGATAGGGTTGAAAAAAAAATTTAAAAAACACATTATACTCTTGAATAAACTGTTGATTCAGCACTCATAGACCTCTAAGGACTTTGAGAAAATTCTGTCAAATTGCTTTTTCACTTAATTTAAATTTTGACCATACCGTATAAACAAAGAAAAAATAAAATTTTCTTCGGTTCCAGTTTTTAAAATTTGGAATTATTGACTGAGAAAATACACAAAAGGCGGTCTTTAACTAAAATTCGCGAAACCAGTGATATACGTCATAGCACATTAACCGTCGCAGGGACTTGGACAGAAGGTCGACCGGCCGGCATCTACCTGTATAATATCTCGCGTTAAGTCTCCTATCCTTATCTATTTAAATTATCGAAACGGAGATAACGATATAGCATAAATAAAATAATTACGCGGATAATGGGATGACGTGTTAAATATCTGATCTAATGTTTTCAAACTTTCTGCTTTCGCGGCGTTTTTTTGATTGTTTTAATAAAAGGTTGTTTCTTATTTAATTTGTCCATGCTAAATTTGTTAAATTCGGATATAGCGACAAAGAAATTTATTCTAAGAACAATTTGCGTTATGGTTAATCAATATTTGGTCAAGAAGTGAGATCGTTACGTTTTAACGACTCTGCTCTGTACTTTCCTCACTTTTTACTTCTCCGGTTGAGTCAAAAGCCACATTCTCTATTCCTTCAGCATGTTTTGTTATTTCTTTGGATTTTTCAATTTCTATATTAATATTATCTTGCTCATCAGTAGTGTAGTTCCAAGGTTGAATCTCTGCATTGCCGAAAATGATGAAGAAAATACCACAAGCAATGTAAACTGCAGCTCCTAAGTAAAAAATGGTGTGCCACTCAGTAAGACCATTCTGAAAAATAAATGTCGTAGTAGTAAATTCTTAAAAAAATTACCATGTTGGATTTCCATTGTCTTTATTTTGTAACTTGACACAACGTCTCCGTTAGTTAGTATGTCTAACCGTTGTCAAGTGTAAACTAAATTATAATTCTTATACACCAAAGTCCCAATGGGGGAATCACTGCATATTATCAAACAAAAGTTACCGGAAGACCCAACCCTTTCAGAACGCACTAATTTACCGCTGGATGGAGTGATGGAACTATTGGAGTGTTGTCTACGTAGTTCCTACTTTTAAGTAAAATATAGGTTCTTTGCCCAAGATGACGGTCTACCAATGGTTTCATCTCTCTCCCGGTGGTGGCTAACCTGTACATGAAATGGTTTGAGTCACATGCTATTAACACTGCCAATATTAAACCTAAACTTTAGCTTAGATATGTTGACGATACCTTTATTATCTGGACAGACAGCAACGAAGAGCTGATACTGTTTTTGGAACATATTAATAGTCAAGAGACTAAGACAAACCATTAAATTTACCATGGAAACAGAAAAAAACATTCCACTCTACCTTTTCTCGATGTTCTCGTCAAACAAAGTGCTGAAAATCACGGATCGAATCATTCAAATTCCACAAAACAGGGCATAATTCAAACTCTTTATCACATGCAGAGTATCTAACGTTTGCAACAATCCGAAAAACCTTAATATTGAAATTTCAAAAATCAAAAAAGATTTAAAACAAAATTGCGAAAATTCAAAGAAGCAGCATTCATGAATCAAAATATCCATATATTTAGTAAACCAAGTATAGATATTCCCAATATCTGAAAACCTATTCTTGTCCAATAAGCACATAGGCTGAGTCATCAAGCTTCATTGCACATGGATAGTATTTAAGACAGTAGCCTTAGAATTATAATTTAGTTTACACTTGAAAACGGTTACAGATACTAACTACTGAAACGTTGTGTTAAGTAACAAAATAAAGACCGACAAGGTAATTTTTTTGTAGTACTTCATTGTCATTACCATCTTCAAACAAACAGTAAATTCTTGATTGCATACAGCTTTCTATATTGTGGGAATATTGTTATTTCTAAATTGGTTTCTCCTAGTTCATCATAACTAAATTTCTCTAGATGAAGATTAAAATTTTTTGTTAGATAAAAATTTAAATTTAGTGAATTTTTAATCAGCAAGGCCGGCACGGCACAATGTTAGCTTAAATAGTCTCCGAGAGATGGCGTCATGTCGATGTGTCACTATAGTCTTTCTTACACGTATGTCAAAACAGAGAGTAGTATTAATTATTGTTTAAGAAATAGTGGCACATTTAGAGTTATGTCATCATCCACGCTGCATTTTATTTATTTTTTTTTTATGTGCCAGTCTAGAATCTACAATTATTGTGTTTTTTTTAACATTTCAAATCATAGCTTTTAAAACAAACTAACATTAATGATTATAGTAATTTTTATTTATGAATAATATACAGTGTCCGCAAGAAAGTTCGCATCAAATGGGATTTTTTTTTATTATTAGGTGTAGGTAAAAATTGAAAAAGCAGTTAGTTTTTGCTTACCTAAAAACCAAAAATGACGTATACTAAAGCAGTTGCACGACTTGCGTTACCTGTCAAATTTGACATTTTTAATAAAATAGGTTCAAAAATGCCACTATTTATCAAAATATCGAAAAACTTTATTCGAGAAAGTTGTTTATTTGGACATTTTTAGCCTCTGTGTAAAACTTTGACAGTCTAATAGAATTTTTATTTTTTGTCAGATTCTTGAAAAGTTTGATCCACCCCTTGTAGATTAACTTTTATATATCGATGTAAAACCATTTGCCTTTACTTCATTGGTAAATTTAATGCAATTTTGTGTAAAATTTTTGTTTCCAATTATTTATTTTGCTTCAAACACTGAAATTGTTATTGATCGGTATGTAATGTTTGATGCAAAGTTTATCTAATTACATCAGTTTTACCAAAACCGACGTTTCTCATTTTTCTTAAGTTAGTAAACAGATGTACAAAAAGAAAATATTAGGAAGCTTTCGTTGAAATTATACTTAATTAATATTAAATTAAATTAATTACACTAAACTATATTTTTGTTGAATAAAATGTTTCGAGCGATTAATATTTATTCTTGTTGATCCAATATTAATTAAGTAAAATTTCAACGAAAGCTTCCTAATATTTTCTTTTTGTACATCTGTTTACTAACTTAAGAAAAATGAGAAACGTCGGTTTTGGTAAAACTGATGTAATTAGATAAACTTTGCATCAAACATTACATACTAATCAATAACAATTTCAGTTTTTGAGGCAAAATAAATATTTGGAAACAAAAATTTTACACAAAATTGCATTAAGATTACAAATGAAGTAAAGGCAAATGGTTTTACATCGATGTATAAAAGTTAATCTACAAGGGTTGATCAAAATTTTCAAGAACCTGGCAAAAAATAAAAATTGTATTAGACTGTCAAAATTTCGTACAGAGGCCAAAAATGTCCAAATAAACAACTTTCTCGAATAAAGTTTTTCGATATTTTGATAAATAATGGCATTTTTGAACCTATTTTATTAAAAAATGTCAAATTTGACAGGTAACGCAAGTCGGGCAGCTGCTTCAGTATACGTCATTTTTGGTTTTTAGGTAAGCAAAACCTAACTGCTTTTTCAATTTTTAACTATACCTAATAATAAAAAAAAATCCCATTTGATGCGGACTTTCTTGCGGACACTGTATAGTGCTGTTTCGGTTTGTTTACTTTCAATTTTCAAGAATTCTTAAATTTTTTAATTTCATTTACTGTTACTGAATTACTCGATCGGTTATTTGATGTCAGCTGGTTTGAGCAACAGTGGCATATCTTTCAAATATCATATTTTTGAAAATTATTGTATTTACATAACATATTCTATCAGTTCAGAATACAAAAACTTAATAATATTAAAAGAAAAATTAAATACTTATTTAAATTATATTTTTATAGTGCAATACCCATTTAAAACAAGTATAATTTCAATGTTAATTTTCTCAATAAAATGCGTTTTTCAGATGTACCATTATTGCCGCCGGTGCCCTACTTACATGTTCGGCTGTTAGATACCCTACAATCATGGGACTAATGAACCCAGTGGTACTGCCAATAGCATTTGCTATCCCATACAGACTTCCAGCAAAATTTGGAGCCAAATCTTGAGCATTTGACAAGTTTGTAAGGGTACTGGCACCATTGGAAGCCAAAGAGAGCGTTATAAATAGAATAACCCAATTTACGTGGCAGTCAGCAAACGTTAGGATGATTAAAAATAACCCAGGAATAAAATGAGCTAAAAAACATTTAGAGAGTTACAAGGAAAATTTCTTATTTTAAAAGGAAAGATATTAAAAATATAGCATTGAAAACACTTAGTTTCCGAGACTCACAACCACCTTGAAACGAAGCCATGAAGTGACATTGGGCATCGCCGCATCAGCTGGGAGTTGCGGATCCACAAGCTATTATTATGACGTGCGGCAACGGGCGAGTTTTTTTTATTCTTTCTGATATTTTTTGTGTTTTTTTGGCTCTGTTGTCACTATATTTATATTGAAAAATGTACAAAAAAGTAATAAATAGTTTTAAATAACAAGAACAACAAACTTACCTAATTATTAAATAATAGTAATCTTGCGTTGAGAGCTGTTTTTGTTTCACTACGAGTAGATTTATTTGATCAATCAAAAGTAATATTCTATTATACAAATTATTATCTTCTGCGTTTAAATTACTGGAGTGACTATTATCTTCTGAAGTCTATCTGTTTAAGAAATCTACGCTTGTCTTAAGAAGATCACCTACTAGGTATCTGGGTAACTTCGTTACTTTCACAATTTATGAATTGGTACCGAAACAATAAGTTTTTAAGCTGAGACCACCTGCTTAGTTCCATTTTAAAGGGTAAAATCCAATTCGAATCATTGTAAGCCAATTTATTATCCTTTAAAAAACCTTTACCTTCATATTGATATCCACTGAAACCTGATTAACAATATTTATATATACAGTCATTGGTCAAATCTAAACTATAAAAATATATTACACTCTCGTCATTTGCTTTTAAAACACTTTTATGGTTAGAGTGACACCCAGGAATACAGCAGGGGCTCGGCATGTTGGGACTAAAAGAAAAAAAATTGTACTTCCCTAAGTACCTAGTTATCTAGAGGTATCCTACCTACTTACGAACTATCTCTACTAGTGATATTTTTTAACTAATTCCCATATATATACCTTCAAATTAAATAAACGCTTCAATATTTAATAAATTAACTGTAGCCACAAAACAATAAAGTTTACCCCAAAGAGGTAACTAGAATACAAAAAACACAACCTTTAAATTAAAACAAATAAAATTCTGCCGCCATTTATATTAAGACCCGTAAAAAAACCGCCAGGCTGTTAGATTTTTCACTTTATTAATGCTATTACAGCAAATCCGTACCAAAAATATTCATAAGTTATATCACAAGAGGTGAATATTCTAAATAAAATATTTACCTCGAGTGGTATATGTTGAGATTATATACCAAAAAAAAAGAAAAAATACAACGAAATGCAAGATTTTTAAAATGATTTATGTAGCTACTAGAAAAACGGACAAAACGAAACAAAACCTAAACAATTGACAAAGTAATAAAACTAACAGAAAATTAGTTATAAATATTATTGTTAAACACACAGTTATTATAATAAACAGTAGTGGCTTGCTGGTGTTGCTGGAAACTCTTCGAGCTGCAAGAGACTGGAGCTTCGTGTTGGTCCAACCCATTAGTTGGAGGGTGACCTCTTAAACCTTGAATAGTGTTTTCGTGATGAGTTTTGTCCATCTGCAAGTATGGCTTTATGGATGCAGCACTACTATGTCCAGTTATTTTTATAAGAGTTTGTTCGCTCACACCTGCTTTGCGTAATGTAGAGACAGCTGTGGCTCGATTGTAATGGTTTGTGATTTTTTCTTTCTTAGTATCCAGTCCAATTTTTTGTGCTGCTTGTTTTGTCCAATTAGAAAGAGTATTTTTTCCAATGGGACAGTTTTTGTACCAATTTCCCATTTTCCAATTTGGATTTACTGTCAGGAATAGTCTTTGGGTAGTTATATTTTGCCCTCTTTTTGAAATTAGTTTTCTGTAAAGGCGAACTGGACATAAATCGGCATCTTTTGTGTTTGCCACTAACCATTTTGAATTTGAAAGCTTCTTGTCTCCGCCTTGGGATGTTTTTGAAAAGATTGGGTTGTATTCTATTCTATTACTTTTTGTACCATCGCTATAATATTCTTCTCTGAAATACGTATTTAGGCATGTCTCGGCTTCTCCTCCTCTCCATGCTAATTCCACAGCCGCTATTTGATAGAACTTTTTCTGTAAATCCTCGGGGTTATTTTCGTCAAAAATTTTTACCATCTTTTTGTACTCGTCGTAGGTTAGTGCTCTTGCACTTTTCCGGTGATTTTTTGGATCAGCCTGAAGCAGTTTTCTTTGAGAATTTCTAGCCATACGTGCTTTTTGGAATTCAGGATCTTTAAAAGGATCAAATTTAATGTTGTATTTATTGAAGTACCTTTCTTGAAGCAGTTGGGCTGTTTGGTTCCACATTGTCTTGATAACCCCTTCCTTGTAGTCAGAACCATCTTTTTCTTTATATTAAAACTCCAGTCTTTCAATATAGCGGCAAGCTGTATTATAGTTGTATTTTTGGTCAATATATACTGCCGTGTTTCGCAGAATTTCTCGAATTGGGTCCATATATACTTTTTTGTTTTTGTTGTATTTTCTGGGATAGTCTTTTCAGCGTTTTTTCTTATATTTTCGACTGAAACATTACCGAATCGGCAAGATTCCATTTAAAAAAAAATGTGACATGAATCTGACAACATCAAAAACTTGATTTGTTGAAAGGGATTTTTGTTATTATAGAAACGGTCTATAGCAACCATCAAATATTTTAAACTTGTTATGATGTTGTTATGCATTGGCATTGTTGTGGCAGGTGGCCCGGGGTATATCCACTTATGCGGGGTATATTCAGTATAATATGCATCTGATTGGTCGCAAAACAGCGTTTAATTGGTCAGAATCGGATTGAGGTATATAATCTCTAATATTTTGTAGAGGTTCTTAGCAATCATGTCACTTACACATACAAATTAATACGAAAAACCGCAAAATTAACACCTACGTCGCGCATAAATTACATACTATACTCAAAACCCAATATTATATGCAATGAAGTAGCAGTCAAACCATGGAAATCAAGGCAAAGCGCCAATAATAACACAGTATTTTGGCAGTTTCCATGGTTTCGACTGCTACGTCACTGCATATAATATTGGGTTTTAAGTATAAAGCATGGATAACCTCAAAAAAGTCACGAAGCACATTGATCTTCGGCTTCTTTCAAGGTGGTTGTGATAGTATTCTAGTTTTGACCACAATCGTAATCACCGGTCAATAAAAACCACTTAGGGAATACATATAATGGTATTCTGTTATAGGAGAACGACATAAACCGCCTGACAACTACATGCTTGGAAGTACTGTAGATCGGACAGGGTCATAATACCTATCATGGTTTCTATCAAATGAGAGTTGTGTATAATTTGCTTAAAAACTTTTAAAGATATTCACGAAAACCAAAGTTTCCGTTTTTTGTTTATAATTTTAAGTTCAGAGTAGGTAATTTTTATCTTCTACAAGAAACAATATTAATTTTAAAATTTAATCTTTCTTTTTTTTGCAATATCTGGTTATGGACTTATTACAGAGTTTCTGTGGTTTATCCTCGATAATACAGATTCCTGCAGTAACGTTTTCTGCAGCTATATTACCTCTTTATTATATTAAATTCGTATAAAATAGGACTAATACTTTTTTTAAAAGGGTTTGCGTTTTCCTTTTATTCTGGCCATAAAAATTCTTTAATTAAAAAAAAATATAAGAAAAAAATCTCGAAGACAATTTTACATACTAAATAAATACTTACAAAATAATATAAAACTCCTTCTAATCATAGTTTTGCCCATTAACTCCTTTCTCAAAATGTAATCGCCGATACTTCCAAATGCGAATCCAGCAATCATCCTTGCCAAATATGGCAATGCCGCGAGGAATCCTGTATGCCCTAAGTCAAAGCCCAAAACGGTTGACAAAAATCTTGGTCCTGCTGTCATTAAAAAGAAGAGACCCCAGAGGTTGCCAAATTGGGCGACAAACAGTGCCCATGCCGGACGAGAAATGATAATTGATTTGTATGGAGGCATCCGCTAAAAAAAGTTTTCTCTGTATAGTTACTCTGTATTATAAAGTAGGTTATACATTGACCAGTATAAAGCTGGCCACAATAATAATAATAATAATAATAATAATAATAGCACAGATCATTTACATAAGTTATAAATAGAAGAGGTCCAAGGACGAATCCCTGTGGCATCCCATGATTGGCATATTATCTTAAATTCGATTTGACACCTTTAGTGTCCTTTAATCTCCACAAAAAAAATTATTTTCAAATTTTTACTTCAAAATTTGTAAATGAGTATACAATTAAAATCTAGTTACCTTTCTTAAGTAACTTTTTTTTACTATCTCTTTATCTAAGGTATGGTACCAATTTTTCATGACAAATTATATTTTTTTCATTTTTCCCACCAAACGATTAGTCACCTGACAAATGTCAAAATTAATTTTTAGGTTACCTTTGGTTACCCATTATGCAGAGATAACCAGAACAAAAAGTTTTTTCTAGCGGGTGTTTCTCAAAAAAACGTTCACACCCCTATAACTTTTTTATAATTATAGATATTAAAATGAAATTTTGAGATTATGGATAAGAGATGAGTCTGCATTTATTGGCAAAATTTTCAATTTGTTAGCACTTCCGGTTTGACCTGAAGTGACCTTGACTTTGATATTTTAAATGGGACATCTTGTATATTTTTACTTATTTGGGTTCAGCATAACATTATAAGTGAAATGACACACCACTTCTAATTTTTTTACGTGTTATAACATTTTTATGTTTATTTTTTATTTTCAATCTAGAGCGCTACAAATTAATTAAATCTGTTAATCTGTTAAATCTGTCAAGTAGTATATGAAAAATAAAATTACGTAATAATAATAATTGACATTTTAAGTTTCACAAGCGTTTAAAAAATTAAATTTTGTTTTCTTGACGTTTACTCCATTTTTCCAAATGGAACGATGGTGGTTCACTAGGATATTTAATACGAACAATTTTTTTCAACAATTTGATACCATACACTCCTATGCTATTTTAAAATTGACACTGAAAAATTTGCCTTAAATCCGAATCGCAAATTTAAAAGCGTTATGAATTATTGCCGCCCTCTATTTTCTAAAGAAACATAAAGGCGACATTGAAAAACAATGGAATGGTTTTGAAAAGCAATATGGCTTTAATTTAACGTTGTAATGTCATTAGTTTATAAAACATACAATACATACAATCTTGCGGCTTCACAAGAATTTTTCTGGTAACTTCAAAAATTAGGAGCATATCAATTTATTCATTTCCAGTAAAACTAACTATTTTATCTGATTTACAATGTAAGTTTAATAAACGAATGGCATTACAATTTTAATTTAAAACCATATCACATATTATCATATTGGTTTTCAAAACCATTCCACTCTAGATTAAAAATAAACATAAAAATGTTTGACTCGTCAAAAAATGACAAGTGAGGTGTCATTTTACTCAGAATGTTATGCTGAATCCCAATAAGTAAAAATATACAAGATGTCCCATTTAAAATACGAAAGTCAAACTCACTTCCGGTCAATCCGGAAGTGCTAACAAATTGAAAATTATGCCAATAAATGCAGACTCATCTCTTATGCATAATCTTAAAATTTCACTTTATTATCTATAACTACAGAAAAGTTATAGGTGCGATCGTCTTTTGAGAAACACCCAGTATATTAAATAGAAATCCATAGTATTTATTGTATATGCTATAATGTTTTATGTCAGAATTACATTCAAAAACACGTGTACATTTTAGTTGAGTAGAATAACTTCAGGAGACGTTCTGAACAATAATAGAGTCAACTATTTCTGAAAACAAAGCCTTTCGACACTTGACACCCCCATGGTAACAGCTGATACTGGTTTCTTCCTAAAAGTTTCCAGTTCAGTAGTGGGTCGTAGCAAGCTCATGCCTCACGTTTCAGAGACTACATTAATTTTCTCGGTGTTTATTTTGTTTAAGTTGAACGGTAAGTAAAATAAACCAGTTTAGACTAATTAACTCTCCTATTTTCAATAACAAATATTTCATTTATCATCGTTTGCTATTATAAACTTAATATTATTAAGCTTATTCACTTTAATTACAGTATAATAGGTTGCCAAATTTTGCGCTCATTGAGAACTAATCCAGCTGTTTGTATTTAAAAACGCATGACATTCTGGCGGCTTTGCACTGTGTCGCGAACGTAAATTATAATATGGCAGCGCAGCATTGAACCCGAAACATGCGCAGGCGCACTGCTTGCCGCTTGATTGGCCCGTAGCAACAATATTTGGCCAGCGTTTTCCATTGGTAAGTCTAGTGCATATCAAATGTATTTCTATGTTTTACTAATGAATAGTGCCATAACATTTAATCTATCGCACGTTGAGTTTATTATTTCAATTGTAAATAATAATAGCGCTGTATTTTTTAAGGCCATTGTGCTAATAAACCATTAAGACCCCTGTATAAGTTTATAATATGGTGAAAGTGATGGTAAAAGAACTTAGCCCAGTCCTGTCTCTGTTGCCAAAATTTTAACGTAAAATAGACCAGACTTCAACAGGGTGCAATAAACGACAGGTGACTTAGCCACAATGCGGCGTGTTCTTAGAGAAGTTTGACTATAATTGTAAATTTGTATCATACATACCTTCTGAGCAGAGATGGTGCCTGCTAAACTGGTTGTTATATATTCTCTCTCTGTCTTGCATATCCAGGGATGCTCATCTGGACTATCACGTACTAAGAATATCCATAGGAATGTCCAAAATAATACAATAATTCCTGATAAGTAAAATGCCCAATCCCAGCTAATCTGCTCTATAACGCTTCCTGAAATTTATAATATTTAATGGAGAAGGTAAATTTTTCGCAATTTTTAAAACTATTGAATGAAACAATGGGCTTTTTGCACTTGCGTAGAGCAAGAAAGTAGTATAATATTGTGTTTCAAGTGCGTAAAGTAAACTTTTATACACGAATATTATGTTTGCGAACCGAGCCGAAGGCGAGATAAATGATTTAAAAAAATAGTTTTAAAGCGGTACTTACCCAAAAGAGGCCATGTAATTACAGTGCCGAGAGAGCCACCAAGCGTTGCACTAATAAATTTTCCTTTTTCTGAAGGTGGCGCCCATTTTGAAATAAGGCAGTGAATAGCTGGATAAACAATTCCCTTAAAAGAGCAAAATGTCAGTACTATTGATTGGTAATTTCATAATAATAAGCAAATACAAAAGTGAACATTTACTTGAAAGTCTAAGCACTACAATAGTGTTTTAATTTAGGCTTGGGATCATCGTCCATTATTTACGTTTATTCTCTAATTTTTCCTGCCAAATTTTGTAAAAGTCAGTTTTAAACTAATTTCTCAAAATATTGCACATTTCGTGCTTAAATCTCATTAATTTGATGAGTTTCTCAAGGATCTGTACTAGGTCCTTTATTGTTTATAATTTGTATAACTTATCCAAACTCAGTTTGATGACATAAAAAAGCATTTAACAGGCTTTAAAGAGACCGACTTCACAACCATGGTTGTCAGATCTATTTTTTTTTAATTCTTTAGGTTCTTTTTATTAAAAATGTTCTTTTTATATCAGTATTCAATTGTTAGTCAACTCTCTTTAAAAGGTAGTTGATAAATATACTTTAAACTAAGAAATTTTGAGAGAATTTAACTGATTTGCGAATATAAGGGTGGGAGGGGGGAGGGACTCTAGGTCGGATACCTCCACGTGGTGAGTTCTGGGTAGTTCATTGCATATTTCTTTTAAAATATACCATGAACTAGCGAAAGTCCGACATAATTTAACTGATATCAAAAAAAAAATAATATACCTAAATTGCTATAACTTTGAGGATTGTGTGACCCCTTAAAACAAATGAGTATAAAGTTAAAATTTTGCGCAGAAAATAGTGTTTATAGATAGAACATTTTGGCTCCTAGCCAATATCAAAATTTTGAATAAATTTTTTCGCTCCACCCTACGTTACTTACTCGTGTTCCACGTGAAATTCATTTAAATTGGTTTATTCATAAAATAATTTCTACTAAAAAATCAGATTATTTATATGAAAAACTTTAATTTAGAATTACCCACAACATGAACAGTAGAAATGAAAATAATTTGGAAATACTAATACATCATAAAGAAAAATATAAAACTTCTTTTAAATAAAATAGTTCAATAAATTAATAATACAGTGTGTATCAGCCCAATGGAATAAATTCGATAATAAATATATGGGTGGCGTGTCCGAAAAAACGCTCGGACACGTCGATTGATATTTCTAGTCGCGCATTTTTTTCAATAAAAACTTTTTATTCAGGATGTGTCATGGCAACAGTGGCCAATACCACTTTCTTATTTTAAATTCAACACCCTGTATATTATTCAATTTTTGGATTATTTAAAAAATTTTAGACATATTAAATATGTCTAAAATTTTAAAATCATGAAATTTTCATGTACATTATCCTATACTGATCTTCAATAATTGTTTTGGAAATAAAAAGTGTTTTCAGATTTATTGCATTTCAGCGTTTGTTTTACTGATATGAAATTAAAAAAATTATGAATAGTTTTGTTTACTTTTGTTTAAAACTTCTGAGTCTTGAAATTGTTGTTTGTCTACATGACAGTAGTTGCCAGAGTTATAGTCGTTTTTTCGTTAACTGCATATCAGAAAAATGGTTTATTTAACAGAAATGCACAAAATAACAATTCTACAGATGATTGGTTATAGAGATAAATTACGGACACAAATGGAACTTATTTGAAAATTTCCCAATTTGTAGCCCATAACTCAAGGAAAAATTATTAAAATAGAAAAGCAGTTTCGCTTGCTTCGACATGTAACGTAGATAAAAGAAAGTAGCTGATAACGCAATAAGTGATGATACCAAATTAGATATTATGCTTGAGTTTGAGGAAAACCCACAAAAACCAACATACTTCTAGTCGAAAAACAGCCCCATTGTTCGATGTTAGTCATTCATCGATTATTCGAACATTACAAGAAAATAAAATGTATCCCTATAAAATGATGGTCTCGCGTCAATTGGACGTGGAAAATTGGACGCACGACTATTATTGGTCGCAGTCAATTGGACGCGCGACAATTGGACGCATGCAAAAATAAAATTTTAATTCATTGTGTACAGTAGGCAATAAAGAAAAAATATTTAAAATCTAAGGGATTAAATTAATTAAAAGTATAAGGGGAAAAACCATTAAAATAGGTAATGAAGGGATTATAGCCTGTGGCCTATATATTCAAAGATCTAATATAATCTAATATATAATTATTTTTATTAATAAAATATGACACTTTTATTCCTGTTTTATTATTCTATACTTTGCGATCAGTTGTCCCAGCGTCCAATTGTGGCCGTGTCCAACTGTTGCCGCGTCCAACTGTCACCGCGTCCAATTGTCGCGCGCCCAATTGACCGCGCCCAATTGTCGGTAATCCTAAAATGATACCTACTCATGAGCTCATGGAAGACGATTTTGATAGGACAACGTATTTTTGTGAACAAATGATGGCAATGTTAGATAACATTCTGATCCAATTAAAACATGTTTTATTTTCTGATGAGTGCGTGCACCTTTATACCTCACGATCATGCTAATCGTCAGAAGTGCCGCTATTGGTCTAGATATAGGGAAAATTCTCACTGGATTAGAGAAGAACATACGCAATATCCTGAAAAGGTTATGTTTGGGCAGGAATACTTGGAGATCATATCATAGGTCCCTTTTTCGTTAATGGCAATTTAAATGGCGACAATTATTTAGCGCTGCTCCAAAATAATATTTTGCCAACTTTGACAAACTTATATCCCGATCGAGCAAACCCACAACTTCCAGCGAATATTATATGGTTTCAGCAAGATGAAGCACCGCCCCATTACCAATGCAATGTCTGGCAGTGTGAGTATTTCCAAATTGGTAGATAGGGAGGCGGGGGACCGATGAAATGGCCAGCGCGATCCCCTGATCTGACGCCATTAGACTTCTTCTTATGAGGTTATGTCAAGAATATTGTACAAAAAACTAAACCCCCCGACTTAGGTAACTTAAGAAGATGAATAGTGCTTGCGATTAGATTGGTCACGCCTGAGATGTTCAGTAACATTAGCAGAAATGTCTATTTAAGATTAGGATGTTGTCAAGACTTTAGCGGCGACCAGTTTAATCATCTCCTACAT
This sequence comes from Polydrusus pterygomalis, assembly GCA_963969555.1. Lineage (NCBI taxonomy): Eukaryota > Metazoa > Arthropoda > Insecta > Coleoptera > Curculionidae > Polydrusus > Polydrusus pterygomalis. The sequence continues at coordinate 30,394,333 of OZ018382.1, forward strand.
TAATGTATTTTTTGTTTTTTACATTATCAAGAAATAATATAGTGTTACTTATTAGTTTTTGAGTGTGTTGTTAATTTTTGCAATAAATCTGAAAATAGTTCCGAAACAGTTGAAGATAGGTAAGTATATTATAATGTACATAAAATATGTCTAAAATTTTCTGATGAATCCAAAAATCGAATAATATACATTTTGCATTTACAATAAGAAAGCGGTATTGGGCACTGTTACATGACACCCTATATAAACAGTTTTTATTGAAAAAAATGCGCAATTAGAAATACCAATCGACATGTCCGAGCGTTTTTTCGGACATGTCCCTATGTATTTATTATCGAATTTATTCCATTTGGCTGATACACACTGTATAATATAACACTATAGAATCTGAAATAAAAAAAACTAAACTATTCGGCTTTTAAAAGTAATTTAAAAAACCTGTTCTTAGGGTCGCATTGGAAGACTGATTAATTATTATTAATCAAAATCCTACCTTTTTGTGCCAACTAATATGTTACTATCACCAATAGGTATTTTTGGTTGTTGTTGTTATATTTTATAATTTTTATATTTTGGCTCAAATAAAATATTATTATTATTATAAATAAAATAAAGTAGTTTTATTATGTACCAATACCTGTTTGAATTAATTTATTTTTACTTTATATTTAAGTTTTTCTAAACTTTGCATGTCAGATAAAGCAATATAAGATTCTTATTTCCCACAACCCATCATTAGTATTGGACTTTATAATCTATGAACGAATTTTACATATTAAATAATCATATGCAATGTTATACGACCAGAACAATATCACTCTGGAAGCTATTTAAATTTTTGAGAACTCCAGTAGGTACTGATTTTTAGTAGTAAGTATGCTTTATTAACCGCAGCAAGGAAATATTATTATGATTAATGTCGTTTCATAACAACTGCCATTCGGAACTAATACAGTATATAAAATCAGATTACACCTCCAATAGAACTTGATAATTACTGTGAGTATTCAGAGCAATAATGGCTATAAATCATTCCATGGTAACATTAAGTCATTGGCTAAATTTAGTTATATTTTTTTTACATTCCAAAAAACAATTTAAAAAATACAGAATTTGACTAATCCAACTATTAGAAAAACTAATAATTTTTCAGTTATTTTGACCTCGACCTAGTTAAAATAAACGTATTTCAAAATTTTTCGCCGTTATTTAAAAAAAGTTGTTTGTTGATCAACGCAAACTAATACCAACGTAGTCAGTTTTTAAATGCCGTTTTCATGGACACATGATAAAAATTAAATTAAAACTGTATTTTTTATTAAACCGGTCAAAAATACATGAATTCGAGCGAGAATTAATAAATCGAAATGTTTAAAAAGTTTTGCTTGCACAAGGTGTCTGTAAACAAAATGTTTTATTGTATAACAGAATTACATAATTACATAAACTCCCGGTCAAAAAAAAACTTGACAAGAAAAATATTAGTACATTTAATTTGCAATAACTTTGAAAATCTTAGACCGATTTTTTTTTGGAAACTAAATGTACATTATTTGGGGTTTCTTGCTGCATTCCAAATATCGTAAAATAAGCCTTCTTTGCTTTAATACAAGGAAAAACATAAGTTACATATTTAACACTACATTTTAAACACCCTGTGGGAAAATTCAGAAGTAGGACAATGTTTAAATTAGCTTGGTTCTTAAATTTGATCATTTTTAACATTATGTTCCTCTTGATTTATCTCGCTATTTATTTTCTAAAAAAACATACAGAGCTTTGAAAAAAACTTCCATTTTGTCCTCTCATACATTTTTTTTTACCATAGCACAACATACTGTTGCTCTGAACGATAATAGTCGCAATATACGATATATTGCTGAAATATTAGGCAAAGAATGGAGCACCAAGTTAAGATGGCTAAGTCGATTTCGCCACACTGCCGTAGATAACACGAAGTCAAACCGACATCAACAAGACCTGTTGCTGCTCCAGATCTGCTTCCAATCCAGCATACATAAAGATTAAACTTTGCCCAAGAACACGTAATTTGGAGAGCGGAGGTTAGAATATTTTTTTATCAATTTACAAATTTTCAGTTTAAAAGCGAATGTTTGCTGTTCCATAATGATTTATACCGTGCGAGCAAAAATTATTTGCATCAAACACGGATTGGATTGCTGAAATTGGCCACCGCCATGCTCCAAGCATAAATTCACACGTCTCTTCATATTTTCGAAGTGTTGACCAGCATCTCTGTAGAAATGTTACCACATACTTGGATAATTCTTTCTTGTAATTGTTCTACATTTGCAACTGGTGTTTTAAAAATAGTGTTCTTTAAATGAGGAAAAACGAAGTAATCCATAACCATTAAACAAGGTGATCTAGGTGGGAATTCAATGTCTGATCGAAAACTGATCAATCTGTCGTCGAAAAAATTGGGTAAGTAGTTAATAGTTTCGGCGGCTGTATGGGCGGTTGCACCGTCCTATTGAAAATATGCACAACATAGTTCATCGTCAAGTAATTGCTCCACAAATGGATTCAAAATATTGTCTCTATACCGCTGTGCTGTAACTGTGCCATGGAAAAAAATAGGACCAACAATTCTTCTTCGGGAAACAGCTAACCAGACACCAATTTTTTGAGGGTGCAATGTGTACTCTACAAAAAAAATGGGGATTTTCACTATTCCACATGCGTGTATGCTAAGAATTTACATAACCGGAAAGGTGGAACCAGGCTTCATCCGAAAAAAAAGTCAGGTCTAATAAATCATTTCTTTCCAATAAATTTTGGGTAAACCATTGAGAATAATTTCTGCGTCTTTTAAAATCTGGGCTTGTATTTCTTGGAATACTTGCACTTTATAAGGAAATAATTTTTGCTGCTTCTTAAGAATAGTCCTGCATGTTCCATTTAAGATCTTCCCACTTCTTGGGACAGGCGCCTTATACAATTTGTTGGCGTATTTTGCATTATTTCACGAACGTTTGCAATAAGTTCTTCTGTTCTTAGAGATGGTCTAACTGCTCTTTTTTTATATTGTATATAACATGTTTCATTAAACACAGTCACACGGTTCTTTGCAGGCAATGATAAAAATCCCCAGCAATAAAAGCAACGTTAGGAAAATGTTCGTAAAAATCGTCCATGCACAAATTCGGATTGTATTGCCACTCACCATTTACTCTAAACCTATTTCGAAAATGCACTTCAACCATGAATGTTTTGTGCTGTTCCGTAAAGCCCATTGTGTGAATTGTTCAAGAAATTGGAAAAAATTAGCGATGAATCAAATTACTTGTAACGACTGTCAAAGATAACGGATTAACTGATTGATTGTTAAATCAGGTAGTAACTGACACCCAACAGGTATTAAGCTCTACGGCTAAGCATTACGTCCTTAGATGCAAGGCCTTTTTTGTTGAAAATAATTTTTGCTCGCACGGTACCTATCTAATGGCTGTATTACATTCTTTAAAATAAATTGTTGAACTTTAAATACGCTTAGTTTTTAAATTTATGTGCTACTATCGATGAAAATTTATTCTGAAAACAGGGAACCCGAAACGGATAAGAAACCTTTTTTTTCTGTGAGGATAACTAACAGATGACAGAAATCTAACCAAATAAATAATAAATTATTTGCCACCACGATTACAAAAAGGCATTTGTTGTATGAAAAACAATACAAACTGCAAAACACAAATTGGAGATGGTAGGTTTAACTTTATTTCTTAAGTGACATCTTAACAGGTCGCTATCCTGTTCATGTCCCCTTATGTGCGTAAATCTTTAAAACTACGCAACGGATTTTGAAGCGGTTTTTTTTTAATAGATAGAGTGATTCAAGGGGAAGGTTTTTATGTATAATACATGCATAATATTATAGAGAAACACTGATAAATTAGAGTAGGGAGAACGAACGACCCAACCTAACCGGTCCCCGGCCCGTTCAACGATCGATCCGAACCCGGAATAGACGAAGACAGACTATGTTTTATGCATGGAAATTGTGGACGGGCCGGCAAACGGTTGAGTTTGAGGTTTGCCTCATTATCTCACGTCGTATAATGACGGGCTGCAACGCAGGCCGGGTACACGCTAGTATTTAATAATTGAGAATTTCTAGTTTTCACTTAAATGCGGAATCGACGGCCAGTTCCCAATCCGAAAATCAGAATCCACAAAACAACACACCGGAGCTGAATTCAAATAATGTTAGGTCTGCATTTTCTTGGACCAGAGCAAACATACTTATTTTACTTACTACCGTGCGAGCAAAAAATTTGCATCAAAGAGGGCCTTGCATCTAAGGACGTAATGCTTAGCCGTAGAGCTTAATACCTGTTGGGAGACAGTAACTACCTGAATTAACAATCTATCAGTTATTCCGTCATCTTTGACAGTCGTTACAAGTAAGTTCATTTATCGCTAATTTTTCCAATTTCTTGAACATTTCACAGATTTGCGGAACAGCACAAAACATTCATGGTTGAAGCGTATTTCGAAACGGGGTTAGAGTAAATGATGAGTGACAATACAATCCGGGTTTGTGCATGGACAATTTTCACGAACATTTTCCTAACGTTGCTTTTATTGCTGGGGATTATTATCATTGCCAGAAAAGAACCGTGGCTGTGTTTAGGGAAACAGGTTCTATACAACACAAAAAAGAAACAGGAAGACCATCTGTAAAAACAGAAGAACTTGTTGCAAACGTTCGTGAAATAATGCAAAATACGCCAACAAATTGTACAAGACGCTCCCAACAAACATTTAAAGCCTTGGCGACCTCTCATTTGGAGAAAATGACCTATTTAAGTAAAAAATAGTCTATTTTTACCTCCAAATCGGCTTTTTAGACGAAACGGCCAAAGAGACTAACTGTTTGGTCAAAACAAAGTAATTCGAACTTTTTAATACGTGTTCAAAGTGGGAAAATATAAGAGGCCCAAGAGATGGTCCAAAAGAGTAGATAATTACCTTGTAAATCGACTTGATAGTTAGGTCTAAGGAAAGTCAGTAATAAACGCCCAACCAGGTTATTTTTTACCTTAGATTGGGCCTTAAAGCCCAATAATCTTTTAGGCCCATAAATGAAGAACAACTTACTTCGTTTTGTCTTTAATATATCTTCATGGTCAGGTTATAATGTGAACACTTTCTGAGGTGATGTATACCCTATATTAGTCTTACATTTTGTACTTAAAACCCAGAAGGCTTTAAAGTATAAAATAGGTTATAGTTATGATTTAAATAATTTCTTTATAGCCCAATATTTTGTACTTAAAGTGATTTTTACCGGATATAAAGCCGTATCTTCCAAAAATTATGTCTTTAAAGAGATTCTGGCTTAGAAAACTTGAATGATAATTGTAAAGTTTATTGCACTGTGGTAATCTTCCCACTTGTGGGGAACATAAGAATAATCCAAGGAGGAGCTTGACCCTCTCCATTTTAAAATAATCAGTTTCCATTTTTTCGGCGAAATAAAAGCGGTCGCGTAGGAACTATACAAAACGCCGGAACAAAGAAAAAAAACGTTATACGTTTATATTCGAACTATTCCAAAAAGTAAGGTTAGTTACATTATAATAGTGGCTATTAATCCGTTGCGAGACATTAATTCAGCAACCCCGATAGAAACATTTTATAAAGTAATTGGCCGTACATAGGGCCTGCAGAATTCTTAAAAACCCCAAATTAGGCTTCATAAACACTTATTATTATAAAGTTATGCCATATAAACAAATATTTCTCCTAATTTAGACCTATCAAGACGAAAGATACAAAATAGGAAATTTTCTCCTAGCGTAACCTAATACGGGTTGACTTATAGGTCCAATTTTTTTTAAGGCCCAAACCACAGGAAATCACGACCTTTAGGAAAAATATTTTACTGACGCCATATTTTTTTCAACATGGTGTATTATTTTCAATTAATTTTGTTAGATTACTTGTAACACTAAAGCAACAACAAATATATTACAAAAACCGAGCACAGAAACGAGCTAACTTACTCGTCCAAGCACTAAATATTGGCTACATTTTAAATTTTTGGTATTTTCAATTTTAATTTACCTTGTTTTTTTTAATTAAATGCCTTTTTTCTGGGGCGCGGTTAGTTTTTCTAGGTAAAATTGAAATCTATACGAACATTTTTTACGCGCACCCATTTTTTCACTTCACATCGATGAAATAATGATTTTTATAAGTACATACCTATCTATATATTATCACTCCATTTTAAAAATCAATAGCGGCTGACATGACATGTTCTGATTTAAGAACCCTCCTGCCTCCTGTGCTTTAATACAAATAAAAACAAAATACTATTTTTATCTTTTTCTAAAATTGTGGTTATGATTTTCTATAAACTTCATAGCCCATAACAGGCCCAACATAGGCCCACATAGGTAAAATACGGGTAAAAAACACCTCTTTACTACCACGGAGAAGACTACTTGGCCTCGTTTATGAAGAACAATTCTCCTAATGACAGGTGTTTCTTACCACTTTATTACCTTGGTTTTATTCCCCACTAGGTGATAAAGTGGTATAAATTACTAACTTCTGACTATGTAAAGCGGTCCGTCGAGCTTTATAGTTAAAATATTAGGTAAAAGTCACCTTTTTTAGACTATAATTGTTTGTTGGGCTTGTCCCAAGAAGTGGGAAGATCTTATGGCACATGCAGGACTATTCTTAAGAAGCAGCAAAATTTATTTCCTTATAAAGTGCAAGTATTCCAAGAAATACAAGCCGCAGATTTTGAAAGACGCAGGAATTATTCTCAATGGTTTACCCAAAATTTATTGGAAAGAAATGATTTATTAGACCTGACATTTTTTCCGGATGAAGCCTGGTTTCATATCTCCGGCAAAATATACGCGTGTGGACTAGGTAGTGAAAATCCCGATTTTTTGTAGAGTCCACATTGCCCCCTTAAAAAAATTGATATCGTCTCCATATCATTATTGTGATCTAAACCAAGCCCTATGTTTTTGATGCAATTAATTTTTGCTCGCATGGTGGAACTTTGTAAACAAATTCTGTCTATTATTGTCCAAGTTTCCAACAGTATTTTTTTTTCTAAACGTCATGACATGACATAACAGTTTTAAAAATGTAAACTGCGCAAGTTTCCACCTAAAAAATTGCTTCTAATCAGTGAACTATTCTGACAGTCAGAAACCGATCCACAACCAACAATTCAGCTTCTGCGAACGCCGGCTTTTCTGGCAGCGGTTTAGATTTATCGTGTGCGAATGCTTTTAAACACATGCGCATGCGTCGTCAGTTTGCTGACGGTTTCTGCCCGCTATACGAACGAAGCCAAAAAAAAAATATGTACATGGACCCGGAATTTAATTATAAACAACTTTTTCAAATACACGTTCTTGGTATCTCATAACATAACCTCACTTTTTGTGAATTCACAATTTTCTCTAATAATTTGCCGCTATACCAGTTAAGGCGGAAACACATTACTATCACGTCAAGTGAGTTTACGTGAAGACACATGTGCAGTAAATTTGATGAGACCCGTGTTTCCGTACGTACAGATTAACAAGAGACACACTATTGTAATACGGTGGGCTCACGTGAAAGCCCATGATTTTGCAGGTCTTTAGGCGCTCAGATTTTCTACTTAAACATCAGTTTCATTAAGCTAGAAAGCGTGACTTTAGAAAAACGGAGGAAGTTTTAACGACAGTACATCTTAAAACGATCTTCGCCATCTTGCAATTACTATTGGAATTAAGTGTGAAATTCACTTTTCTCCCTTCTTTTTAAATTAATGTCATGTTACAGCCCTCTTAACTTTGATTAAGCCATGAAACAGAAATATCGACAACACTGCCTTGGAGATCCATGTATCACGTGACTTTTTTGAGGTTAGTCATGGTGTTGTATATACTTTTAAGCTTGAAGTAGGTGTAGTTGTCCAATTAATTTGTATTTTTATCCGGTTTTCGATTGATGTCTAATAGAAAATTTAAGTGACATGATTGCTATAAAAACCTCTACAAAATTTTAGTGAACATTTTTGGTGCGAGCTTGCTGTAATAGCATTAATAAAGTGAGAAATCGAACAGCCAGCCCGGCCGAATGGTTTGTTTACGTTGTCTTATAAATGGCGGCAGAATTTTTGGGATAAACTTTATTGTTTTGTGGCTACAGTTAATTTAATAAATCTATGGTGGGTGGTCAAACGAGTATAAGTCAGGATTCTACCAAAATGAGTTTTTATACTTTTTGTATCTATTTTAGAATCCCACATTGACTGGTTCAAATAGAACAAGTCAGTGTCTTCAAAATATTTATATTTCAAATGTAATCTACTTAGTTTAACTCCAAAATAGTTTAATTTTGGTGGCCATAACAGTACAAGTTCAGTTGTACTATTAAGATATTTACTATTGAAAAGTCTAAATAGTACAAGTTAACCTATACTATACTTTTTTTTATTTAATATTGACTTATACTATTTGTATCGTTTTAACAACCAGAGTTTTAGGTTATGTTAGCGGTAAACAAATTGTTTTTTGTACGTAAGTTGGTGATTTTTGTTTAATTAGAGAAACAAAAAAAAAAGTTGGGCACTGAAATCTTACATCCCCATATATCAACTGGTTAGAAGCGTTGGTAAAAACAGAAGATTATGGTTAAGGAATTAACATACGACCAGTTTTTAAATTTTGCCGATTTATACAAAAGCTCTATGGTATTGCGAAAAAAAATTCTTCTGGAGACCCTTTTAAATGGCACGATGTGCAATGGCTTCGTTATACCAGAGAACTCGGTCAGATTTATTTTAAAAATAGCCTTATTAACGAAGAAAATTTCAAGGAAATTTGTTTTGCTAGACGAGGAAAAACCGAGGTATTGTCACCTAACAAGTGTTACTTACAAAAGCCCTCCATATCTAAAAAAAAAAAACTGATTTAATACAGTTACTGCCGCTAATATCTCCAGCTTTTCGTCAATTTTACCTTGATTTACCCACAGGTTATGATGTACGTAATACCCACCCAAACGTGGTTGAATTTGACGAAGATTAGGTGAAAAACTTAAATAAAAAATAATAATGTACCTACCTATGTTGAAATAAAAACTTTTTTTGTAAATTTGTTTGATTTTATTATGTTTTATGCTATTTAAGTTTCAATGGTTCCTACTAAAATCCCATTTTTGCCCTACATAATAGTATAGGTCAACTTCTTAGGTCGGATAAAATAGTATAAGTCATATTTTTTTTATGATTAATACCAAATACAAAATTCTTAACAGCTAAATACATAAAAGTAATTCATAAAAAATATTTTTGTCAATTAAAAAAGTCAGTTCTAAAGCAATAGCGGCAATAAAGCCCTAATATTTAAGCGGCAAATATTTAAAATGCGTTTTTCTCGACTTATCTAATTTTGACTTGTACTTGTTTGCTCACCCATCATAGAAATATTGAAGTGTTTATTTAGCTTAAAGGTATTTTATGTGTATTAGTTTAAAAATATCACTAGTAGAGATAGTTCGTAAGTAGGTAGGATACTTCTAGATATAGTGTTTCTTAGGTCAATTTAATGACATTAAACTGTGGGAATTTCCTAACCATAGGCGTTCCAAACAAATAGTTAAAATGCGTATACACACTTATAAGTTTGTTTTACATTACGTGTTTGTACATACTACACTTTATAAACCCACTGTATATATAATAATATTATTTTAAAATAATAAATATAAGGTAACTCAAAAATTCTATATACAAAACTAAAATCAGAAAAATAAACCTGACACGGCACGACACTGCTTAGAAAATGCTTTAATTTTTTTACCAGAACTTTATTCTCGTCAACCAGACTCCGGCCCGTTTATCAAGGCATAACCACGTATATTTTATCTCCGTCTCTTCCACGCCATCGGCGGTCACTGGCCTATCTCTGTCTGGCAGAATCGATCGTTAGACGGGCCGGGTACCGGTTCAGCTTATATCCTGGCGCTTGAAACCGCAACAAATTACATGCTGTTGCCAATTCTTTAAAATTTTCGGATTTGTAGGCACAATGTAAGTATATACGAGAAACAAGGGTTTGTTAATTAGTTGTTTTTAAATACTGAAAACACTTTTTGTCTTGATTTCAGTTATATTGTTTCTTAAGGACTAAAGAATGTATTATTATAACAATGAATGGCTTGTTATTTTTTTCTGTCACACTCAAAACTCCTCGGTTTAAAGTATATTTGCAAACTAGCTTTCAAAGAAAGTTACTGACTAACAATTGAATACTGATATAAATGAAATATCTTTAATAAAAAAAACTTAAAGAATTGAAGAAGAAAGATCTGACAACCCTGGTTGTGAGGTCGGTCTCTTTAAGACTGTTTACCGCCGTATGGAATGATTGGAATGTCCTCAAACTGAGTTTGGATAAATAATACCTAGGTTCTTAGGTAGGTACTCTTTTTTTTTCTTTTAGTTTGTTTATTTTTCAACATGCCAAACTCCTGCTGTATTCCTGGGCGTAACTCTAACTATAAAAGTGCTTTAAAAGCAGGTGAAGAGAGTGTATCAGTTTTTCACCTCCCAAAAGATGAAAATCTGAAAATTCTATGGCTAAAAGCCAATTTAAAAGCTAATTGGTCGCCCACACAGTATTCTGTAGTTTGTGCTAAGTATTTTGTCCCCAGTGACATTATTCATGAGGATATTTATCTTTTGCCTGATGGCACCACAAAAAAAATACCAACTAAAGTGAGACTAAATTTAATAGCTGTTCCGTGCTTTTATCCCAATTTGCCTGCTTACTTGTCAAAAACTGTTCTCATTCCTAGAAAATGTCCAGCGGAGAGAAACGAGGAACAACGAGAGCGTACCTCTCAACTTAATCAAGCTTTCAAGAAATCAGATTTTATAAAAAGTTTTGCCGATCTCAGTAATTATTCACAAAAAATTAATACTTCTAAATTTTGGGAAGTATTTTTTTCAGTATCAACAAACAAATTAACAGAGCCAAAAAAACAAAAAATATTATCAGAAAGAATAAAAAACTCGCCCGTTGCCGCGCATCATAATAATAGCTTGTGGATCCGCAACTCCCAGCTGATGCGGCGTTGCCCGATGTCACTTTAGGGTTTGATAAGTTAAGAAGGCTGTGGTCATGTATTAGTTTTAAAGTTTTTTAGTCGCTACACAAGCTCCTTCTAAATCTTCTTCAAACTCTTCTGAAGATGAAAAAGAAATATTATTTAGTTTTCACATTTCTGGTTACGATTAGCGAAGCACCCCACAGCTGGTTTTCATAAGATGAATGATATGACTTCACGTGAAATAATAATAATGTGATTCTGCTTGCATTTTATTTCTGCCGTGATATGATGTGAACTCACGTGAGGTGATAGTAATGTGGTTCTTATTGGACACGCAGAACCGATCCTCCCTTGCTAGAGACAAACCCGATTCTCCCTGGAAAGCGGGTCGTTAAATTTTTCCCATATGTTGCGACCTTTTTGCCTTCCATTGTATAGTACAAAACATGTCTTTACAATAACAACCTACTTTCAGTCCCATTGTTTCTTAATTTAAGATAAGGTTCGGTCCTTAACATTAATTTTAGTCTATGAAACAAATTTCTAGTATAATTTTGGATAATTGTATTCCATGCAAATTCCGCACCCTTTGTATATAAAGGGTCAAAATAGACAAAACATAGTTAGATATTCCGGTCCCTAAATCCTAAATAGTAGACCTGTGTAAGTTTTTGTGATTAATCTTGGATAGGTATTAGTTTATAATTGTGATAATTAAATGTGATTGTTCCTATTAGTTATGCCTTTATTTGATTAATTTTCATTTTGAAAATACACAAAAATAACAATTCTGCGTAGCTGCAGTAAATTTTCCATTTTCACCGCTATCATAATGCTTTATCAAGTCGCAGGAAGGTGTAATTATGTAACAAAATTTTACATCTTTTTTGTTGTTCGACGTTTTTTAATTTATTATTCAATTTATTCATATTTTTGTTTAATCGATACTTTTTTATTATACCGGGTGTGACAGGATCATTGTACAGGGTCATCCAACCAGGACTGAACAGGGGCCTATTTTTTTAGTTTCCCTGTATTTTTATTTAAACCAATATAGCCATTTAGTTTATGCTTTGCCGTAGAATCTAAAATTACCATTTAAAAAGCGATCTGACTTAAAACAAAGGAACTGTGGCGTAAAGTTGTTGTTTTTTCAATAGAACACCCTGTATATTATTTATTTTTATAAAACGCCCTTCTTTCCTGATTCCATAAATATATAGTTTGTCCATATTAGCTCAAACCGTTTTTAAGATATGAGCAATCAAACATTTAAAAAGCTGTATTTTAATGCATCGCCATTACGGGGATTTTCTTTTCCAAGGCATTCTAGACGTATTAAGCTCAAATTAATACAGCTTTTTAAATGTTTGATTGCTCATATCTTAAAAACGGTTTGAGCTAATATGGACAAACTATATATTTATGGAATCAGGAAAGAAGGGCGTTCCATAAAAATAAATAATATACAGGGTGTTCCATTGAAAAAACAACAACTTTACGCCACAGTTCCTTTGTTTTAAGTCAGATCGCTTTTTAAATGGTAATTTTAGATTCTACGGCAAAGCATAAACTAAATGGCTATATTGGTTTAAATAAAAATACAGGAAAACTAAAAAAATAGGCCCCTGTTCAGTCCTGGTTGGATGACCCTGTACACCCCTCGTATCTCCGTCAGTTTTAAACGTAATTGATTGAAATTTGGGATATTCCATACAAATAATAAGCGGCACTATTTGACCTACAAATGATTTTTTTTTCACTTCCGGTTTCGCCGGAAGTGACACCAACTTTCGATTTTTAAATAGAACACCCTGTATATTATTAGATTTTTGAATTCTGCATAACTTTCTCATTCCAATGATACTACAAAAGTGACATTTCAAGCTTAAGAAATATTTATTATTTAATTTTTAATTTTCCATTTAAGTGTGCCATGACGGTTCCGATTTATTCCAATTGATCCGTCTAATGCTAGAAGAATCGAAGTCCCGTCAAAAATACTAAATTGCGTTTTTTATAAGCAAATAAAATTCATCGTAAACGTTTTTGGGGTAAAACTCAATTTTTCCAAATGGAACCATATTGGTACCGTGGTACCATTTCTTAGTACTATTAATAAGGAATTTATTCATATCTGGTAATAACATGTGCGATAAATACAATCAAAATTATAGCTAAAAGAAAATACAATTATTTTGTTCTAATTTAATGCTAAGGTGGCTTTGAAAACAATGAAATTATTCAGATTGTCAAATAAGTATTGGGTGGTGTATCGGTGTTTTGATTGTGTATTGGAGAAGTCTTTACATTTGTTGTTATTTTTGTTTACCTTAGTAATTTCTTAGCATTAAATTAGAACAAAATAATTGTATTTTCTTTTAGCTATAATTTTGATTGTATTTATCGCCCATGTTATTACCAGGTATGAATAAATTCCTTATTAATAGTACTAAGAAATGGAACCACGGTACCAATATGGTTCCATTTGGAAAAATTAAGTTTTACCCCAAAAACGATTACGATGAATTTTATTTGCTTATAAAAAACGCAATTTAGTATTTTTGACGGGACTTCGATTTTTCTAGCATTAGATGGATCAATTGGAATAAATCGGAACCTTCATGGCACACTTAAATGGAACATTAAAAATTAAAAAATAAATATTTCTTACGCTTGAAATGTCACTTTTGTGGTATCATTGGATTCAGAAAATCACGCAGAATTCAAAAATGTAATAATATACAGGGTGTTCCATTTAAAAATCGAGAGTTGGTGTCACTTCCGGCGAAACCGGAAGTGAAAAAAAATCATTTGTAGGTTAAAAACTGCCGCTTATTATGTATATGGGATATCCCAAATTTCAATTAACTACCTTTAAAACTAACGGAGATACGGGGGGTGTACCATGATCCTGTTACACCCGGTATATTTTATCAAATTTTTATTTTATTCAATTTAAAAAAACACATATCTTCTAACAAAATGAAAAAAGGTTACCTACATATTATCTTCTGTATACTGTGTGTTCACGGATGTAGTTTGAAAGAGGAAATTATTGGTAGGTATAGAAGAAAAAGTCATTATTTAGAAAAATGTCTGCTTGCGCTGAAACTACAATTTCAAATACCGTGCGAGCAAAAATTATTTGTATCAAAGAGGGCCTTGCATCTAAGGACGTAATGCTTAGCCGTAGAGCTTAATACCTGTTGGGTGTCAGTAACTACCTGAATTAACAATCAATCAGTTATTCCGTCATTTTTGACAGTCGTTACAAGTAATTTGATTCATCGCTAATTTTTCCAATTTCTTGAACAATTCACACAATGGGCTTTACGGAATAGTACAAAACATTAATGGTTGAAGCGTATATTTTCAAAACGGGGTTAGAGTAAATGGTAAGTGGCAATAAAATCCGGGTTTGAGAATGGATGATTTTCACGAACATTTTCCTAACTTTGCTTTTATTGCTGGGGATTTTTATCATTGCCTGAAAAGAACCGTGGCTGTGTTTAGGGAAACAGGTTCTATACAACACAAAAAAGGAGCAGGAAGACCATCTGTAAGAACAGAAGAACTTGTTGCAAACGTTCGTGAAATAATGCAAAATACGCCTACGAATAATATAAGACGCCTGTCCCAAGAAATGGGAAGATCTTATGGAACATGCAGAACTATTCTTAAGAAGCAGGTAAATTTATTTCCTTATAAAGTGCAAGTATTCCAAGAAGTACAAGTCTCAGATTTTGAAAGACGCAGGAATTACTCTCAATGGTTTACCCAAAATTTAATGGAAAAAAATGATTTATTAGACCTAACATTTTTTTCGGATGAAGCCGAATTCTCAGAATACATGTAATTATTTTTCTTTTTGTTTCTGTATATTCTTACATTGTTAATTTTGCAACAAAAATAAATTTGTATTTGTCTACTTATTTTATTACTCATTAGTTTGGCATATCATGTCATAATATGAATTTGACAAAATTTTAACCTAGATTTGGTTAGATATATCGTCCCCATATCATTGTGATCCAATCCAAGCACTCTTTGATGCAAATAATTTTTGCTCGCACGGTTTAAGATTTCGATTACATTCGTTAATTATTTATATTACATCAGACAAATGTTGATTTTTAATTTTGCATCGAATGACATAAAAAGATACAGGGTTTTCTATTTGAAATAAGAAAAATAAATTGCTTTAAAGTTTGCAAAATTTGACACTGAACTTTGGACACCCTGTACAATTCGTATTAGTCAAACCTGGTTAACAAGACTGTTAGACTTTATTTAATAAGTATCTTTGTATCATTTTATTAACGAGGCATTATTTTTATTTTTTATTAATTTTTAAAACCAGTGGTGCAAAACTGATATTTTCTACTTTTTATTTTTTTTTCGCCTATAATACAGAATCGATTTTAATAAAATTTTAGGGGTGTATTATCGGTAATTATTGGAGGCACCCAAATAAGTAAGAAAACATGTTGCGTGTAATTTTAAAAAATAAATTCTTATGACGTCACACTTTTTTGGAACACCCTGTATGAAAAAAAAATATTTTCCTGAAATGCGCACCAAGATACAGGTGAGGTCTGCAAAATATCAAAATCCTAACTTAATTAATAAGTGAGCTATACAGGGTGTCCGGAAACTTCGTTCGTATACTTTAAGGGGATATTCTACATATGAAAATATGAAAAAAAGTTCATATGAATGTAGGTCCTTAAATTAATGACTTATAAGGAAGCTATGGCCGTCCAAAGGTGACCTCTAAAAATTAGTTTCTATTTTATATCTATGCAACCGCTTAAGGTACCAGTGTGCTTTTTGTCATACAAACTAATATTAACAATTGCTAATTTATGATATTGAGAGTTATTATGAAATTTAGTCAGGGACGTTCTTACGGGGGGTGGCTTAGTTTATTTATTTCTAATTTTTTTACACGACACATTTAAAAAATTTTACCCAAAAATTATAATTCCAGTGATTTTTCTACACAAAAAGTTATTCTTAAAAAAAAATTTTGGACCAATGATTTAGGAGAAAAATCGATTTATTTAAATCATTGCATAAACTATTATCAAATTGTGTTTAAACTAAAACGTCAAAGTAGTCTTATGGCAAATACAAATTTGAAGTAAAAAAAAACATCAAGAAGCCCATGGTTAGCGTTAAAATAAATTGACAATGACGTTTTTGTGATTTATTGTAGTGATCATTGATCAAGTGCAAAGTGTTTTTGATTAATTAAGGTGCAAATTTTAAAAAATGGCAGGTTATTCATTTGCTGAGTTAGCTGATATGCATTTTATGTATGGCAAAGCTAATGGTTGTGCTCGAGAAGCTCGCAGGTTGTATCAAGAATATTTTCCAAACTGCCAATAACATGATATAATGATGTAACTGCAGATATTTTCTACAAACTTAGTAGGTAGGTACATCATTTTATCTTCCATTAAGACATTCTGTCTCCCTGAGGATAAACTTTTCTACGTTCAAAACATGTTGAGATCTTTGAAAAACAGTTTTTTTTCTAATAAAATTGTGGAGAAACTTTCGTTCCCTTAATCTATATTATTTTTATACATTTATTAATGGTAAACTTACGGCCAATAATCCAATTATAAATCTGGAAGCAATCAATAAATGTGGGTGAATTGTTGCGCTGATGGGTCCTAAAAGTGTCAAAACTGAACTGAAGACAAAAGAAATCGCCACACATTTCCTGGGACCATATTTTTCTGCTATGGCTGCCGCTGGAATGGCACTTATTACAAAACCCCAAAAATATGCTGCTAAAATAAGTCCTTGTAGTTTGGAATCCCAGTCGTAAGTAATACCATGCTAAAAATTACACAAAAAAATTTACGGGATATACAGTGTTCGCGGAAAACTCTGCACTATATGGAAAAAAAATGTATGCGTTTTTTTTGCAAATCTATTTTTGGTAGTAGGTTCTGCATGAACCAAAACCAAAGAGAAGCTTAAAACTATTGACTTTTGACGTGCGTTATACCTGTCAAATGTTATTTAAAAGTTTAAAACTGTGTGTAAAAAGTGTTTTTTTTTTTAGAGATATGAAAAAAAGGTATGAGAAAATATTGCTTCCCATTATCTTTTGAGTCTATTCCCAAATTTTGTTTAAATATTTATATGTAAATATGTTTTTCTTTTTTTTTTGAAATTCAACTTATAGTCATTTTTTTTACACTTCTGTGTCAGTTTATTTAAAAACCTATTTTGAATCAGACTAACTGTATTTTAAAATTTAGTTATGGCATAAACCCATTTTATAGAAAAAAAATCTTCAAAAACTTTAAGGCGCCTCTGGACTATCTGTCTTGTTTGCGTAGGGCAAATTTAAACAAAACTATGTACTTAATAAAGCTATTATATACTGAAAAAATGGGCCATCCAGAACCTAATGCCAAAAACATATTATTATTTCCAAAAAAAAGTTTTCTATATGGTGCAGACTTTGCCGCGCACACTGTACCTATTTCTTATATTGTTGGGTTGTAAACATATTTTAAACAAGTTACAATCTAACCAGATAACTTTGATTGTTATATGAATGACATTGCCGCCAATTACAAAATATCAGAAGGCACTTTTATGATACATTGAATATATTAAACAGAAAATAGTTGCACCAGTGGGGACTTTAAAAAAACTCAGTTTTTTTACTTCAAATTATAATATGTTACGTCCTATTTATTTTGCTATTATTCCCTCTCATTTACAATATTTAACTTTAATATGGGGATCAACTTTTCAAAAGTTGCTTAACCCTTTACAAGTTTTACAAAATAAAGCAATTATAAATATATATTGCTTGGATAGACAATATTCAACTAAACTGTTATATAAAAATTTTAATATTATGTCAATTAAGAATATTATTCACTTAATGCAAAATATTGTTTTTGTTCACCAAATTATATCAAAAAATAAACATTCAAATATAAAGTTCAATTACAGACGTGACGTACATGATCACTTAACTAGAACTGTTTTCAATATTGCTTTAACTTTAATTCGCACTAGGGCAGGACAGAACTCCATTTATTATCAAGGTATGAAGTTTTACAACGAAATACCCCAAGAATTAAAATTTTTAAATATAAAACCTTTTAAAATGGTAACTAAGAAAATACTTAAAAAAGGGGAAGCTAAATTTTAAACTAAAAAATATTTAAACGTGCACTTATTTTATGATTAATTATTCTTTTCAAAATTATTTATAAATTATATCTAAACGATATTATCAGTTAGGTATTTATTTTATTAAAAGAAATAATAATTTAATAATTTTATACATATTTAAATACATATTTTTTATTGAATATTAACATTTTAAGTATTATTTCGACTTACCTTATATTTTAATTAGTTATATTCAACAATTATATTTTTAATGTTGTTATTAGTAGAGAATCCCGCAGATGTTTTTGGGATTTTATTTGAAACAAATAAATAAAATAAAATACATAAGGCTGCTTGGCAGCAGATGTCCTGACATACAGAGATTAAAAAGGATTCATTTTGCCAGTCCTTTTATACATCTCAGCTAGCTTTACTGCTAAAAGTAAGTCACTGTGGATGCTTTTAAAGATGTAAATAATCTCTATTGCAAATTGTGTCTTTTAGTCTTTTAGTTTTAGTGTAAAGCAAAAGTTAACATAGGTTAAAATAATTACCATGCAAATTACATATCTCGAGCTTAAAAAGATGTATAGTATTTGCAGAATTATACCGTTGACTCTTACTGCCAAAAATAAACAACCTGAATAAACCATATTGTATACGCCTCAACCTCTTCAAAGGGGATTAAATGGGATCAGGGTCGGTTTGAAAATGTACCTGCACCACATGATTTATTTTTATAATTTAAAATAAATAGATAGGTATTTTTAGTTTTAGGTAGGTACCTATAATAAATGTAAAATAATGATAACAATTAATGATAA
Organism: Polydrusus pterygomalis; assembly: GCA_963969555.1. Classification (NCBI taxonomy): domain Eukaryota; kingdom Metazoa; phylum Arthropoda; class Insecta; order Coleoptera; family Curculionidae; genus Polydrusus; species Polydrusus pterygomalis. The sequence continues at coordinate 30,413,412 of OZ018382.1, forward strand.
TCGAAAATAATATAATTTAAAAGTATAACTATGAGGATAACAAGTACAATAAAAATTAATTAAATTCAAAAAACTATTGATAATTTATTCAAAATTTAACTCTATATCACTATTACTATCTTCATCTAAGCCTAAACTTATAATTAAGGGTTGAACATTTGTAATCATACCATTGTGAGAATTTTCCACCTTAAGTACATGCTGTACACAGTTTTTCTTACTTCGTTTTTAATTAATTCTACTACAGATGCATTTAATGGAGGAGAAATATTATTTCTCCTAATATTGGATTTTAATTGGTGCCATATTAGCTCAATAGGATTGAATATACAATAGTATGGAGGAAGACGCAACACTGTATGTCCATGTTCTGCTGCAAGTTTGTCACACTCGTATTCCTTAAAAGCTTTTAATACTTCTAGCAGTTCTCGTTTTTTCTAAGTTTCCTCAAAATAAAAATCATTTTCAATCATAAAATTTTAAATTTCTGCTTTTGTATTATTAGAATTGGGTATGATTTTTGCTTGCCGACTATGATAACTAGCATTGTCCATTACAATGACGCTATTTTCAGGTATACGTTTAAGGAATTTATGTTTAAACCAATCTTCAAAAAGTTGTGCGTCGGTATCTTGATGGTAATCTAAAGAAGAATCTGCTATGTTTTTAGCTGAAAGCAACAGACATTTTGGAACAAACCCGTTCAAAATTATTAAAAATCAGTTTGTATTTATATATGAATCAGGCATAGGTATAAATTGACTTTGTACCTGGTCCGGCTCTGCTCAAAAAGGTTTTAAAATTTGGGATTTCATTATTTATTTTATGGTCAAAGGAATAATAAGGGTTTATTGCAGTCAAAATGTCAACGGTATAATTCTACAAATACTATACTATATACTAATTTACCGTTGAATGATTATAGTCATCATTTTCAACATACAATGCTCGACTGTCTTCTGACGTTATATTATCGCTGATTGCTAAACACTCGGGAAGAATAATTTTTGATGTATTGGTGCTTTCAGCTCTGACCATTGCCAACAGTATTAACGAGATATTGGTTCTGAGCATATAAAGCACAAAAGTGCAAGTAAACAGCATAATCCATATTATTGTCCTTATGGGTACTATATCTGAAAAAAAATTTTTACTTGTAAGTCTACAAAAGTGATGCCATTTAGTAGTCTCTGTCATTTTTTGACACATGTCAGCGTAGTTAGCTCGGCCATAAAAAATAATGTAACCTCAAAAAATGATGGTTTAATAGTTATTTATGTATCAAGGGAATTATAAGGGTCTTAATTACCGAGGGCAAAGTTTACTTCCCGAGGGCCTTTGGCCCGAGGGACAGCAATTGACCGAGGTAATTGAGACTCATATAATTCCTGTAGTACATAGATAGATAATTTTATTTCCGACCGATTTAAATTTTTGTTCATTTTTAAACCGGAATAAATGTTTCAATTTATTACCTTTCCGGTATATTTGAATCAGGTGCCGTCAATAATGACATTGACGTTGTAATTACATGAATAAAAAATAGTTATTTTAGCATTTCTTGTTTTATTTTACCTGTAAAAGGTTTTAGGGAATTTTTAATATCCCAAGGGAGTTATAACCCTCTTTATTGATAGCGTAACCATGATGATATAAACTTATAATATCCCGGTCAGCAGCAAGACTCTGATAGATAGAATTTTTAATTTCGTTTCGCTTGAAAGCGTTTCGAAAAAGTTTGCTAGAAATCGCATTTCGCTACTCCCATATTTCGATGTTAATAATTGAATTAGAGATCGGAAGTCCTCGGCTTTTTTCTAATAACACTAGGGATTTTTGATTTTTATTGGTGCCAATGTCAACTTTAATAGTTATTAACCTATAAATCGTAAAAATCTAACGTCAACAAGTTTGAAATTGTTTTCCTTTTTAAGGTTAAGGTACAATACTGTCAATCACACTGTCAATATTGTCAATACGCGACGGGGCGACTGACGGAGAGCATATTTGTCTAGTCGGTTGCCTTTTTTCTTTACATTATGCGGAATGTGATTCTGCTGCAATTTATTTTCGTTTCAATTCGATTCTATGGGGGCTGGAGGGGAAGGACGAAAACAATAGAAAAGAAAGAGGAAAAGCGATCGGAGTACCACATTTCTAAAATAACGTTACTTTGCGATTCGATAATGACTTTTTTCTAATTTTGTCTCGAAACAGATCTATTTCGAACTCGCTAGCGCGTTCGAAATAGATCTTTTTCGAACTCCGAATTTTATTATTTAAAGGTTGGCCCTACATGACATGTTTTTTTTCACCGTTTAGCATAGCATTCTAGATAACTAATATTTTTTAGTCCAAATATGCAAAATACTACACGAACCCACGTATGTATGTTTGGTTGCCTAGATCTACAAATCTGTATGTATTGTTTTAGTTCATTAAAAAACACATATTAAATAATAACTTTATTGACGGAGAACTATTTTGCTTTTGTAGATGCTTTAAGCTATCATTTTCTGCCAAATCCTATCCAAAATTCAATCTACTAACCTTCCAATGTCGATTTTAACTACAACTTTATTTGAATTTTCCATCTTCTCTATACTAAATTGCAATGCCGTGATGTAAAATCACGTCTTTTAAAATTCGAAAAAAAGTAGCAAAATTGCCCGAATTTCTGAACGCTCTGTATATGTACCGAATGTACAAGGATCACACAACGTATTCCGTCCAATTTCAAATCTCATATCGCTAAAATAACTTTAGAATCTCGTGGTGAAAATGGGTCAATAAATCAAAAAATGACAGTTCGCAAAATAATTTTTCTTGCCCAGAGGCTACTATGATAAAAAATAGTATTACCAATATAAAATTTAGACATAAAAATTTACAAAATTTGAAGGATTTATTTTCTTTTTAAATATGTGTTTTTATTGAAAAAAACTACAAATTAGAAAACATAGTATAACGTACGTGTTATATAAAGCAGTTTTAAGCACTTGTCCCGTTATAAAACTCGCCGCAAGCCGCTCGTTTTTTAACATGGACGCGTGCTATAAAATGATGCTTTATAAAACGTGTACGTTAATATACTATTCTGTTTATCAGAGTCCGTGTGCTGCTCAGCTGCTGTCGAGCCAGGGAGATTTCCACTTATTAATCTTACAGCACATATATTCTGTTTAAGAGTGTTGGTTGGTTTAAACGCTATTGATACGTCGTAAAGTTTAAAAAACTTACTTAAATGTTGAGCAATAGCTCAAAAAAAAAGTAATGGATCTGTAATTATTGCTTTCAACCTTTGTATTAAGAGTGTAAGATGATATAAGACATTCTATATTTGTTTTGAAATTTATAAGTTTATTGATTAGTTTTATAGGAACGTCATTATTTACAGCTATTTGTTTTATTATTTTCAGTTCTTTATTAAAAGCAACTTTTGATAAATGCAGTTTGAATAATCTATAAAAGAACGAGTTAAACGCCGAAAATGTATGTGAATAAGGTGAGTTTGAAGATTATGTTATCTGTTGATGTGGGTGTTCTATACAGGGTGTTTCAGAATAAGATGCTGATCCTTAACGGTGTGAATCCTTAGGTGATTTTAAGAAGAAAAGTTCAAATTAATATATATCCTTAACCTATCAACTTTCGAACTACAGGGCGTTAAAGTTTTAAGAAAAAAATCGTTTTTTCTATTATAACTTTAAAAACTTTCTAGCTATTTTTATGAATTTTTCACACATGCCCTCTAAGCATCAATAGCCATTTTATGGTGTAGAAACTTTTTTAAAATTTTTAACCAGTGGCGTCCTGAAAGGGTTTGGACTAGACATTTTGGAAAAATATTATGTACGCCACTGCTTTTTCTCAAGATAAAAATTATTTTTAAAATACTCATTCGTTTTAGGCCAAATTTAATATCTTGCCTTTTTATCGTCCGACAAACAGTTTCCGACAAAAAAATAAAAAGCATTAAATGCGCATTCGCTATGTGCCTGTGGTTTATTTTTAACAATAAATTAAAACAACTAACATTAAATAACGTGTGAACAAAGACGAAAATAATTTGGATTAGCTATTGAAAGTGGCCACCACATGCAATAATGCATGCTTCAGCTTTTCTCCTCATTGAGTCTCGTACCCTTTGAAAAATTCCTGGAGTATTCCTGATAGTGTCAAAACAAACCATAGGCACATAGCGAATGCGCATTTAATGTTTTTATTTTTTTTGTCGGAAACTGTTTGTCGGACGATAAAAAGGCAAGATATAAAATTTGGCCTAAAATGAATGAGTATTTTAAAAATAATTTTTATCTTGAGAAAAAGCAGTGGCGTACATAATATTTTTCCAATATGTCTAGTCCAAACCTTTTCAGGACGCCACTGGTTAAAAATTTTTAAAAATTTTCTACACCAAAAAATGGCTATTGATGCTTAGAGGGCATGTGTGAAAAATTCATAAAAATAGCTAGAAAGGTTTTAAAGTTATGATAGAAAAACGATTTTTTTCTTAAAACTTTAACGCCCTGTAGTTCGAAAGTTGATAGGTTAAGGATATATATTAATTTGAACTTTTCTTCTTAAAATCACCTAAGGATTCACACCGTTAAGGATCAGCATCTTATTCTGAAACACCCTGTATAGACTACAATGTTAATTTTGTTATTATTACTGGTTAGAAGGAGATCTAGGAGATCTTTTAATAAAGTTTAACAAATCTACGATTCTAACCCCCTTTCCCCCAAAAGTTTTCTATGGAATATTTTTATCACAATATGTGTTACACGTTAAAATAAATATCTACATTCCCATCTGGTAAAATACCTACATTTTGTACTTACTTGGTATTGTAATATTCGTCATAATTGTAAAATTGTCACGTTTTAAGCTAATAGTTCCGTTCCATTAACATGTCATGAAGACTGTTGAATCTGAAACAAAAGTGGAATATACTTCAAGTAAAGAGTACTAATGTGTTCTGCATCACACGGTTGGGGTATTTTTTTTAAATCCTTAGATATTTCAGACTAGGTCGTGAAAAGCCATATTTTTAAGATATATTATACAGGGTGTTTTTTTAAGGTCGACGAGCGGCCATATCTCGGAAACTACTGGGCATAGAAATTCACGAAAAGAAAAATGATAATTAAAGTGGCCATAAGGAAATTCTGGAAATAATTTTTAAGTTCCGCATTTTGCCGCGAGAGGGCGTAATTGAAAAGTAAATTTTAAAATTTTACACTACTCCAAAAATTCCACATTAAGGTATATGTTTGATAACACCGTTTTAAAGCCTGGACAAGTATGCATCATTTTGGTCCTATGCTCATTGGCGTACCGACTTTAATAAGAGTGGGGGAAGCTATTGAATGTGTAAACATTAAAATCGCTGTAACTTGTAAACGACTTATCCGATTTTACTAAATTTAAGCTTGTTTGGAAGGGAAAGGTAAGTATCGTCAATCGCCGTATCCAACAGTATACGATAGTGTTTAATAAAATTGCTAGAGGGCGCAATTTGTAATAATAACAGTTTTTTTGATTTTATCCCGAAAATTCAAATCATACGGTATAACTATGACATCATAATCGAAAAGTAGATGAAATTTGCAAGAAAAGATGTAAAGACCGCAGTTCGATATCTTTGTTCGTTTCAGAGATATTGCCAAAACAATAATTTTTAATACAAATTGCGCCCTCTAGCAATTTTATTAGAAACTATCTTGAACCATTGGATACGACAATTGAAGTTACTTACCTTTTTCTTCCAAACAAGCTTAAATTTAGTAAAATCGGTGAAGTCGTTTAGAAGTTACAGTGATTTTTAATGTTTACACTTTCACTAGATAAGAGTGGGAGAATCTATTGAAAGTGTTAACATTAAAATCGCTGTAACTTCTAAACGACTTATCCGATTTTACTAAATTTAAGCTTGTTTGGAAGTACCTTCAATTGTCGTATCTAATGTTACACAATAGTATCTAATAAAATTGCTAGAGGGCGCAATTTATATTAAAAATTATTGTTTTGGCAATAACTCGGAAACGAACAAAGATATCGAACTGCTGTCTTCACATTTTTTCTTGCAAATTTTATCTACTTTTTAATTATGATGTCATAGTTATACCGTATGATTTGAATTTTCGGGATAAAATCGAAAAAACTGTTATTATTACAAATTGCGCCCTCTAGCATTTTTTTTGAGAACTATTATGGACAACTAAATACGATTGGCAAAAGTGCATACATTTCTCTTCCAAACAGTTTTTAGTTTGCTAAAATCGGATAAGTCGTTTATAAGTTACAGCGATTTAAATGATTACACTTTCAACAGCTTCCCCCACTCTTATTAAAGTCGGTACGCCAATGAGCATAAGACCAAAATGATGCATAATTGTCCAAGCTTTAAAATGGTGTTATCAAACATATACCTTAAAGTGGAATTTTCGGAGTTATGTAAAATTTTAAAATTTACTTTTCAATAACGCCCTCTTGCGGCAAAATGCGGAACTTAAAAATTATTTCCAGAATTTTCTCATGGACACTTTAATTATCATTTTTCTTTTCCTGAGTTTCTATGCCCAGTAGTTTCCGAGATATGGCCGCTCGTCGACCTTAAAAAAACGCCCTGGTAAATACATTCCCGTGCAAAAAAAACTGCCATCATATAATTTGGATTAAGTATAGGGATTTATAACTATTTTATTTTTACTCCTATTTAAGTGATATTTTAGAGAGCTCTAGATAATTTTTTTAGTTTTAACATGCTTATACAAATTTTAAAAAAATTTGGGTTTTGAACATATTATACAAGGATAATCGAAAAATAGTTTCTTTTACCTAGCGTCACCTTGTGGAATAATTAATAATCAAAATTACTTCAAAATATCAATTTTCATTAAGCCGCAAATATTCTTTGTATTGTCCAAGAACTGACATTTTTAATTCGAACCTCTCGAAGTTGGTTTTTCGCCTGTACTGACGTCAAACGACGATTCCGAAGAGTTTTAAGTACAAGAAATCGGTCATCAATAGCTTTAGTTTTGAGTTTCCTAAATTATTGACATCATAAAGATCATTTTGCATTTGGGTAAGAACAAGTATTGACATGAACCAAAAACCAAAATGCAAAGAATATTTGCGGCTTAATGGAAACTGATATTTTAAAGTAATTTTGCTTCTTAACCCAGATACGCCTACTGCAGTGGCGGCTGGTGAGGGAGGACTCTGGGACTCCGTCCCCCCAAGAATTCTAGTAAGAATCGTGTTTTTTTAATTTCATACATAAATATATAAGTATTAGTTAGCTACTATAAAGCTTACGCTTTATTTTAATAATTTTAAATAAATTAAATCGTTTCACTTAAACAAATCCATTTAATATTAGCTCCACCGCTTAACGTACGAAACTAACTCCAACCAACACTTTCTCGATGGAGCGGAAGTTTACGCGATCGTCCTTTTGTCGCAGAAGCAGCAGCAGCAGATATCCGCGGTTGGGAGAGGTAAGAGAAGTGGTTCTGGGGACTCAACGTGGGTGAAGCGAATTGGCATTCTATTTCGCGATTGTTGATTGTTTATTTACATGGTAATTGTTCCGCATCGGCAATTGACAGTGTTATGTTAGGTTAGTGTTGTTTTTCTTTTGGAAAATGAGAAAATGTGCAAACATTTTCGTGACGCACTTTGTTTTTTCTTCCTGCGGCCCTACGCCCTCCCTGGCTCGAAACTCACGAGCCGCCACTGGCCTACTGTCCGTTAAAACATACATTGTATAGGACTCCAGATAATTTTTTTTTTGCTATTATCAACTAGATGGTGCAACCGATTCTAATTTGAACAATAATGCTTTTAACAGATTTTATTATTTTAAATATGCCAAAGTAAGTTTTTGTGCAGGTAAGTGCTTAGTAAAAATTTTTGTTTAATCTAAACGAACAATGGGCAATCTAAAGTAAGTACTCTTACACTTTTTTAAAACATTTTTTTTTTATTAAATCACATAGTTCAGTTAGGTAAGGTTAGTAGCTTTTTATAATGAGTAACATAACTAATAAAATTAGTTTGTTTTGTAAAAACGTAACCTCAAAAATTGGTGTCGGTTATAACATACAGTAGCATAATACGGAGTGGATATGTTATATTTTTATTTTTGCAGGTATTATAGAAAACCGTTAAAATTGCACAAGCTGATAACAGAAATAGAAAATTTGGATGAAAATGTACCAATTCCAGATGGTATAGCAGTTCTTCCAACAACGAATGCAAATGGTTACAACACCGACTAAGATTCTGGGGATGAGAACATTGTTAGAATAAAGAATCTTCCTGGCAGTCAGCTAATTGCAGATGCTGAAGTAATTTTTGTAGAGAATCAAATAATGGCGACGATGTTGAGGTAGTGGAGACTAAAAATGACGATTTTGACAGCGATGATGATCTTCCATTATCTACTTTTCGGTCCGCAAAACGTCAGAAATTAACTAAACAAAAGAATTCAAAAATCCAGTACTCTTGAACTAATGGGGACATAATCTCAAATTTTCCCAACCGGAAAGAAGTGATAGTGGGCTGAAAAATTCCCTTTCGCCTTATCGCCTTGGAGATATATCTACAAATGAAATAAGATGTTTTATTGGAGTATTACTGCTCAGTGGATATAATCCGTTTTCGAGAAGGGCAATGTATTGGAAAATAGTGATGACGCCGGATGTAAACACGTCTATTCAGCTATATCAAGAGACCGATTCAATTATCTCATGCAAAACATTAATCTTAATGATAATACAAGATTAGAAAAAGATGATAAATTTTCCAAAATTCGGCCTTTGTTTGAGGCGCTGAACAAAAAAAATTATTTTGTTTGCGCCCTTTGAAGAATTTCATAGATTGGACGAATCTATGGTTCCTTATTATGGAGGTCATGGAGCAAAGCAATTCATTTAGGGTAAACCCATTCGAAGGGGGTACAAATTATGGGCAGGCACCACCAGACTGGGCTATATTGAATGGTTTGATCAGTTTGTATCGAGTCTCAAATAGAGGAAAAAAATGATATTTTTCTTTATTCTCTCATTGTCTTGACATGGCGGAACCGAATGCTTGGCAGTTGCATAAAATTAATGGTGGAAAAATGGATCATTTATCGTTCCGAAGATGTATTGCTCAGGGAATATTGGAAACCTTCAAGGAAACAACAAAACGAGGCCCTTCCAAGAAGAGCAAAAATCTTCATTTTACGTCAAGATATGTCTGTATATGTGTATATGTGGACCATCTTGAAAATCACTAAAAAATCACTTTAATCGGAGTAAAAATGAAAAAGTTATAATGCCCTAATAATACAAATTTTATGATGCCCGTTTTTTTTTTTGCACGGGAGTGTATAAGTAACAATAATTATTACTTCTAAATGATTTTTGTTTCTTTTTGTAAATTGAAACTAATTATAATTCAAACTTAATATATTTATATAATTAATATTTAACTGGCTATAATATTCTAATCCATGTTGACTTAGAAACATACTTAAAATATTACTTTAAGGAAATATAATTTATGCCATTGGTCACATTTAAAGAATCGTCATAAATCGGGAATCTTGATTACTATTAATAATAATTGCGCCATCTATTATCTTATTATCTATATTAATTAGGGTTTTTTAAGCGACTGGGTTATTTTTTACGTAGACTTTGTTTCATTATCCATTCGAAAAGGTGGACTAAATTAATGAAATTCTAGATAAATCCTCGGGTTGCATTAAGCTAAAGTCGATTCAGCCAGGAAACCTGCAAGATGGCCGACATGTCATATGACAAAAGTCATATTTCAGCTATTTAATTTTTAGTAAGAATAATATTGGCAGCCATAGGTATATCTCTGTCTAACACGTTATATTCCGTTCAAGACGTATTGCGTGTTGCTACTCCTGGAAACCCCGGAAACGATCTCTAAATTGCGCTTTACAAAAGCAATGCCTGGCCTGCCCTGTGATCATATAACGGTTCGTGTTGGTTAGCACCGGTATGTGTCTCTCTTTATCATGCATTTAACCCGATAAGAAGAAACAAGAAATATATATGACTTAGGGATTTAATAATAGTTGGTTTTACCACAGAATATATAGCTACTATATATTCTCTGGTTTTACTTATGTTTGGAATTGAACTTTAATAATTTCTGGTGTGAAATCCTAGTAACTTTTTGCCTTAATTTATTTGTGATTGGAGAGCGCTGACATGGATTATCCGCCGCCATCTTACAGGTTTACTGGCTGAATCAACGATAGCTACTTACGTTTTTTTTTATTATTTTCATTAAACTGATACAACACTGTTTTTTTCTCCAGATTCTAGGCTTATTGATAAGCAATGATGTGAAGAAACGTTTTTAAAGATAATCTGTTGAAATGAAAGAAATAATTGCTTTTATAAAAATTTAACACTTCTTGATTTTATGTTTGCCTTTTTCGCTTTAGTTCGAATACAAGTCAAAACAATGAATTTTAGACATAAGCGAAATAGTATTGTTGTTCCTGAATAAGACCATAAGCGGACTTGTTTGGACGGAACCTTAAATAAATATAGTTAAAAAAAACTAAAAAACACGCTTTAATAATTATAAGTCAAACTAAAAAGCGAAAAATAAATATAGTTTAAAATAACTCTTGAAATTCCTAATATAGGCAAAAAATAATAATGAACAATAAACATTAGTATTATTGTGAAAAAGCGTGGGTCGCTTTGTGCTATATTTTTCGTATATCGAGCACCATGGGCTTCACGGAACAGCACAAAACATTCATGGTTAAAGCGTATTTTCGAAACGGGGTTAGAGTAAATGGTGAGTGGCAATACAATCCGGGTTTGTGCATGGACGATTTTCACGAACATTTTCCTAACGTTGCTTTTATTGCTGGCGATTTTTATCATTGCCTGAAAAGAACCATGGCTGTGTTTAGGGAAACAGGTTCTATACAACACAAAAAAGGAGCAGGAAGAGCATCTGCAAGAACAGAAGAACTTATTGCAAACGCTAGTGAAATAATGTAAAATACACCAACAAATTATATAACACGCCTGTCCCAATTAGTGGGACGATTTTATGGAACATGCAGGACTATTCTTAAGAAGCAGCTAAAATACATTGAATTCCCACCTAGATCACCTTGTTTACCGGTTATGGATTACTTCGTTTTTCCTTATTTAAAGAACATTATTTTTAAAACACCAGTTGCATATTTAGAACAATTACAAGAAAGGATTATCCAAGAATGTGGTAACATTTCTCCAGAGATGCTGGTCAACACTTTCAAAAATATGAAGAGACGTGTGAATTTATGCTTGGAACATGGCGGTGGCCAATTTCAGCAATTTATGTAATTATTTTTCTTTCTGTATATTCTTACTTTGTTAATTTTGTAAACAACAAAAATTAATTTGTATTTTTCTACTTATTTTATTACTCATTAGATTGGAATATCATGTCATAAATGAATTTGGCAAAATTTTAACCTAGATTTGGTTAGGTACATCGTCCTCATATCATTGCGATCTAAACCAAGCCCCACGTTTTTTAATCCAAGCCCTTTTTGATGCAAATAATTTTTGATCGCACGGTAATACACTTCCACAGACATCAGAATCAGAAGAATCTATGAAATTTAAAATTTCAAGAATAAAGTGAACAATTTTTATAATATGCGTGATTATTGACATTATGATCGAAAACTTAAAATCCCTTTTTTTGCTATCAACTATGTAATTATTTAGTAAATTTATATGGCAAGAAATATTTAAATAAATGCGGTGACAAGGTTAAAGCATTCTTGAGGTTATTATAATATACTTGGAATCTAGGAACGATTTGTTTTAACCATCCGCTTAAAGAACACTAAACACCAAAATCTCTTTAAATTTTAACTAATAAAAGACCAAATTTTGTTTTTATTTAGACATTCAGAAAAAAATATAAAAAATAATAGATATATTTAAGATAAAAAAAATTCACAGGCAGCTTACTAAAGTATGGTAGATTTAATATTAAAATCTTTAAACCAAAATATTTATTAGTTTTCCAAAAATCTGCAAAAAACCGAAAATATTGGACCACTTAGCCCCGGTTGACGGTATATAAAACCATATTACATCCCCAATAGAACCTAATAATTACTGTAAGTATTCGAAGCAATAATAGCTATAAACCTTTCTATGGTAGCATTAACTCCTACTTCTTATTGGCTAAATTACCATGATATTATCACTACACAACGGTTTAGCAATTTTCGCTGTCTTATAGTTGGAAAGCCCTTTGCTGACAGATATAGTTCCAAACAGTTATATAAAGGGTTTATCAATTCTTATAACGAATGGAAGGCTTTTGTCTATGTGTAATAATATATAATATGCCAAACAGCGACACCTGCTAACTGGCATGGCATTAACGTTGACCTGTGAGCTTATCGTTGCTTATAAAATTAAATTTTTTTTTTGAATTTAATTAAATTAATTTATATAGTCTTATTGGTTCTTTGCAAAAATTAGTTCTTTGCAAACACAGTTGCGAAGAGTACCTAATAATTATTAAAGAATAAATACCATATTTATAGTATTATTGTGATACAATCGCAACTCGCCTCGCCACGAAAAAAAGGCTGCTGCAAATGTATTGATTTAATTTAACATTTTGTGAACTGACTCAATAATTTTTATATTACTTGCTTGCTTGATCAGTAACAGGATAGGTGTCGCTACAAAAAGGAAATTAGGAAATGAGGTGTATGAGAAAATGAGAGACGTTAGAAACATTTAAAAAATTACACATTTTAATTAGGTGAGTGGTCATAAAAAACGCTTCCCGCTATTTTCGTTATCATGCAGTAGAAAAGCACGTTGCTGTCATATACGGGGTGATTCACGTTAGACGTTTCTGACGAACCAGAAAAGAAATTTTATTTTATTTTCGAAACCCCCATTACTTTCCTTACAATATTTATTAACTCTACTCTATACGTATCTCTTACCGTTTCTAAGATATAAACTAATTTCCGTTTTTTTTTGTCCAAAAACGTCACTTTTAAAAATACTGATAATTTTGAACTCTAAAACACTGAAACCCTGAAATTTGGTAAATAGTTAACTAATACCATAGGACTCTTTGCCCTTGTCCCAAATCTTAGTTGCAGGATACAGGGTGGTTGGAAAATACACTTATTCCGGTAACTTGAAAAAGTGACCATAAGTCCTTTTTTTCAAATGTAACACCCTGTATATTATTACGGATTTGAAAAGCTGCTAAAATTTCACTTAATTCTTGTAAATCATACTTGTACATAACTAGCTAGTTTAACCATTTTTTTGGCATATTAAGCATGATTTGTAAAATTTTCTATACAATTCAATTTTTATTCGGTTATTAGTAAGTTAGCCATGACAAAAACTGATGTTTACGTATGTTACTATGGTTATCGTTTTGACATTTTATTAAGTTTATAGATACAAGAAAGAAATACACTTTAAAGTCATGGAAGAAAACTATACAAATGCAGTTCTTATGAATATTTTTATTTTATTTGGACAATGTGTGTTTGCATTAACATGCAAAAAACATTGCAACTAAATTTTTCGTGAAATCCATGCAGTCAGCACCCACATATTAAAGTGTTTGGATGTAAACGGCCATTTTGAACATCTGTTAAAATAGCATTTTATTAATGATGCACTGAAGCATAACTGAGGTGGTGCTGTGGATTCAAACCATTCCATGTAAATGTTGTCGATTATTGTGGAGAGAGATGAGCCCATCGGTAGTCCGTCTACTTGGTTGAAGAATCTATCCTTTTCTTGAAAGTAGGAATTGTTAAGGCAGCATTCTAAAAGTTCCAAGATGGCATTAATAGGGAGCCATCTTGAAACTATTAGAATGCTGTCTCAACAATTCCTACTTTCAAGAAAAGGATATATTCTTCAACCAAGCCAACATTTACATGGAATGGTTTGAATCCACAGCAATAGAACAGGCAAAGAAGAAACCAAAAATGTGGCTGAGATATGTGGATGACACCTTCATTATTTGGAATGGAACCGATGACGAACTAAGAGATTTTCTAGATCACCTTAATAGCTTAACACCAACAATCAAATTCACCATGGAGAAAGAAGAAAACAACCAATTACCGTACCTAGATGTCAACGTGAAGAAAAATGGCAACAGCATCCAAACTTCAGTGTACAGAAAACCTACGCATACAGGTCAGTATCTCAATTTCACATCAAATCACTCAAACAACACGAAACATGGCATAGTTAAAACCCTTGTGGATAGAGCAATTACAATCTGTAACTCGGAAGAAGCACTTAAAAAAGAAGCTCACCACATCAAGACCGACCTCAACAAAAATGGCTACCCCACAAGACTAGTTGACACAATATTGGAAAATCGTAAGAATCGACCCAAAGCGCAAAAAGCAAACAGAGAGGCACAACCAACACTCAATATTCCGTATGTAAAAGGAGTATCTGAGAAAATAAGAAGATTAGGACAACGATATAACATCAACACCGTATTCAACTCGAGGGACACCCTAAGGAGCCACCTGACGAAGACAAAGCCTACAAGTCAAAAAGATAGAAAAAACTGCGTCTACCAGATCCCCTGTGAGTGCGGCCAATCTTATATAGGTGAGACATTAAGACCACTCGAGACTAGGATTAAAGAACACAAAAACAATACGTTAAAAGGAGAGACCGAAAAGTCAGGTGCAGCTGACCATGCCTGGAAACATGGTCACCATATCATGTGGTCAGAAGCTGAAATCCTACTTAAAGAACCACACTGGAGGAAAAGAAAGTTTAAGGAAGCTGCTGCTATTCACCAGAACCCAGGCTGCTTTAGTAAACCATCATTGGACATAAGAAATATCTGGAAACCTTTGTTAGATAGATGTAAGCTTAGGATAAGATCGCGTGCCCACTGAACGCATGACTGCACCCACCTCAGCTATGCTTCAGTGCATCTAGCTAGTATAAATAGTCTTGTAGTTATTTTACTTATTTAGTATTCACCTGAAGACGACTGGAGATACTTACCAGTTGAAACGTTGTGATTTAAAACAAATAAAGACAATGGAAGTCCAAAACTCTTTCATCATTCAAGAAACATCATTGTCTCCAACCTTCAAACATTCAGCATTTTATTAGTTATAATTTTAGTAGTCCTTTATTATTTGACAAGTTAACATTTAATAAAATTGTTTTGGATCCTTATGAATTTTCTAAGATTCATTGGCGGTAAATTAGAGTCCATTTTGTTAAACTTTATACATGTCCTGGCGATAATTCTCACATTGTCCAAATAAAATAAATAAATTCATAAAAACTGCATTTGTATAGATTTCTTCCATGACTTTAAACTGTATTTCTATCTTGTATCTAAACTTAATATTATTATATATTATGTATGTCAAAACGATAACCATAGTAAAATACGTAAACATTAGTTTTTGTCATGGCTAACTTACTAATAACCGAATAAAAATTGAATTGTATAGAAAATTTTTACAAATCATGATTAATACGTCAAAAAAATTGTTAAGCTAGTTAGTTAGGTACAGGTATGATATACAAAAATTAAGTAAAATTTTAACAGCTTTTCAAATCCGTAATAATATACAGGGTGTTACATTTAAAAAAAAGGACTTATGGTCACTTTTTCAAGTTACCAGAATAAGTGTATTTTTTCAACCACCCTGTATGTTGCAACTAAGATTTTGGGAGTAGAGCAAAGAGCCCTATGGTATTAGTTAACTATTTACTAAATTTTAGGATTTCAGTATTTTAGAGTTAAAAATTATCAGTATTTTTAAAAGTGACGTTTACGGAGAAAAAAAATGGAAATTAATTTATATCTTAGAAACGGTAAGAGATAAGTATAGAATAGAATTAATAAAAATTGTAAGGAAAGTAATGGGGGTTTCGATAATAAAATAAAATATATAGTGTTGCATTTAAAAAATCAAAGTTACTATTATATTTGTGTGGAAGCGGCAACACTGTATTGTTAAAAATATTTTAGGTTGGTAGAGCATATCCGTTTATGTACGCGACCAAATTTTCAGAACGATTCCTTTACTGGTTCGTCAGAAACGTCTAACGTTCCATCCACCGTAAATCACCCTTTATACACTGTTAGAAATCCTGGACGTGAGAATCAAAAAAATTTATAATCAATTAAAATAAATCAAATTTAACTTAAAATGTATAGTTATTTTAACTCTTTTGTGTTTAGTTAAAATCAGATTTTAAGAACTAACTTTTCTGGAAGTCGTTTTAACATAGCAGCTAACTAAAATTAACATGCAATTCTTTTACGGTTCAAATGAATCAAATACTAGTAACTTTGATAAAGTTTATAATCATTATCAATATATTTTTTAGTTAAAATTTTAAAAGAAGTTAATACTAACATAAAAAATGTGTCAAATTAACTAATTAAGTTGTAATTTTTACTGCACAATAAAATCAGATTAATGTCAAAATAGTAATAACATATTTTATGAGTTACTGATTGACTGAAGCGGTTTTAGTTAAATTGACAAAAAACGGGAGTGTGGACTTTCTGGGACATAAAAAAAAAGTTAAATTTGATACTTTTTTTTTTAACAGTGTAGTATTAAACAGTTCTGTTGCATAAAGAACAAAATATGTGAAATCAGGTTTTTTTCTCAGTGGATAAAGAATTTTTTTCGAATTGTTTACTATTATGACCGACCACAATAATAGTTTATAAAAACACAGAAAATAGACTGTCATGATTTTATATTTCTTAAACAGAGGGGCTGCATGAGGTTCTAAATAGCTACCTTCTTCTAGGTTTCGCACAATGCGTTTCTGTAACAATAGCAACCTCCCCATTTACTGAATTTATTCCAAGGTACAAACTCACACTGTATAAATACCTTAAAAAAAATTAACAATGATTAGTTTTGGAGTAGCACTTTAAAATAGGATCCGTTATTGACAAAACGGCGAATCCCTTAGGTTTTAACACTACAATTTTTAAGTAAAACGATTGAAAATACCATTTGCTTTAAAACTATTGTTTAAACACTGATTTTACCAATTGCACTAAATCGCACTTGAACTTGAGTAACGATGTCCTTTTATAGCATGATTTAGTACTTGTTGGTGTCCGCGTCGTAATGCATTTGCGATTTTTATTGTCAGTTTTAATGTGTTTGGTTTTAAACCTTATATTGCACAACATATGAAAACCACAACACCCGGCAATCTACAGTATGGTGTGCCACAAATCGAGATGGGACATTTAGCACACTTTAATTATTATCCGTTGACTTGATATAATATGTAGATATAAATAAATTGGACGGCGTTTTGCAGAAAGCTATCAACCCTCAATATAACGGAAATTGGTTTGAGTGCGGATTTGTGTAATAAAATAGTCGTTCTGCATTCTGTAAAAACCTTCCAAGCCTCAACTAATTATATAACCTATAAAACTATAAAATGCTAACCCACATATTTATTTTGTTCGTTCAAACTTTAAATGGGCAGAAACCTGCCAACCCACTTGGTATTATTTTAATATAGCGCCAGATGCATCCAAGTGGGTTGGTAGCTTTCTGCAAATATCGGGTCCTTCAATTACAATAACCTAACATAGTTTATGCATTGTTTTTAAATTAGTGGTGTGACTAGTAGGGATCCAGATAGTTCAAAAATTTTTTTTAATACAGTGTAAAAGTGTCTAAAAGTACACTAGGTACAGGGTTATCCAACCAAGACTAGACAAGGCGATTTTTTGACTTTTCCTGTACTTTTATAAAAAAACTGAAATAGCCATCTTAAGTCATTTTCTCCCGCGAATTCGAATATCTTCAGCAAAAAACAATTGAACATCAAACAAAAGTACTAGGGGTCACTTTGATATTTTTTTAAATGGGATGCCGTATTTTTAATGAGCTTATCCGATTTCTCATATAAATTTTGATCTAAAATGTTGGATTTTTAATTCAAAAACGCCTTTTTTCTTCAGTTTTAAATTCGGAAAATGTTCGTCTACCGTACGATTAATACCTGGTAGATGGATACCCGTTTCACCTGTTCACCCTTTAACCTGCTTTAAAGCGTCCGTCAGTTAGACAAAATAATCAAGTGTCAAATTTCTATATATTTTTCACGAATTAATTACAAATTTATTTTGATTGATTAAAGTTATTTACTTTAGTTTCAAGTTTTTTCTAATATGTCATACTTTTTTTATACGTAAGCAATTATAGATTTGCAAAAACTACTAAATTTGTAATTAATTCGTGAAAAATATATCGAAATTTTACACTTGATTATTTTGTCTAACTGACGGACGCTTTAAAGCAGGTTAAAGGGTGAACAGGTGAAACGGGTATCCATCTATCAGGTATTAATCGTATGGTAGACGAACATTTTCCGAATTTAAAACAGAAGAAAAAAGGCGTTTTTGAATTAAAAATCCAACATTTTAGATCAAAATTTATATGAGAAATCGGATAAGCTCATTAAAAATACGGCATCCCATTTAAAAAAATATCAAAGTGACCCCTAGTACTTTTGTTTGATGTTCAATTGTTTTTTGCTGAAGATATTCGAATTCGCGGGAGAAAATGACTTAAGATGGCTATTTCAGTTTTTTTATAAAAGTACAGGAAAAGTCAAAAAATCGCCTTGTCTAGTCTTGGTTGGATAACCCTGTACTTTGGTAAATACAAATAATTTTGCATAACACAACTTTTGTTTGAATGCCAAAGTTATTGGTAATAATTTCCCGCTATCCAAAATGCAAAAACATACCAACCCACAAAAAGACGCCATTTTTACCTTTATTTTATATTTAAAATATTTAAACATACATTAAATATCAAACGACATAACTAGAATGATAATAAGTTGACAAAGTAGTAGTTAAATATCCTACAGCTTTATTAAATTAATAAAAACTTTAGAGTTAATTATCTCAGTTTGTCACTATTGAGGGTTGGTAGCTTTCTGCAAAACGCCGTCCAATTGCCATTAAGTATAAGTAAGTGTAGTATAATGACATTTGCATTAAAACGACATACCCTTGTTTATGATTACAAAATTAATAACATTACAGTGGACAGAGCTGAGACTTTTCGCGATTTGGGTGTATTATTTGACAGTAAACTATATTTTTTTTTGTTTGAAGGTGGTAGACAATAAAGTAATATAAAAAAAATCCTTGTCGGGCTTCCATTGTCTTTATTTTGTTACTTACACAACATCGGTTAGTTGGTATCTCTAAGCGTTTTCAAGTGTAAACTAAATTATAATTCTAGGGCTACTGTCTTAAATACTATCCATGTGCAATAAAACTTGATGACTCCGCCTACGTGCTTATTGAAGTGTGAAGTGTGAGCTGTCGGTTTTGGACAAGAGGCTTCCAGATATCGAAGATATCTATACTTAATTTACTAAATATATGGGTATTTTGATTCATGAACGTTGCTTCTTTGAATTTTCGTTTTCTCCAGTGCTGTCCCGTGTTCAAAACTTTGGCTTCTGACCACTGTATATTATGTTGGTTGGTATATATACAGGGTGTTCTCAAAGTTGAGTCATTTATTTGACCAGGTTGTAGAACTCGTAAAAATAAGTAATTGTACCAAAAATCATTTATATAAAAGTTGCAGAATAAGGAAGTTATTAACAATTGAAAAAATGTAAAATTTAAAAACTGTAAGACCTGATTTTTTGATATTCTCGACCTCTGCGTTATCAATGTTTTGTTTACTGGCGATACTGGGTATGGCTTATTTTTTTGTAGGATACAAATTACTTATCATTCATTCATTTTACGGGTTTTAGTGGTCGAGAATACCAAAGAGCAGGTCTTAAGTTTTTAAATTTTACATTTTTTTAATTGTTAATGACTTCTTTAGTCAGCATCTTTTATATAAATGATTTTTGGTACAATTACTTATTTTTATGAGTTCTACAACCTGGTAAAATAAATTACTTAACTTTGAGAACACCCTGTATGTTCCGCTATACCTGATCTTGAAGTTTCACCTCTTTGAGATGTTCTTTAACTCGTACGGGAAGAGGTATTTTTGTTTTTCCAATGTACGATTCGCCACACTCGCAAGGGATTTAATAGATACAATTTTTTGTGTTTTCATTACGGGAGGGTTTTGCTTTTGTAAGAAACCTTCTAAGCATATTTCCGGATTTGAAGGCTGTTTTGATATTATAGTTTTTGGTTATCCTTCTAATCTTTTCAGAAATCTCTTTGACATAAGGTATTGTAAGAAATGCTTGCTCCTCTATTGTTTCTGTATCAGTTTTTACTTCGCGATTTTTTAGTTTTGAGATGGTATTAGCTACAAAGGTTTCAGGGTAACCATTCTGTTTCAAATCTTTTTTAATGTTTAAAATTTTAATATTGTTGCAAACGCTAGATGCTCTGTGATATATATAGAATTTAAATTATGCCCTGTTTTATGGAGTTTAAATGATTCGATCCGTGATTGAGGTATTGCCCCCTGTGAGTGGGTTTCCTGTACACTGAATTCTTTATGTTTTCAGCATTTCGTTTGACGAGAACATCAAGAAACGGTAGAGTGGAATGTTTTTCTGTTTCCATGGTAAATTTAATGATTGTCTTATACTATTAAAACGTTCCAAAAACCGTATCAGCTCTTCGTTGCTGTCTATCCAGATATATCATCAACACATCCAAGCCAAAGTTTAGGCATAATCTTGGCATTGTTAATAGCGTGTGGCTCAAACTATTCCATGTATCTACAGGTTAGATTAGATAGACGGTTAGGTTTAGATAAATTCAAAAAAGCAGCTTTCATGAATCAAAATACCCATATATTTAGTAAACCAAGTATAGATATCCCCAATATCTGGAAGCCTCTTCTTGTCCAAAACCAACACTCAAACTTCACACTCCAATAAGCACGTAGGCGGAGTCATCAAGCTTCATTGCACAAGGGGTAGGATTTAAGATAGTATTAGAAGTATAATTTAGTTTACACTTAAAACGGTTAGAGATACTAACTAAACAAAACGTTGTATTAAGTAACAAAATGAAGACAATGGAAGTCCGACAAGATCATTTTTTAAAACTAGATGGGTGTTTTGAATTTTTGTATCCCGACCAACTTATTCCAAAACCCAAAACCATATCAAAGATTTTTGATAGATATGAAAAGTGTGGCTGCATACCAGTATTTGTTTTTTGCCGGAGTATAATAAACATTAACAATTCGAAATAATTGTTGCATCTTTAAAGGCAATAATAGCGTCAAAACACATTGTGGAATAATTAAGAAGCAAAATTACTTTAAAATAACAGTTTTCATTAAGCGGCAAATATTCTTTGCATTTTTGTTTTTGGTTTATGTCAATATGTGCATTTATTCTCACCCAAATGCAAAATGATCTTGATGATGTCAATTATTTAGGAAACGCAAAACTAAAGCTATCAATGACCGATTTTTTGTACTTAAAACTCTTCGGAATCGTCCTTTGACGTCAGTACAGGCGAAAACCCAACTTCAAGAGGTTCAAATTAAAAATGTCAGTTCTTGGACAGTTCGTCGAAAATTACACGAGGGTAATTTAAACTCACGCAGGCCAGCAACTGGACGTAAATTACTACCGCGTCATTTTATTTAGCGTATGGCTCATTTACATCACAAAAGTCAACATAACAAACCATGAAATTAAGAGTCAATAATGGAGGAATATTATCCAGGATGATATTCGCGGGCTAAAGGCTAAAGGCATGAACCGAGATGTACAGGGTCTTCCAACGAGGACTGAACAGGGGCTCATTTTTGAGCTTCCTTGTATTTAAAAAAAAAATCCAAAATAGCCAATCGATGTACTTTTTCCTGCAGAAATTAAAAATGAAACCAAAAATTTATTTGAACCAGAAACAAAAGAGTTACGCTATGGATAAGGTGTTTTTTAAATGGAACATAGCTTTTTTTTATACGATTTTTGGAACGAGTGATTTTTTTTTGTCCGTTCTGATTAAAATATTTAATATTGTGACAGCTAATTTTATTAAATTTTAATGTTTTATCCAGTATAATTTAACTTTAACCTGTTTGAAACATACACTAGGTAATAAAGGTATAATCACCTTTGAATCCTTCAAAGTCATTTCGGCAATATTATAGTAAATTTGTCAAATTTTTTGACTTTGAAGGATTCAAAGGTGATTATACCTTTATTACCTAGTGTATGTTTCAAACAGGTTAAAGTTAAATTATACTGGATAAAACATTAAAATTTAATAAAAATAGCTGTCACAATAATAAATATTTTAATCAGAACGGACAAAAAAAAAATCACTCGTTCCAAAAATCGTATAAAAAAAGCTATGTTCCATTTAAAAAGCACCTTATCCATATCGTAACTCTTTTGTTTCTGGTTCAAATAAATTTTTGGTTTCATTTTTGAATTCTGCAGGAAAAAGTATATCGATTGGCTATTTTGGATTTTTCTTTAAATACAAGGAAGCTCAAAAATTAGCCCCTGTTTAGTCCTCGTTGGAAGACACTGTACAGGCAGTGGTAAAGGCTATAGGAGGCAATAGAAATTATTGAGATGTGATTAAGTGAAAAGTTGTTCTTGGCCTATCTGTTAACTTTGTTTTGTGAAAATATTATTTTTTAAATCTTAGGTATACGCATCTTTTTCCGTAAATTTATTACTTTATGAAATCTTTTTTTTGGCTTTGCACATAATGCATACAGCCACTACCGTAAAACACACACACAGTACTGGACCACGGATGGTAAAGAGTTAAACACATAGGATAATCAAGGCCCTACAGTTTATTAAATCTTGATTATTACAATTTCATTTGTTTTCTTGCATTTTAATAGTCTATTTTTTATTTTAAATGCAATGGCAATGAGAAAATTATGGAAAATTTAAAGTTTTAAGCATATTAAAACTAATTAATGTATCTATAGCTCTCTAAAAAGTCACTTAAATCGGAGTAAAAAATTAAAAGTTATAAAGGTCTAAACTTTATCCAAATTTTATTATGCCCGCTTTTTTTGCACTGGAGTGTAGTTTTGCTTTAAATATTTTACTTAACTTATTCGCATACTCACACTGTAAAACCATTTTAAAACTAATAAAAATATAACTATTATAGTTTGAAAGCAAATACCAAAATTAGTTATTGTTCCGCTTAATACAGAATACTTTTTATTGCCAGATCATTGCATTAAAATTTAATTTATTTCTGGAATTTTTTGCAGCAAAGAACACTAAATAAAAATACAGACAACACAAAGCATAGGTCTATTAACCGAGCGACATCGGCAGTCTCGGAATTTCTATACTATAATAATTATGTATCTAAATACATTATCATTAGGTATAAATTAGCAATTATTTAAATATAAAATAATCATTAAATTATACGCATTATTCAATTTTTAGTATATTATATTCGAGATAAAAATACAAAATAATAAATGGTACCAATTTTTAAAAAATGTTTTCGGAAAATAAAGTAGTATGCAATTATCCAACACTACCTTCAAATACGACCATCATCCAGTGGTGCAGCCAGAAATTCGGGATAAGGGGGTCAAGGTATACAGGGTGTCCGGACAAAGGAGGTCAATCCGTTAACCATAGAGTGTGACCAGTAAAGCCCTCATCATATTAGATTTTTTTAAACTAATAGCTTCATTCGAAATTTGACTTTGGCATTAAGTTCTGCTTCAATCGAGATAAAAATTAAGCAAAAAAAATAGTAGTCGCGTGATTCGCATTATCTGTCAAATTAAATTTTTTTCCAAAAAATAATTCCAAGGTAGGGGGGTTATTTCTGAAAATATCGAAAAGAGTTATTAGAAAAAGTTTTTTTAAATGCAGTTTCTAGCCCACATGCAAAATTTCAACTGAATAAGATAAATTTGATTTTTTACCCATATTTTGTAAATTGTACCACGTTTGCAAAGTCAGACTCAACGCAACGTACATAAAACCTCTTAGTTTTGACAATGCTTTATTGCAGATACATTTTCTTTAAGGTAGCGCCATATTAAATGTGTGTTTTTCTACAAAATCAAAATTGGACTATTAAAATTTGGTTATATGTGATGCAAAGTTTATTTGTTTTTGACCCTGTATAAGATAACTTCATAAAATAAGTATTTTTGAAAACGTAGTTTGTGTCTGAAAGTAAAAAATAAAACTTTACGTTAAGTTAAACTAAAATTCATTTTTCACTTAATGAACACTTTACTGACGACAATGTGTTATTTTTTGTCTCAATATTAAGGTGTATTACTTTCAGACACAAACAACGTTTTCAAAAATACTTATTTTACGAAGTTACCTTCTACAGGGTCAAAAACAAATAAACTTTGCATCACATGCGACCAAATTTTAATAGCCAATCTTGATTATGTTGAAAAACACACAATTAATATGACGCTGCTTTAAAGAAAATATATCTGAAATAAAGTATTGTTAAAACTAAGAAGTTTTATGTAGGTTGCGTTGAGTCTTATTTTGCAAAAGTGGTGCAATTTACAAAAAATATATTAAAAATCAAAATTTTCTTATGCAGCTGAAATTTTGCATGTGGGCTAGAAACTGCATTTAAAAAATCTTTTCTTATAACTTTTTTCGATATCTTCAGAAATAACCCCACTTTTGAGTTATCTTTTGGAAAAAATTAAAATTTGACATAAAATTTCACACCTGTACTTTTTAACCAATAAGATACCTTAATTATGACTAGTTACCATGGCAACTAAAAGAATTTCCGGAAATTTTTTCGAGGCGCCACGATATTTAAGTGGAAATTTTTTGACAGTAGTTGAAAAGGTAAACATATGATTTACAACCATTAAATAATGTATATATAATATACATATAATGCATATAATACAAATATATATACGAATAATGCAAAATATCTGAATTATGTAACATTATTATTTATTATTCGCTATAACGTTTCATTAAACAGAAAACACAAATTTGTTTAATTATTATGCATTAACAATTTATGTTTCAACAAACGTCGGATGTACAAACATAAGATTTAAATGTTGCTTGAATTCTAACCCATCCTCTCTTCCTAATGATGAATAGGAAGGTGACGAATTAATTAGATGTCTATATAACCTATAATAATTAAATTTATTTCGTTATTATTTTGCTTATTAGTGGATATCATTAGAGATTTGCCAATGAAGATATTAGTTCAACATGAAATAAATTCTAAAATATATATACATAATAGGTATATCCATCATATTTCGTTAAATAAAAATAAAAAATTACCAACTTTAGTTACACCAAATGCTAAAACCCAGATGGGTATTAGTTCAGTCTATCGCCCTATAATAATTTTAGGTTACTAAAGGTGGTAGAAATGTATTTTTTGCTAAAGTATATTAGGTTACCATGAAATAAATTCTAAAAAAATTATATATAATAGATATTATATCCACTATATTTCGTTAAATAAAAAAAATACCAACTTTAGTTACACCAAATGCTATAACATAGATGGGCATTAGTTCAGTCTATCGCCTTTTCATAATTTTAGGTTACTAAAGGTGGTAGAAATGTATTTTTTGTTAAAGTATATTAGTTCACCATGAAATAATTTCTAAAAAAATCATATAGGTATATGCACCATATTTCGTTAAATAAAAAAAAATACCAACTTTAGTTACACCAAATACTATAACATAGATGGGTATTAGTTCAGTCTATCGCACTTTCATAATTTTAGGTTACTAAAGGTGGTAGAAATGTATTTTGTATTATTAAACTCAACACTCAACGTACAGACGTTTTAAACTATATATACCTAGTAATTATTAAGCTTTGTGACCGAACCGGTTAAACAAAAATGACAATTCAACATATTATGTCAAAATACCCTGGCCAACTTGACAAGCAGTGAAATTAGTTTAAAATGTCAAGTTTGATTAATAATTTTTTTTTTTCAAATTGTGGTGTGAAGTGGTGTGAAATTTTCTTATCGAATCCCACGCTAGCTTAAATTATTCCTGGAAATAATTTAAGCTCTTGTAATATTATAAGTGATAATGCGAATTACGTTACTAGTATTTTTTTGCTTAATTGTCATCTCGATCGAAGCAGAACTTGATGCCAAAGTCAAATTTTGAATAAAGTTATTAATAAAAAAAAATCCCATATGATGCGGACTTTACTGGTGACACTGTATATTTCATATACAATGTAAGTCTGAAACATGCCACAAACATTACATTTTATTTAAACATTTTTTCTTAAATTACTATGACAACGACAGGGTGAAGTGTAACAATTTAAAGATTTTTAAATGCTATAACTTGTGTTTGCCTTTACCGATTTTAACAAGCGATAGCTCAATTTAAAGGTATTTTTAATATGATTAAATTTTATTTTAACCAATGCTAAGGTTAGTTTGTTTGCTCAAAAATAGAGGGCGCTAATTAAAAGAACATCATACTTTAGTCATTCACACAAGTAATTTAAATACAACCATATACATACAGTGATGGGCTAAAATATGGAACAAATTCATTTAAAAATCAGGTATTCATTTTTTGAAAAAACGCTCGGACACGTCGATTATAATTCTTTCTTCCGGATTTTTTGCCTCAAAAAGAAATTATACCGGGTGTGTCAAAAAGTAGATGTAGCAAAAATTTCTTGTTTTTTTAAATAGAACCCCCTTATTTTTACTTATTACCCTAATTCTACGTCAAATTCTGCGCATAATTCATGTAGCATATTCTATCCTTATCTCTAACGGTTTAGAGAAAAATTACATCATAAAAAAAATTCTTTAAAAAAAGGTTAAAAAATTACTTTATTAAGTGTTGAAAATGCAAACCATTAACTTCTTGACAATATGCTAATCTACTTAAAAACCCTTCTAAAACATTATTTACAGTATTTTCATTAATTTGCCTAATTTCATATCTAATTTTTAATTTTGTGGTTTTCCTTATACACTTTTGATTTTAAATAACCCCAAAGAAAGTAATCCATGGGTGTAAGATCGGGAGATCTTGCAGGCCATTCTATGGGTCCTCTTCTACCTATCCATCGTTCGGGAAATACAGTATTCAAATACTCTCGTACTTGTTGAGCAAAATGAGGCGGAGCACCATCCTGCTGAAACCAAATAGACGCTTCTGGTAGATGAGGCTGATTCGGATTTGGAAAATCCGCTGCTAGTGTGTGAATTAATTCATTTTGAAGAAATTGTAAATACCTGTCTCCTGTAAGATTTCCATCGAAGAAAAAAGGTCCAATAATTCTATCATTTAATATCCCTGCCCAAACATTTACTTTTGTGGGTATTGCGTGTGCTGTTCTCCCATCCAACGGGGATTATTTGTACTCCAATACCGAAAATTTTGTCTGTTTACCGAACCATTCAAACAAAACGTGGCTTCATCGCTAAAAAGTATGTTGCGATGGAAAAATAGATTTAAGTTGCAAATTTCCATCATAGTTTCACAAAACTGTAGTCGGCGGTCGGGATCATCTTCGTTTAGCTCGTGCAGCAACATAATTTTGTACGGATGGTACTTTTCTTGTTTCAATACCCGCAACACAGATCGTCGGCTAACATCATTATTAAGGGCTACTTCAGTGGATGCACTATGAGGATTATCTTCAACCTACTAATTTTTGGAAGACCTGGCCGTAGACTATCCTTTACATTCCCTGTTTCCCTGAATTTCTTTTCAATTTTACTTACTGTAAATCTTGTAATCGGCCGTTCTGGATACTTAGCGGTAAACAAGTTACAAACTTCTTCTTGACTTCTTGTTTTGTCTCCACATCCAATTAAAATTAAAATTTCAATTCTTTGTGTTTCATTTAAATGCACCATGATCACCGTTTTTCAAAATTATACCTAAACTAATTTTTGATTGACACATGACTTGCTATCGTAGTAACAATTCATTTAAATTTACCTGTTTACCTTTAAGTAGGTGCATGTACCTTTTTTTAAAGATTTTTTTTTATAATGTAATTTTTCTCTAAAACCGTTAGAGATAAGGATAGAGTATGCTACATGAATTATTCGCAGAATTTGACGTAGAATTAGGGTAATAAGTAAAAATAGGGGGGTTCTATTTAAAAAACAAAAAAATTTTGCTACATCTACTTTTTGACACACCCGGTATAATTTCTTTTTGAGGCAAAAAATCCGGAAGAAAAAATTATAATCGACGTGTCCGGGCGTTTTTTCAAAAAATGAATACCTGATTTTTAAATGAATTTGTTCCATATTTTAGCCCATCACTGTATATCTTTTTTTATCTTGCTGATATACTATCAGTTAAGTAAAAGAGATCAGAAAACCCGAGATTGTTATCTCTTTTCGTTTGAAAAGAGCGCCCGACACTTAATCCGCTACTGGACCCCCAATATAAAAATATGTTCATAATTATATTAATGACAATTTAATAACTTTTACATAATATAATTTAGCAAATTACTGTTTACATAACTAAGCTCCGCAGTGTTCGGTTGTGTTGTAGGTATGAAGCAGACGGCCAAATAAAAAATAAATAATTAGGATTTCCACTCGGGTAACTTCGGACAAAAGATCAATTAATAAATCATTCTTTTTTTGTAAACGACTATTTATTTTATTTTCATCGGTATGATGAACCACCGTTAAAGTGCCCGACATATTATTTAATTACTACAGGGAATACCCTGTTATCAACATATTATAGTACCCGGGGTACCCTTCCTCCGTGCAAGTTTCAGGTGGCTATTATGCTCATACCCCCCTTTGGGGCACGAGCTATCCGCTTACAAAATATGAACTACCCAGACCTTATGGCTTTCGCGATCTTTTTGGTAGGAAATCGGACATCGTCCTGCTTATTATTATTAAATTTGGTCTTGTCTAAAGTGCCTATATTTTTGTGTCAGTCTGCCTGTATAATGCTATGTCTGTAGGCTAAAAAGATTAACAAAAATACTTGACGGAAGATGATTTTTTCTATGTAAAGTAAGTAAATATTATTAACCCTGACCATAACCGAGTTGGCTTTGCTTGCCAGTGGCGGATCCAGAACTTCAATAAAGCGGGGGACGGGCACATAATCTTAATGGTTTTTTAAAGAGAATACAATAATACGAAAAAATATTTTACTCAGAAACAAGTGCATATACAGGGTGTTATTTAAGTATGTGGCCAAACTCCAGGGGGTGCTACTTTTAGTGATTTTAAGAAGAAAATTTCATATAAACATGGGTTCGAAAATGCATAGTTTTTACGATACAGGGTGTCAAACTTTAAAAAAAAAATCGGATGTTCGTAAATATCTCAATACCTATTCTTTTATTCGATTTTGTTGAAATTTGGCAATTCTGTTTGTAATAACAAGAGGATAATTTAGCCTCAATTAGATTAAAATTATTAAGTCCAGTGGCGTCCCGGAAGACAGTAAAACTAATATTTTTGACAAAAAAATGGCGCCCTACTGACTTTTTTAAAAATTATATATTTTTTTCGAATTAAGCATACAAATACAACTATTTGTTTTTCTGAGTTTTTTTCATATCTTACTTTGTTTTCGAAAAAACATTAAAAACCACTTTATTGCATGTCCCCGGGACAATAAGAGTAAAAAATTTAAACTACTTACCAAACTAGCAAGCAATTAAAATTTCACAAAAGTCCTCTTTTGAATTTTTTCGCACAGATTAAAACTGTTTTCGATAAAATAAATTAACATAAAATAACGTAATAATTTATTACTGCAATGTGTTAAAAGTATAACAACTATAATGATAGCTCTTATCATCCCGAGGACATGCAATAAAGTGGATTTTATTTTTTTTCTCGAAAACAAAGCAACATATGAAAAAACTCAAAAAAAAAAACAAATAGTTCTATTTGTAGTTGCTTAATTCGAAAAAAATACATAATTTTAAAAAAAGTTAATGCCGCGCCATTTCTTTGTCAAAAATATTAGTTGGACTGTCTTCCGGGACGCCACTAGACTCAATAATTTTAATCTAATGAGCCATGAGGCCAAATTATCCTCTTGTTATTACAAACAGATTTGCCAAATTTCAACAAAATCGAATAAAAGAGTATTGAGATATTTACGAACATCCGTTTTTTTTTTAAAGTTTGACACCCTGTATCGTAAAAACTATGCATTTTCGGACTCATGTTTGTGGACTTTTCTTCTTAAAATCACTTAAAGAAACACCCCTTGGAGTTTGCCCACATACTTAAATAACACCTTGTATTTATTAAAGGCAAGCGGCAACTTACAAATAATAAAACTCTGAATAACATACAAAACGTAACTTCTATGTACAGGGTCTTTCAACGAGGACTGAACAGGGGCTCATTTTTGAGCTTCCTTGTATTTAAAGAAAAATCCATAATAGCCAATCGATGTACTTTTTTCTGCAGAATTCAAAAATGAAACCAAAAATTTATTTGAACCAGAAACAAAAGAGTTACGCTATGGATAAGGTGTTTTTTAAATGGAACATAGCTTTTTTTTATACGATTTTTGGAACGAGTGATTTTTTTTTGTCCGTTCTGATTAAAATATTTAATATTGTGACAGCTATTTTTATTAAATTTTAATGTTTTATCCAGTATAATTTAACTTTAACCTGTTTGAAACATACACTAGGTAATAAAGGTATAATCACCTTTGAATCCTTCAAAGTCATTTCGGCAATATTAAAGTAAATTTGTCAAATTTTTTGACTTTGAAGGATTCAAAGGTGATTATACCTTTATTACCTAGTGTATGTTTCAAACAGGTTAAAGTTAAATTATACTGGATAAAACATTAAAATTTAATAAAAATAGCTGTCACAATAATAAATATTTTAATCAGAACGGACAAAAAAAAAATCACTCGTTCCAAAAATCGTATAAAAAAAGCTACACCTTATCCATAGCGTAACTCTTTTGTTTCTGGTTCAAATAAATTTTTGGTTTCATTTTTGAATTCTGCAGGAAAAAGTACATCGATTGGCTATTTTGGATTTTTCTTTAAATACAAGGAAGCTCAAAAATGAGCCCCTGTTCAGTCCTCGTTGGAAGACCCTGTACAGGGTGTTTCACGGTCATTGTCCATTATAATACTTGCAAAAGTAATGCAATTTGAATCCTGAAAATGTGCATAATAGGGTTTTCGGAGACGATCTCTTTAAATGAAATAACAGCGACCATTATTATGCGACTTCCTGTTATACCAGAAGTTGTCTCAAACGTGCTTATTTTAAATGGAGCACCCTGTATAATATTTTTTTTGCTTCATTTCCAATAACTTTCATAAAAAAATTTGTATCGCACTCTAACCGTTTAAAAAGTTAGGTTGTCTCAAATTTTGACTATTAACAGGTTGTCGCCTAAAATGAAATATATTTTCAAAGCTGATAACAGAGGGAAACTTGAAATGCCGGTTGTGAAATTAGATATTATTGTGCTTTGTCGAAAAATGGAATTTTAGATACAGGGAAGTAGAAAAATAATAATTTTGGGTCTTCATCAATAAATTTAAAAATCCCCATTTTTTAAAAATACGATGCTACCTTGCTATTTCATTACATCAATTGACTAGATAGAGCATTTTTCCTATCTATCCACCTGAAATGTCACTATAACTAACTAAGAACTAAAAATAGTTTTTAATCTCATTTATGGTTCGCAAAATCCCCCAAATATCAAACAGACTTATTGATTTTTGGCAAGAAGGCCATAATAAATAAAGTATTAATTGCAACTAACAATGACACACGTCTGTACAACAATTTTTTTACCTATAGAGTAACCAATTATTTTTAAAAAATATTTACTTGCTCTTATTGTAAAAACTATTATTTCTTTAACTAGATATTAGAAATATTATAAATTTACCTTTTCCTTATTCCACAAAAAGTTTATACACGTACGCAGAAATAGAAATTCGTTAAAAATTTACACACTTTCACTATTGACTGAAAAATATTTTAAGACGTGCTAAATGTTACTAATGCATTAGTTGATTTGACACTGATACCTGCGATTTTGAACCTGGTCAATGGCAAAAATCATACCAATTTGGTATTTTAAAGCAGTTATCAAGGTACTATGGAAAAATAAAGTAATGGGTAAACTTGTTTTTATATAATGTAACGTTTGTGTTTGAATCTCGCACTTTTCTGTTGGGTCGATTTTCATAATTAAAAGTAATATTGTATAAATTATATTTATTTTTACTAAATACCGTGCAAGCAAAAATGATTTGCATCAAAGAGGGCTTGGATTAAAAAACGTAGGGCTTGATTAAGATCACAATGATATGGGGACGATATATCTAACAAAATCTAGGCTAAAATTTTGTCAAATTCATATTATAACATGATATGCCAACCTACGGAGTATTAAAATAAGTACACAAATACAAATTTATTTTTGTTGTTTACAAAATTTACAAAGTAAGAATAAACAGAAAGAAAAAGAAAAATAATTACATAAATTGCCGTAATTGGCCACCGCCATGCTCCAAGCATAAATTCACACGTCCCATCATATTTTCGGGTTTGTTCGTTGTTGACCAGCATTTCTGGAGAAATGTTACCACATTCTTGGATATTCCTTTCTTGTAATTGTTCTAAATTTGCAACTGGTATTTTAAAAATAGTGTTTTTTAAATGAGAAAAAACGAAATAATCCATAACCGTTAAACAAGGTGATCTAGGTGGGAATTCAATGTCTGATCGAAAACTGATCAATCTGTCGTCGAAAAATAACATAACCGGAGAGGTGGAATCAGGCTTCATCCGAAAAAAATTTCAGGTTAATAAATCATTTCTTTCCAATGAATGTTTTGTGCTGTTCCGTAAAGCCCATTGTGTGAATTGTTCAAGGAATTGGAAAAATTAGCGATGAATCAAATTACTTGTAATGACTGTCAAAGATGACGGAATAACTCATTGATTGTTAATTCAGGTAGTTACTGACACCCCACAGGTCTGGTATTAAGCTCTACGGCTAAGCATTACGTCCTTAGATGCAAGGCCCTTTTTGATGCAAATATTTTTTGCTCGCACGGTATACTACTCGGAACTAAAGGATAGTCTGCCACTCAGGGTAATTTAAATTAGTTTTACCGTTGAAGCTAGCAGAAATGTAGAGAATGACCTCCTTTTTTGACCTCTCTATGTTATTTGATTCTGACAGTTCCAGGTATTGTATAAATTAAATTGTAACTGGCTATACAAGGCATAAACCAGAACAAATTTATTTTTAACTTGAAGAAATAATTTCCATCATCTTGTAGCTCCGTTTGGACTGTTCGCATCTGTTATATTTCTTATATTCCTTATTCGATTATCCTGATGATGAATGTTCATACATTTACTTTTTCTAGAATAATTCTTAGCAATAAGTATTTTTTTAGGATATGGTCTGTATTCTAAATATTTTCAGGAAGTTTCTCAGTGTTTACCAGCTTCATAACCGGTCACTGCCGCTTAAGAAAATAACGAATACGAATATTGGATGGATCCATTGAATGCAGACTTTGCGGTGAAGATGCGGTGAGAACACGAGAGCCTGCGAAGCACTAAGTTGCCAAAGATTTAAAATCTTCGGGACTATTCAACTTTGCGATAATCTCCCGCATGATTAACTTAGATGGAAACTATTGGACCTTATAGAATAAAGTTTCTAACAAGACTAAGGCGTCCACTTGGCCAAAAGGCTGCAGTGTAATAATCTTTGGCAAACAAACCCGATCCCCGTCTTTCACCAACCAACCGATCCATCATGATATTTTCTTTTTACTTTACTATTTATCGGTACACAACAATGAATGCAATAATTACTTATCATTACCTTACAGGATATACTTGGGTAATTTTTAGTTTATTTATTTTGTACAATTTGTTACCTTGAATTTGAATACCAGGTCGATCGTGTGAATGTCAAATTTTGTTTGATTTTAGAATTCGTACTTCGGCAGGTGGCAATGTGGTTATTACAGGTTATTACTTCAATAGATTGTATGTCAGAAACCTGACACATTGGTACATGCTCAGGTACACATTATGCTGCTAAACCTAATTTTATTGTCTCCCCAAAAAAACATCTGCAAATATCAATGAATCAATCAAAATGCCTTTTATTTTGGTAAACATAATAATATAGAGGTTGGTGACATAAAGTTTGAAAAAGGGGTGGCGGTATCCAAACCAGTTGCTCTATACAACCACCCTAGATAAGTTATAATATAGTTATTTTCCTAACAAGTGCGCAAAGTGATACTTTTCCGCACGCAAGTACAGTTGGACGAACGACGCGAAGCGGAGTTCGGATAAGTTCTTGCGTGCGGAAAAGCACTTTGCGCACTTGTTAGGAACAACATTTTTCCTACGAGCTTCATATCAGATAACAACAAAAATAAAAATATGATAATTTATTTAATAATTTTTAATTCGACTTTAAAGAAAGAACTATAATATACTTACAACTAAAAATTACATAACAAAAAAAAATAATAGAAAATTAAAAAATTACATAACAATAAAAAAAATAATAGGAAACTTAATTATTTGTTTATAACATTTATATTTATCGTCAGAGCTGCTCATTTTAACAGTGTTTATATATATTCCCTACCAAGGAGATTTTTGAATAGTTTTACTTTTCCGCACCCAGTGCGGATAAAAGTCTTATCCGCACTAGTGCGGAAAAGTGTAACTTTGCACACAAAAATGCGTGCGCAAAGTACTACTTTGCGCACGCTCGTAGGAAAAAATATATTTATTTACAAAACAAAATACTAAACATAACATTAAGCTAGCTAAAAACCTATTACAACTAATAAATTAGTTAATCTTAAGAAAGAAAATGTTTAAACAAAATATGTGTTCAAAATATAAAAACAACCATTAGTTACATCACTATCAATAATCATCTCAAAGTCCGATCTCTGCTCCCCAATACATCTTTCTTAACTAATCTAATGAACGTATAAATTGATTGGGAGGTCTTAACATAGAGTCAAAGGGAATTGGTTATTCACACTGTAGGAAAACGATCCCTTAAAGAGTTCCGTTCTGTGACGAGGTACACTGAACAGTTCTCTATGTGTGGTATATAGGTTATGTCATTGTGTATCACTGCCTTTAGTAAAAATATCAAGTATATAGGATGGAGAACCATTACCAGTAATTTTAAAAACACTTTCAGCCAATTTTAATTTGAAACGTTCTTCGACATAAAGCCAACCGGAATTTATCTGACTTGCACTTATATGATGATACTTTCCGAGGTTATAACAAAAACGTAAACAGAAATTTTGAATTTTTTGTGGGCTGTTTTTATCCCTTCTCAACAATGCAGGCCAGTATACGATGTTACAATAAGTCAATTGTGATAATACCAAGGAATTGGTTAACTTAAGTTTTAAATCGGTACTGAAAATATCTTTATGCAAATATAATAGCTTCAGCAAAAACCCAGAAACGTCATTCCAATACCAACTTAAGAGCCTTAAAACGAAATCAAGGGAAATCGGTGTGCTAATTATAACGAATTGAAAACATTATGAAATCAGGCAACGACAAAAACTTTTTTAAGAGCAATTTGGCACAGAGCTGCCCAAAAACTTGGCTTAAAAACTTACAATAAGGTAAGCTTAAATTATGTTTTTTATTATTCGTTTTTAATTCAGTAGTTATAGGCAAAAGAGAGGCCCTTACTGACAAAGATTTAGAAGAAAAACGGACAAGGCCAAAGAACACACATTATGGTCGCCGAAGCAATGGAACTCCATTATTTGGAGTGATGAAGCCAGATTTGAAGTATGCGTTGGTGATAGTAGGAGTCGTGTCAAGAACTAAAGAAGAACTATTTCAAAATGAATGTCTTAAAAAAAATTTAAGTTTCTGGCTTCTGTTATGATTGGGGGGTCAGCTAGTTGAGTCGGAAACTTACACTTTGTAAAAGGTATTATGAATGCTGATAAGTACCACATTAATGTGCTTCAAAATAACCTAACACCCCAAATTGTACAAATGCGTTAAAACAATATTGAATGTATCTTCCAACAAGATGGTGCCGCTTGCCATGCGGCTAAAAAAGTAAAAGATTGGATGTTAGAAAACAATATTCCAGTTTTAAAATGGACGTCGAGTAGTCTAGACCTATTGCCGATTGAAACCTTGTGGCATATCATGAAGAAAAAGCTCCGAACGAATCCCGCAAGAACCGTTCCAGAATTGCAAACCCGTCTCCAAAAAATTTGAAACAGTTTTACATCAAATGACTGCCAAACATTGGTTGACACTATGCCAAGACGTAGGTATCTAAGAAGTAATCAGTCGAAAAGGCAATGTAACGCAGTGGTGATTTGCTGCCATTTGGTTTCGTTGATTTTTATTAATCGACAATTTTTTTTGGATTTGTAAGATATTTTTTTCTCTGTTACAAAAAAATGTAGTATTTTAGGCCGATATTAAATAAAAATATCGTATGTTATCTTATCACAAATACATTTTAGTTTTTAATACGTTTTCGATAATATGTCAAATTTCATAAAAAAAACGTAGGTTCGATAGTTGGGCTAACTTCACTGAGGCAGGGCTCGTATACCTAGTAAGAAATCGTTAAACTAGGCGCCGTCATACCTAGTTTAGTAGTTAGTAAACAGAAAAACCTACTAAAAACCTGCAAAAAATTTGCAAATTATATGTTTTGAATTACTCCGTTGAACTTAATTTAAACCACGCGGAGCAACGACTGATCATTGTTTTAAGTTAGTTCGTCCCTCTCTATTCCATTGAAGTAAGAAATAGACTATATAGCGCTCGCTGAAATTTACCTAAACGATTTCTCCATATTTTAACCAAGGAACTATTAAAATTTAGCTTCTAAAAAGTATATTAATTTAGTTATAAAAAGAGGGTTTATTTTTTATGATAATTAGATAACCTTGTAGAAAATAAAACATCTTATATTAAAAACATTTTATTCCATACATATTTTAATGGTTTAAAGGTAATTTGTTACCGCAAAAAAATATCGAATAGGCGCAAAAATATGTTGTCGAATAAACGACCGCGTGTGTGTCTAAACGAAATATTTTATGGATTAAAAATTTCTTGATGTGGTAACCCATATACAGTGTCACCAGTAAAGTCCGCATCATATGGGATTTTTTTTTATTAATAGCTTTATTCAAAATTTGACTTTGGCACCAAGTTCTGCTTCGATCGAGATGAAAATTAAGCAAAAAAATAGTCACGTGATTCGCATTATCTGTCAAATTTTAATTTTTTTCCAAAAAATAATTCAAAAGTGGGGTTATTTCTGAAAATATTGAAAAAAGTTATTGGAAAAAGTTTTTTTAAATGCAGTTTCTAGTCCACGTGCAAAATTTCAGCTGCATAAGATAGTTTTGATTTTTACCTATATTTTGTCAATTGCACCACTTTTGCAAAATAAGACTCAACGCAACCTACATAAAACTTCTTAGTTTTGACAATGCTTTATTATTGCAGATACATTTTCTTTAAAGTAGCGTCATATTAAATGTGAGTTTTTCTACAAAATCAAAATTGGGCTATTAAAATTTGGTCGTATGTGATGCAAAGTTTATTTATTTTGTTTTTGACCCTATATAAGGTAACTTATATAATTTTTAATAATAAAATAAGTATTATTAAAAACGTAGTTTGTGTCTGAAAGTAATACACATTAACTTTATTATGACATAGCTTAATAATAAATAATTGTAATATAGTAGTTTTAAATTAAAACGTTGAAAATAGATAAACTTTACGTTGTTAAACTAAAATTTATTTTCCACTTAAAAAACACTTTACTGAAGACACTGTATTCTTTTTTGTCTTAATATTAAGGTGTATTACTTTCAGACACAAGCTACGTTTTTAAAAGTACTGATTTTATAAAGTTACCATATACAGGGTCAAAAACAAATAAACTTTGCATCACATGCGACCAAATTTTAATATCCCAATTTTGATTTTGTAGAAAAACACACATTTAATATTGCTTTACATTAATATACTTTAAAGAAAATGTATCTGAAATAAAGCATTGTCACAACTAAGAAGTTTTATGTAGGTTGCGTTGAGTCTTATTTTGCAAAAGTGGTGCAATTTACAAAATATTGGTAAAAATTCAAAATTAACTTATGCAGCTGAAATTTTGTTTGTGCGCTAGAAACTGCATTTAAAAAAACTTCTTCTAATAACTTTTTTCGAAAAAATTAAAATTTGACAGATAATGCGAATCACGTGACAACTATTTTTTTTGCTTAATTTTCATCTCGATCGAAGCAGAACTTGATGCCAAAGTCAGATTTTGAATAAAGCTATTAATAAAAAAAAATCCCATATGATGCGGACTTCACTGGTAACACTGTATATTAAAAAAAAAAACTAGTAAAGGATGATTTTCCTCAGTGCACCTTGTTTAATATTTTGTTCTAAAAATAATACATTGAAAACAATTTTATTCAACTAAAAGGGAAGTATTCTACAGTGTGTATCAGCCAAATGGAATAAATTCGATAATAAATACATATCCGAAAAAACGTTTGGACACGTCGATTTTTATTTCTAGTTGCTAAAGCAGATAAAAAAGTAGCTGTCAATGCAATAAGTGATAAAACCAAATTGGATATTATGCTTGAGTTTGAGGAAAACTCCCATATTTCGTCGAAAAACAGCCCCAATGTTCGATGATAGTCATTCATCGATTATTCGAACAATACAAGAAAATAAAATGATACCTACTCATGAGCTCATGGAAGACGATTTAGAAGGTATTTTGTAAACAAATGATGGCAATGTTAAATAACAATGTGATCCAATTAGAGCATGTTTTGTTTTCTGATGAGGGCAACTTTACACTTCCCGAGAAAAAATTTCAATTTAAGATTAGGATGTTGCCAAGACGTTCGCGGCGATCATTTTCAACATCTCCTACATTAGTGCTTTTTGTGCTTTTTACATTATCAAGAAATAAACAGTATTACTTATTAGCTTTTGAGTGTGTTGTTAATTTTTGCAATAAATCTGAAAACACTTAATATTTCCGGAACAGTTGAAGATAGGTATAGGATATTGTACATGAAATATATCTAGAATTTTCTGAAGAATCCAAACATTGAATAATATACAGGGTGAGTTTTTTTAAAGTGTTACAAGGCGATATCTCGAAAACGGTTCAAAATATTTTCTTGAAATTTTAGTAAGGGAGATGGGAGGACATATTTAAACATATATTTTATGTCTATCCCCTTTCCCTATTTTGAGGGGTGGGGGGTAACTTTGGAATTTTAAATGAGAAATTTTTTTGGTAAATACGAACCTACGTAAAAAACTACGTACGTATACAAAAAATCTTTTGTTTTGCTGGCCTGCTTACGAAATTATGATTTATTTAGTTATAAAACACAAAAAATACTTTACTATTTAATTTCAACTTATTTATCGTCTGTCACGCTTCAGAAGATGTTCAAAATGTCTCCCTTCAACTTCCTAACACTTTATCACTTTTTTTCAGAATAAATATCGTACCCGTTGTAACATTAAAGTCTCACTAATAAGCATGCAACGCGGATTCGGTATTTCATATCATCTAAAGTTGTAGGTGTAGCCGCCATCACTTTATCTTTTATAAAATAAAAAATAAATAAAGGAAAAAGTCAAGGGGGGTCAAATCCGGGGACCTAGCAGGCCGTTTACCGAACCAGCTCGATTTATCCACCTGTTTTCAAACAATTCGTTCAACTTATTACGGGTCTGTATCACATAATGCGGTGGAGCTTCGTCCTATTGAAAACACATGTCAGAACTTATGTTTTGGTTTAATAATTGGTTTTTAAAAGAATTTCGTAACCAGGAGAGCAAATCAAAAGATTTTTTGTATACGTACGTAGTTTTTTACGTAGGTTCGTATTTACCAAAAAAAAAGTATATCGTCTCATTTAAAATTCCAAAGTTACCCCCCACCCCTCAAAATGGGGAAGGGGGTAGACGTTCAAAATATGTTTAAATATGTTTCCCCATCTCCCCATTCCCTCACTAAAATTTCAAGAAAATATTTCAAACCGTTTTCGAGATATCGTCTTGTAACACTTTAAAAAACTCACCCTGTATAGGATGTTGTATTTAAAATAAGAAAGTTGGTATTGGCCACTGTTACATGACACACCCTGTATAAAAAGTTTTTACTGAAAAAAAATGCGCAACTAGAAATACCAATCGACCGGTACGAACGTTTTTTCGGACACGAATTTATTCCATTTGGCTGATACACACTGTATATAAAAGGCTGATCCGTTTCTTTATCATAACGCTGTACCTACATTAGGTACTGTACACATACTTCTTATATCTAATCGACTTGTTTTTTTTTAATTCTTCTTTGATTCAAGGATTTGGCAAGTATGCTAATTAAACATTTGGGTTCAATAAATTAAAAACGTGCGTAAAAATATCTCCAACTTACGCAATTTAAATGAATTTGTATTCTAATAAGCACGGGTCTAAATGTATAAAAATATGGGTTAATGCTAAATTTATAACCTTTTGTGTAATTAGTTTATTTAAATAGTTCTTTGAGTCTTGCATAAAGGAGTGCTTTTGAGCACTAAATATCTATAATATTTTCTTCTCACAAGAAAGCTGACAAAATTAACAATATTGATTAAATTTTGTACCTCAAGGAACTAACGTTTTATTGAAACAAAAAAAAATATCTGTTTAAATAAAACAGTTTGCTAGATAAAGCAATAGAAGATTTTTATTTTGCACAACCGATCATTAGTATTGGACTTTATAGTCTATGGACGAATTATCTATCTATCTCAGTAAACCTTGTTGCATAATTGATAATCATATGTAATCAGGGGCGACCGGCGCGGGAAGTCAATGGAAACGGCGCGCGGCGCGTCGATCCAATAAATAAATGAAAAGACATAAATAACTTTATTTTTTAAATTTAAAACACATTTAGGTGAAAAAAAATGAGTCTAATGAATAAAAATGTAGCGATTGGTTTTTCTTATAAAATCGAAGAAATTTCTTGAAAGCCAATAAAAAATAAAGTAATCGGTTTTGCGTCCAGCAATTGCTTAAAAGTGCAGTAATTGCCTCTAGTCAATGATTTTTCTTAAAAAATAGAATCAATTGCCATCGTTTGCTTAAAATGTGATGAATAAATTAAGGAATCGCTTTTTCTACTGTAGCAATTGCTTCCAACTTTTTAAGGTAGGTAGACTCCTGCATCATTTGCTTGGTAGCAGTCAACTTTAGTTCACCACGTGCGTTGCTCTTAATTTGTGTCTTCAATTATGGCTAAATACAGGGTGTTCCGATGATCATGTTACAAAATTCTAGGGTAGATAAAACACACGAAAATAAGAAAAAAAGTTCATGTGAACATGGGTCCGGAAACGCTTCTTCAGGGAGCTAGGGCCCTTCGAAGATGACCTTCAAAAACTACTTTTCGTTTTATAGCTTCGGTACTACTGCAGCTATCGCAACCAATTTTGGGACATGAAATCTAGTTCGTAGGTTCATCAATTTGAGCCTTCCGGATTTTGTCACCTTTAACCAGGGGCGTACAAACCAAGGGGGTATTTGAGTAAATTTGACCCTACTCCTCTTAGGCTTTAATTTCTTACCATTTTTATATCTGATTATGATTCTCCAATGCCTTTTACATAAAAAAGGTACTCTTAGTAAAAATCGCTATCTGTCACAGTTTCCTCCGAAAATGGCTAAATCCAATCAATAATAAATTATTGGTCTTAAACCAATTATTACGTTGAAATATGAAAATGAGGTTCAGTACAGATAGTGAGCATTATAAGTTAGTCAAATCTTTTTCTTTAATGAAAATAAATTAGATTAGAGAGATTTATTGCCTTTTCGAAATTGGGGGTATAAAAAGTAAAAGGGAACGTATACAAAATATTTCAAAAAAAAAACAATTAAACAGGTTTAACGAGTGAGTCAAGGATAAGGCAGAGTAAATTTTTGTCTTGAAGATGAATTTACTAACGCTGTCGTTGACTGACCCTGTACGTACCAAAATAAATTCAAAATAACAATTGTTGAAAATGCCTGCCACCACGTTCAATACATGTATTACACCTACGTAGCATATTTAAATTGACGTCAGTAAAAACATCAGGCATGGTTTGGATCATTTCAGCCGCAACAGAAATCCTAGCCACCAAATCTTCCTCCGACTGAACTGGAGTTTCATATACAAGGCTTTTCATATGTCCCCAAAGAAAGAAATCCATAGGAGTTAAATCTGGGGACCGGGCTGGCCAGTTGACATCGCTTCCACGTCCAATCCAACGTCCTCTAAAACGATCATCGAGGTGCTCACGTACGACATGTGCAAAATGAGCGGGTGCTCCATCATGCTGGAACCATAGATTCCGACGTATGTCGAGGGACAGCTCATCCAATAACTCAGGTAAGGTGTATCTTAAAAAATTGAGGTACACCGTCCCAGTTAGTCGAGGAGGCAACATGATTGGTCCAATTAGACGTTCTCCAACAATTCCAGCCCACATGTTCACCGAGAATCGATGTTGGTACCCTCTTATTTGAAGAGCATGAGGGTTTTCCTCCGCCCACACATGGCTATTCCGTGAATTAAAAATACCTTCTCTCGTAAAAACAGCCTCATCAGAGAAAAGCACAAATTTCGGAAATTGGGGTTCTTGTGTACACTGTTGAAGAAACCACTCGCAAAACTCTACGCGGGGTGCATAATCATTTGGTCTCAATTCCTGTACTTTTTGGCGATGGTAAGGATGAAGAAGTTGTTCGTTAACAATCTCCCATACACGTACATGACTTACATTCATGGATTCTGCAACAGCTCGGGTACTAACACTAGGATTTTCCTCGAATTGTCGGAGTACCTCTTCCTCAAATTCTGGAGTTCGTACAGTTCTTTGAGCACCATTATCTGGCCTCGTTATTTTCACGGAGCCAGTTTCCCTTATGCGCTGATTTACCCTCTCGAATAGCGTGTGAGCAGGTACACGCCTCTCAGGAAACCGCTCCTGATACAATCTTGAAGCGGCTCTTCCATTGCAATGAACTTCGCCATAAATTAATAGCATATCGGCATATTCGGCGAAAGTATAATCCATGATTCACTGGCGACACAATATTTTATTGACAGATTTTTGACAACTATCTGTACTGAACCTCATTTTCATATTTCAACGTAATAATTGGTTTAAGACCAATAATTTATTATTGATTGGATTTAGCCATTTTCGGAGGAAACTGTGACAGATAGCGATTTTTACTAAGAGTACCTTTTTTATGTAAAAGGCATTGGAGAATCATAATCAGATATAAAAATGGTAAGAAATTAAAGCCTAAGAGGAGTAGGGTCAAATTTACTCAAATACCCCCTTGGTTTGTACGCCCCTGGTTAAAGGTGACAAAATCCGGAAGGCTCAAATTGATGAACCTACGAACTAGATTTCAT
This sequence comes from Polydrusus pterygomalis, assembly GCA_963969555.1. NCBI lineage: Eukaryota > Metazoa > Arthropoda > Insecta > Coleoptera > Curculionidae > Polydrusus > Polydrusus pterygomalis. The sequence goes on from OZ018382.1 coordinate 30,456,999, forward strand.
GTCCCAAAATTGGTTGCGATAGCTGCAGTAGTACCGAAGCTATAAAACGAAAAGTAGTTTTTGAAGGTCATCTTCGAAGGGCCCTAGCTCCCTGAAGAAGCGTTTCCGGACCCATGTTCACATGAACTTTTTTTCTTATTTTCGTGTGTTTTATCTACACTAGAATTTTGTAACATGATCATCGGAACACCCTGTATATGAACGTCCGTAAAAGAAAAATCAACAGTGTACGTAAAAATTGCAGATATCATGATTTCAGAAAGTTATATCGATTTGACTGCGAAAATGTTGAGTGGTTGGCAAATTATCTTTTGACTGATACTGGTAAATGCGAGGGGGTGCACTGTCGCCTTTAAATAAGATTAAAGTCTTTCTGTGGAAATTGTCGGATCCGGGCTTTCAAAATTCTGTAGGTAAAAAACTCGGTGTTCACCAAACTACTATCTGTAAGACATACACTTCTGTAATGGATGCAGTATTGGAGAAGGCCAATATTTTTATTAAATTTCCTAAAAGTGTTGAAGCTGTTGTGGAAGCTAAACGGTTGTGGTCAGAGAGATTTATTTATGCTCCTTCAATTTGTGAACGAATATCAATTGCTTGTCTTTAATTTTTTCATCACTACTATCACTTTCCTCATTTTCACTGAAATCTGCTATATCACAAATATAAGTTTCATATTTTCAACAAAAACGTAACAGATTTCTATTGTACTAAATAAATATACCAACGTTGTTGTATTTACGTCAACTCTTTTGCAAATTAGGCACCAAACTGAATATGAAATATATAATCTGAATAAGCGGATAAGACACATCTTGTGTTGAATAAGCATTTGCTACAGAGGTGTAAGAAAAACAGCAATCGCATATCCATCAGATCTAGCGATCGCTTTTACTTATAGCATTTGCTAGTAGAGCAATCGCTTTTACTAAAAAGTAATTGCTTCATGTAATTGTTTAGTTTTTATTCATTAGGCTCAATATTTTTTATTATTAATATAAAAATTAAATAAAAAATATTCAACAAAAGATAACTCGAGAGATAACTTAAAAATTCAAATTGTTAAAAAAGAAAAAGTTGGCAAACAGCGGCGGCGCCTATCGGCGCCTGAGGGACCGGCGCACCGGGAAATCTCCCGATGTCCCGGTGGGCCCATCCGCCCCTGTATGTAATGGTAAACAACAAGAGCAATATCACACTACAGGCTATTTAATTTTTTAAGAACAACAGTACTGATTTTTAATGGTCAGTATATATGCTTTATTAAACGTGGCAAGCAAATAATATAATTATTGTCAAGTTTCATTACAACTGCCAGTCAGAACTAACACAGTATAATAAAACCAGGTTACACCCCCAAATGACCTTGATAGTTACTGTGAGTATTCAGAGCAATAAACCATTCTATGGTAGCAATAACTCCTATTTCCTATTGGCTAAATCACCATGATATTTTTACTACACAACGGGTTAGCAATATTCGTTGTCTTATAGTAGGAAAGCGCTTTGCTAACAGATATAGTACTAAACAGTTATACAGCAAGGACAAAAAGTATGGAATAAATTCATTATCTAAAAGACGATTTATTTTATGAACAATCGCTCGGAGACGTCAACTTTCTTTTTATTTTCTACATATTTTGAAAAAATTTTTTATTATACAGGGTTGTCCAAAAACGTAGGACACAAGTCAACTTAATTTTTTTAAATAGAACACCCTATATATTATTACATTTTCGAATTCTACGTAAAATTCTAAATAATTTTCGTGTAGCATGTGATATACCTATGTCGAATAGTTTTAGAATTACACAGATTGAAAATTAATTTGTATTCTTATTTTCTGTGGTGTAGCAGCAAAAAAAAACGAAGTTATTAATTACTGCAAAATCTTTTCCAACATGACGGAAATTATGAACGTCTGAAAGTCATCTTAATGGATTTCAAGATATGTTTTTTTTTAATAAAACAGGGTCGCTCAAAAAAAAGATATTGAGAAACTTTTTTTATTAACAACAATGCTAAATTTCAGAAAAATTAAAACTGATAGTAAGTAATGCATAATATTGGATACTCTGAAGGTAATTTAATGGTTTATAATAATTATTAGATGTTCAAAATGTTCAATGTTTAAAAAGTGGGGGAATGGCTTAATAATACAATTGGCCACAGAAGGATTGGTCGCAATGGTCCGGTTCTGTGGCCCCCAAGAAGTCCCGATTTAACTATTTCAGATGTGTATCTTTGGGGGCGCCTCAAATAATTAGTTTACTCCCGTTCAATCAAGAACGACGTAGAGCTTCTAAAACAGCGAATTGTTGAAGCTGTTCAAACAATTTCCATTAAAGAAATTCGAAGAAGTTTTGACCACATTCGTTTACAGCTGGAAAAGTGTGTTGAATATGAAGGGGGAGTGTTTGAATAGCAAATTATGAAATTATTATTTGTTGTTATTTTATTAAGATTTTTTTGTGTTATTTCCAGGGTACCTACATATTTTCATTTGTGAAATTAAAATACATATTTTTGGTAACACCAAAAATCAGTTTTTGAAACTTTTTAATACCCCTCTGTCATTGATAATGTATGTATTTCGACCGCTAATGCTACAATCAAAAAAAAAATTCTTTTACCTCTAGAAATTAAAAAAACCAAAAAAAAATCGAAGATTTATTTTAAATCTCGGATTTAAATTACAAACGTTATTCTAAATAAGTTTTCTAATTGGCATTTTGGTCAAAAATGAAAAATAAGGGTAGTTTACTCTTGGAGAAAAATCATGTTATTCTTAATTTCTGTGGTGTAGCAGCAAAAAAAAACGAAGTTATTAATTACTGCAAAATCTTTTCCAACATGACGGAAATTATGAACGTCTGAAAGTCATCTTAATGGATTTCAAGATATTTTTTTTTTTTAATAAAACAGGGTCGCTCAAAAAAAAGATATTGAGAAACTTTTTTTAATAACAACAATGCTAAATTTCAGAAATATTAAAACTGATAGTAAGTAATGCATAATATTGGATACTCTGAAGGTAATTTAATGGTTTATAATTATTAGATGATCAAAATATTCAATGTTTAAAAAGTGGGGGAATGGCTTAATAATACAATTGGCCACAGAAGGATTGGTCGGAATGGTCCGGTTCTGTGGCCCCCAAGAAGTCCCGATTTAACTATTTCAGATGTGTATCTTTGGGGGCGCCTCAAATAATTAGTTTACTCCCGTTCAATCAAGAACGACGTAGAGCTTCTAAAACAGCGAATTGTTGAATCTGTTCAAACAATTTCCATTAAAGAAATTCGAAGAAGCTTTGACCACATTCGTTTACAGCTGGAAAAGTGTGTTGAATATGAAGGGGGAGTGTTTGAATAGCAAATTATGAAATTATTATTTGTTGTTATTTTATTAAGATTTTTTTGTGTTATTTCCAGGGTACCTACATATTTTCATTTGTGAAATTAAAATACATATTTTTGGTAACACCAAAAATCAGTTTTTGAAACTTTTTAATACCCCTCTGTCATTGATAATGTATGTATTTCGACCGCTAATGCTACAATCAAAAAAAAATTCTTTTACCTCTAGAAATTAAAAAAATCAAAAAAAAATCGAAGATTTATTTTAAATCTCGGATTTAAATTAAAAACGTTTATCTAAATAAGTTTTCTAATTGGCATTTTGGTCAAAAATGAAAAATAAGGGTAGTTTACTCTTGGAGAAAAATCATGTTATTCTTAATTTCTGTGGTGTAGCAGCAAAAAAAAACGAAGTTATTAATTACTGCAAAATCTTTTCCAACATGACGGAAATTATGAACGTCTGAAAGTCATCTTAATGGATTTCAAGATATTTTTTTTTTTAATAAAACAGGGTCGCTCAAAAAAAAGATATTGAGAAACTTTTTTTAATAACAACAATGCTAAATTTCAGAAATATTAAAACTGATAGTAAGTAATGCATAATATTGGATACTCTGAAGGTAATTTAATGGTTTATAATTATTAGATGATCAAAATATTCACCATTTGCTACTTGGCAATATCCAAGTCTATTTACAAACTCAATTTGATTGTTATGTACTACATTAGGAGGTATTAGTCGAATTTCATTTCGAATGCGAATTTTCAAGTCCTCAAGATCTACAGGTTTTGTTTTGGACACTTTACTCTTTAAATAACCCCAGAGGAAAAAGTCCAAATGTGTCAAATCAGGCGATCTCGCTGGCCACTCAATAAACCCCCTCCTCCCGATCCACCTGTCTGGAAAAAACTTCATCTAAATACGCTCGCACTTTAGCAGCATAATGAGGCGGAGCCCCAGCTTGTTGAAATCAAAGCCTGTTATTTGGTAGGTCCGGATTTTCTGGATTGGGATTTATTGTCGCTAAAGCTGGAACAAGGTCTTCTTCCAGAAATCGCAAATATCTATTACCTGTTAATGACTGTTCAAAAAAGTAGGGTCCGATAACTATGTTATCAACAATACCTGCCCACACGTTTATTTTCTGTTGATATTGGGTATGTCCCTAACGTATCCAATGTTGATTTGTGTCCTACCAGTACCGATAATTTTGTGTATTGACTTTTCCGTTGAGGCAAAACGTAGATTCGTCCGAAAATACATTATTTTTAACTAAATATGGGTCATTATTGCACATATTTTGGAGGCGCTCACAAACTCTAACTTTTTGTCAAAGTCACCATCTGAAAGTTCTTGTACAACTTGCATTTTATAAGAGTGATATTGGTTTCTATCTATGTAATATATTTAGGACGGATGCTCTTGCAATATCTAAATTTCCAGCCAAATTGTTAGTTTCTGCATGGCAGTCTTCTTGGACACCTTAGCAGTAAGTCTAATTCTTTGTCTTAATTGATACGAGGACGACCCAGTTTAGGAGCATCCCTAGCGGGACCTAACTGTCTACATTTTTGTTCGATTTTACTCACAGTTGATTGCACAATCGGCACACGATCTGGATATTTTTCATTAAAAAAATTACAAACTTCTTGTTGGGTACGCACTCTATCCCTATAACCAATCATCATTAATATTTCAATTCTTTCTGTTTCAGTTAATTTCATTTTTATTAGATGAAATTAATTCACGCAATTTTTGACTAGAAAAAATATTGATTTTTTTTTTTGACAGTAAACTTTAATGAAATAATTTGCTGACATTACATTTAACGCTTTGTTTCTTTTGGGATTTCCAAAGCCTACTTTATTAATAGGTATTACAAATTAATTTTCAACCTGTGTAATTCTGAAACTATTCGACATAGGTATATCACATGCTACACGAAAATTGTTTAGAATTTTACGTAGAATTCGAAAATGTAATAATATATAGGGTGTTCTATTTAAAAAAATTAAGTTGACTTGTGTCCTACTTTTTTGGGCAACCCTGTATAAGGAAAAATATTTGTTCGATTGTTCATAAAATAAATCGTCTTTTAAATAATGAATTTATCCCATACTTTTTGTCCTCACTGTATAAAGGGTTTGTGAATTATTATAAAGAATAGAAGGATTTTTCTCTGTGTAACAATCTACCTACATGCCAAACAGCGACACCTATTAACTGGCCTGGCATATATCATTAACTTTGACCTGTGAGCTGCTTATAAAATTAAAATTTTTATTGAATTAATTTATAAAGTATTATTTGTTTTTTGCAAACATACTTTTACTCAAATGTAAAAAGTTGCGAAGAGTACCTAATAATTATTAAAGAATAAAGATCACATTTATAGTATTATTGTGATATAATCGCAATTCGCCTCGCCACGAATAAAAGGCCGCTGCAAATGTATTGATTCAATTTAACATTTAGTAAACTGACTCGATAATTTTTATATTACTATTTGATGCTTGATCAGTAACGGGATAGGTGTCGCTACAAGAAGGAAATTAAGACACGAGATGTATAAGAAAATGAAAAACGTTAGAAACATTTTAAAAAATACATATTTCAATTAGGTCTAAGGTAATAAAAAAACGCTTCCCGCTTTTTTTCCAAAGATAAATTTCAGTAGTAGAGTTAAATAGTCAGAAGAGCGCTGTAATAATAAGGCAGTCCAGATTTGATTCCTCTTAGGGCCAATTGTATAGGTTTGGGTTAACTCAAAAATGAGAGTTAATCGGGGGATAAGTATAAAAATACATTGTATAGGCAGAGGTTATTCCCTATTCTCAACTCATGGATCGGGTATGAGTTAACCTACAATATCGGGATTAGAAGCCGGAAAATGGCGTATTTTGTTATTTTGCAACAATAACCTAATTTGTTTACATGATTCCTATTTTTTATTTTATTATTTAAAATTATTATGGAGGCCTTTGATATTGTTAATGATTTTCTTTCGGATGATGAAGATGTTTTCAATAAATTAGTTATAATATTATTGACCTTATATCATACTGAAGTTAGCAGCTAGTTCAAATAAGACTTTCTTAACACAAACCCATACAACTGGTAAAACATTTTACCTTGGGTTAACTCACGGAATAACCCTAGGATTAAACTTAGGTTTAACTCTAAGGTAAATTCACACCTATACAATTGGCCCTTAGGAGAGCAATGAATAAAATTTTGTACTTTTCCAGATATTAAAATTATTAACCAAACTACTTACAATACACTAAAATATTGGCTCCCGTATTAATAAAATTATACAGACTGTCCGCGGATAGGGTTTACAATAGCAAAAATGGATGAACAATTTCATTTTTCGAAAAAAAGTAATTCTTTATAAAAAGTTTTGCTTGTAAAAAAATGCAATTCACGAATAGAAAATTTTGATTTTTTATACAGGGTTCGCAAAAACTTCAAAAACATTATTTTTCTCCAAGAGTAAACTACCCTTATTTTTAATTTTTGACCAAAATGCCCATTAGAAAACTTATTTAGAATAACGTTTGTAATTTAAATCCGAGATTTAAAATAAATTTTCGATTTTTTAAAGTTTTTTTAATTTTAAGAGGTAAATGGAAATTTTGCTGCTCAATAAAAATATTAATATAAAATTATATTAGACTCTATTTTAATAATGGGCGGTGTGTATCTTATTTTAAAATTTTAAATGCATTCCTACCTACCATCTTTTGTAAAAACAAGGAATTTTTTACCTTTTTATTACTTTGCTTTACGTATGGGTCAAATTTAAAGTTGTCAAATAGAATTTGATGTGTTTTGAAAATGTTGACCTTAGAACAAAGAGTTTATTTAGTTCAATGTTACGGTGCAGGCGAAAGTTCTAACAACTTTGTGATAGAGAAACTGGTTTAGTTTCCAATTTAAAAAAAAACTATAATCAGAATGACGCATCTTCCCTAATCGTATTGCAGTTTGTTGCTGAAAATCCTACCCTTTCATTAAGAAACCGAGCTTAAGGACTTGATGTAGTAAAAAACTCATATTCAGAATATTTTGAAGGCAAACAAAATGTTCCCATTTAAGCCAACTTTTAATCAAACGTTGGAAGAAGGAGACGAAGCCAAACGTTTGGATTTTTGTCTTTGGGTCGGAAACAAAATAGTGTGAAAACGGGGATTTTCACAAATTGTTCAAAAATGTTCTCTGACGAATCGACAAGTGTCTTCTGCGCATTTTAGATACTGGAGCAAAAATAATCCCCCTTTTAGAATTCCTGCAAGAAGACAATATATTACATAAAAGTAAATGTCTGGTGTGCGATTTCTTATTATGGCATTATTGGCCCATACTTTTTCGAAAACACGTGTAACCGTAGGAGTTACCTCGAAATGTTGGAAACATTTTTTTCTGACAACCTAGAAGAATTATTGCCTCTCCAATTTAGGAACGAAATGTACTTTCAACAAGATAGATGCCCTGCGCATTTCGCAATTGAAGTGAGGGAATGGCTTAATAATACATTTGGCCACAGATGGATTGGTCGGAATGGTCAGGTTCTGTGGCACCCAAGAAGTCCCGATTTAACTATTTCAGATGCGTATCTTTTGGGGCGCCTCATACAATTATTAGTGTAGGTACTCCCGTCCAATTAAGAACGACGTAGAGCTTCTATCTTCAAATCGTTAAAGCTGTTCAAATAATTTCCATTAAAGGAATTTGAAGAAGTTTGTGTTGAATATGGAGGGGGAGTCTTTGAATAGCAAATGATGAAATTATTATTTGTTGTTATTTTAGGATTTTTTTGTGTTATTTCTGGGGTCATTTTATTTGTGAAATTAAAATACATATTTCTGGTAACACCAAAAATCAGTTTTTGAAACTTTTTGTCATTGATAATGTATGTATTTCGACCGCTAATGTTACTATCCAAAAAAAAATTCTTTTACCTCTTAAAATTAAAAAAACTAAAAGAATCGAAGATTTATTTTAAATCTCGGATTTGAATTCCAAACGTTATTCTTAATAAGTTTTCTAATTGGCATTTTGGTCAAAAATGAAAAATAAGGGTAGCTTACTCTTGGAGAAAAATCATGTTTTTAAAGTTTTTGGGAACCCTGTATAAAAAATCAAAATTTTCTATTCGTGAATTTTTTTTACAAGCAAAAATTTTTATCAAGAATGACTTTTTCCCGAAAAATAAAATTGTTCATCCATTTGTGCTATTGTAAACCCTATCCGCGGACAGTCTGTAGATCAAAGTTTTTGAAAGTCCCTGTATGATAGACCCGTACACCAATTATTATTTTCTATAGGCCAATTAAAAGATATTTAAAAAATAATTTCTAACTTCACAGTACTCCTCAAATTACATTACCGAGAGTTTTTTAAAAAGTGCGAGATTTTTCGACTCTCGAAACACTAGGGCGAATGCTTTACAAGTGTATGCTCTTAACTTTATATAACTAGTTGGGAAAAGAAACTTTTCCGCATTAATACAGTGAGAGTGCAGCACCATACCAATGATTAAAAAAAATTAAATGCGAATAAGCCATTAATATGTTATACTAATACTTACGTAAGTAAGACAACTAATTAGGTACAAAAAATTAATTTATTTAATTAAATCACAATATTTTACAAAAATTACATTTACATAATGTTAAAAACAATACTGGCTGTCTTTCTGCTCTTCTTCGGGGTGTAAAACTACGAATTAGTATTTGCCACTAAAAAGAAAAATGTTGATTACATAAATTATTAAAAAAAAACAAATCTTAAAAACTTCCTTACAATATAAAATTATAAGGGCAATATTGAATATACAGGGTGTTCATTTTAAAACTTCCCACCTCGAATTTCCTGCTTTAAAATGAAAATGTGGAAAATCGCTTGGACCCGTCGATTTTTATTTCGAGGGGGACATCTTTTGCGTATATTGTCAATCTTGTCACTTTAAGCCCCTAGGAGGGAGGGGGGTAAGATCTAAATCTTAAATGGATACCCCTATTTTATATAATTTTTTTGGATTCTGCATAAAATTCTGAATATTTTTTAATAAAAGCATTATTAGTCTATACTTAACAGTTTCCGAGATATTGATTCTTGAAAAATTACATTTTTGAACTTTGACAGCGTTTAGCTTTCTAACTGTACGCCTTAGAGCAAAACGACTTACATGTCCCTATTTTCGATTTTTATTATCTTTCTAATAGTGTGAACTTCCGGTCAAACTGGAAGTACTATATTTCTTACATCCGGTTTAACCGAAAGTTCACACTATTGGAAAGATAATAAAAATCGAAGATAGGGACATGTAAGCCGTTTTGCTCTAAGACGTACAGTTAGAAAGCTAGACGCTGTCAAAGTTCAAAAATGTCATTTTTCAAGAGTAAATATCTCGGAAACTGTTAAGTATAGACTAATAATGCTTTTATTAAAAAATGTTCAGAATTATATGCAGAATCTAAAAAAATTATATAAAATAGGGGTATCCATTTAAGATTTAGATCTTACCCCCCTCCCTCCTAGGGGCTTGAAGTAACAAGATTGACAATATACGCAAAATATGTCTTCCTCGAAATAAAAATCGACGGGTCCGAGCAATTTTCCACATTTTCATTTTAAAGCAGGAACATCGAGGTGGGAAGTTTTCAAATGAACACCCTGTATGTTATTACACATATTATGCTTAATACCCACTAATAGTAATTATGATACTATGTGAATTTGTAAATTGTAAATCCAGTAAAATTTTTTTCTAAATATTTGTGCACATTTAAACTTGTGTACATTTTATAAAAAAAAATATATTGATACAGTGTTTTTCAAATTAGAGATATGACAATGTCAATAAGTTTCTTAAATGGCATAAAAGCATTTTTTCAAAAAAGTCTATACTAGAATCATTGAACTTATTCCAAGATGCAATCTTACACTGTATAGAAAGCACTAATAATATGTTTCTTGCAAATTATAGTAATAATTGAAAATTATTGTATTTCTCCATATCTGGAAGCCTCTCCTTTTCCAAGACGACCAGCTCAAACTTCACACTCTAATAAGCACGTATGCAGTGTCATCAAGCTTCATTGCACACGGATAGTATTTAAGCCTTAGAATTATAATTTATTTTATACTTGAAAACTAAATTGAATACTAACTAACCGAAATGTTGTGTTAAGTAACGAAATAAAGACAATGGAAGTCCAACAAGGTATTTTTTTTGGTAATACTTCATTGTCTACCACCTTTAAACATTATAAAACTAACAGGACGAAATACTTACTAAGAACCAGCAGACGAAGACGCAGATGCTTGAGCGAAGGAGCCTCCACCACCTCCACTTTTGTATCCACCTGAAAACATAAACCATTAATGAGTCAATATATTCTATAAGTATACCGTGCGAGCAAAAATCAAAAAGGGCCTTGCATCTAAGGACGTAATGCTTAGCCGTAGAGCTTAATACCTGTTGGGTGTCAGTAACTACCTGAATTAACAATCAATCAGTTATTCCGTCATCTTTGACAGTCCTTACAAATAATTTGATTCATCGGTAATTTTTCCAATTTCTTGAACAATTCACCCAATGGGCTTTACGGAATAGCAGAAAACATTATTTATGGTTGAAGCGTATTTTCGAAACGGGGATAGAGTTAAATGGTGAGTGGCAATATAACCCGGGTTTGTGCATGGACGATTTTCACGAACATTTTCCTAACGTTGCTTTTATTGCTGAGGATTTTTATCATTGCCTGAAAAGAACCGTGGCTGTCTTTAGGGAAACAGGTTCTATACAACACAAAAAAGGAGCAGGAAGACTATCTGTTAGAACAGAAGAACTTGTTGCAAACCTTCGTGAAATAATGCAAAATACGCCAACAAATTGTATAAGACGCTTGTCCCAAGAGGTGGGAAGATCTTATGGAACATGCAGGACTATTCTTAAGAAGCAGCTAAATTTATTTCCTTATAAAGTGCAAGTATTCCAAGAAATAAAAGCCGCAGATTTTGAAAGACACGGGAATGGTTTAGGTACCCAAAATTTATTGGAAAGAATTAATGATTTATTAGACCTGACATTTTTTTGGATGAAGCCTGGTTCCACCTCTCCGGTTATGTGAATTCTCAGAATACACGCATATGGAGTAGTGAAAATCCCCATCTTTTGTAGAGTCCACATTGCACCCTCAAAAAATTGATGTCTGGTTAGCTGTTTCCCGAAGAAGAATTGTTGGTCCTATTTTTTTCCATGGCGCAGTTGCAGCACAGCGGTATAGAGACAATATTTTGAATCCATTTGTGGAGTAATTACTTGACGACGAACTACGTTTTGGATATTTTCAACAGGACGGTGCAACCGCCCATACAGCCGCAGAAACTATTAACCACTTACGCAATTTTTTCGACGACAGATTGATCAGTTATCGATCAGATATTGAATTCCCACCTAGATCACCTTGTTTAACGGTTATGGATTACTTCGTTTTTCCTCATTTAAAGAACACTATTTTTAAAACACCAGTTGCAAATTTAGAACAATTACAAGAAAGGATTATCCAAGAATGTGGTAATATTTCTCCAGACATGCTGGTCAACACTTTCGAAAATATGAAGAGACTTGTGAATTTATGCTTGGAGCATGGCGGTGGCCAATTTCAGCAATTTATGTAATTTTTTTTTTCTTTCTGTATATTCTTACTTTGTTAATTTTGTAAACAACAAAAATAAATTTGTATTTGTCTACTTATTTTATTACTCATTAGTTTGGCATATCATGTCATAATATATTATGAATTTGATATCATGAAGCCCTACGTTTTTTAATCCAAGGTCTCTTTGATGCAAATAATTTTTGCTCGCACGGTATATATAGTACTCTGATATAATGTTATGATAAAGAAATGCCTTTTATATAGAATACTGTCCACTTAATAGATCATAGAGATGCTACGTTTATCAAATTTTTTCAAAGAAATAAGTAGCTTGTAAAATTTTTACATTTTTACATCCTACAATCAATTCTAGACATTTTTCATAAATCATATCCTATACATATCTTGGTATTCATTGATATAATTTTCGACTTAACAACGTTCTGATGTCAAATCACAATATTTAATGCATTGACAGTAACACTTTGCACAGTTGCTGATCTGCTGATATTACATCCAAAATGCGCCTTGCTGAAGATATCACGGTATCTAATTTTTTTTTTTAAAGAGAAGTTTTATCCCTTACCAATCAGTAATGGTATCGGCAAGTGCAATTTGATGAAATAATTAATGAGAAAACAGATAATCACGCACGAATTGTCCAATGGATTTGTTTTTCAGATAAAGCAATGCTTTCTTTAAATGGTCAAGTGAACTACAGATACTAGGCACACGAAAATCCTCACTGGTTCATAGGAAGATTACACCCAGTATAATAAAAAGCTTAATATCTGAGCGGGCATTGTTAAAAATAGGATAATCGGATTATTTTTCCTTGATGAGAGCCTTACTGGAGAAATATATCTAAATTTCTTTCAAAAAGATCTGATTCCAGCTTTTGCCACTTTATTTCCAAATATTTATGATCCTGATCTACCAAGTTTAACCTTTTAAGCAGAATTATTTTCCCCCGCATTATGTTACTCATGAGGGAAGTACTTAATTACCAATTTTCCGGGGTGGTGGATAGGTAGAAGCCACCCAAATCACCCGATCTTAACACACTAGACTGTTTTGTGGGAATGCATCAAAAATATAGTTTACAAATCTAAACCCAACTCGATAGATATGCTTAAGGGGTCCATGCGACAAGCAATACAAAATATTTTTCACAACCAGTACAAAGTGTACAATAGGAATATACTTATAAGGCATAATGTAGGAAAAATGCCTAGAAATTGATTGTAGAATGTAAAATTGTCAAAATATATCTTTCATAAAAAAGTTGATACACGTAGCAATTTTATAATCCTAGGTATATAGTAGAAATTTTTTTTTTTAAAATGCATTTAAAAAATTAATTTGACCGGTCCGAGCGATTGTTGATTTAAGTGGGCGTTATTCTATATAAAAAGCTGTTTCGTTTCTTTTTCATAACTCTGTATACAACAAAATGTTAACCAGCTATTAGCAAAAAAAAATCCATAATCCGTTTCTGATTTTGCCCAAAGGCATTTAAACAAAGTTGAAAAGATATAGTTAGAACTCAGTTATTAACTAGGTACTAACCTTTTTCAATTTAACAATGTCATGACTTCAGTAATAATGAATCCCATTATTCCTAATTTTCGAATACATCACATTTTAATACTTTAAATCATTTTTTAATACCTTGTCCACCTTGTCCTCCATAACCACTGTCATGTCCCCCGCCTCCGCCACTTCCTCCATATCCACCTTGGTTTCCATAACCACCACCGCCACCTCCCAATCCGCCGCCTTTACCTCCGTGGCCAAATCCACCTTGATTTTCATAACCGCCTTGTCCACCGCCACCTCCTAATCCACCGCCTCCTCCTAATCCTTTACCTCCGCCTAATCCACCCCCGCCGCCGTAACCACCTCCACCTGAAAATAGTTGGTATTAAAAAATATATCAGTTCCTTCCGGTACTGTCCATGTCAGGACTAAGTACCTACTGTAAAGGGTGGACCTTTGATTATTAAGATATAGTGGGGACTAACACTAACTAAAAAAGGACTAACCTAACATGTATTATTGCAACTTTTATCACCTGAATAATCTTTATACAGGGTGTTTTTTTAAGGTCGACGAGCGGCCATATCTCGGAAACTACTGGGCATAAAAACTCAGGAAAAGAAAAATGATAATTAAAGTGGCCATGAGAAAATTCTGGAAATAATTTTTAAGTTCCGCATTTTGCCGCAAGAGGGCGTAATTGAAAAGTAATTTTTAAAATTTTACATAACTCCGAAAATTCCACATTAAGGTATATGTTTGATAACACCATTTTAAAGCTTGGACAATTATGCATCATTTTGGTCTTACGCTCATTGGCGCACCGACTTTAATAAGAGTGGGAGAAGCTGTTGAAAGTGTAATCATTTAAATCGCTGTAACTTATAAACGACTTATCCGATTTTAGCAAACTAAAAACTGTTTGGAAAAAAAATGTATGCACTTTTAGCAATCGTATTTAGTTGTCCATAATAGTTCTCAAAAAAATGCTAGAGGGCGCAATTTGCTATAACAATACATTTTTTGATTTTACTCCGAAAAAATAATCCATGCGGTATTATGATACCATAATCGAAAAGTAGATAAAATTATAATGTTTACACTTTTACTTGATAAGAGTGGGAGAAGCTATTGAAAGTGTAAACATTTAAATCGCTGTAACTTATAAACGACTTAACCGATTTTACTAAATTTAAGTTTGTTTGGAAGAGAAAGGTAAGTACCTTCAATTGTCGAATCCAATGGTACAAGATAGTTTCTAATAAAATTGCTAGAGGGCGCAATTTGTATTAAAAATTATTGTTTTGGCAATAACTCTGAAACGAACAAAGATATCGAACTGCGGTTTTCACATCTTTTCTAGCAAATTTCATCTACTTTTCGATTATGGTATCATAATTATACCGTATGATTTATTTTTTCGGAGTAAAATCAAAAAATTTATTGTTATTGCAAATTGCGCCCTCTAGCATTTTTTTTGAGACTTATTATGGAAAACTAAATACGATTGGTAAAAGTGCATACATTTCTCTTCCCAACAGTCTTTAGTTTGCTAAAATCGGATAAGTCGTTTATAAGTTACAGCGATTTAAATGATTACACTTTCTACAGCTTCCCCCACTCTTATTAAAGTCGGTACGCCAATGAGCATAAGAGCAAAATGATGCATAATTATCCAAGCTTTAAAATGGTGTTATCAAACATATACCTTAATGTGGAATTTTCGGAGTTATGTAAAATTTTAAAATTTACTTTTCAATTACGCCCTCTTGCGGCAAAATGCGGAACTTAAAAATTATTTCCAGAATTTTCTCATGGCCACTTTAGTTATCATTTTTCTTTTCCTGAGTTTCTATGCCCAATAGTTTTCGAGATATGGCCGCTCGTCGACCTTAAAAAAACACCCTGTACAGGGTGTCTCATTAAGGGTGGCCACCAGCCATATCTCGGAAACTACTAAGCATTGAAACTTGGGGAAAAGTTTTTATGATTAAAATGGTCATAAGAAAATTCTGGAAATTATTTTTAAGTTCCGCATTTCGCCACAAGGGGGCACATTTGAAAATTAATTTTTAAAATTCTAAATTTCTCTGAAAATTCCTAAATAATCGTATATCTCTGGTTACATTATTAAAAATAATATATAATTCTCCATCATTTTGGTTTAAGGCTCATTGGCGTACCGACATTGATAAGAGTGGGGGAAGCTTTTAAAAGTGTAATCATTAAAATCGCTGTAACTTCTAAATGACTTATCCGATTTTACTAAATTTAAGCTTGTTTGGAAGAGAAATGTAAGTACATTTATTTGTTGTAAACGGTACACGGTAACGGTACACGATAGTTTCTAATAAAATTGCTAGAGGGCACAATTTGTAATAATAACAGTTTTTTCGATTTTATCCCGAAAATTCAAACCATACGGTATAACTATGACATCATTATCGGAAAGTAGATTAAATTTGTAAGAAAAAATGTGAAGACTGCAGTTCGACATCTTTGTTGGTTTCAGAGTTATTGCCAAAACAATAATTTTTAACACTTTTGTGGAAGAAATTATTGTTTTTATAGCTTCGTGGCCACGGCAAAATAGTATATTAAAGTACACGTTTCATAAGAAGCGGTTTTAGGGCACGCGTCTATTTTTTAATTGACACGTGCGCTAAAACGCCTTATGAACCACGTGCTTTATACTATTTTTTCTATTTGTAGTTTTTTCAATAAAAAATACATATTTAAAAAGAAAATAAATCCGCAAATTTTTATGTCTAAATTTTATGTTGGTAATACTATTTTTTATCATAGCATCCTCTGGACAACAAAAATTATTTTGCGAACTGTCATTTTTTGATTTATTGACCCATTTTCACCACGAAATTCTAAAGTTATTTTAGCGATATGAGATTTGAAATTGGACGGAATACGTTGTGTGATCCTTGTACATTCGGTACATATACAGAGCGTTCGGAAATTCGGGCGATTTTGCTAATTTTTTTTTGAATTTCAAAAGACGTGATTTTACGTAAATTTTTAAATTTTTCAATTTCAATGTTACCAACATCAAATAAAGAAAAAACGCGTATCGAAATAGCTTCATTATGAACTTTATTTCAAGTTCATAATAAACTTATTATGAACGTCAAATAGAAAAAAGTATTTTTAAACTTTATGATTCTTTTATACATATGTAGTATGTAGGTTTGTTACTCATTATTTCAATGGCTCAAAAACTACTTTAGAATTAATGACATATCCATGGAAAACTTCTAATTTAGGCATAATATGATGTTTTAAAAAATAAATCTAGATAGCCGTGAAACAAAATCGGCAGATTTAATTTCGATAGGTGTTGACAAAAGTTTCTCTATGATTCTTTAAGTTTAAAAATATTTTTTTGTCGTGGCCACGAAGCTATAAAAACAATAATTTCTTCGACAAAAGTGTTAAAAATTATTGTTTTGGCAATAACTCTGAAACCAACAAAGATGCGGTCTTCACATTTTTTCTTACAAATTTATTCTACTTTTTGATTATGATGTCATAGTTATACCGTATGATTTGAATTTTCGGGATAAAATCGAAAAAACTGTTATTATTACAAATTGCGGCCTCTAGCAATTTTATTAGAGACTATCGTGTACCGTTGGATACGACAATTAAAAGTACTTACCTTTCTCTTCCAAAGAAGCTTAAATTTACTAAAATCGGATAAGTCATTTAGAAGCAACTTTAATGATTACACTTTCAATAGCTTACCCCACTCTTAACAAGGTCGGTACGCCAATGGACCTTAACCAAAATGATGCAGAATTATCCATTCTTTCTAATGATGTAATCAGAGGTATTCCATAATATAGGAATTTTCGGAGAAATTTAAAATTTTAAAAAGTAATTTTCAATTCGGCCCCCTTGTAGCGAAATGTGGAACTTAAAAATAATTTCCAGAATTTCCTCATGACCACTTTTTTTCCCCAAGTTTCAATGCTTAGTAATTTCCGAAATATGACCGGTGGCCACCCTTAATAAAACACCCTGTATATTTAAGGCTGTAATTAATCTAAAACTGTTAGATATTAAATTTATAGTTCAGATTGAAATAAATGGTACTACCAAGAAAAGTAAGCTTTTTCTATTGGTAGGATGTCACGATCGGTATCTTTAACGTACCGGATGGTGCACTGCCAGATGGGCCATGAGAAATTCCATGTAAATTTTGCTACCCTTAAATATTGCCTACCCTATTAGTTTTACAACAAAATTGTATTAGACTTTTTAAAGATCCGTGTATGATGGACCCTCACATCAAAATAGATGAAATTTGTGCTTTTTTCGTATAAACCCAATACGGTACAATAAGTTTAGTAGTTTCGGAGAAACATTTCATTTAAAAAAAAAGCAATAAACAATTTTATTTTATGTCGCTTTAAAGCAACTAAATGTAGGAAATTTGTGCTTTTTTTGTATAAACCCAACAGCGCAATAAGTTTAGTGGTTTCGTCCCAAAATTTTATTTTTAAAAATTAAGCCTAACAACTAAAAAAATTATTATTTTCTATTAAGCCAATTAAAACATATTTAAAAAAAAACACAAAAACCAAAAAATCGCATTCCTTTACCACGAAATTCGACGATCTACCTCAATTCAGATTAACCTAGATATTACTATCTACCGTCCTTTTAAAAGGCATTTCGATTACAGGTTACTTGACTGAGCATCGTTTATTTTGTAATAGCTGTTGCAGTAAGTACCGCATTGGTAGACATCAAAGATTATACCAGACAACTTATTACATTTCAGCTAGCGTTTTGAACGTGTATAAACGTGTTTTAAAACTTTGTTTTTACGAACTGTGATCATGAATAATTTGAGGTAAGCTCATTTACTTATCTAAATATGTTAAGTCTCATTGCGCATAATTTTCAGATACCATAAGGACATAATTATACTGTACTTCTAGATATAAAATATTATAGGTTATTACAATGCATGATAAGGGGTCAAAATGGCGCCGTCCTTTTAAAAGGACGGTAGTAATAATAATATATGCTACAGCATATTTGTAATATTCTTTTATTATTTTAGAAGACCATTGAAACTACATGAGCTACTTGAGGAGCTAGAAAATGTCGACGAAATACCTGTTGCTCCAGATGAAATAATACTTTTCCACCCTGAACATGCAAATGACGACATTGCCGATTGTGACTCTGGGGATGAAGAACTTATTACCCTGAATAATCTCTCAGGAAGCCAACTGAGGAATGACGTTGAAGTATCGACTTGACAAAGATACCGGTATCGTTGTATGCCGATGGAGCGACAATAGCGTCGTCACTATTATTGCGTCTAATTCTACGCCAGTTTTCCCTCTGGGCTATGTCAAGCGCTTTTCTCAAAAGGAGAAGAAACATATAACTATTGAAGAACCAAATATGATAAAATCATACAATACCTACATGGGCGGTGTAGACAGGGAGGGAACAAAATATTAGCCTATATAGTCTCCATTAGAGGGAAAAAGTGGTATTTTCCCCTGTTTGCACAATGCTTGGATATGGCCCTTCAAAATTCGTGGCAATTACATCGAACTAAAGGGGAAAATTTGGATCAGTTAGGGTTCCGACGAGCGGTGGCTGACAACATCTTGGAATCCAATCAGAAAGATCTTAAAATAGGTCCATCCAAGCGAAATCCGTTTGAAAATGCTTACTCGAGGTTCAATGGATTAAACCATCTGATCAGTTACCAAGAAAAGCAACTTAGATGTGGAGAATGTCACAACAAGGTCCAATTTCGCTGTGAAAAATGTAATGAGCCACTTCATCCTAAGTTTTGTTTCAAAAACTACCATACCCTTAGTTATAGTTTATTTGTTTTATGTTTTATTTGTTAAAACTGCATTTATGCCGTAAAATAATAATTTATTTTAGTAACAGTACTATAGTTCATATTACTACCGTCCTTTTAAAAGAACACCTCATATTTCTGGCTTAGCCATCACAAAGGCATTAATTTTTTTTTGTGTATTTATAAAGGAAACCACGTAATATTTGTGAAAAAATGTTAGAAATTAAAAAAAAAGTTTTAGTAACATCTGGGTGAATTGCTTATTTTTCAAGGAGATAATAGGTTCCACTATTTGTTACCTCTATGTCCCTTCTTATCTCTTAATCAATATATCATTTTCAGTTGCATATCAACGCAGTAATGTTTTAATTTTTAACACGCTGTTATTAGCTTCACCTGTATGTTTGTTTGTATGTATGATTGTTTGTAACCGACTTCTTTGAACCCGATTTTGACCCACTTTAAACTGTCAGATTTAACTTAAATTTTGTAGACTTATCAAGAACCGCTGACAATACAATAATTTGATAAGTTTATCTCATTATCCTGATCAGGATCGCCGGAATTAAATAATTTCCTTACAGATCCTCTGTATGAGAGTGAGAGAGATAGAGCTCACTTTCCGGCTCGAGCACTCGGCTTAATAGTGTTGGTACATTCTTTCGCTATCAGTTGGTCCGTTGGCCGATCGGGTTTGTTCGGGTTTGTGGATCCAATGCTTTGAATCTAGCCATTTAAAAAAATTGGATCCACTGCTTTAAATCTAGCCATTTCAAAAAGTCATTGTTAAATTATAGTGACAGTATTCCATCTCTACTCCGGACCTCTCTATGCCTATCTCTACTCAAAAAAAGAATTTTTCTTAACATAACTCAAACTAAAAAGTGAAAAATAAATATAGTTTAAAAAAAATAAAAAACGAGCTTTAATAATAATTAATCAAACTAAAAAGCGGAAAATAAATATAGTTTAGAATAATTCTTGAAATTCTTAATATAGGCAAAAAATAATAATGAACAGTAAACATTAGTATTATTGTAAAAAAGCGTGGGGCGCTTTGTGCTATATTTTTCGTATATCGAGCACCCTACGCTCTTTTCACAATAATACTAATGTTTATCGTTCATTATTATTTTCTGTCTATATTAAGAATTTCAAGAATTATTTTAAACTATATTTATTTTCCGCTTTTTAGTTTGATTAATTATTAAAGCGTGTTTTTTTGTTTTTTTAAACTATATTAAACCTAAATGTTGTTTACCAGTTACCTCGTACAGGATCAATCTCTTTTGGAATAACTGTTTATGTTTTGTTTTGTTTTGCTTTGTTTTAAATTAATGCCGCTTGACCTGTAATGTTGTGTCTTGACTGCCCACTAAGTTTTTTAAACCTGTAAGTAATGTAAAGTAGTTTGTAATTATTAAATTTTTGACCTACTCTTAAATTTACTACAGGCTAATCCTGATGATGGTTTTTAATCGAAACGGTAGGCAGTAGAATTTATATTTTTATATAATAAAAAGGTGAAGGACGCTCTTGGCTTCTCATTCAGAACTAAATTGTGTCGTTGCATTGTTCGAAAAACAGCTATTTAAACGAAGTGGGGTAGCTAGGTAAATATAGGAAATGGAATATAATTTTTTTTCCGTATACCGGGTGTAACAGGATCATGGTACACACCCCGTATCTCCGTTGGTTTAGATAATTGATTGAAATTTGGGATATCCCATATACATAATAAGCGGCACGTTTTTACCTACAAATGATTTTTTTTTCACTTCCGGTTTCGCGGAAGCGACACCAACTTTCGGGTTTTAAATGGAACACCCTGTATATTATTACATTTTTGAATTTTGCATAATTTTCTGAATCCAATGATACCACAAAAGTGACATTTCAAGCGTAAAATAGTAATTTACGTTACAAGACCGGAAAGTAGTGTTTTTCAGGTCAAGACAAGCATTTCCAGGGCGAGCCATAGGCGAGTCCTGGAAGCTTGGAGAGACCTGAAAAACACTAATTTTCGGTTGCGTGACGTACAACATTTTTTTTAAGATCGACACTTCGATATATTTTATAATCTACGCGAAACAAGTTTGACATAAAGAACAAAATTAAAAATCAACGAACTGTCACTCGACAATACATCGAAATGTTGTCATAATAACGAAATCAAGGTATCTTGTATTATCAAAGAGCGATTGGAAAAACAAAAAACAGAGTGACAGTGACATTAGAGACCGGAAAAGTGACATTAGAGTCCGGAAAAGATTTTTCCGGTCTCTAATGTCACTTTTCCAGTCTTGCGATCGGAAAAACGTTATTTTCTAGACGAAAAATTGTCCAGAAAGTGTAAATTTTCTGGGCGGTTTTAAAAAAAATATTTATTATTTAATTTTTAATTTTCCATTTAAGTGTGCCATGACGGTTCCGATTTATTCCACTTGATCCGTCTAATGCTAGAAAACTCGAAGTCCCGTCAAAAATACTAAACGCGTTTTTTATAAGCAAATAAAATTCATCGTAATCGTTTTTGGGGTAAAACTCAATTTTTCCAAATGGAACCATATTGGTACCGTGGTACCATTTCTTAGTACTATTAATAAGGAATTTAGTAATACCTGGAATACTTCATACGAAGTCAGTTGAGACAACGTAAATATTGGGTATAGATCAATTTACGGCATCACACACTGAAATTACAATACAAATATAACAAAATTTGTACTGATCGCTCCCTATACAGATGTTCGAAGATAGTCCAGGTGGACTTGACAAGTCTGTCATCAATTTTTTTTTAGTTTTTTTGTTTGTCTCAACTAAGATCGTAGACACTTTAATAACATGTGCGATAAATACAATCAAAATTACAGCTAAAAGAGAATACAATAATTATTTTGTTCTAATTTAATGCTAAGAACTAAGAAGTTACTAAGGTGGCTTTGAAAAGAATGAAATTATTCAGATTGTCAAATAACTATTCGGTGGTTTATCGGTACCCTTAGTAACCTCTTAGCATTAAATTAGAACAAAATAATTGAATTTTCTTTTACTTAAATGGAAAATTAAAAATTAAATATTAAATATTTTTTACCCTTGAAATGTCACTTTTGTGGTTTT
Organism: Polydrusus pterygomalis; assembly: GCA_963969555.1. Taxonomy (NCBI): domain Eukaryota; kingdom Metazoa; phylum Arthropoda; class Insecta; order Coleoptera; family Curculionidae; genus Polydrusus; species Polydrusus pterygomalis. The sequence goes on from OZ018382.1 coordinate 30,479,544, forward strand.
ATTGGATTCAGAAAATTATGCAGATTTTAAAAATGTAGTAATATACAGGGTGTTCCATTTAAAAATCGAAAGTTGGTGTCACTTCCGGCGCAACCGGAAGTGAAAAAAAATCATTGGTAGGTCAAAAAGTGCCGCTTATTATGTGTATGGGATATCCCAAATTTCAATCAATTACCCTTAAAACTAACGGAGATACGGCGAGTGTACCATGAACCTGTTATACCCGGATAACTTACCACCTCCGCCAAATCCTCCACCACCTCCGCCACCGCCGCCACCCCCATAACCGCCACCTAATCCTCCTCCTTGATTACCCCCATATTGGCCTGGAGATCTTTTAGATCTCACTGAGTCGAATTCAATTGGTTCGATGATGAGTAACTAAAAAAGGCACAATTAAGAAAAATATGATTTATTTATATAATAAAAAAAATATATCTGTACTCGGGAGGCATATGACACTATGTCATTGTGCCATCAGCTTGATTTGTGGATATTTAGTAAAAACAATTAGGTAAGTTTAACATAATTTTGAGGTTAGTGTTGATTTATGAATGTATTATCTTACTTTCACTACACAAAGTATTAATCAGCTAAAGCCCTCCATAGTATCAACTAAACTGTTTATCACAAAGTACTTCAAATGGTTTTTTAAAACGTATATTACAAATCTGTAGTTAGGAAACGACCTCATGTATTTTAAAGCAGATTGCAGTTTTTTGTAAATAAAATTAAAATATTTTATGGTGAACTAAAACCATTGGCAGTCTCCCTTCACGATGGCGGATGATTAAGAATATACAGGGTGTTCGAAAATGATGAGCAAAAAATGTAGGGGATAATTCTAGACCGAAAATAAAAGCTATCTCTTCCTATAAAATTTTTTCGAAAATTGATTATTACCGGAGTTACAGGGTGTTATAAAATTAAGTTTTATTTGCAGTTTTAAAATACATAAGTTACTAGAATACACCAGTCAGACTGGAAAATGTTAGGAAAAAATTGCTATCCAAAATTTTATTGCTGGAAACTGTTTATGGGGTAAGTATAAACGTAAAAAAGCAAAAATAGACAACTGGATCGGTCATCCCTCCCCGTGGGGGTCGAAAGGGGGTGAAAAATGGTCTTTCGTGATTTATGGTAAAAGGAGACGTCCTAGAAAAAAATGTTTCATACAAAACTTGTAGATCATGTAAAAATCTACTACTTTTGTGAAAAGCACTTTTTCACTTAACCTCAATTTTTTTTAGATAAGTGCGAAAAACCGGTTTTTGTGTTTTTTAATTTTCATTTGAAAACGTGTCAACTAATATTCATGAAATTTTAGGGAGAAATAGCTTTTCTTATGACAAATAAGAACATTTTTTTTTGTTTTTATTTCTTGGGCTGTTTTGAAGATATTTGTTTTTTTTTTTTTGTATTTTTTTCAAACAAAATTTGTCTTTCGAAAAATCAATTTAAAAACTTTTGGTTGTGCTCATTTTTTTCGTTTTTAGTTGCACTTTAACATGAAAAAAAAAATAAGTCAGGGCGCAAAAACATCCTTTAAAATGCACAAGAAGCCAAAAGTGAGTTATACGAAAACGAATATTTCAGTATAAGTTCATAATTCGTTTAAAATTACGAACATTTTTTAAAATCAAGTACTTATTTGTATTCTATGGGAAAAAATACTAAAAAAATTATTAAGAAATTTAGGTTAATTATAATTTAAATAAGCAAGAATTTTAAAATACGAATTTTTGTAATTGATCGAGAAAAGTATAATTGCGTAAGCGAGTCACAAAAAAAATAATTTTAGGTAATTTTGAAGTACTCTGGTTCTTTTTAACTAATAAAAATAAACTTAAACTAGATTCAAATAACAAGTATATATTTTAACGAAATATAAACCACCAATTACGCTATTCTATCGGACTCTATGTCGTGTCTCAAAGCTATAGAAAATAAAGTAAAAAATGTTTATATAAACCCTATTATATTCGACATTTGTCAAAAAGTATCAGAGCTGAAATCAAAAAATATTAAGGTCTCCTTTATCTGGGTTAAAGGTCATGCGGGAATTGTTCATAATGACAAAGTGGACTTATTTGCTAAACAGGCTATTCAAAACGGTACAGTTATAACTGGGTTACAACATAATGATTTAGTTTCAGTAGTCAAAGGAAATATTAAAAATATGTGAAAGGAATCTTATGCACACTATGCATCCAATAACTCCAACTACTATACCCGGAATAACAAATTATTAGTTTCGAAACCTAGTATACAAGTCACATCACTCAATAGACGAGACTACATAACTCTTGTAAGAGCATATTATTTGGCCATGGAAACTTAAGATATTTACTAAACAAGATGAATTTTGTGGATAGCCCATTCTGCTCGTGCGATGGTACAAGTATTGATGATCTAAACCATTGGGTATTTAATTGCCTGCATAATCAACGAGCTTCTGATTATATATCATAAATTGGCCAACTATAGCAGTTTACCCATTAATGCTGAAAGCTGGATGGCACTAGGTAGAAGTGACAATAAGGTTTTTGAGATTTTCATATCATTTGTTAGAATGTGTGAGAGAAAGTTGTAGGGCCTTGATTATCCTATGTGTTTAACTCTTTACCATCCGTGGTCCAGTACTGTGTGTGTTTTAAGTCGCCCAGAAGGAACCCTGTGGCGTGAAGCGTGTGTCCCTGTTTATTTATGTATCGCATAGTATTTGTCTCTTAGAAATGTCGATTTAATTATTAGTGAGAATGAGGTAATATGAATGTTTTAAAAATAAAAAATATAAATTAAGTTACGGTAGTGGCTGTATGCATTATGTGCAAAGCCAAAAAATCAAAAAAAAAAAAAAAAAAAATTCTTGCTAATTTAAATTTTAATTAACCTAAATTTCTTAATATTTTTTTTAGTATTTTTTCCCATAGAATACAAATAAGTACTTGATTTTAAAAAATGTTCGTAATTTTAAACGAATTATGAACTTATGCTGAAATATTCGTTTTCGTATAACTCACTTTTGGCTCTTGTGCATTTTAAAGGATGTTTTTGCGCCCTGACTTATTTTTTTTTTCATGTTAAAGTGCAACTAAAAACGAAAAAAATGAGCACAACCAAAAGTTTTTAAATTGATTTTTCGAAACAAATTTTTTTTGAAAAAAATACAAAAAAAAAAAGCAAATATCTTCAAAACAGCCCATGAAATAAAAACAAAAAAAAATGTCGTTATTTGTCATAAGAAAAGCTATTTCTCCCTAAAATTTCATAAATATTAGTTGATACGTTTTCAAATGAAAATTAAAAAACACAAAAACCGGTTTTTCGCACTTATCTAAAAAAAATTTGAGGTTATGTGAAAAAGTGCTTTTCACAAAAGTAGTAGATTTTTACATGATCTACAAGTTTTGTATGAAACATTTTTTCTAGGACGTCTCCTTTTACCATAAATCACGAAACACCATTTTTCACCCCCTTTCGACCCCCCACGGGGAGGGATGACCGATATAGTTGTCTATTTTTGGTTTTTTACGTTTATACTTACCCCATAAACAGTTTCCAGCAATAAAATTTTGGATATCAATTTTTTCCATGTTGCACTAAAATTTTGATAACTTGACTGGTGTAGAACAATAAATTAAACATTCAAATCAAAGGATTAAAGAGACGTTCTTCCTCTTCAATGCATTCATTAATTCTTTTTAAAAAATTCCAACGAAGTCCATGGAATATTCCTTTCTTTGCTATGCTATGTTTTAAAGGTTGAAAATAAATTAAAATGATTTCGTATTCATCACATGCATACGATGTATTTTTCTAGAAAACGGTTAGATTTATCGAAACAAAAGTAGTATACCTGTTTTATGTCGAAAGGTTAGAAGAATAAAAATATTCAGTCAACATTCGCATACAGTGTAGGACAAAAAACTTGGGACCATTCAAATGGCCTATCTGACCCCCTTTACAAAATTCGAAAAACGGTGGGCAAAGAACCCCGCACTTCTCTTATGGAAAATGGCCCTCGGTTAAATTTGCTAAATTTTTAGTATGTTGTAGAGAATGCCATTCTGATCAAAAGTGTCCATGGCCACAACAATATCTGCCGACCAGTTTTTGAGATACAGGGTGTCCAAGTTGCAAAATATGAATTCTCAATACATTATATTTTCGTAGTTTATAATATTAATTCGTTTTGTTTTCTAAATTTTTGATGGCTCTGTCGTAGATAGGATAGAATACTATAAAAATAGTTTAAATTTTTTTATTATATACCGGGTGAGTGACGAAAATTATTTAAATTTTTTTGTTAAATCATTGTATTTTCGGCATTAAATTGAATTTTTACAAAGTAATACTGTAGATGACATTAGCTTGAAGCAGGCTATCAGAATTTATATTTTTTATATTTATACAGGGTAACTCAAAAAAGTTAATATTTTTTTTATTCGTTTTGAAAAATATTTTGTATTTTCTTTATGTAATACTTGTCGCTTATCGTATGCTTCCAAATATATATAATAATGAAGGTTATACAGGGTGTTTCTGATGATAAACGATAGAAAAATAACATAAAAATGCATGTATTTATAAATCACCCGGTATATGAAAAATGGATCGGTTAAATTTCTTTATTTTTTAATATTTTTTGCTTGAAGTGTCTAACTTACATGTTGGCTATTGATTTCCCTTTTCCTATGACCAGTTCTGGAGATATACAGCGTCGAACATACTCAAAACTCAAAAAATAAGCAAATAAAATAACAATTTTTGTTTAATTTCAATAAAATTTGTTATGTAAGTTCATTTTATGGTTAAAAATAAATATAGTTAATGCTATACAGGGTGTTTCGAATTCTAACACTATATTGCAAATAAGAAAAATATATAAAAACTATGAACAATTTATTATATTATCCAAATTATTTTATCCAAAAATAATAAGTAGGCCCTAATTATTTGAAACACCCTGTAAAGCATTAAATATATTTATTTTTAACCATAAAATGAACTTACATAACAAATTTTATTGAAATTAAACAAAAATTCCTATTTTATTTGCTTATTTTTTGAGTTTCGAGTATGTTCGACGCTGTATATCTCCAGAACTGGTAATAGGAAAAGGGAAATCAATAGCCAACATGTAAGTTAGACACTTCAAGCAAAAAATATTAAAAAAATAACGAAATTTAACCGTTCCATTTTTAATATACCGGGTGATTTATAAATACATGCATTTTTATGTTATTTTTCTATCGCTTATCATGGGAAACACCCTGTATAACCTTGATAATTTTATATATTTGGAAGCATACGATACACGACAAGTAGTACATAAAGAAATATGTACAAAATTTCTTTCAAAACTAATAAAAAAATATTAACTTTTTTGAGTCACCCCGTATAAATATAAATAATATAAATTCTGATAGCTTGCTCCAAGCTAATGTCATCTACAGCATTACTTTGTAAACATTTAATTTAATGCCGAAAATACAATGATTTAACAAAAAATATTAAATAATTTTCGTCACTCACCCGGTATATAATAAAAAAATTTAAACTATTTTTATAGTATTCTATCCTATCTACGACAGGGTCATCAAAAATTTAGAAAAACAAAACGAATTCGTATTATAAACTAGGAAAATATAATGTATTGAGAATTCATATTTTGCGACTTGGACACCCTGTATCTCAAAAACTGGTCGGCGGATATTGTTGTGGCCATGAACACTTTTGATCAGAATGGCATTCTCTACAACATACTAAAAATTTAGCAAATTTAACCGAGGGCCATTTTCCATAAGAGAAGTGCGGGGTTCTTTGTATTCCTCATCCCGAAACAGCCCCATATACGAGATTTCGTCAAAAAATTATGAGCGTCGCAAAAGGTATTGCAAATAAAACTGCAAGTAAAATTAACTTTAACACCCTGTAACTCTATACTTATAAGAAGAGATAGCATTTATTTCCGGTCTAGAATTATCCCCTAAATTTTTTGCTCATCATTTCCGTACACCCTGTTATATAATAATAATAATAATAACAAATTTTTATTAGTTCATTGAACTATTTTATTACACTTTTTTACATAAAATTTGATTCATTAATTTTTTTACAAATAGTTTTAAATTACACCTTTCAATTTCATTTCCTAACTTGGTATATTCTATAGCACCACTAAAAAATATTGATTTTTGAGTCGATTTCAAATTTGTATGATCCAAAATAAAGTTTTTTTTTTCCTCTTGTTTCATGAATATGAACTTCATTAAATTTTGTCAAGAAATTTTCATAATATGGTGCTGCTATATTTAAATTTATTTTATGAATAAAAATCAAAATACGAAATAATAAAAAATTTTCTATCCATTGTAAACAATTTAGCATTTCCGTTATTTTAGTGTATTTATTACATCCCAATATTATTCTCATTGCTCTATTTTGTAAAATCTGTAATCTGTTTTTATCTTGTTATACATATATATAAAATTGAACTACAAAAAACAAAATGAGGTAAAATAATACAATTGAAAATCATTTTTTTACTATAAATGCTTAAGTATCCGCTTAATCTATTTAGTACTCCTATTTTTTTTTATTATTTTTTTACAAATATAATCCATATGATCATGAAATTTTAAATTTTTGTCGATAATAACTCCTAAATATTTAACTTTAATAATAATTTCAATAGCTTCGTTATTTATTTTAAAAGAAAGATTTTGATTTTGAAACTCATTATACTATTTATCAGACCTTAGTAACAAACATTTTGTTTTATCAATATTTATTTTTAATTTATTTTCACACATCCATTTATACAGTGTGTGTATAAAGTCTGGAAACGGCTTAATAACATCACAATTTACTGGCCGATTTAAACCAAATTTAGAACAGTTATGTAAGAGGATCTAAGGCACCGAATGACGATATTGGCGTTGTTGCCAGCTTTTTAGTTTGTCTGGAATTCGAACGAATTTTATATTTTTAAATATAACACCCAGTATATTTTTACATTTTTAAATTCCGCATAAAATTATAATTATTTTTTATTAAATGCATTATTAGTCTATACTTCATAGTTTCCGAGATATTGACTCTCGAAAAGTGACATTTTTGAACTTTGACAGCTTATAACTTTCTAACAGTACGTCTTAGAGCAAAACGGCTTACATGTCCCTATCTTCAATTTTTATTATCTTCTCAAAAAAATCAACTTCCGGTTAAACCGGATGTAACTCGAAAGCAGGAAATATAGTTGTTCCGGTTTAACTGGAAGTTGATTTTTTTTGGGAAGATAATAAAAATTGAAGATAGGGACATGTAAGCCGTTTTGCTCTAAGACGTACTGTTAGAAAGTTATAAGCTGTCAAAGTTCAAAAATGTCACTTTTCGAGAGTCAATATCTCGGAAACTATGAAGTTTAGACTAATAATGCATTTAATAAAAAATAATTATAATTTTATGTGGAATTTAAAAATGTAAAAATATACTGGGTGTTATATTTAAAAATATAAAATTCGTTCGAATTCCAGACAAACTAAAAAGCTGGCAACAACGCCAATATCGTCATTCGGCGCGTTAGATCCTCTTACACAACTGTACCAAATTTGGTTTAAATCGGCCAGTAAATTGTGATGTTATTAAGCCGTTTCCAGACTTTATACACACACTGTATATATGTTCTAGTATATTGTTCATATTATTTGTTAGAGATATTAAATTATAATCTGAAATATAAATTACTGTATCATCAGCAAAAAAATTATATTTACAAATGTCTAGATTGTAGGCCAAATCATTAATATAAATTATGAATAATAAAGGACCAAGTATACTGCCTTGAGGTACACCAACATTTATACCTTTTTTATTTGACACATACTCGTTACATTTAACTACCTGCCATCTATTCATTAAATAGTCATCTAACCATTTATGTGCCTGTCCACCAATTCCGTAATGTCGTAATTTTTCTAATAATTTTTTTCTATTAATTGTTTCAAATGCACGTTTCAAATCTAAAAAAATAACGGCCACCATATCACCCTTATCAATTTTAAGTTTCCAATCATTTAAAACATATTGTACAGCAGTTTCACAACTATATTTCTTTCTAAATCCTGATTGAAATTTTGATAATATTTTATTTTCTTCTACAAAATCTAATAACTGATAATAGACTATTCGTTCTAAAATTTTTTCGACAGCTACAAGTGTATTTATTGGTCTAAATTCTTCTGGTTTTGATGTATTTTTAACCTTTCTTATTGGCATTATTGTAGTTATTTTTAAAATTTTAGGGACAATACCAAATTTCAAACTAGAATTTATAATATCCAATAGTTGAATAGATATTTTATGAAAATATGTTTTTAAAAAATTTATTGATATATCATCTGTACTAGATTTATTTGAAAAACTAAAAATGATTTCTTTTAGTTCATTTAAGTTTAACAATTTAAATTTATCAAACGTAGTATAATTTTCTTTAAAAATAAAGTTTTCATTGTAATTTGGTATTGAATTAACTATATGGTTTATGCTTTCTATAAAAAACTTGTTAAAATTTTCTGCAATTTCAATATTATTGAATAATAATTATTAATTAATAAAATTAAACGATAACACTGTTTATCATTAAATGTTAATTAATTCTTAAATTTTTCGCGATGGCTAAAGTGTGAAGGGTGATTACGATGAGTTTCAATGCGCGATGGAACATTTAAATTCAATTATTTGAGAAATGTCTGATCGAAGAGACACACACTAAGGATACCATTTTTGGACAATAAATACTAAGGAATAAGAATTTTCATCTAGAAATTTAATATACCCAGACACAAAGAAGTGATGCAATCAATAAAATAAATATTTACAAAAAAAAAAAAAACTATGACACTGTATTTTGGAGACTATCAACTTTTAGACTTAGATAAATTGGTGCTAGGGTTTTGTACACATATTATTCAAACACAGGTTTCTTTAAATTAATAACCTTTTTTTTTATTGATATTGATAAAATCCATTATTATTGTATTTTTTATTTTAAAAATATTCTATTTAAATAATTATACTGACCTCTACTTCTCCAATAGGCCTATCATCTTCAGACAAACTACTGGGCGCTGCTTCAATTGCACTAAGTGCTAAACACACTAATAGTAAAACTTTTAAGTAAACCATGTTTACTGGCTCTGATTAAAATCCATCTAAGTGCTTTATTTTATAGTTTATCCTATGTTTCGGACCAGCTTTTTTCTGTTGGTAAATGGTTCGGTGAATTATGGTAGGTCGTCAAATGTACCTCGAAATTGAAAAAACTAATAGGTAATGAATGCTTTAAGTGGTCCGGACAAATTTGCCGAGGAAAAGAAGAAGGTGGCCATATCCTTATTCTTTTTTGAATACTGTATTATTATTATTATTATTAATACTGTAGTGCCGTTGTCGATTATACAGTGTGGTCCACTCTTAAGGCAGGATTCCATAGCATCTAAGCTACTAACATTTTTAATATATTTGAGTTATTGGGAGGCACTTGGTCTACAATTTAAAATTATTTTGAACTATATAGAGTGTCCCAAATCGTCAGGGTATATCAAACATACACTGAGAAAAAAACCTTTTATTCCTTATTAGAATTCACATAGTCTTTATACCGTGCGAGCAAAAATTATTTGCATCAAAGAGGGCTTGGATTAAAAAACGTAGGCCTTGGTTTAGATCACATAATGATATGGGGACAATAAATCTAACCAAATCTAGGTTAAAATTTTGTCAAATTCATATTATGACATGATATGCCAAACTAATGAGTAATAAAATAAGTAGACAAACAGGGCCGATCCTAGCAGGTGTGCAGCGCGTGCACCGCACGCGGGCGGCCAAAACAAGGGGCGGCCGTAGGCCGCAGATAGTTCTCTGTCAATCAAGCAAAACTTTTTACGAATTTCTCGAAATAAAAATAAAGTGAGATTTATCAAACTATACAAGATATCTTTAAATTAACGTCGAAGAAGAAAACAATATTTTTGTGAATTATTTCAAATGGATTTATTTATTAAAGATTTTCAATCAAACGGCCGCGGTCGGCCGACGGCACGCGGCTCGCAGATCAGAAAGCTCAGAAAAAAAGTTCGTTTATTTGATTACGAGGGCAGTGCTGAACCAGTTTTAAATCCCTTCCTGCAATTCAAGATTGCTTTCTATTTTGCAGTTCTTGATTACGCGATCTCTTCGATAAATGAAAGATTTACCTTATTATCTGACAAGGCATCTTTTAACGTACTCTTGTGTATCCATTTGGCTACGCGGGCCTTTCATTTGGATACCCAGTAAACATGAAATGGATACAAAAATTTGGGGCCTCATGACTTATACAAAAAAAATCAACTACCTACCGATAAAAATAATGTTTAATTCTTTAGAAACGTAAAACAAAATCAAAATTAAAAATAAACTCTTTTTAGTCTAATACAGAAACATAACATACTACGATTAATACTGAAAATCTAACTAAATAGAACACTCTTTGGTATTAAGGTATTTTAAAATAAAATTAATACAGTAAGTACTTAAAAATAAAAAATACCACAAACTAAAAGGAAAAGGAACTCGTTACGTACTAATTTTCATTGTAAAAGGAACTTCATTAATAAGATTATAGTTTAGGATTATCTCTAAAAAAATGTAAATACTGATAAAAAAGGGTCCGGACCCCACCAGAATAATATTAGAATAGTGGACAAAACCGAAATTTTTTTTGACGCTGTTTGACCCCCCCCAGAATTAATTTTTCGATCCGCCACTGCTATTATATTTTTATCAAAACAAAATATGTTAAAAAGTAGGGCCTTTTGAATACATGGATACGCAGTAAAAAATCACTAAAAGATGCCTTGTTATCTGAGTGCTATTCAATATTCTGCTTTCTGTATGAGTTTCACACCATTTCTAATGATGACCTCATGAAAGCCTGCATGGACTTAGATATTAAGTTAAGTAACAGGTACAGGAGGAAAGAACTATTGTGAAAGATATAGACGGTATACAACTCTTTAATGAAATAACTTCATTTAAAGAAATTTTTTCAGGTAAAAAACAGCCAATTAGGATATTAGAAATTTTAGTCAAAAATGATCTCATTCCCTGTTTTCCAAATTTTGCTCTAGCAATAAGGATTTTTTTAACCTTACCTGTTTCTATGGCTTCAGGTAAAAGAAGTTTTAGTAAATTAAAAATTATTAAAAATTACTTGAGAAATAATATGACACAAGAAAGACTTTCAGATTTGGCCATCATCTCTATTGAATCCGAAATCCGAAACAATTATTGACAAATTTGCTTCTCAGAAAGCCAGAAAAATTATTTTATAGTTAATTATTAGGTAGTCTTCGAGGAAGGACTGATTTTTATACTTTTCGTTTCGCGAGATTTATGCTTTAGTACTTTTTGTTATTTTATATTTTCTGGTAAATACTGTTGTTTTACATTTCTAATTATAAAATGTCTATTTTTGTTTCAAAAGTAATTATTTTGTTGGTTTATTATTTTGTTAAAGTAAAAAGAAAAAAAGGTGTCGCTAATATAACATATTATTATTAGCTGGCCCAAAAATAAAGTCTTTCCCGTAAAATTTTATTTGTGGTTTGTATTTTTATTAATGTTTAACTTTTTACTCTTATGTACATGTAGATGAGTTTATAATGTCAACGTTAAGTATTACTCAAAATAGGAAAAATTCTTTAGAGGGGCGGCATAATAGGTCTTTGCACGCGGGCGGCCGACACCCTAGGATCGGCCCTGTAGACAAATACAAATTTATTTTTGTTGTTTACAAAATTAACAAAATAAGAATATACAGAAATAAAAAGAAAAATAATTACATAAATTGCTGAAATTGGCCGCCGCCATGCTCCAAGCATAAATTCACACGTCTCTTCATATTTTCAGGCGTCTTATACAATTTGTTGGCGTATTTTGTATTATTTCACGAAAGTTTGCAACAAGTTCTTCTGTTCTTACAGATGGTCTTCCTGCTTCTTTTTTGTGTTGTAGGTATAGAACCTGTTTCTCTAAACATAGCCACGGTTCTTTTCAGGCAATGATAAAAATCCCCAGCAATAAAAGCAACGTTAGGAAAATGTTCGTGAAAATCGTCCATGCACAAACCCGGATTGTATTGCCACTTACCATTTACTCTAACCCCGTTTCGAGAATACGCTTTAACCATGAATGTTTTGTGCTGTTCCGTAAAGCCCATTGTGTGAATTGTTCAAGAAATTGGAAAAATTAGCGATGAATTAAATTACTTGTAACGACTGTCAAAGATGATGATTGTTAATTCAGGTAGTTACTGACACCCAACAGGTATTAAGCTCTATGGCTAAGCATTACGTCCTTAGATGCAAGGCCCTCTTTGATGCAAATAATTTTTGGTCCCACGGTACAACTGTTTAATATACTATATGTGACAGCAACGCGCTTTCCTCTTGTAAGACAACGAATATTGCTAGACCGTTGTGTAATGATATTATCACGGTAATTTAGCCAATAGGAATTAGGAGTTAATGCTACCATAGAATGGTTTATAGCCATTATTGCTTTGAATAAGTACTCACAATAATTATCAAGTTCTATTAGGGGTATAATCTGGTTTTATATACTGTATCAGTTTCTACTGGCAGTTGTAATGAAACTTGTCATTAATCATAATATTATTTGCTTGCTACGGTTAATAATGCATATACTTACCGCTAAAAATCAGTACTGTGGTTCTCAAAAATTTCAATAGCTTCTAGTGTGATATGGTTCTTGTCGTTTAAGATTGCATATGATTATCTATTGTGCAACATGGTTTACTGAGATGGTGGAATTCGTCCATAGATTATACAGTCTAATACCAATGATGGGTAATTGGTCCATCGAAATACCTATTGAGAAACCAATAAACAGATAAAATATTGATTTTAAAAAGGTATAATATATAAAAAAATAAAAACCATTGGATTTTTTTAAAATTTGCGCTTGGACTATAAAGTTTTTTTCAAAACATTTACCAGTAAATACAATGACTATTTACTTTACATAAGAGAATCCCAGTAGACTCGTTTCAAGGTCAGTGTAATATACCATAGACCATAGCAAAAAAAATGGTAATGATTTAAAAGTTCTTATACGAGATTTTAGTTCGTTTTTTTAAAGAGAAAAACTTGATTTATGTTTGCATGTAATAATACATTGTGATGGGTAATTTTATTCAGAAAAAAATCGAAGAATTATTGTTGATCTTAGCTTAGGCATTAGACACTAAAAATATACGTTTATTGGTTGGTTGGTTAAAAAGGATTATGTAATTTTTTCTGATTTTCTTTTATTTCATGATTAACTAGCGGATATCTGCGGCTTCGCCAGCCCAATTCATTTGTTATAGTAAATTAGCTATCGAAACAAAGAGGGGGGTACCATACATTCCACCCAATAGAACCTTTATTAGGTACCCCTATTACTTAAAAAAATAAATGTATTTGAATAATGCAAACGATTATAATAAGTTTTTACTAAACATTGTTCCAAATCTTATCAACAAGTTACCTTTAATAGAATGGAACTGCAAATTAAAAAAAAATCAAAACTATTTTAATGATAAAATTTGTAACACCAAAGGAAATATTGTAAGCACAGTAGCGGAGATGACGAAGTTAGTTCCTACTAGTCTAATAACAATAAGTATTCCAGCCATCATTGATGTTCTTTGTTACATAATTAATAATTCACTACGGGAGGGCATCTTCCCTGACCAATTAAAATTAGCTGTGATTAAACCATTATTCAATAATAAAGGAGATGCAGAAAAGCTGGACAATTATAGGCCCATCATTAGCTTGCTTCCGGGTTTCTCAAAGTTATTGGAACTAGTAATGTGTGATCAATTAATTGAGTTCATGAAAAAGGAAGAACTTCTTTCAGATAATCAGCACGGATATCTCAAAGAAAAATCTATTCAGACAGCTGTCTTTCAATTCACTCGGGCAATTTTGAGAAATCTGGAGAAGGGCGACATGGCAATGGGAATGTTCCTGGACTTGTCAAAGGCATATGATTGTTTGGATAGAGATTTACTTATAAAAAAACTTGACTTATACGGGATAAGGGGAAATTCTCTCAAGTGGTTTGAGTCGTAATTGAGTCACAGAACTCAAAGAGTGATCATTGTAAAGGACGGCAACAACTCGAAATCCGAAATATTGCAAAATACAGTGGGCATTCCACAGGGAAGTATACTGGGACCAATTTTATTTATAATTTTTGTGAATGATTAGAATCTTGAGATAAACAGTCCTCACTGCAGTGTAACGACATACGCTGATGATACTAATTTATTGGCGGGAGGCGAACAAATTGATGACATAGTAAGTAACTCTTCCGATATCTTTCTTAAATGTAAAACATGGTTTGATAAAAATAAATTACTATTAAATAAAGAAAAAACGAGTATAGTGTTGTTCAAAACAAAGCTCTGTAGGAAAGAAGTGCCAGAAGTGGTGACAATAATTGACAATGAGATTACCAGACAGAAAAGTACAAAATTTTTTGGTATTCATATTGATGAGTACCTGGATTGGTGACAACATATTGATTATCTTGGTGGCAAACTAAATCAAATGTGCTATTGCCTCCGTATAATTTCAAAATATTTTAATGAAATTGCTAGAAGAATACTGTATTTTGCAAATTTTAAATCAGCGGCGAGGTTTGGAATTGTTTTTTGGGAAGGAAACTCTAATATTCAAAAAAATTTTGTAATACAGAAGCGTGTTTTGAGAATACTATATAATATGCAATTTTTAGAATCATGTAAGGGTATTTTTAAGTCTAAAGGAATATTAAAAATTTTTGGTATATACATCTATAAAACTATTATATTTCTTTATAAAAATAAAAATAAGTTTTATGTACATAAGCAGCATAATTATGACACTAGGACTAAAGACCTAAATTATCCTTTTCAATGTTTAACATTATCAGAAAGGAGTCCATACTACATGTGGATTAGGTTTTACAATAAGCTAAGCATGGAGATTAAAAACGTAAATATTGAAAAATTATTTAAAAGGCAGTTAAAAACCTTACTTGTGAACCTGGAACCATATAGTACAAAGGACTTTTTAGAAATGTGATTTTTGTAGTGTTTTCTTTTGTTGACGTCATTTCATTTTAAATGCTTTGTATACTGTATAAACCCATGTAATTTGAAATAAAGGTGATTTCTATTCTATTCTATTCATCATAAAATAAGTTTTTCCACAATAAACTTTTATAACCCCTTTTCATTACTTTAGGTGCAGACGTAAAAAAAAATTAGGAATACGTTTTAAAAAAATTCAGACCAAAAATATGTTTTCCAACAGAAACGTCTATACCCCTTTTGCTTCCCCCTAGGGGCAACATCTTCGTAAATGCTAAACACATGTTAATTTCATTTTATCCCAATTTGTCTAAATTTTTTTACTTATACCGTGTTCCCTACTAGCGGTTGCGTGAAAACCCCCTTCATTTGTACCTCCTAGCGGCAAAATTTCTCAAAATATCGACGCACTTACTTGCTTATTTTAACAGAGTAAGCAGAGTACCAATTTTCAGCTATATAGCTTAATTATAGGCAGTTATGGGTACACCCCTCAAAATAGGCTACACCTCTATTTTAAATAAGCTATCAATACAAACTATGTCTTAGCGAAGCTGTTGTATTAGATCGTTTTTCTCAGTATAAGTTTAAAGTGTTTTATTTCGGTTCAAGCAAAAGAAGTCACATCCATCTCGACCAAGCAAAACAAGATAAATAATTTTTTTAATAAATAAATAAATAATTCCTATACAGGATACATATTACCGTGCGAGCAAAAATAATTTGCATCAAAGAGGGCTTGGATTAAAAAACGTGGGGTTTGGTTTAGATCACAATGATATGGAGACGATATATCTAACCAAATCTAGGTTAAAATTTTTTCAAATTCATATTATATATCACACGTCTCTTCATATTTTCGAAAGTGTTGACCAGCATCTCTGGAGAAATGTTACCACCCTTGGATAATCCTTTCTTGTAATTATTCTAAATTTGCAACTGGTGTTTTAAAAATAGTGTTCTTTAAATGAGGAAAAACGGAGTAATCCATAACCGTTAAACAAGGTGATCTGGGTGGGAATTCATTGTCTAATCGAAAACTGATGATGATCTGTCGTCGAAAAAATTGCGTAACTAGTTAATAGTTTCGGCGGCTGTATAGGCGATTGCACCGTCCTGCTGAAAATATCCAAAACGTAGTTTGTCTTCAAGTAATTGCTCCACAAATGGATTCAAAATATTGTCTCCATACTGCTGTGCGGTAACTGTGTCATGAACAAAAATAGGACCAACAATTATTATTCTTCTTCGGGAAACAGCTAACCAGACACCAATTTTTTGAGGGTGCAATGTAGACTCTACAAAAAAATGGGGATTGTCACTACTCCACATGCGTGTATTCTGAGAATTCACATAACCAGAGGTGGAACCAGGCTTCATCCGAAAAAAATGTCAGGTCTAATAAACCATTTCTTTCCAATAAATTTTGGGTAAACCATTGAGAGTAATTCCTGCGTCTTTCAAAATATGCGGCTTGTATTTCTTGGAATACTTGCACTTTTTGCACAAACCCGGATTGTATTGCCACTCACCATTTACTCTAACCCCGTTTCAAAAATACGCTTCAACTATGAATGTTTTGTGCTGTTCCGTAAAGCCCATTGTGTGAATTGTTCAAGAAATTGGAAAAATGAGCGATGAATCAAATTACTTGTAACGACTGTCAAAGATGACGAAATAACTGATTGATTGTTAATTCAGGTAGTTAGTGACACCCAACAGCCAACAGGTATTATTCTCCACGGCTAAGCATTATATTCTTAAATGCCAGGCCCTCTTTGATGCAAATAATTTTTGCTCGCACGGTATTTTCTATATTTTCTTAAAAGGGGCCTACAGACACACGAACATGTATTAGTACATGTACGCGCGTTGATGTCTGTGGATCACATTTCTCTACAGACACAGGTACTTGTATGTCAGTCTTTTAGGCGTTGCGGTTTTAGCATGTCGAGTGACGATGAACTAAACTTATTGGCAGTGGCTTGCGTGTGTGTAATAAGAAAAATTTCTTAAATCCGCCATGTTCAAATCAAACTACAACAGCAAAACTAACACGACACTGACAAAATCTTTGAAACAAACAAACTTTCGTCTCCACACCTTCATACATGTACGCGCGTTCATGTACGTGCGTACATAAATTCAAGCGCGAACAGTAAACATGTGCGTCGATTTTGTTGTCGGTATTTTGTCTACACACTGGTGAACATCAACGCGCGTACATCAACGCACGTACATGTACTAATACATGTACGCGTGTCTGTAGGCCCCTAGTGTCCGACCGAAGCAAGATTTTCAACCGAAACCGAAACTTGTTTATACATAATAAAAATTCTATTTTATACTGAAACCTAAAGTATTTTTTACACATATACGGACAGTAAACTCGTGTTAAATGAAATAAAAAACAATAATTGAAATATATAACAAAGATATCTATTTAATCATGTTATATTAACAATTTAATATAAAAAAAATAATGAACATGTTAAAGACTTACTCTTGTAAGTAAAGTTTGTCAAAAATCAACACTTAGATATAAAGACTGCCTACGAACCCACCCCAAGTTAGCCAAACGGTGCGCGACAATTCACAAACACTCAGTTTCGGCGTGACCGAAGTTTCCGCCGATTTTTGGACGAAACCAAAACTGTCACCAAAATTAGATTTTTTTTGGCCGAAACTAGCCGAAACTGAAACCGAAACTGAATCTTCGGTCGGTCTCTAATTTTCTTAATTTTAGGTCCGTAACTAAATAAAGCTTTATTGAATGTATTTCTCATTTTACAAAAGAAAAAAGTGCCCCTGGACTATCGGTTTCTATCAATAACTCAAAACTATGTAATAGTATATTAACGTAAACTTTTTATAAAGCATAATTTTATAGCACGCGTCCATGTTAAAAAACGAGCCGCTTGCGCCGGCGAGTTTTATAACGGGACAAGTGCTTTAAACTGCTTTATATAACACATACGTTATAGTACTTTTTCTAATTTGTAGTTTTTTCAATAAAAAGCACACATTTAAAAAGAAAATAAATCCTTCAAATTTTGTAATTTTTTATGTCTAAATTTTATGTTGGTAATACTATTTCTTATCATAGTAGCCTCTGGACAACAAAAATTATTTTGCGAACTGTCATTTTTTGATTTATTGACCCATTTTTACCACGATATTCTAAAGTTATTATAGCGATATGAGATTTGAAATAGGACGGAATACGTTGTGTGATCCTTGTACATTCGGTACATATACAGAGCGTTCGGAAATTCAGGCGATTTTGCCACTTTTTTTCGAATTTCAAAAGACGTGGTTTAACGTCACGGCATTGCAATTTACTATAGGGAAGATGGAAAATTCAAATAAAGTTGAAGTTGAAATCGTCATTGGAAGGTTACTAGATTTGAATTTTGGATACGATTTGGCAGAAAATGATAGCTTGACGCATCTACAAAAGATTGATTTATAGATTTATGCAACCAACATACATGACTGTTATCCACACAGAATAAAAAAGTAGGTTATCAAGCTATTTTTCCTCTGCGAAAAATGGGGTTTCTCGTAAATCAAAAAGGCCGCGCAAGTCAATGAAATAAAACATTTAAATGTTACCAACATCAAATAAAGAACAAACGCGTATCGAAATAGCTTCATTACGATACGCAAATGCGTATCGTAATAGACTTGTTATGATACCAAATTAGAAAAATCAATTTATCTACTTTTGTCTGATCGCTCCTCAATTATATAATACGCTCCTGCCCCTGTATTTAATACCTTCCTAGGTATACAATCAAATATTATTATTCTTCATTACATTAAACTAAAAAAATATTAAACCAATATTGTCTTAGGTAATATTTATTATACGTACCTTCTTGACTTCACTCTAAGGTTAATTAAAAGTAAACATGTAAGTAGGTATGTATATAAAAGAATTAAAATTAAAATACAAGCTAAAAACTCAAGTCAATGATATACTTTAAATGTGCCGGGGGGAAGGGGGAGGGGGAGGGGGGGAGGGGCAAGCTGGGGCCCTTGCCCCGGGCGGCAATCGATTAATCTACAGTAAACTTTTATCGGTGTCAAACTATTTGTAATATCACCCAAACGATTTGAGATTGACAATGACACCTCAAGATCGCCCAATTCGCGGGGCCAGATTGGGCGAAATTAATAAAGTTAAAAGATTTTAAAAAAACAATTTTAATTTTACTAAAACATCTTAGAAAAAGAATTTTTTTCTTTGTTAAAGAAGTTTAACTGCAAGCAACACGTGTATTTTTCCCCTTCGACAGGTGCTGCTTGCAGTTGAACTTCTTTAACTAAGAAAAAATTCTTTTTCTAAGATGTTCTAGTAAAATTAAAATGTTTTTTTTTAAATCTTTTAAATTTATTAATTTTGCACACAATGTGATCTATAATTTGACTCCTGCCGGGGTAACTGGGCCGTAACAAGCCTCTGATACCCCAACAGCATTTTAATTCACGCTAAATGGTTAGCCAATCTACCTCATTTTAATAAATTTCATTTGCTACATTTCCATTTTTTTATCTTTTACAGATGCTGTGACTTTTACAAAACCATTTTTTTTCTTTCCCTCTCATTTCACTACTTTTGCATGTCTCCGACAAAGTTTATTGAAACTTAAGTTTTTTCTTTCGCTACTTATACCTAAATGATTTTGACAAAGTCTGTTTAAACTCGCTAATTTTCTTTTGCTCTCTTCATTGTTCTGTCCAAGACAGGAAGAGCCTTTTCGCTACCCCGTGACTTTCCAGTATGCGGAATTCTTGTCGGTCTTCTGACTATTCATATTTTACATTTCGTATACACCATTGAAAGCTTCATTACGGCTCAATCCCACTTATTTTTTTCTCTATTGCTAATAACATCAGCATTTTACTACTTTGTTTTCCTGATGATGAGTGTTTCTACACTCGAAACATGTCGAATAATTAAAAAATATTCTAAGTTCGCCTAGTTGTGCTTTTCTTTTTTCTATTTATTTATAAGTTTTATTTAAATGTTACAATGTATTACCTTGTTTTTATTTTATGAATATCTAAGACATCTTAATCTCATTCTATCTATAAGTTTGGGGGATTTTTTTATTTAACAAATTTGGAATACATGCGTAATTAACAAATAAATACCTAGGTGATAATTTATAAAATAAGAAATATTAACACTATAACATATAATACCATCGTCAGGTTTATAAATAAATATGTATTTTTAATTTATATTAGCGGAATAAAATCAAAGACCTTGGACCATCGTTTCTAGATAAAAGAAAATAGGAACAATTAAAAATACTTGCAGGAAGAACGACATACAATGCATGGAAATTAATGAATATAATATTAATACTTTTGTAGAAATCACTATTTTATTTAAAACAAGCGAATGCCCGCGACTTCGCTCGGGTTTGTTCGGGTTTGTTCGCGCAATTGATTGTTATAAATTCGCAAAATAAAGCAGTGGGTAATATGCATATTCTTCCGTGCTTCACTTAAAGGTGGTATCTCCACTAGGACTGGGCAAAAATTCGACATATCGATATTTTTATCAATATATCGATATATCAATAAACGATATTAAAAAAAATATATAAGTATCGATTTATCGATATTATCGATATTTATCGACTATATCGATATTCGATTGGAATTTCAATATTGTCCTTATAACACATTTAAGAACCAATATTTAATTCAATCTTCCTTCTTCATGTTTTCATAATAAGAGTCTCCCCTTGAAATGAAGGTACGGAGTTTTACAGAGCACATAAGAAAATATTGATATACAGTGTCACCAGTAAAGTCCGCATCATATGGGATTTTTTTTTATTAATAGATAGCTTTATTCAAAATTTGACTTTGGCATCAAGGTCTGCTTGGATCGAGATGAAAATTAAGCAAAAAAATAGTAGTCGCGTGATTCGCATTATCTGTTAAATTTTAATTTTTTCCAAAAAGTAATTCAAAAGTGGGGTTATTTTTGAAAATATCGAAAAAAGTTATAAGAAAAAGTTTTTTTAAATGTAGTTTCTAGCCTTCATGCAAAATTTGAGCTGCATAAGATAATTTTGATTATTTACATATATTTTGTAAATTGCACCACTTTTGCAAACGCAACCTACATAAAACTTCTTAGTTTTGACAATGCTTTATTTCAGATACATTTTCTTTAAAGTAGCGCCATATTAAATGTGTGTTTTTCTACAAAATCAAAATGGGGCTATTAAAATTTGGTCGTATGTGATGCAAAGCTTATTTGTTTTTGACCCTGTATAAGGTAACTTCATAAAATAAGTATTTTTGAAAACGTAGTTTGTGTCTGTCACCTTAATATTAAGACCAAAAGAACACAGTGTCTTCAGTTAAGTGTTTTATAAGTGGAAAATAAATTTTAGTTTAACAACGTAAAGTTTTATCTATTATCAACGATTTAATTTAAAACCCCTATATTATAATTTATTATTAAGCTATGCCATAATAACGTTTTTGTAGAAAAACACACATTTAATATGGCGCTACTTTAAAGAAAATGTACCTACCTATCTGAAATAAGGCCTTGTCAAAACTGAGAAGTTTTATGTAGGTTGCGTTGAGTCTTATTTTGCAAAAGTGGTGCAATTTACAAAATATAGGTAAAAATTCAAAATTATCTTATGCAGCTGAAATTTTGCATGTGTGCTAGAAACTGCATTTAGAAAAACTTTTTTTTATAACTTTTTTTGATTTTTTCAGAAATAAACCCACTTTTGAATTATTTTTTGGAAAAAATTAAAATTTGACAGATAATGCGAATCACGTGACTACTATTTTTTTGCTTAATTTTCATCTCGATCGAAGCAGAACTTGATGCCAAAGTCAAATTTCGAATAAAGTTATTAATAAAAAAAATCCCATATGATGCGGACTTTACTGGTGACACTGTATTTATAATATAATAACCTAATATTTTTATGTTTTATCCATAATGTATTATCGATATATCAAATACCGATATTTAAAAAATAAAATATCGATATATCGATATACCTATATTATCGATATGATCGATATCGTGGGCTTGCGGCGAAAACTCACTAAGTCATATTTTTTCAGTTTTGACTTTTTTATATATTTCATCAAGTCTGATTTAGGTCTAACATATTACCATGTATTTTCGTTGAAAAACTCACTAAGTAACCAGAAATAGCATACTAAGAATCTCATTAAGTCAATATTATCCTTTGGTAGTTAATGCGAGAACTCACTAAAAGTGACTTGGTAAATTTTATGTATAGGGTGCTGCGCAAAATCTGACTTAATGAGTTTTATATGCCAAAATTAATAATAATTATTGTGCATGTATGTGTTAGAGACTACAAAAATCTACCGCAATGTATTCAAATCGACAAATAAAATAATACAGCAATCAAAAAACATTAAGTTGGAGCCGCGATAACATAAAATATAAAAATTTTTTAATAAGTCAGTCCTCTAATAAAACATGATCAAATTTAAAACTCACTAAGTCACACCCCGGGTCACACCACTTGTATTTTTCTATTTTTACGCAAAAAGTTAAATTCATGTAATATTATTTTGTTAAAAAATGTTAAAGAAACAGTATATATTTTCTATAATCCAAACTTAAAACTTAAATATTTGTTTCATTATTTGGATTTAAACCGACAAATGTCTAAGTAGTTTTTTAAATGGCATTTTCTCGAAACTTCATATTTTGACTTAGTGAGTTTTCGCCGCAAGCCCACGATATATCGACTATATCGATATTTTTTTTAATATCGATATTCGATATTGGAATTTCAATATCGCCCAGCCCTAACCTCCACTTTTTGTCAAAATGGAGATATGAGCATAATTCGGTAAAAAGGATAATTTCCATCTTTTTCCATAACTTTAAAGTGGTATATTATCAAATGTACAAAACTGTACGACCACAAAGAAAGTGGTATCTCCACAAGTTAGACAAAACAAGACCCTTTAAAGTAGTATCGACCATTACTTAACTATAAAGTGACATCCTAACAAAACATAACATGGAGATACCAAGTTTAAGTCATTCTAAAAATTGCCGCGTAGTAGGTATGTTTTATGTAATTAGTTGGCTTTGAAACATTGTCCTGTCCGCTGTTAGTTAGTGACAACTGTTTTAATTTATTATTATCATAGTTTATTGTTTTGTATTGTTGTTAAGAAGTGTTAATTAAATAATAAAATATAAAAAAATAACAATTTTATATAAATTGCCTACCGTAGTGGTATCTACCATAATTATTTCTCTTAAACGCTTTAGAAAACCACTAAACTATTTAAAAAATATAAACAATCAATGGTAGTGATAATTTATTGCGTGACATTGGTAAATATACTATTCTAAACGGTTGGGAAATACGTTTAACTTTAAAGTCAATTTTCTCCGTTTTAACACCGTGCGAGCAAAAATTATTTGCATCAAAGAGGGCTTGGATTAAAAAACGTAGGGCTTGGTTTGGATCACAATGATATGGGGACGATACATCTAACCAAATCTAGGTTAAAATTTTGTCAAATTCATATTATGACATGATATGCTAAACTAATGAGTAATAAAATAAGTAGACAAATACAAATTTATTTTTGTTGTTTACAAAATTAACAAAGTAAGAATATAGAGAAAGGAAAAGAAAAATAATTACATATTCTGAGAATTCAAATAACCGGGAAGGGTAACCAGGGTTCATTCGAAAAAAGTGTCAGGTCTAATAAATCATTTCTTTTCAATAAATTTTGGGTAAACCATTGAGAGTAATTCCTGCGTCTTTCAAAATCTGCGGCTTGTATTTCTTGGAATACTTGCAATTTATAAGGAAATAAATTTAGCTGCTTCTTAAGAATAGTCCTGCATGTTCCATAAGATATTTCCACTTCTTGGGACAGGCGTCTTATACAATTTGTTGGCGTATTTTGCATTATTTCACGAACGTTGGCAACAAGTTCTTCTGTTCTTACAGATGGTCTTCCTGCTCT
Organism: Polydrusus pterygomalis; assembly: GCA_963969555.1. Lineage (NCBI taxonomy): Eukaryota > Metazoa > Arthropoda > Insecta > Coleoptera > Curculionidae > Polydrusus > Polydrusus pterygomalis. Next base: position 30,503,770 of record OZ018382.1, read on the forward strand.
TTTTTTGTGTTGTATAGAACCCGTTTCCCTAAAGACAGCCACGGTTCTTTTCAGGCAATGATAATTATCCCCAGCAATAAAAGCAACGTTAGGAAAATGTTCGTGAAGATCGTCTATGCACAAACCCGGATTGTATTGCCACTCACCATTTACTCTAACCCCGTTTCGAAAATACACTTCAACCATGAATGTTTTGTGCTGTTGCGTAAAGCCCATTGTGTGAATTGTTCAAAAAATTGGAAAAATTAGCGATGAATCAAATTACTTGTAACGACTGTCAAAGATGACGAAATAACTGATTGATTGTTAATTTAGGTAGTTACTGACACCCAACAGGTATTAAGCTCTACGGCTAAGCATTACATCCTTAGGTGCAATGCCCTCTTTGATGCAAATAATTTTTGCCCGCACAGTACTTATTACCATACTATTTTTAAAAATAAATTTCTTCTGTGCTGTCTCACATAATTGTTTCTCTTTCAATAAAAATATTATTTATCTCCTACTCTAAGAAAGGGCGTTCTATTCCTTATAAGAATTCACATACTCTTTATACAACAGAACTGTTTAATATTATATTATGTGACAGCAACCCGCTTTCCTACTGTAAGACAACGAAAATTGCTAGACCGTTGTGTAGTGATAATATCACGGTAATTTACCCAATAGAAAATAGGAGTTATTGCTACCATAGAATGGTTTGTAGCCATTATTGCTCTGAATACGAACGGTAATTTTCAAGTTTCATTGGATGTGTAATCTGGTTTTATATACTGTATTAGCTCCGACTGGCAGTTGTAATGACACTTGACATTAATCATAATAACATTTGCTTGCTACGGTTAATAAAGCATATTATACTTACCACTAAAAACCAGTACTGTAGTTCTCCAAAATTTAAATAGCTTCTAGTGTGATATTGTTCTTGTCGTTTAACATTGCATATGTGTGCAACAGGGTTTATTGAGATAGTAAAATTCGTCCATAGATTATAAAATTTAATACTAATGATGGGTTGTGCGAAAGAAGAATCTTCTATTGCTTTATCTGACATGCAAGGTGTAAAAAAAAATTATTTGACACAGGTATTGGAACGATCAATAAAATTTAATTTCTGACAGGACAGCTATACTAAATATCACGAATAGTCTCGTTTTAAAACAGATGACAGCGGTTATTTGTCATCGATCAGCTGATATTGGGACATAATAATATCCCTAGATTTGTAGCGGACCGTAATGAGCCCAAACACCGAGTTATAAATTGCGTCTTTGTTACATTTAATTACATTTTAAAAATTTTAATTTAATTACTTTTGTGTAAGTAGGTACCTACAATTATTATTCATTTGACCAAAAATTTAGATACAGGTTACAATTTTTTAAATATTTTTCATTAGGGATCATAATTATTAATGTGTGCCTTGCTCGTTAAGTTGATTTCATCTGAACGCCGTTTTTGTCGAAAAGTTAGTTTGTAAAATTTTTGTTCTTAAAATGTTTGTTCGTTAAGGTTAGGTTTCTAATGTATAATTTTCGCATTTTACATTATCTAGGTATCCTTTTCTGTTTTAGGAAAAATAAGTAGAAATTAAGTATTTCCCTGACTTAGGTAGGTAGGAGAGAGTTGGACAAATCTGGGTAGGTTGATAAAACCGGGGATCGCCTAGTTCTACCATATGCCAAAACAGCTTTCCATATTATTAACCTTTAAAAAGCAGCTATTTCATTTTGAAGGAATTATTTTTATTATTGTTATTAGTAAATATTATTATTGTTTGGCAATAGTAAGGTAATAGTAAGTAACATTATGTTATTACTATAGTAGTTAAAATAGTTAACCATATTAGTATGTAATAGGATAGCGAACAAATATATAGGTAATTCTATTTTCTGTGTCTACGTACCTTACATAAGTGAAATTATTGTTTGATATTACTATTATTATTGTTTGTATGACAATAAAATAAAGTTTTTAACATAAAGTTAGCCTACATACAAGTTTAGAAATGTAACTGTATCAATAAATTGCATTTTAACAAACAAATTCCATAAAAACCACTTTTGGGTCTACGTACCTTACGTAAGTCAAAAACTGTTAAAGTAGGGTTTCCACTGACAGAAAAATTTAATCCCTGGCTAAACTAAAGCTTTTAACTTTATGTTAGCCTACATACAAGTTTAGGAATGTAACTGTATTATAACCAACAAATTCTATTAAAACCGTATTTGGGTCTTCGTACCTTACGTTAAGTCAAAAACTGTTAAATTAGGGTTTCCATTGACAGAAAAATTAAATCTCTAGCTATATTGAAGCTTTTAACTTTATGTTAGCCCACATACAAGTTTAGAAATGTAACCGTACCATAGCCAACAAATTCTATAAAAACCATATTTGGGTCTACGTACCTTACGTAAGTCATATATTATGGGGATTTTCTTGACAGTGAATGTAATAACTTGAATTCAATTAGTTTATGTTGAACTGTAGGTATTTTACCTATAGGTATAATCTGAACAAATACTTAAAACAAAAAAAAATCTATTCTAAATATGAGTGACAGAATCCTATTTTAAGTTGTGTTTCAGTTAGTTTAGTATTTTTAAGGTTTGGATATTTATAATATTTATTATATATTCATGCTTATTACCTATTACCACCTACCTTAAATTATAATATTTATAAAACATAACTTTCAAAAGAAATTATTACCTATTACTTATTATTTGGCAATATTAAAGCGGTAGAACCGATTAGGCTATTGCATAAATTGTTTTAGAAGGTATCACATGTATAATTTTCAAGTCCGGTCCTGTAATTCATGCCAACTTATAAAAATTTAATAGACCAAAATTGACATAGTGTCACGTGACTTTGCCCCCATCTTGCGAGAGTATTCAAGATTTTTACTATAGAAGAGAGAGAATACGTTAAAACTAATACTACGGCGTGCAGCGATTGTCGATCGCTATACGAAACCCACCAACGTCTTGTGGAATATAGGTTCTAACGGATACAAATCGTTTTTGGGGACGCTGTAAGCGCTTTACTTGGAACAAAATGCGTCGCATTCAGAAGACACAATTTATTTCTTAATAAAATTGCTTTACTAAAAGTGGTTCATTGTTCAACAACAATGTTCTAGCAAATCTGCAAAAAATTTTTTTTTCAATATAAACCTTTTTACCCCTTTAAGAACTAATATAGACTTTTATACCCCTTTTCCCCTCTTTAAAGGCCGATTTCCCAAAAAATAGGAAATAGGTAAGCCAAAAAATATGTTTCCAGTAGAAACTTTTATACCCCTTTTTCACCCTCTATTCACTCCCTTTTCACCCCTTTACGGACAGATTTAAAAAAAATTATTGTTTTATTTATTGTATAGTACACTGAGAAAAATGATTTAATACAAAAGGTTTTAGTGCTATATCAACTCCAGATTAGCTTGAACAGTGTTTTTGTTGGTAGTAATCAGTTAGCAGCACAGTCTTGTTGAATAAGGAACTACTTTTAATGCAGCAATTTTGCTAAGAAATAAATTGCATCTTCTCAATGCGACGCATTTTCTTAAGAAACCAGAATAGCGTATTTTTTGCGTAGGTCACATCGTTGTTCTGAGTCTTCAGCTGTCCTGTCTGAATTGGAATTTTATTGATCGTAACAATACCTGTTCCAATTAATTTATTTTTATTTTGTATTTAAGTTTTTAAACTTTGCATGTCAGATAAAGCAATAGAATATTCTTATTTCGCACAACCAATCATTACTATTCGACATTATAATCTATAGACGAACTTCATGATCTTAGTAAACCATGTTGCATAATAGTAGCTATTTAAATTTATTAAAACTACAGTACTGAGTTTTACTGGTAAGTACAGGATGTTTCATTAAGGGTGGCTACCGGCCATATCTCGGAAACTACTAGCCATAGAAAACGTAATTAAATGTAACAAAAAGCACAAAAACGCAATTCATAACTCGGTGTTTGGGCTCATTACGGTCCACTACTAATCCGGGGATATTATTATGTCCCAATATCAGCTGATCGATGACAAATTTCTGCTGTCATCTGTTTTAAAACGAGAGAATTCGTGCCGTTTACTATATGTAGGTACTCAGACTTATTAAATCTATTAAAATATTTAAGATAGTTTTGCGTGTTGGGACAGGTTGGTGGGACTACAAAAATGCAAAATACCCAACTACTTCTTCTGCATGCTTAGCCTTTGCGTTACATAAAATAATTTTCAGTTTTTGTTCTTGCGAATAAAATGTTTCGAAATAAGAACAGAATTTCACCAATATCTACGCTTGCCTGAAAAATTAAGTCAAGATAGGAAACGAAAACATTAAACATCGCGTTGGGTGCTTCGCTATCGGAACGTAGATGCTGTTATGGAGAGGGAAAGCAGCGAGAGGGGAATGGGGATCACTTTGTAACTCCCTCAAAGTCCATTTTGTATTAATTTTTTTACATAAAAAGCTGCATTGTAACTTCAAGCTTGCTAGCACGGTATTTGGTCGTAACGAATCTGCCTATAATCAGCTCTAGATAGAATAAACAATTTATTTATGAGCAGAATTAAAACAATTACTGTAGATAATTAGTTATATAATTCACCTTTGTTTTATTTGGTAATTCCTGAAACTAAATAACTCTGTAAGGTCAGATACACAACATGTTTATTTCTTGCTTCTCGGATCTGGTGTAACGTGTTGTTCCGGCTTATTGATGTTATTCAATTTTATTAAATATCGAGTTGTCAAAACGTTACTAAAATGTGTCGACCACATCGTTTGTAGGGATGAGGAGGTGAAGAGCTGGGTGGATGCAGGTAGTGGGGATTACGTCGGAGTTACCTTCGAAAGTAACCTTGCTACTATAAAAGAAACCTAACCTACAAATAATCCAACTTTTTATTTACTGACCCAAGAAAAGTAACGGCTGAATTATTATTTGCCGAATTCTCGCATACTTGGTAGTTGCGACTTATCTTAAGTAGCCTCCAGAAAATATCACAAAACACTAAAAACAGAAATAGGGATGTTCGATATTTTCAATTTGATGCATCGAGGGCATTTAAAATTTGTCGATGCATCGATGTATGAGGCCTTAATTTTATTTGTAAAATAATTATTTGGCCGTTGCCTCTCGATCTTGATTAGAGTAAAACGGGTGAATATACCGTAGCGGGTAATACGCCTCACTTAGCTGCAAGCCCACTCAAGACTCAGGAGGGTTCACACCGCCGCAGTAAACAAACATAAACGTTAGAAAATACTGGAAGAAGCACGTGTCTCAGTTGGTGTTTGGTTCTTTTTCAATTTAGTGAAAATTTTCATAATAATCGATAAGTGAACCACGAAAAATAATATTATTATGATGAATTTGTTGCGAGTTTACTGAATCACTGGCCATTTGAGTGAAATATCTCTAATATACGGCGAAATAGAACTTCTAACCTAACTTTTATCATATGATTTGTTGTTTAGGTTTACGCGGTAATTATAATCTATAGCAAGGATATTTTTGTTGTAATCGGGGGCAATATGCCACATAAAATCGTACATCTTACCCAAAGTATGTTCTTGATAGGTACGATATATCATAATATGATTTATGTATTTTTTGTTTATTTTCTATTTACACAATGCCATGTTCTTATATAACAAAAAACTTGAGGGTCCAGTGGTAAGAAGAAGACCTCCAGAACGCAGTAAGGGACATTCGTATTGGTAGAGGATCAGTTCGAGAAATAAGTGGAACTTATAAAGTTCCAGTGCGTACTTTAATGAAAAGATTGAACTTAGGAAATTTAACTAAAATTCCCTTGTTACCACCGTTATAGTTGAATTCACGTAAACTTTTAACGCCGTGACATTTTATTTCTGTCATACTTGTCAAATACTGCAGCAACTCATAAAATATAAATTTCTAATGGCTAAATTTAATTAGTATAATTGTACTACACACAAAGTATGTCTATCTTGTATTATTTCATACGATTAAAAAGAGATAGAAATAAAAAGAGTTGGCCGAACAATTCCAGAAAAGAAAAAGAAAAAACACTGACCAATCTCAGCTGTATAAGAAATTTAGTAAGTTGGAGAAATCTAAAGTAACTAGGCAATGACAAGTCTTGACATTTGGCATTAAAACTTTATGTGAATTCAACTATAATAGCTTAAGAATTATTGTTTATGTTGTTTTTTATTAGTTTACAGTAAATTCAGATTCATTTTTGTAGTTTTGAATGTCTTTTCATGAATCATTGTAATTAACAATTTTTAAATTAAAAATAAATGTTGCCTTATTACCCTCAAAGAGATGCCATATTCAGTGGAGTGTCATGGGGTTTGTGTTTGGAGGGATGCAATAGATATCCAATACCAAATGACATATAAGCAAATTGCTCGAAAAAGTATCTATTTATAAAAAAAAAATTTAGGTAAATTAATACATAGGTATTAAAAAATATTCATACCTACAATAACGAAAAAAACAATAATAATTGTAAATCAAAACGGTAAAAATCCAAAAAAAGGCTCGTTTTAAATGGCGCTAATGGCACCCTACAAAAATTTATTTGAATTATATTATTGACGAAATTCATTTTTATTAGTTCGAACTCGACGCGCGCTTACGCCACAACATAGTCCGAAATGTATAAAGCAATGCAGGCGCTAAAATACCGCGCCAGCAGAGTCCCTAAATAAATCGGATATAACCGGGTGACGTTCGGGTTCATTCCGCGAAATTTATATACGCCAGGGCCACTTCACGGTCCGTCGCCGCGTTTCAGCGACGGAATTCCATTATCTAAAATTCACACGAGGAGGTGTGCTTATCGTTGGTCAACAAAAACGGACAATTAGAGATGAGTTCAGAAGTGGTGGGTTGCTATGGTTTTTTAAAATTTAGAAATTTTAACTACCTATATAAATAATAATAATAATATTAGTATTAAAATTAATAGTAATAATAAATATTTAAATAAACATTTAATTTGTGTGTTATGTTAAAATTCCTAGGAGGGGCGCGCGGCCACGCGGCCTTATAGAGCAACCGCCACTGGCCATATTACCCATAGTATCGGGTAATATTGCACAAATGCATTGTTATTTGCTTCTTACATTTTTGTCAATGAGAATACGGCAACAAGCGTCTCACGACACATACTTACATGTGTAAGCGCTAAGGTGCAGCCATTACATTTCAGCTAGGTTCGTTAGTATTAGAATGTGATCCTTCAAAATTTAAGTTGCCATATTACCCCGATTTGTAATTTGTTTTGTATAATTCTAATTCTATTAAAATGTTTTTTTCGATGCATCGCAAACATCGATGTTTTTCGCGATACATTTTCTGTGGACATCCCTAAGCGGAAATGAATAAAACAACGTCATCATGGCCTCATCTTTGGGGGCGGATCTCGTACTGCTGCGTTGCCATACTGCATACTTTTTATAAGGTTTTAGACAAATATTTACATTTCCAACTCCTTGATAATACTTTTAACAGAGTAAGTTTGGCAAATAATGTAGAGAGGGGCGCTATTCAGATCTTGATTAACTTCGGAATGGAATACAATTTTGACAATAGATTAATTTGTTATCATGCAGTGAGTTGCTTGGGCTGGTGGGTCGTCTGCGAACTCACACGTAAACCGTGGTGTGCCCCAGGGCGCAGTATTGGGACCGATTCTGTTTCTTATTTATAATAATGACTTAACTAAATTGAACATAAACGGATACTTGACCCTGTTTGCTGACGATTCCACTCTTGTGTGGAAAAGTCTTTGCGTTCTTCAGCTCATTCGGCCTATAGAGTGGGATTTAACATTAATTAAAAAATGGTGTGAATCAAATTTGCTTTGTTTTAACATGTCAAAAACAAGTGTTGTCTCATTTAACTGCAATATCCCAAATACAGGGTGTTTCATTAAGGTCGAAGAGCGGCCATATCTCGGAAACTACTGGGCATAGAAACTTAGGAAAAGAAACATGATAATTAAAGTGGTCATGAGAAAATTCTGGAAATAATTTTCAAGTTCCGCATTTTGCCGCAAGAGGGCGTAATTGAAAAGTAAGTTTTTAAATTTTACATAACTCCAAAAATTCTACATTAAGGTATATGTTTAATAACACCATTTTAAAGCTTGGACCATTATGCATCATTTTGGTCTTATGCTCATTGGCGTACCGACTTTAATAAGAGTGGGGGAAGCTGTTGAAAGTGTAATCATTTAAATCGCTGTAACTTATAAACGACTTATCCGATTTTAGCAAACTAAAGACTGTTTAGAAGAGAAATGTATACACTTTGATCAATAGTATTTAGTTGTCCATAATATTTCTCGAAAAAAATGCTAGAGGGCGCAATTTGCAATAACAATACATTTTTTGATTTTCCTCCGAAAAAATAAATCATACGGTACAATTATGATACCATAATCGAGAAGCTGATGAAATTTGCTAGAAAAAATATTAAAACTGCAGCTCGATATCTCCGTTCGTTTCTGAGTTATTGCCAAAACAATAATTTTTAACACAAATTGCGCCCTCTAGCAATTTTATTAGAAACTATCTTGTACCATTAGATACGACAATTGAAGGTTCTTTCAAACAAGCTTAAATTTAGTAAAATAGGATAAGTCGTTTAGAAGTTACAGCGATTTTAATGTTTAAACTTTCAATAGCTTCTCCCACTCTTATCAAGTGAAACTGTAAACATTAAAATCGCTGTAACTTCTAAACGACTTAACCAATTTTACTAAATTTAAACTTGTTTGGAAGAGAAACGTAAGTACCTTTAATTGTCGTATCCAATGTACAAGATAGTTTCTAATAAAATTGCTAGAGGGCGCAATTTGTCTTAAAAATTATTGTTTTGGCAATAACTCAGAAACGAACGGAGATATCGAGCTGCGGTTTTAATATTTTTTCTAGCAAATTTCATCTCCTTCTCGATTATGGTATCATAATTATACCGTATGGTTTATTTTTTCGGAGGAAAATCAAAAAATTTATTGTTATTGCAAATTGCGCCCTCTAGCATTTTTTTTGAGGACTATTATGGACAACTAAATACGATTAGTCAAAGTGCATACATTTCTCTTCCAAACAGTCTTTAGTTTACTAAATTCAGATAAGTTATGTTTAAGTGTAGCAAGTACCTAGTGTGTGTAATTAAGTTTAACTAACTAGCTACCCTTCAGGTATTTTACAATGTTAATGTCTGGTTGCTTGCTTGTACATTTTGTTTTCTTTTTGGGGCTTTCGCTCATTCCATTCCTACCAGGTTCTTATTAGACCTTAAATTTTAATTTTGTATAATTTCAATTGTCCTAATCTTGGTGTTTAATTGTAAGCAACCATTTGACCATACTAATTTTGTTATTTTATGGCGTGCTTATCTACTTGTTTATTTGTTTATTTACTTATACTGGAAACAATGCTCAAACAACTCGGTATAGTTATATTTCGTGAGGCACTGGGTAAAAAATTACTACTAGAAGTTCTTATTAGTAAAAGTTTGGTCGTTTCTACGACTACGCCATTTTAGCAGTTTACAACAATGTATTTTCGGCTGCCATGGTTGTTCAACTTTAATTATTTTTTTTTAATACTATGATTAGTCCTAAAATAATGTTTTAAAACACATTGAAACTTCATAATAAAGCAATATGATTATAATTTTAAAGTTTGACGCTAAAATAAAGTTTTTCTCCAAAAAATTTTTTTTACAAAAATATATTTTTTTTACAAAAACGGTGAATTATCGCAGCCCTGTTTTATTTACTATATATTTTACCCATATTTGTCAGTAAAGTACCATGCGTTTGCATTTTTACCCGATGCGTAGCGTGAACGAAATTATTTAATTAGGTACCTACCATTTATCTTTTCTCATATGCTTGCCATCTTTTTAAATAAAAACATATTGGCATGAGTTACAAGTTAATTTTGTTCTATCATATTTTATAGGTTAGACGAGTAGCAATAATATAACCAATTAGTATATTATGCCGACTATTACTATCATTATATAAAATTTTGCACGACATGGTTTGATTTTTTGCACCACAAGATGTTAGTCGCCACTTGCTCTTGTCCCAACTTTAAGGCGGATCCCGACGTCGAAACGACCCAAAAATGATTGACCATATTGGTCCAACCAGGAGTTGTAACGAAGTCGTAATAAAGTAGGATGGCGACGTCGGGTCGCGTAGACCAACGTCGGGTCAACGTAAAATTGCTGCTTGGGTAGTTATTTAATGATCTGAGCGTCAGCTGCTCAAGTAGCGGTGGACCTAGTCGTGAGAGAATGTCAATTGTGCAAAATAGAAAAAATCAAAAAATTATTTCAGGTCGCTTGAAAAGGTGTACACCAAATGTTTATATATGATGACGGTAAATAATAAAAATACAGGGACCTGCTTCTATTATATAGCTCACTTATTAATTAAATTAAAATTTTGATATTTTGCAGACCTTACCTGTATCTTGGGGCGCATTTCAGCAAAATAGTTTTTTTTCATAATTTTATTTATACTTCTTATTTCAAATAGGGTTATAATTAGGACGAATGTTTGATTTTTAATTCTGCATCGAATGACATTAAATTATGCAGGTGTTTCTATTTGAAATAAGAAAAATAAATTGCTTTAAGGTTTGCAAAGTTTGACACTAAACTTTGGACACCCTGTACAATTCGTATTAATCAAACTTGGTTAATGAGCCTGTTATACCTTATTTAATAAATACTTTTGTATAATTTTATTAACGAGGCATAATTTTTTTTTATTAATTTTTAAAACCAGTGGTGTAAAACTGATATTTTAAGTTTTTATTTTTTTTTGCCTATAATACTGAATCGACTTTAATTAAATTTTAGGGGTAACTATAGGAGGCACCCAAATAAGTAAGAAAATATATGGCATGTGATTTAAAAAATACTTCCTTATGCGTCCCACTTTTTTGACACACCCTGCATGAAAAAAAATATTTTCCTGAAATGCACCCCAAGATACAGGTAAGGTATGCAAAATATCAAAATTTTAACTTAATTAATAAGTAAGCTATAGAAGACGGGGGGTGAGTTGCAGGATCGACCCTCTTATAAGCAGCTGACGCATAATCCCCCATTATCTTTGCAACTGATTTTTTTAAATTTATTGTCATCATATAAACATTTGCTGTACAACTTTTCAAGGGACCTGAATTCATTTTTAGATTTTTTTAACATAATTGACATTCTCTTACGACTAGGTCCACCACGACTCTGACAGCTGAAGCTTGTTTCGATTGATAGCTATATCTAGCTAGACTATATCGAATACACACAAAATCAGGCGACCTGAAATCACCATCAAAAATGCAACGCTGCCTCCCGAACTAAAAGGTACATGTCTATGGCAAAAGCACGTTAAATTTTAGACTATATAATATAAAAAATATATAAAATTATTATAATAGATATAAATTTATTAAAAGTTTTACAAAAAAGAGCAAAAAGCAAGCCTTAATGCAAAGTATTTACCTTATTGCAAAAAAAAATTGGATAATTTTATACTTACGACAACAATAATATTTTAATTTGGGCTTGAGATCACTATTTATCATTTTACGATTATTTTTCCTGACAAATTTTGCAACAGCCAGTTTTAAAACATTTTCTCAATATTTTGTACTTAAAACTCAGTAATTTTATCGCTGAAAATTATTTCTGATAAGCTTTCCAAAGATATGTCACAAGTGAGGTAGTGCCATTTAAGTGGATAAGGGTAGTGCTTTCGGATGGTCTGCAAAATACCTTGTTGTTATTCCTCCGCGTTTTTGTAGAAATTCTATTTTTGTTTTTTTGATGTCTTCTTTAGTGTAAAAAATATTGTCATTGTTTGTGTTCAGAAAGTTTCCCTGTATAAAGGTTTAATAAACCCACATAAAATTAATTATTTTGTTTTTATAGTGGTAATCATTTTTTCCGAATAATGAAATTAAAACTATTAAAGTAATTATTTAAACTTTTATTAATAAACCACACTATCATTTTTGCTAGCTATTGTTTTCTAAAATGTATTTATTATTACAGTAATAAATCAAAATTCCTATTTAAACTAATACGCCAAAACTAAAGTATTATATTTAACTATTTATTTTATTCATAACATTTTTTTAATTGTAACTGTACTTATTATTTCGATCAAAAAATACTTATAAATAGAATGAACAAAATTCCTATAATAGACAGATGTGGATTGCAGATATTTACTTTTTCCTTAACGTCAGCCTAGGGTCGGTAATGTCGGTATTGCCTAAAATAAAGAAAATATAATTTTAATAAAACATTATTTACCTCTTTTTTTCTATAAACATGCCATTGGCGTCATTGTTATGAAACACAAATTAATTTTGGTTACCTTATGATATTAAGCAGCATTTAATGATCTTACACGACATCCGCTTAATTCATGAGTTTCATTGTAGAGAAAAAGCGAGCTGTCAATTTATTTTTCAATTATTTTTAACAATTTACGGTTACCTCTATTATTTTGTTGATTTAGCTTTTTATTTTCTTTCCTTTTGTTAGCGAGCAGCTCGACGAGCAATTGAATACTTGAAATAAAGACCGGGCTAAGTGCCAAAAATTCAAAAATTGTGTTAGAACTTGAAAACAGTGCTAAATGCCATCGCCAACAACCTATCAAAAGTGCTATGTGCCAGGATTATCGTAAATATTTTTTCTATTCGTTGAAAGATGGCGCGCTGTGTAAGTCCAGCACGCCGAATTAAATAGAAAACATCGATTTTCTCAAAACTACAATTTTGGCACTTGGCCCGGTTTTTATTTCAAGTCTTCAATTCGTTTAAACAAAAACGATGCGAATTATTATTTTTATTATACTTTTCTTATTTGATAGGACTAAATTTGCCTCAGGGAAATTAAAAACTTAATCAATTTGTATGTTACAGATGGAACTAAAATTTTATTTTTACCTATTTTCCACAAAAACCTCCTCCTCTTCCACCTGAAACAATTAAATTGTATTAAAAAAAATTACGTCATTGTGAAAATAAATATGATTTTTACCAAATTTTACTTATTTTTGGCATAAAATAAAGCTAAAGTCTGTTCAATGACCGCTGACCGTTACGTCGTCAATTAATTAAGTCAGTTTGAGATCGGTGGTAAAGGTTATAATTTACAAAGACTTGATCTACATAAAGATGGTTGCGTGTGAACAAGTAAAATAAAAGCGCGTTTTTTCAAATTTTTAATTAATATTTTTATACTGTTAATGAAGTCAGAAATAAGTTGTTTATTTAGAGTAAAAGATCTCATGGGATGAAACATTTTGTTTTTGAAAATCAGTATGAAATTTTTAATTAATTTAAATTTATAAAATTTAAAATTAAAGCATATATTTTTTTGTCTAGTGTATGTCTAGTGCATCAGTCTATAAATTTTGTTTCAAATATTTTTATTTTACTTATAAAATCACAAAGAAGAAAATATAATAAAGAATGACAACACAACAAAATAAAATTTTTTAATAATTAAAATAAAACATCTCCGCAAGGATCATCATCATCATCATCATCATCATCAAATTCGTCAAAGTTAATAATAATGGAAGAGTATCTGAAGCATCGATACATCGTTCCCGTTCCCACACATCATTTATATTTTTATTAGTACCTTCTATGTGTTACATAATTTGTCCATTTTTCACTGTTACATTTTCTATGGCATCATTCCACAGACCCAAAACTACGTCATTTATTACAGGATGCATATATAACTCATTTTTGCATCATAATAGAGCTTATACATTTCGATAAAACTATTTCAATAGGCTAAAATGTGGCAATAATATGGAGGAAGTCCTTAAACTCGATATCCATTTTGCAATACTAGTTCGTTCAAATAAAAAAAATAAAAGAAAAATTATAAAAAATAAAATAAATAGCGCTTTCTAGATTAATTCTAACGTTTGGGTGGGATATGCTGCTTCATTATTATACAGATTTAATCCTTCTTCGCAAATGGTGTAGGTAAGTAATCTTTTTGACCAACTTGTATTTGGAATTTTTTCAATTAGCCCAGAATGATAAGTGGCGTTATCCATGATAATAAGCGACGGTTTTTCCAAATTAAGAAACTATTTTTCTTAAAACCATTTCTCAAAGTGTTTGCTATTCATCGAATTATGATAATCACCAGATGCCAAGCCAGACTTGAATATCAAACTTGCATTACTCACAAATTAATTTTCTGAACCACCATGTAGAATAATATACCGTACACACCGTATGAGTATTTATAATACTTACCACCAAATCCACCGCCGCCGCCACCCCATCCACCACCTCCAAAACCACCTCCTCTACCACCCCATTGTGGCGATCTTTTATCTCTTGGTTGGGTAATTTCAACTAAAGTTGATATGTCTTCTAGCTGAAATAATAATATGCTTGTTAAAGTATAGGCGAAAAAGGACGAATTTCACGCAGTGTGCAAATCCGCGCAATTCACGTTATTTTGCAGTAGCGCTCTATTGGAAACAATTATTTAAACATGTCATCATCTAGCGACTGTTTCAAGAAGTATCAGCAACAGTTTCCATATTTTAAACGGAAGATTTTAGTTGACTTATGATCTACGCAGTAAAAACATACAGGGTTAGGAGAAATTACCGGAACGGTCGATTAGTTCAAAAGCAACAGGAATTAGCAAAAAATGTTTTATATTAACGTTTTAAGGCTTTTAAAAATTTACATATCTTTAATAAATTGGAATGTACAGGTTCGCCCAAAAAGTTGTACTTAGAAAATTAAAGGTATATTTTTTTAATGGAACACTCGATATATTATCACTTATTTTGATCGTTTAGTTAATTTAGAACTTTTTTTTCATTAGTTTTCTAGATATTATGACATTTTGATTAGTTACAAAACACAAAATAAAATTTTTCCACTCCTTACTCGGTAAGTACTTCATTTTGATACTGATATGAGGGAGGTAAGTACGTTTTACCTCCCTAGGGAAGTACAAAGTACGCCAGCATAGAATTCTCGGAGACTCTTTAATAACTTGCATTAATATTGCACCAATCCTTGAAGTCCTTGTAACACCGATTGTACCGTTCCTTCGATTTCTGAGGTAATAGAGCAGCGCAAGCTGCAATCGCAACTGCATCGATATTCATTTTTTCGATTTCTTAAAAAAACTGACACTGACATAACGTTTGTTTGAATATGAACATTATGAATTCCATAGCAATCAACGTGTCAACACTAGGAAACCTGTCATACATACAGGGTGTTTCAGTTGGATAGCTGAAATTATAAAATTAAAAAACATTTTTTTTTAAATTTGAGGGAACTGGAGTGGAAAAAATATAATACAAAACTCGGAAGGCAGTATTCTTGACCAATCTCGGACTATTTTGCAAGTCCTCGCTATCGCTCGGGCGCAAACTATGTCCTCGACTGGTAAGTATCACCTGCGTCCCTTTGTAGTGTAAATAACTATTTCCGTCGACCGTGTATTTACAACCCTAATTAATGTATAAAAAATCATGCATTAATGGCCCCTATTAATGCCTGATTTTTTTTATTAATAAACGATTTTAGGCAACCAAACATACTACAAAGCACGCACTGCCGCGTACATAATGGCGTTGCCATACTTTCTGTCGATGTCAATAAGTTTGAAATTCAAAAATTTGTTATAATATGTAGTTTGGTTCTAAATAAAAAAAAAATATAATCTATTAACAAGACAATCGACGGAAAAATATTGTAACTAACACGTATATTAAATAGCGATTAATACACTAGTTTGTTAAATTACTAATAATAAACATTTCACTAAGTTAGCATCTAGTCGTATTTACCTGAGAAACAAATAAGGTATGGCCTTTGACAATAATAATTTGGCATCTGAGTCAATTTCTGCCAGAATTAAGCAAAGAACGCTATCGCATGGCGTTCTTACTTATTGCAACACAGGGAATTGATAATTTATGGAGGTATGGCGATGAACAGAGATCATTTCAGGAGGTATGTGATACTTATAACATATTGCACCCAAACTGGCAAATTTTAAAAAAATGCAGTTTCTCGAGCGTGCAAGTTGGAAAATATGAATTTTTACTACATAATATTTTAGTGCTTTAATTGATTTTTATCAACGAGAAACATTCTTAACTAGCGGACTTTAAAGTGTGAAAATACCTGCATTTTGCATTGAAGTATACAGGGGTGCCAAAAACAATGGATTCCCTGGGGCCGCGTAGACATTGACAGCTGTATCCTCCTTGTTAGGAACTCATCAAAATGCCATAATCCGAAGCAACTCCACCGATAACACCGCAGCGCATTTAAACCCTGCTTAGTAAATTAGCAAGCGGTAAATAAACCTCAACTCCATCACGTTGGAATCAACAACAATGCAAAATACAGGTATATAGGCAATACTTTACCACCGTATTCTTCGACTAAAAATAATAGAATTTTTTCATATGGACATAAGTCCGAAAATGCTTTCTAAGAAAGCTACCTCCCATCGGATGGGCATCCTTAATGTCGTATTTTTCTAAATATCTTTGAACCTGTTCATAATAAAATTTTGAAATTAGGGATGGTGTAGAAACTTTTGACGAAAAATCAGTTTTTTAATTCAGAATTTTAAAATTTTACTCATAGGCGTCACATGCTGGGTGGTTAATTATTTAAATTACCGCACTTTTTTCATTAGTGTTTTTTTTTTAATTTTCTTAAAAATTATGAAATTTTAAAGTATTTGACATAAAACTCTTAGTTTGTCTTAATAAGACTTACAGTTTTTGAGTAAAATCGCTTTAAAAAAATAACGTCCATAAAAGAGTTAATTAATAAGAATAATAATCAAAGTGAAATTTGTGAATGGAATAGGAATTTGGTGGAAAATGGTTCATTTCAACACCTTCGTGGGCAAGGACGACCTAGCGGGGATTATGATTTGGAAAATGCACTTCAACAAATAGAAGATAATCTTCAAATTGGACTCAGACTATTAGCTAGAGGCGTCAATATTCTGAAACCAATTGTAATGAGTTTTATTTTACTATTTGATATCCATAATTATAACGAATATTTATTTTAGATAGAAAGAATGACTCAGATGCAAGGTCTTCACCCGTATCATTACCAGAGGATTCAAGAGCTGTTGCCTAGAGATTTTCCAGGCAGAATCGAGTTTTGTCGATGGATTTTAGGACACCAAAATTTGTTAGTCAAAACTTTGTGGTCTGATGAGGCAACATTTAGTAGGACTAAAGTGTTTAATACACTCACTTTTGGTACGATGAAAATCCGAGAGCAGTGCGAAGAACTAATTGTCAATATAGGTTCTCCGTCAATTTGTGGGCGGGAATAATTGGAAATCAGTTGATTGGCCCAATTAAAATGCCAAATAATTTAAACAGTGAGAGATATTTGGACTTTCTTCAAAATCAATTAGCAGAACTATTGGACAAAGTACCATTAAGGTCCAGGTTGGGAATGTATTTCCAACACGATGGTGCCCCTGCTCATTTCGGACGGCCTATTCGTAATTGGTTAGATGAGAATTATTCTGAAAGGTGGATAGGCAGAGGAGGACCAGTATCCTGGCCAGCAAGATCGCCGGACCTAAATCCACTCGATTATTATTTTTGGGGTCACATGTGCAATATAGTTTATGCAACGGAGGTGGATACTCGTGAAGATTTGCTTTAGCGAATTATTCAAGCTGCAAATGAAATAAGAAGAAATCCTTTTCAGATTCTTCAAGCATCTCACAATATTCGCCGTAGAGCTAGATTTTGTATGAGAGAAAATGGAGATCTATTTAAACACCTTCTTATGGAGTAGTTCTTATTGGTTAAAATTCAAATGTTATTCTTCCAAAACATTTTTTTGTTATTTAATTGTCATATTTATTTCATTTTCTATTTATTTAGTTTTGTAGGAGGCGTACGAGCTGAAAATTAATTTTGAAAGCTTTTAGTTTTTAGTAATTACCTACATTTTTGATATAAAAGTTTTTATTAAAGAATAATTTTGTTATTTGACCCTTTTATGGACGTTATTTTTTTAAAACGATTTTACTCAAAAACTGTAAGTCTTATCAAGACAAACTAAGAGTGCCTTTTTTACGTAGAATACTTTAAAATTTCATAATTTTTAAGAAAATTAAAAAAAAAAAACGACTAATGAAAAAAGTGCGGTCATTTAAATAATTAACCACCCAGCATGTGACGCCTATGAGTAAAATTTTAAAATTCTGAACTAAAAAACTGATTTATCGTTAAAAGTTTCTACACCATGCCTAATTTCAAAATTTAATTATGAACAGGTTCAAAGATATTTAGAAAAATACGACTTTAAGGTTGCCCATTCGATGGGGGGTAGCTCCCTTAAGAAGCATTTTCGGACTTATGTCCATATGAAAAATTCTATTATTTTTAGTCGGAGAATACGGTAGTACAGTATTGCCCCTTAATTTCAGGACACCCTGTATATAATTATCAAGATTATACAGGGTCTTTTCGATGATACGCGCTAAAAAAAATGTTAAAATTCATTTATTTATAAATCACTCGGTATATTAAAATTGGATAGGTTAAATTTCCCTATTTTTTTATATTTTTTGCTTGAACTATTTAATAACATTTTTACTATTGATTAGAAATACTATTTGGAAATCAATTGTGAAAGGTTAGAAAAATACTGCAAGCAAAAAATATTAAAAAATAACGAAATTTAACCGATCCAATCTTAATATACCGATTAATTTATAAATAAATGCATTTTTCTATTGCGTATCATAGAAACACCCTGTATAATCTTGATAATTATATGTATTTAAAACCATATTATGGTTTCATCATATATTATAATATGATAAGAGACAAGTTAAAAACTAGTAAAAAAAATATTAACTTTTTTGAGCCACCCTGTATAAATACAAAAAATAATAATTCTGTAACGTTATCTGCTTTAATTGTGACGAGGAACATTAAGATTACTTACTAAAACTTTTTTGTTTTTTTAGCCTTTTATTTTACTATCGACAAAAGAGAATAGTTATTTTTTTATTAAGTGCGCAAAATAGGTGTTTTTTTAATGGCACATGAGATTGTAAATTTTTACCGAGACCGTTAGGTCGAGGTTAAAAATTCAATCAAATGTGCCATAAAAACACTTTTGCGCGCGAAATAAAAACAACATTTTTTCTACAACTGTTTATTGTTAACTATTTTTTATCGTGTTTAGAAAAAAAAATCTGAAATTATAATTCATTTAAGGTATTATTTCTTACACCTGTTCCCATTACTATGGAAACCTAAAATTGTTTAAATTTTATTGATTGTCAAATCTATCGTTTTTCGTGTCAAAAGTTTATAGTTGTTTGCTCAAGTTTGATACCATTTAAATATTTTAAAGTGATAGTGAGACGCCTCACGAAATTACGGAAGCTGCAGAAATCGTTATATCAAATCTTTTGCCCGTGAAATCAAAAATCAAATATGAGAAAGTGTACACTCAGTTTCGCGAATGGTGCAATATAAAGAAAGTAAAAACAGTAACAGAAAATGTTTTGCTCTGTTATTTGGAGGAAAAGTCGAAAATTTTAAAGCCACCTACACTATGGAGTACCTATTCGATGCTTAAAAGTACCCTAAACATAAAGGAAAATATTGATCTGCAGCGGTTTACTAAATTGGTTCCATTTTTTAAGAGCAATTCCATTGGATATAGAGGAAAAAAGTCTAAAGTAGTAACAGAGGAGGATGTAGCAAGGAAGAGAACTTTACCGTTAATTACTATTCTAATAAAGATTGTTAATTTAATTCACTTTAATAATAAACTTTTTTATAAAAAATGTTTTGGAAATTAATTTTTGCATTTTTATACGAAAACATCAATCAGCTGAGCTTGCCGTGAAAAAATATCATTTTTTCACGGTGAAAAAATGACATTTTTTACGGTGAAAGAAAGCAACGTTTTGTGCATCCACAGTAACCAAAAAAAGCAATATTTTTTTGACAGTTGTAGAAAAAAATAGTTTTAGTTGTATTCCTATTTTTTCCAATCGCTACGTGGTTACGAAAGATTTATTTCTGTTAGTTTAAATTTTTTAAATATGTAAAAATTTAGACTCAGTAAATACAGTTCGGTTATTTCTTTAAATTACATTTATTTATTTACAAGCCTTTTAACTGGCAAATCAGAGTGCGTACTACTAAAATTAATTATGTATAAGTATCAACTCTTTAATCATAATATTATTTATGTGTTTTCAATTTAACAAAGTTAACTTTTGATTCTTGAACAACATTGGTGGAAAATGGTTATTTAAAAAAAAAATAGTTTAAAAAGAACGAAGACGTAGAGGGGCCACGTAATTTATTTTATTAAATTCTGACTTTACACTCGAAATATTACTAATTGATTCCGAGTTGAGAGTTGGAATCTAGTAATATTTTGTTTAGAATTACCCACAACACGAAATACCAATACATCATAAATAAAAATATAAAATTTCTTATAATAGTTCACTAATATATAACAATATGGAATCTGATATAAAAAAACCATTCGGATTTTAAAAGTCATTTTAAAAAACATTATCTTAGGGTCGGATTGAAAGACTGATTAGTTGTTAATCAAAATCCTAAATTTTTGTGCCAACTGGTACGTTACTCTCAAGAATAGATATTTTTAGTTGTTGTATTATATAATTTTTATATTTGGCACAAATATATATCTTCATTATTATTATTTAAAAAGTAGGAATTTAATGAAATTTCTAGTTTAAAGTCAGAAATTATTAATATTCCGAGTTTATAGTCGGAATAAAAAAAAATAGATGGCCCCATTAGGGCTTTGTAAAAAGCGCTATTTTTGTTAATTTTTTTTTATGACGACAATATCATAATAAAATTTTCAGAAAACTTTAAAATCGGAGTAAGAATGCGTAAAATACAAATCAGGATTTTGTATTCCCTTTCCTTAATGATAGCGTCCTCGATTCGGAATCGCCGTTTAATTCAAAACGAAGATATAATTTCTTCAATTCTAAAAAACCTTGTCTGGAAACTGCTACACATTTTTTACGAAATTTTTTGACAAAAATTAAGATAATACGCTCTTAAACCCAACGAAAAAAAATGTACTAGTTTTTTATTAAAAAAAAGGTGTACCTGGTCTGTCTTAACAAGTCCATCAGTTGGTTTTGATGTATCTGCATTACTGTCATGAGGAGCTCCATAAACAATTCCTAAACTAAAAACAAAAAATAATGCTGTAAATACTAGAGCTAATCTTGAAGCCATTTTACTTGAAACTGTATTAGGAAGCTGGATGGTCGTATTTTATAGCTGCTTTAAAACCATTAAATATTTTTTGTGAGTTTGTTGGTATGACTTGTCATCTTTTAACGTCACGTGCAAATAATAGAAAAATAAAAAAAAGCAAAGAAATTAAATATCTTTTAAAAGAATTAATGCTAATAGCTAAACATAATGGATTTGGGTGTCATGACGTAAATGACAGAGTGGTACTGAGGAGCGATCAATTTAATTTTCTATTTAATAATAAAAGTGTATCCTACCTTAAGCTTTTGTATAGAACGCATCAAACTAGTTAGGAGATCGCACTTTTTTGAACAGGACTGTGTGTGGTGTATGAACATTGCTGAATGCCGGCTGCCGCCTTTGCCAGTGAAAATATGACCTAATTTTATTTTAGTAATTTTGAGAGGTAAAAATTCGAAAGCCCATTGTGTGCTGTATCAAATAAAAACTAATTTAATGGAGAATCAACAAATATATAATTAGAGTCCGGATATCAGGTAATGAAAGGACCTTAAACCAGAGTCGGTAGGACTAATTGGAAATATCTATATTTTATTCTTCTTTTTCTTGTGCCCCTTGCTAAAGCGCACGTTGGCGATCCTTTGTACTTTTCTTAAATTATATCCCATAATGTAGGGTACCGTTCTCTGCTTGTCGAAATATTGTGGCAGCGTCTCTTATTCCACACCAGTCCCTTATGTTTCGAAGCCAAGAATGTTGTTTTCGCCCCGGTCGTCTTCGACCCTCTATCTTACCCTGCAAAATCAGCTTTGGGATATGCCCGGGATAAGATATCTTTCGTTTCTTCACGATGTCAAGAAGCTCTCTCTGTACACCGGCCATTCTCAACACTTCCTCGTTGGATGTGTGTGCGGTCCAGGGAATACGTAGCAGCCTACGCAGAGTCCACATCTCAAAAGCTTTTATGCGGTTCAATGTTCTGACTTTTAGAGACCATGATTCTGCCCCATATAGCATGAGAGGCCACACGTAGCACTAAATTACTAGAAGCCGTAGAGCCAGTGGAAGAGTGCGTGCGAGGAGAAAGTTTTTTAATTTAAGAAGTGTAATCTTTGCACATCCAACCCTTAAGCTTGGCACCCAGATATACAAAACGCGCCACCTGCTCCAGATCCTGTTCGTCAATCCTAATTGTTACATCAACATGCCTGCGAGCTATTGCGGTGACTATCGTTTTGTTAGTATTGATCTTTAGCCCTAACTGTTTACCTATTTGGTTAACTCTATCTACAACATGTTGAAGATCCTCAGAAGAATTTGCCATTATAGCAGTATCGTCCGCATACCTAATATTATCAATTGGAATTCCATTGACCTTGATTCCTCTATTATCTATCACTACTTCCAGCGCCAACTCAAAAGTATTTTCTACATAGATTTTGAACAGGATTGGTGACAAGATGCAACCCTGACGGACTCCCTTGGATATATTGAATGTCTATCAAAATTCAAATTCAAAAACTTTTATTTGTCAAATAAAAAGATTACAATTTGTGATTGCAATAAATAAATAGTATAACAATATGACAAAATGGACATGTACCGCGATTATAAAGAAACCGATAGTTCTGGAATGCATATTTATGCACCCAGAAAGGTACTGCCCATGCATGTATTAATATCTAAGATATTTATTAAGATAATATAAAAAAAAACTTTAGCGAAACAAAACAGTATCCACAGGTGGTGATAAGGCTAATAGATTATTCCTAGCATTATGATAAAAAAATATAACCTTTGTGGCATAGGCTGAAAGACCCAAGTAGAGGCGGAGGAGACAAGACGCACGCCAGCCGCCGGAAGCGGCCGGTAACCCCGAGAAACCAAAACCGCGACAGGGCGAGAAGATAGACGTCGTGTTAGAATTAACAAAAAGTAGGCAAGTTTATGATTAACATTATATATTATAATAACAATAATAATACTAGTATGACCTACCTTTGTTGTTGTATTAACATATCTTTAATGTACTTACCAAATCGGTAAGGAGATAAATCCTTTCCGTAATTTGGAAGATTATTCAATATGGAGGGTTCTACAAAGGAGAAAGACTTTTGGAAGAGGGCTGTCCGATGAGGTGCTATTTGGAAGTCGTGAGTATTTCTTGTAGCATGGTTATGATCAAAAGGTACAAATACGTTTTTTAAGTATGGTGGTTTACCACTAGGGTGGGCCGATCTATATATGGGAAAAAAATAAAGTGTAAGATCTCAATAACCCTGGGTGCTAGAAAGTTGTCATTACTATTGTTGATCATCCATATAAAGTTTCGGGTCTGACAAACGCCATCTTCAGGTGCCTAGTTGGCCTTGAATTGTCCACAAAGTTTTTTTTTTTGTGAATGAATTATGCAGCTCTTCGCTTATTTCACTCATTAAAAGCATAATTTTAATGAATAAAATAACCAAGAACTCACCACGTGGAGGTAGCTGCGCGACGAGTTCCTCCCCACTTCCCTCCCTACCACAGTCTTACCAACGGAAATTGCTTATTTATTGGTCTAAAGCCTTTAAAAATTGCTGTTTTGTCTCAATGTTAGGAATTTTTTTTCTGGAGGCTATCCGAGTTCGAATCAAGCCATCTCTTGATTCTGTTCCGCTTACTAAAGTAGAGGCTTCGGTGACTATTCGAATACATCTTTCAGCAGCGTGTGTGTGACAAGAGTATTTTAAAATTTCAATGTCATTAGGAACTGTAACAATCATCTCTTGCAAGGTGGTATCATCTGATATTGTTTTTGTGAGTGGTTCAGTTATGCAGACTGCCAGAATATCAATGCAGTGTAGTATTGAGCGTCAAAATTCAGTTTAGAAACGTTAAACTCTCTCATATTGCTATTCTGAAGACCCATTACCCTACATTTGAAAATTCTTCTTAGTGCAAAATCTCTAATGGGCTTTCGATCATCTGTAAGCATTGCCAAAAGAATATTTTCTGGATGAGCAAAAAATGCATTCCTCTGAATAACTGGATCAATCACATCTTTAACTGCGCTTGGTAGATATCTTGATCTTGCTATCAGAGAGAATAAATGTCTGGAACCTTTAGTACACGATGATCTGATTTTAATATCGAACCAAACAGGAGCATAAACTTTTAATATAAATTCGGTTAACGTTTACAATTCATTCGAAGGTTGTTTGGTAGCTACATACAGGGTTTTTCCGTATATTTTGGAGCACCCCTGGAGCTTTTTTTTGAAGACCTAGAAAAAACTTTAAATCTCCAAAGTTGCATGATTTCTCCTTAACTGCCAGAATTTGTTATCGAACAAAACAAATGAACATCGTAAATTTGTTTAATAATGCCAATGTCGATTTTTTTAAATAGAACACCCTGTATATTAATTTTTTTTTTAACTCCTCACTCTTATCTGATTCCAAATATGTATATATGTTATCTGTTTACTTTAGCCGTTTAGGCAAAATTGCATTTCAAAATATTGCGGATTAGAAAATCTATATTGGTGTGAGGAAAACATGATAGAACATAATGCTTATTCAGTAACAATAATTAATATAAATAATGATAATAATTTATAAAACAAACATATGGGAATAGGTATAAAGGTAGAACTAAACCAGTCCGACGGGATTTTGCCAGATGTTGTTGCCTGTATGTTAAAGTACTTCATATCTATTATTTTCAAGACTTCAGCCTGGGCTTTTTCGATTTTTCATGTTTTTCATGGCTTGTTGTACTTCGGTCTCTAAAATTATAGGTCCTGTTAGTTCATCTGAGGTGTTTATGTTTCTTAAATCCCGCTGATCTTCAAACAGTGCCTCCGCGTACTATTTTCACTCATTGCCGAGTTCCACTGGATCCAAAACGAGTATTTCATTCTGTTTTCTAAGGAACGAAATTGGTGCTCTTCTGAGAGCGCCAGGAATTTGTTTTACTTTTCTATAAAAGTTAAATGAGTCGTGTTCTCTCAGCTTCCCCGCATTCCGCAGTTATCCAGCTCTCTCGAGCCTCTTTACATTTTTGTTTGATCCTACGGTTAAACACAATGTACCTTTCTGATTGTTGTTGGATCTTTGCCCGTCGCCGTTCCTACATTATACCGAGAATCTCATCTGTCATCCGACTTTGACTCGTTTTTGTTGCCCTAAAACCATCTCACAGGCATTTTGAATATTTTTTTTATGTTATTCCATAATATGTCTTATGGTTTATCATTGTTTCTAGGATCTTTCTCATTACATAGTCTTTCCAGTTCCAACCTCATATTTTCATGGTCATTTGGTTGGTTCAGCATCTGGATGTCATATTTTTTGGAAGTTTTTCTTTGCTTTATACATTTGAGATTGATTTTGAAGTTGGCTATTATGGGGTTATGATCAGAGTCAATATCTGCCCCCAGGATATGCGGCCACCAGTGTTACACTATTCTGGTATCTACGTTTAATTAGAAAGAAATCAATCTGGTTTCTTATCCAGTGGCGTGTCGTGGGGTTTGTGTTTGGAGGGGCGCAATAGAAATCCAATACCAAATGACATATAAGCAAATTGCTCAAAAAAGTGCCTATTTTTAAAAAAATTTATAGGTAAATAAATTAATACATACATTTATAAATGTCTTTTGAAAACCGACGCGTAAAAGATCGGTTTTCGTCCCGTCATTCACAAGTTTGTGATAACTTTATATCTGGCAACGGCCTCCCCAGTTCTTTAATTTTAAGTTTATCCGCTAATGGCAGCCTACAAAAATTTATTTGAATTATATTATTGACGAAATTCATTTTTATTAGTTCAAATTCGACGCGCGCTTACGCCACAACAAAGTCCGCAATGCGTAAAGCAATGCAGGCGCTAAAATACCGCGGCCGTAGAGTCCCTAAATAAATCGGATATAACCGGGTGACGTTCGGGTTCGTTCGGCGAAATGTATATACGCCAGGCGAGATTCACCGTCCGTCGGAGCGTTTCAACGACGGAATTCAATTATCTAAAATTTACACGACGAGGCTTGCTTATCGTTGGTCAACGAAAACGGACAATTAGAGATGAGTTCAGAATTGGTGAGTAGCTATGGTTTTTTAAAATTTAGAAATTGTAACTACCTATATGAATAATAATAATAATATTAGTATTAAAATGAATCGTAATATTAAATATTTAAATAAACATTTAATTTGTGTGTTATGTTAAAATTCCTAGGAGGGGCGCGCGGTCATGCGGCCTTATAAAGCAACCGCCACTGTTCTTATCATATGGTTGGAATTGTCCTGCGGAGAACGCCATGTATTCAAAAGTCTAGGAGGTAGCCTGTAATAAGTGTTTTTAATTACCAGATATTCTGGTTTACAAAACTGTATCAGCAATTCACCTCGATCGTTTCTCTCACCCAGTCCGAATGCACCCACATCATCCACATTTTCTTTTCCCACTTTTACGTTAAAGTCTCCCATAACTATGGTAATTTTATCAGACTTCAGAGAACTTAAAACTTCCTGGATTCCTTCATAGAATCGTTTGATGTCTGTATGAGGTTTGTCTGCTGCGAGTGCGTATTCTTGAATGATGTTAAGATTGATTGTCCCCCAGTCCGAATGCACCCACATCATCCACATTTCCTTTTCCCACTTTTACGTTAAAGTCTCCCATAACTATGGTAATTTGATCAGACTTCAGAGAACTTAAAACTTCCTGGATTCCTTCATAGAATCGTTTGATGTCTATATGAGGTTTGTCTGCTACGAGTGCGTATTCTTGAATGATGTTAAGATTGATTGGCTGAGGATTAAGTTGTAAAAGGATAATTTTGGCCGAGTAGGCAGCAATATTGCGTAAAGCATGTTTCACGAAAAATGGATACGACTTAATGACTGCAGTAAAAGTACCTGGGGCGATCTCATTATTTATGACCGTTTGATATAATTATTTGAAAGGACCGAATTGTAAGAATTATAGTTATTGTAAATATAGGCACATCAGGTAGGTTGGGTTGTTTAATTTATAATTAAAAACCTTTTTGTGGTAAAATTTGTTAGTTTTTATTTCTTGCTGGAAGAGTTCAATTGTATTACCGATATTATTTTACCAAACGTATAAAAAAACAGTATGTGGCGTCTGTGGAAAAATATGGATGGTGCTTCTTCTAGTGTTGCAGCGAAGAAAATGCATTTATCTCTTGATGCTAGAGAAATTGTAAAAATAGTATATACTTCTTTACTCAACAGAGGACTTAATGCTAGTGCTGCTGCGACTGAAACGTCTGATTTTACTAAGATACCTCTGACTAAAATGAAAATAATCGCGTCAAATCCCATTAAATCTAGAAAGAAGCGTAAAGATGCCGGTTTCACCAAATGTTTCGACGAAAGCAACAAGGACTTGATAAGACGAAAAATCTACACCATGTACGAAGAGCAACGCGTACCTACATTAGATTCTCTAAAGCAACGGCTTACCAATGATGAAACCCAAATAAGTTGTAGCCGCACTAGCCTTTGGGAGTTTTGTCGGAAATGGGCTTCAGATACCGCAAAATTGACATGGAATCCCACCGTTTACAAAAATGGTGTCATGAGTATATAACTTCGGTAAGGAAATACCGTTCTAAAAACCGTCCAATAATTTACCTCGACGAGACTTGGTTTGACTGACACGCATAAAACACCATCCAAAGGCTGGTCTGATTATTCCGATAAGTGTAAAACAAAAGCTCCGTCAAATAAAGGAAAAAGAATAACCATTTTACATTCTGGGTCAGAAAACGGTTGGGTTCCAAATGCCTTGTGGCTTTCTGCAAAAAAACATTAAAGACTCTAGTGTGGACTACCATAAAGATACAACGGCTGAACTTTTTGAGGAATGGTTCAAGAATTGTCTTTTACCAAACATTAATAGAATTATACATAAAGCTCCAAGCTCAAATAATACAAAATTGGAGATTCAGAACTACATGGCGGCGAATGATATATATCTTGAAGAAAGTTATAAAAAAGTGATCTTTTAGAAGTTTTTAAGACATATTGTATAAAAAAAGTATATGTTTGTGACACATTGGCAGAAGAAATTGGACATACAGTGCTACGGCTCCCACCCTATTATTGCATTTTTAACCCCATAGAGCACCAGTTAAAATCACTGGTTAGGTCTGAAAATATTTCTCCGACTCCGACGAATATTATTAGTAATATTTAAA
Source organism: Polydrusus pterygomalis (assembly GCA_963969555.1). NCBI lineage: Eukaryota > Metazoa > Arthropoda > Insecta > Coleoptera > Curculionidae > Polydrusus > Polydrusus pterygomalis. Next base: position 30,532,333 of record OZ018382.1, read on the forward strand.
AAAAATGTTATACAGAACATTATAAATGTAAATAAATATGACTTGTAATATTTTAAAAAAATGTTATTTCATTTGATTACATTAATATAATCATATAATTACTTGTTTTCCTTAGAATCTTATCCTTATTAAATTATATAAATTAAATATCTACATAATTATCTACAGTCCGTCCCTTTATACTTCACTTGTTTATTGCCAAGCTCTTGTCGACACAATGGGACCGACCCAGGTAGTTTTACTGCAGTCATTAAGTCGTATCCATTTTTCGTCAACATTAACAAACATGCTTTACATATTATTTTCTAATATGGTCAGTGATTATAAAACCTATACCGTTTTGATGGCCTTGATTGTTATTTCCGTCGTTTTTCGAGTCGTAGAATGTGATTCCCTGTTTTTCGCATATTCTGCTGTGTGATCATCTACTTTCGCTAATTCCCAGAATGTCAACATTAAGCCGCCTTATTTCCCTTATAGCGTTATCGAGTTTGCCGGCCGAAAAAAGTGTTCTTGTATTCCACGTTCCTATTCATTTGTTTGCTTTCATCATGTCAAGCCGGGGGATTCTTAGCATCATCTGATGATCTAACACCTGCCCGGGACTGATGGTCGTTCTGTTATTGTTTACTGCCATGATAAAAAGAGTTTTTGGACAAGGGATGTCCTGGAGAGAAATAATGCGGTAGTTCTTCTTTTGTTTTGCTTTCAACATCGCAGTACTATCATAGTCTTCCGGCTGATTCAGTTTCGCCTGTGGAAGTCCAATCTTCGTGCCATTTCAAGAATTAGCTGGTAAAGATGATCGCTGCTGCCCTTCGTCACGCTAGTTTTGGTCCGCCCCGAGTATTTTATTTCCTCAGTACCATCCATATTTGGAAGGCATCCCCCTATTCGCCACTTGGGGAGGCGCCCGATGGGGGACTAGCAAACCCCACACGGGGTTTTATTATTAGACTAAAATTTTACAGGCAATTAATACTTACCACAAAGGGCATTCATACGTACCTACATTGACGGTCGCTACTTTTCTCCCCGGGAGAAGTTACCCCTAAAAAGCGATATCTCAGAAACGGAAAAGCTCAGAAAGCTGGAAACGCAGACACGTATGTTGCAATGCACAAAATATAATAATAATAATAATAATAATAATAATAATAATAATAATAATAATAATAATAATAATAATAATAATAATAATAATAAATGCCTTTATATATGTTAAGTTATAATTTAAAAATTTGTCAAAAAGAAAGGTGACGGTATCCAACGCTACTGCTCATATAACCACTGCACTTGAAAGTGGAATATAATAAATAATTTTTACAATAAATAGTGTGAAAAAAAATTGTATAAACAAACTAAGAGAAACTACATTTTATATAGTATAAAAACCATAAATGTAAATATAAACTACAATTTATAGGATATCTAAATATATAAATATAAGTTACTTCTCACAAAAGACAATTTCCATAGATACTCTCGATGATTTATGGCTCGCTAACAATAAAGCAATCGACGTAGCCCGATTTTGGGCCGAAACACTGTAACATTGGGATTCGGACACGAAAAAGTAAAAGTAAGTCCATATACACTCTATGTGCTTCGATTACAATTAATATTTTTAAAATTATAAGATAACAACATTTTGTATTAATTTCAATTACTACGATATATTTTTTTAATTTATTACGAAACGTAGCAGAGCTGGACGCTGTTTTGATATCACTGGGAAAAGAATTAAAAATATTGACGGCATTATAAAAAAAACAAACCTTGAAAAAGAGCGGAACAAACTGTGTTTACGACACTATTCAGGCCCCGATAACTGGTTTGCCGATTATGTATGTCCGAACCCCAGGTTAATTTTTCATTCCAATATTTCGAAAATTTGCTCGTTTCAATTAAAAATACTAAACTTGCAAGGTGTAGCTTATACTTTTCCTGCAAACAGCCAACCAGATTCCTGAAGAGCAGGAGATACGAGGTAATACTTACGAATTCCATAGCTAAACCTTAAACATGCATTTTAAAGGTTCTAGCAATTCTCTTTGTCTACTTGCAGAAGCCTAGGCCAGTAAACTACGTCGTAATAAGTTAACTGGGATAAAATTCAGGAATTACGTAGCCTTAAAAATAAAATTTGTAAGGTCAAGAATGTTAAGTTCTTGTTAAATAATAACAAAAACATAAATATTAAAATGATAATTAGAAAATGAATTTTATTTCCTGAGAATAAACGTGAACAAGAAAAAGTGAAAGGTTTAACATGGCGGGTTGGCTGGTTTGTTCTAATTAGCACCTGGTTCAGTATAGGAAGCGTTATAGTAGGTCAGCATATAATTGTCCTTCTCTTCTGTACGTCAAAATTATGCGACAGAACCTGGTTCCTCGATCAGCAGGAGAATCATCAAGCCAATTTGACTCTGGTAGCCAGCTTGATATAAATATGACATTGTGATCCAGGACTGCTAATTTACACTTTCACCTGGGTGGCCTTAACTTTGTCGCGGATTCAAATATATCATTGTGCATATATATATATTTATAAGTTTAATTTTGGCCAAGGTCCTCTGCAGTAAGTTCGAAACATGAGAAGAAACCCTAAGTCCGAGTCAAACATCAACCCAAGGTTTCTACAGTTAGCAGAAGGCGTCAGATTAACGTTATTATTGGAGATTCTAAGCAACGGATCATGGATAAGAGTTTCTCAACTTTGACAATTATTTTTGTCAATGTCATGTTGTAACGACCCACCACTGTTTTATAATGTAATTAATTAGTTAAATAATTAAAGGTTTTATAATATTAAGATGTTATGTCGAAAGGGAGACTTGGCGTGGTGTATCGTACGATTTTTAATTGTATTCGGGTTCTTTTAATATTCTCTATTTGGAATGTAATAATTTTCTGAAAACCTAATCAACTGTTTATTACACCTTTTTATTCTCTGGTTGATGAAAATAATAATTCACTTAAGATTGATTTTTCTATACGTTTATTTCCATTAATGTAAAATTGGTAATACTCAAATTCATAAAATACATTTTATACCATAACATAAGGTTAAATTTACAACAATACATTTTTGTTAGTACATTATATCAACTAATCAAAATAATACATGCACAATTTCTAACTTGGTTCTCCCCTATAATGATTTAACTAGTTTTAATTTTATTGTTGATTTTCCTGCGGAATACTTCTAATCAAAATAAATGATATGCACTGTTTATATCGATACCCCTGCGGGGTAGAAATAATTAACATAATTGTCTGTATTAAATTTTTTTCAATTTTAAAATATCTTTATTATTCAAATTTTATAACATGTCATTAAATACTACATTTTTACATTATATAATATAATATATAAGTATATTATTCCCTCTGGACTTTGCCCAGGACACGCACAGACAGCGCCTGTGGGGCTGTTTTTAACCCTTGGTAGTTTTAGTGACGTACAGCAAAGCTTAATCTGGTCGGTTCCGTAACCCTCTACCGCCATGAAAGAGTTTTGTTTTTATACAAGTATTTGAAGTGGTTTGATTAAAAATTTTTTGAATGATAAAGCTTATGATTTGCGACTACTGGAAAAATAAGGTGAAAAACCAGCTCAATTCTATCAGGTACAAGGTAGCACATAGTTGTCTTTCGACTTGAACGTAATAAGTGGGCGGGTCCCCTCTCTTTTGGGGCGGAGTTAAATTTTTGTTGCAATTTCGTTTTTGATGCACTTATTTTTGGAAGATTTTGAACTTATTAGGGTGGATTGTTTTGCTGGAAGTAAATCGGCAATCTTGCATGCAAGGGTTTGTGCGTCGGGTTGTCGTTTTGTCTAATTTGTGTAATGTCTTGCGTCAGTGCTGAATTTTGAATTTGATTGTTATAGAATTTTATGCTTAAGTCTTGTATGTATTGAAAAATCGTCGGTGTCTGTGTTGCCTGGTGCAGATGGCGATTAGAGGTGTATCTGTTTGTTCTAAGTACTTGCCTTAGTATTTTATTTTGCTGCACTTGCAGTTTGTGATAATGCACATCTGCCATGCTGCACCAAACTGGGCTTGCGTATGTCATACCTAGTCGGTTTTATAATTTGGTTGTAGATTATTAATTTATTTTGGGGGGAGAGAGGGGAATTATTTTTTAGCAATTTATTCAAACTGTGGGATATTATTAGGAATTTTCTTACTGTGTTGTCTGTATGTTGTTTGAATGTCAGTCTTTTGTCTAGTATTACGCCTAGGTATTTAATATGGTCAGTTGGTTGTATTTGTTGTCCGTTTATTTTAATATTTTGGTTAATTTGGTTGTTTGTATGTTTTTTGGTCATTATCATGCATTCGCATTTGCCTTGATTAATTTCCAGCTTCCACTTTTGATACCAGGGGATTAAGATTCTTAAATGATTTGTTATGATTTGTCTAGCTACATTGGCATAATATGAATGTGCAAAAATAAGTACATCATCGACGAATATTGCTAAGTTAGAATTTGGGAATTTTGGTATATCCGCTGTATAGAGATTAAAGAGAGGGGCCGCTAAATTGGTACCCTGCTGTAGTCCGGCGTGTAGTGTCACTGGCTCGGAGAAATCGCTCTCTATTCTGACTTTTAATGTTCTATTTATAATATATGAATGAAGAAGAGAAATAAAATGAAGTGGAAATTCGTGAATATTTATTAGTTTGTAGATCAGTCCATTGTACCAAACGCTGTCGAATGCCTGCCTAATATCCAACGACAGGAGTACAGTATTTTGCTCCTGGTTAAACTTTTTTATTGCTTGTTGCGCAACATGCGCTACCAGGAGTACTGCACTCCTGCCTTTTCGGAAACCAAACTGCTCCTCAGGGATTTTTTGATCCAATGGACTAATCTTCAATCTGTTGTGAATTACTTTTTCAGCTACCTTTCCGAGCACACTCAAGAGAGCAATGGGTCTATATGAGTCAGGTCTGTTTCCAGGTTTTCCCTGTTTTAATATTGGTATAATTATTGCTCTCTTCCATGCGCTCGGAAAGTGCTGTAGTAAAAATATAGAGTTTACAATGTATGAAAATTGCACTATGGTTTTTCTAGGTAAGTTTTTGATCAGAATAGGAGCGATTTCGTCTTCGCCGGGAGCTTTTTTATTTTTAAGGTTTTTAATAATTTTAGAGATTTCTGATGGTTTTGTGAAGATTTTTTGTAGCACGGTGGGTGGGATAGGGTACTTATTTTTTGTGAATTTATTCGCGATTTTTGTTATTTCGTTTTGTTCAGCACTAGTGTTGGGTTTTCCCGCGCAAGTCTGTCCGTAGTAGTCTGCTATAGTCTGTGCTTTTTCTTTGTTGTTTTGTGGTAATGGTGTGAATGATGGGATTTTTGTCTCTGTCTTTTTTGTTCGTCTAATTAGGGTCCATAAAGAATTGTCAGTGGTAGTTAAGTTTGTTAGTATGTTTGTCCATGAATGATTTTTGTGTTCTTTAATTCTGTTTTTGATTTCATAATTCAACTGTCTTAGTGTGATTTGGTCTTGTATCGTTCTGTGCCTTTGCCATCTTTTTCTTGTTGCATTTCTGAATTTTATTATGTTTAAAATGTCGTCTGGAAGTTTGTTTTCTTTTGGAGCTAGTTGAACTTTTTTGGCCGTGTGGTTCCTGGCTTTTTGAATGTTGTTGGTTAACTTGTCCACTTCTAATTCTAGCTGTTCGATTGATGAGATGTTATTGTTTATTTCTGTGTTGTTATTTAGTATTTGTCTATACAAGTTCCAGTTCACACCATTATATAACCACGTAGTTGGTTTTGTGTCTTTTTGTATGTCCGTAGTCCAGTTTATTAAAACAGGTAGGTGGTCTGATGTTAGTTCATTTAGTACTGTCGCGTCTGGTAAGTTTGCAATATTTTTATAAAGAAAAATGTCAAGATAAGAAGGTGCTCTTTGTTGTCGTCTGTCGTAAAAAGTCGGTACTGGTGGTATGATAATTTGTACGTCGTAGTTATTTAGATACTGCAATAATGCTCATCCGTGAGGGTTTGAACTATTGGCTCTCATCGTGGTGTGTTTTGCATTAAGGTCACCCAACACTAGTACTTTTTCAGCTTGGTTAAAAATTACGTTCAAGTCGTTATCAGTAAGAAGTAGGTTTGGTTGAGCGTAGCAGCTAGTAATAACAACACCGTTTTTTAATTTAATGGAAACATGTTCAATATTTGAATTTGTATTATTTAATTTAACGTGCGGAATGTTGTTTTTGATTATTAGTGCTACGCCCCCTCCCCTGCCGTCTCTGTCAGTTCTATAAATTTGAAAATTACGTAACTTAATTTTAACTTGCGGGGTAATTTTGGTTTCATTGATTGACATAATGCTAACCCTGTACTCTGTTAGAAAGTGCCTTAATTCATCCAGCTTATTTCGCAAACCATTCGCATTCCAAGTTACTATTCTAAGGGAATTAAAGAAAGCTAAATATTATATTTTTTGAGATTTTCTCCCATGAGGGACATCATAATAGTTATTCGCTCTTCTTGTGAATTTGCTTTCCTTAATTCCCTTGTACAATCATTCAAAAAACGTGTAAATTCATTTATATTAATGAGACTGTTAAACTCTTTCATAGCAGTAAAGAGGTTACTTGCCTGATTTATTCCGTGCTGCTCGTCATTTCTAGAGGCGGAGCCTTGTGGGCGTGTCCTGGGCAGTTGTGGAAAAGCATCGTCGTAGCTTGGTTCCTGGGGTGGATTTCTCCGCTGGGGGATGTTTTGTAACGTGCTATCTTCCCTAGCACTAGCTGGGCCACTTGCCCTGGCCTGGGTCCACGGATTCTCCCTTGGAATTGGTGCTGGCTTGTATTTGGTATTCTGTCTCTGTTTATTTTGCATAATTTGCTGTGCTTTGTACTGGTAAACATCACAGGTTGGTGAAGTGGCTCTGTGATCCTTGAAACAGTTTATGCATTTGATGGCGTTTTCAGGGTGGCATTGCGCCGTAGGGTGGTGACCAGCACAGCGTAGGCACTTTTGTTGTCTATGGCAATTTGTAGTAGCATGCCCCCATTGTCCGCACTTTTTGCATTGTATGATTAGTGTTGTTTGTCTTCGTCTTTCCCAAGTTATACGAACATAATTTAAGAACTTTATTTTCTCTAGGTGCTGCAATTTGATGGTTGTATCTGTTGTTACCATGTAGAGTGGGCGAAACTGGGTTTTCATGGGATATATGTTCTTTATTGGGAGTTTGTAAGTTTGTTGTAGTTCTGTTTTTAATTCTTGTTGGTCTGGTTGGTGGTCAAGTCCCTTTATTATGAAGGCGTGTGTCCTGTCCTCGTCGGTGGCGTAGGTATGCCATTCTAGGGCTTCTTCTGTGTGCAGTACTTCTTTATAGTCATTGTATTCTTTTATATCGTTTATGTAGATAATTGTATTGTTTTTGGTGAATTTGAGAGTGTATCCTTTCTTAATGTACTGTCCTAGGTCCTTTGTTAGTCCGTTGTATGCGTCTTTGTCCTTTATTATGCCTTTTAGTATAATCGGGGGTGGCTTAGTTGCCTTCTTGTTTTGTTGGATGTTATTTTTCGGTGTGTTTGTGGCGTTTGTTGTTTTTGTTGGTTTTTTGTTGCGGAATGTTTGTTTGGTTTTGTTTGAAATTTCCGATTGTGCATTTGATTCCAAATCTGTCTCTATCTCCATGTCTGAGTCTGTTTCGGTATCAGATAGGGGCTGGAATTTATTTTTCAGTGTAATTTGAGGCCTGTCTTGGAGGAAATTGTTGAAGCGATTTTTCGCCGGTGTTTTAGGCTTGATGAAAACTGGATCTCCTCGTTGGATTTGTTGCCTTTCCCTTTCAAGTCTTTGTTCCAAGGTTTCATCTGGTGGTAGAGTTTCCTGTTGAGTTGGTAGTTGTTTTTGTTGTTGTTCTTTTAACCCTTGTTCGTTTATGGTTAGGTTTTTATTTACTATTGGCGGAGTAATTGGTATTGGGTTTTTCAATTGGTGCTTCTTCTTCAGATGTTGAATGACTTCTGTTCTTAGCCTGTCACGTTCGATTTTGTTCTTGCATTGCTTGTAATAATCAGAGCACGTTCCGCAGTAAGAGCGATGTGTTATTAAGTATTTAATTAGGGTTTTCCCTGGCCTTTTTGTTTGAGGGTTTAAGCTGCCAGTGCTGGGGCTGCTGCTAGCAATGCTTAATTGGTCCATATCGACGTCTTTATCGAGGGTTTTTTCGTAATCCGAAGAGAATTGTTGATTTTGGGTGCCCTGGGCACCCCCTGCTTCATCCATTGTTGGAATTTGAGGAATTCCTGGTATTCACACAAACACACACTATGTTTATTTTAACACTTTTATTTGGTATTTCGTTGTTTATAATGTTTGTTTAGGTAGATAAGATAATTTTTTTTTTTTTGCGCTGCTAATCGAACGAACTGACGGGCTGAGCGTATACGTCCGACCTCGTCAAATGTTGGTTCTCGTACTGTCTCGTACGTCTGTATTAAATAGAATTCCTGTTTATTCATCCCTGCAGGATCTTTTATGAATAAATCTTCCGAATAATTGTCTTTAGCTAATTACAAGATTTATTTTTACTAATATACATTTCCTAATATTTTATCAGTTTCTATTTAGCTGAAAACACCTATTCATTTTCATTTTCCGTTTTACTAAAGAGTATTGCATACTCTGTTAGTATTAAAATTCACCATTTAAAAATTTGGGGAGACTAGTTGTACTGCGTACTTATCTTTAACATTATTAATATCAGAATAATTCCGTCCTACATTACTTTTATGTCGTACACACGACTTGATTAGTAAAATACATAAAATTGATCAAACATATTATTTGCACTGAGTTCAAGAAAATCAAAGTTCTAATTGACTTTTTAACTTACATAATAGTCCCATCAAAATAATAACTATTTTGGCTTCCATGTCCCCTACATTAACTCACTTAGGTAAACATAAGGTCTTTGCCTTTTCGGTGCGAGAATTTATTTACACTAGCTTGAACCCTTTCTGGTTTTAAGATAATATTCTTTTTATCTGTTTTAAAATACTTTTAATTATTCTTGGTCATTCCGGTTTCTTTGACCCTTAATAAACAAGAGAGCATTTTAAGAAAATTAACACTGTCACTAAGAACTACATCGGATAGTCTATTCAAGAGAACTTTTTAATATCAAGTGAATTCTGTAATAATTGTTGTTTTTTTAAACGCTCCGTCCAGTTTTTATAGTAGGGAAATTATTTAACCCCGCCTACTTGAATATTCTTTATTAATAGTAATTGGTTGAAAGAGCGGATGTGAGAAAGTTACACCTCCTTGATTTCCTGGTTACTATAGCAACGCTACTCCTATGATCTAAGACCGGGAGGTCAAAAAAAGACATTATTTTTCTATTATACTATTAAAATTCCAAAGTTAATGGATTTTGGTAATTACACGGGTTTTAATAACACCAGTATCCGCTTCTTTATTGGTTTTAGCTTCCTGTATGCTTCTTTTATGGTTATTCATTTTTAGTTCTGAGAATAAAAATAACAACTACAGGAAATGAGTAGTAATTACTAGTGTTGTTTCATTGGTAAGTCATGCTTCTAACTTTTTATGCGTAAAACTTGGACACGCCTTTTTTTTCTGTCTCGCTTTAATTTTCTTGACTCTTTTTATTAAGAAAATTTTTTAAACACTTAGCTCCGTGTTTTATTTAAATTGAAATAGATTTGGCTTTTGATTTCATAAAATAAAATATTAAATATTTAACTATAAGTGAGTAATCTGACTCACGACAATGTACAATTCAACATAAGTGTGCAAAATTTCAGCTTTTTAGGCCCTACCACTAATATATTAACATTGAAAAGGGGCAGCACCTTATTGGGGAAAGGGCGAACGTCAATGTAATTATGCACTTTGTCGTAAGTACCTACTAATTGCTTTTAAAATTTTAGTCACTTTAATAATAATAATTTATGTTTTCCAATGAGTCCTCATACATACCTACTCAGGTTAAAAGGTAGGACTATAAGTATCATTTTTTTAATTCAAATTTATTTTAGGAATATGTTCAGAAAACTGAAAAGACATTGTGGTTTTGTATCTCGTAAATTTATCAATTAGTTACTGTTCTGACAAAGCATTCACTGTTAGAAATCCTGGACGTGAGAATCAAAAAAATTTATAATCAATTAAAATAAATCAAATTTAACTTAAAATGTATAGTTATTTTAACTCTTTTGTGTTTAATAAAGATCAGATTTTAAGACCTAACTTTTCTGGAAGTCGTTTTAACATAACAGCTAACTAAAATTAACATGCAATTCTTTTACGGTTCAAATGAACCAAATACTAGTAACTTTGATAAAGTTTATAATCATTATCAATATCTTTTTTAGCTAAAATTTTAAAATAAGTTAATACTAACATAAAAAATGTGTCAAATTAACTAATTAAGTTGTAATTTTTACTGCACAATAAAATCAGATTAATGTCAAAATAGTAATAACATATTTTATGAGTTACTAATTGACTGAAGCGGTTTTAGTTAAATTGACAAAAAAACGGGAGTGGACTTTCTGGGACATTAAAAAAAAAGGTTAAATTTGATTATTTTCTTTTAACAGTGTATAATACAAATATCAATTGTCTTGTAAATTTTTTTTTAACCTTTAATTTAAGATAAATTTATAATAGCAGAAATATAAAAAAGAAGAAGAAACAACAACTTTATTTAAAAATCCATATTATGTATATTGACTTTACCTGTTGGCGATAGTTAAGTACCAATTAGATCACGACGACCTGTAAATATCCAAAAAGGAGCTTCTATGCATAAAAAGATGGAAATTATCAAGCTACGATGAGCTAAAAATACAAATCTATTAAAAATATATTCCCGTATAAAGAGTACCGGGTGTACAACTAAAAAGAGACGACAGCTGTGTCTTGGAAACCGTTTACCGTACAGCGTGCGGTAAAAAGTATTTATTGCAAAAGCGACTAGAGGGTGCTATTTAGTAGAATCAACAATTCCTTTATTTTTCTCAAAAGTTTTAAATGCAGTCATACTTATTTTACTTAAAAAGAAGAATAAATTAATAAGAATGTCTGTGAAAAACGCATTTGTAGGAAATAAGTTAGAAGTGCCATACCATCGTGATTTCTACAAAGCTATAATTAACACAATACTTCTTTAAGTTAATTTTCTGCAAATTGCATTTGTTTACAAAACAAAATAGAGGATGGTTGCATTAATGAAACAAAATAAAGTGAACATGTACGTGGGCTGTGTGTGGGTTAGGTAATTATTATTAGAAGCCTTTATATAACCCAACATTAGACTGTCAGGAGTTTTTTTTTAACTGCCAATTTTATGATTTTTATTAGCTCCTAGCATAACTGCCGTGAGCACTTGAGTAGTTACATCATTTGACCTGTACGTAAAATTATTAAATTATAAACATGAATAAAGGACATTCAATTTAGAATTTATTATTATTTAATTTTGTAAATTTCTTTCCGAGATCTTTATTATATAATATCTAAAATGAAATAATTTAAACAAAAACAAAAGCATTTATTCAAAATAACTATATAAAGTAAATATATATTTTACATTCATGAAATAAAAGGTAGGATGGATTAAGACTACAATTAATTTTAGAACAACTTTATTATTATGCCATTTTTCTGGAAAAGTATGCCGTAGAATCGATTACGCATATCTTAAATTATTATTTTTGAGAGATAACTGTCAAGTTCTACGGCATACTTTGAGACCGTTTGTTTATATCGTATAATATATCTGTATATGTATCATATTTACCTGTATACTGACTACTGATACATTTTTGATGCTTATCAAAAAATTTAAAAGAACTTTTCTAAATACGATGCTATGTTGCTGTTTCATTCAATGAATGGGCGAGAACGTATCAAGTATGTCCATATAGGGTATCCCTAAGCCTAACTAAAATAGGGTAAAGTACGGATAGATGCCCTACTTTTGAAAAAAATCGATTTAAATTTTTATTGTTAAAAATAGACAGGTCCTTTCAAATGCATATGGTTACGTTGCCTTTCATGTTCATTCTACCAACAATTTAGTTTCATACGGCTGATGAGTGAACAACTATCACCAAGATTGTGAAGATGTTACAATTGGGCAACTATCCTGATGGGGTGGGATAGATGCCTTACTAAGTACGGATAGATGCCAATACTAAGATCTGACTCGTAGCACTATCGTTGTCGTGCTGTCTGTCACCACGTCGTTGGCAATCACTATAAATGATGCTTAACAACAACGTGACAAGCAGAGCTGGACAAGGTAAGTAGGGTGAAGAAAAAATACAAAAGGCTCACATTCTTCCATTAAATATGATGTATTAAGAAATATATTTTTTTCTGAATAACAAAAGGCAATGTCTTTGGCTTTTTTTGGCTATTGTAATGTTTTATAAAGTAACTAATCATCCTCCGAACTATCGCCCACCCAGCAACTATTTGAGCATCTATCCTCTATGGGCATCTATCCGGGCGCTGAACTGGGGCAACTATACTTTTTGGTACGGATAGATGCCTCACTTCGGTTTTATAACCTCTTAGAGAATTACGTTTAAATAATGATGTACTGCACATATTTGAAAGGTATTTCATCAAAAAAATCGAAAAACATCAACGCATCTAAAAGTTTTTTCGTAATCTAGCAGAATATTCGAACTGTAAAAAAACTTTTCCACTGATTTTTACACAACGTAGTTCTAAAAACGCTGTTTAAACGGGCATGCATGCTTCGCCATGGTCGCTTTGATACTGAGACGTGCAGGACGTTCGAGCACTACAGGTTGCCAGTTGTTGTTACCGCGGCACTTAATTTCGTCATGGAGTTCTGAGAAGTGGGGCAACTATCCCACTGGGGCAACTATCCGTACTTTACCCTATTTTAAATCTTATTTACGGGGTTTCCCAAAGTTCTCCAAATATTGAACACTTAATGTTTTTGGCAAAAGAGCCGTGATAAACAAAGCAATAATATGTCCCCACAGTCGCCCTAGTATGCGGCGTAGTGGGAGCAATCGCAACCATAACCAGTTAGTGTTCCTCTCCAATGACTTGGTGGGCGGCAAAATGTACCTAAGCAATCGCCACCGTCTGGGTGGGAAGCGGCGTTTACTCCGAGCACGCAATCGCAACCTTGACTAGGTACATTTCTCCATGGAGTTGGTGATCTCTTTTCCCTTAGTTGGGTGTCTTGAATTACGGCAGGTGTTTTTTGGATCTGAAATACAATAGGCACTTCTAACAAAAGCATAAAAAAGGTTCAGATCAATTAACCAAAATTGTTGTTATTTTTATTGATATTTGAATAAGTGAAGGATAAAACAAATAAACCCCAGAGATAACTAAAAAAAAAATTATTTAATGTGGTGAAAATGATAAAATTTGGCAAAATATGTAAAGTTCTCGCATCACTATCAGAAAATATAATAAAAGAAAACTATTTTTAATGGGTTAAAAGGGTGAAATGTTGCACAAAAAAATATTCTGTCAAAAAGGTTATGACGATTTTTTTTTAATATGGCCAAAACGGAACTACAACTGTCCTTCCTTGTTCAAAAAGTCGATAATTGATATAAAAGCCCAAGCTATTGTTTATATAAATAAACTAATCTAGTTTTCAATAAAAAGGACACTTAGAGTACAAGATAAAAGAAATAACCCGATAATTTTCTCAAAAAAATAGCCTTCTTGTCCACTTCCGCACCTGTCCTACGTAGCAACTGCTAAATTGGATACAATTTAATTGTTTGATCAAAATACAATTATAATAAAAACAATATATCATAGATTTGGTTATCCTTTCTACTAAAATATTCAATGACATAACCGAGATAACCCGCAATAGTCTTTGCACTATTAGCTTTCTAGGACTGTCACCTCAGAAAAATGTCCATTCCGCACCTACGAAATCCACACTTTAAGACAGCGTCAGTTTGGCATTAGTGCGTTTTTATCATTTCTGGTTTTGTTATAGTGTTGTGCGCCGCTTAAAGATATTGGTAAGTACCCGTTTTTTGATATATATTGGCAAAACAGTTAATTAAAAAAGAAAGTAAAAAATGCTCACTTTCTTGCGTGTCCTCTCTGCACTGCAGTTTCCGTTTACGTTACGTATTTCTTTTAGAAAAATATATTATGGTATGGTGCATTTTTAGGTCGGCAAAACATAACCTAAGAATAATTCGAATCAGCGTTGCCAGTTTTTGTGAATAAATTAAAAAGTCAAAAAATGTCCATTCGGCACCGTCCGTTCCGTGCCTGTTTTATGTTGGTGCGGATTGGTCAGTTAGGTGCGGATTTGACATAAATAAGTATTTATCGGTGTTGGTTAATGGTAATGTTGTCTTTTCTTAGTACTTATTTGAAATTTACATTTTGGTTTTTAATAAATAGTTCTTTACCTTTTTATATTGATTTAATCGAATTTAATCATATACGATGTCCAATCCGCACCTTAAGTGTCAAGTCCGCACCTTTTGTAAAAACGGTTACAAAAAACGTTGAGGCACCCAATTAATATTTTTAGTCTATTTTTTATAAAGACTCGAAACGTTCTTTAATTTTAATTTCCTTAAAATATTCTAGGGGCATTTACCGAGGAAAAATATATCCCAAAATATTATTTTTATATTTGGGTCAATAAATTTTCCTCTTAGTTTTTTTCAAGATATAGTATTTTATTCACACAAGATATATTTTTTGAAGATCTGGACGTCTATTCTCCAATTTAAGAAAAGTGAACGCTCTCTCGCGAGAAGGGACAATTCACATCATATGCTCACATTGTATGGAAATGAATAGTAATTTTAAGTTTTAAGAATACAGTTTAAACATTTTTAAGAGAAAAAGTTATTACTTTCTCTTGAAATGATCATTCGCATATTTCGAGAATAGACGTCCTGTTGTAATTTAAGTTCTGTTAATATATAATGCATAATTTATTCTTACTTTTTAGCATAAAAAATTGCCTTGGTTTTTAAGGTGCGGAATGGACAAAATTATCGACCTTTTTGAGCAAAATAGTGTTTTGAGACCTTATTTTACAAAAAGTTGTTGATTTTATTCCCGAATATCTATCCTCACACCTTTGTAAAGTAAGGCAAATAACAAAAATATTAATATCTAAACTTTAAAAAATTAGAGTATAAACAATGGTTTTGGCCATATTAAAAAAAAATCGTCTTATAGCAGATAATCAATGTCAAAAATTAGACAGTTTTGACCAATAAATATGTGTGTAGGTTTGAAATAATATTATTAATATTATCAAAAATGCCGAGTCTGAGTAATATGTTGTTTTTAAAGTTGTTTTTTGAGGTTGAGGAAACCAATTTTTATCAATATTTATAGTGTGTGTGTGTTTAGTTGGAATCATAATATGGAAAAATGTTTAATATTATTTTGGAAAAAAAAGTAATTCTTTATAAAAAGTTGTTCATGATCAAATATAAAATTTTTGCACTCATATACGAGGTTTGTCAAATAATATTATAATCTTCGATCAAGATTAAATTAAGTAAGTACCGTTATTTTTGACAATATCGCACATTATTATAAAAAAAAAGTTAATTTAAATTGAAAACTGCTTTTATAGGGTAAAGTTGGTAGAGATGCCCCACTTTTTCTTAACCTGGCCTAAATTTTATAAAAATAAATAATAAAAAAAATGAGCATGCTTTTCAGTAATTGAAACTTTATTCAGTTACGATATTTATAATAAGATGCAAAAAAAACAAGTTTTATTTCACAATAATGCATAAAGAAACATTTTTGTAATTGGCCATCTCTCCCTTAGGGGTTGGGTAAGATGCCCCACGCAGGGTGGTAGTGATGGCCTATGTACGCGGATACAAAATAAGTTAGGTCTTCTTTTTAGTAAAGTCGATTCGCTCAGTAAACCTGCAAGATGGCCGACATGTCATATGACAAAAGTCATTGAAAATGCAAAAATTCACTTTATTTAGCTGGAATATGACTTTTGTCATATGACATGTCGGCCATCTTGCAGGTTTACTGAGTGAATCGACTCTAGCTACTCTTCCACAGGGATAGCAAAAAATAACAAATTTGCTGCATCCATCGTGATACCATTGCTCGCAGTGTATACATTTTACCCAGTCATCTTTTCTGCTGGTTTAGGAATATTTCTCTCCACATCCCGCAATATTAACAGGCCATCTCTACCCACTTTGACTAGGGCATCTATATCAAAAGATGGTATAAGATGCCTCACCATGTATTTTGTATAAATATACAGGTACATGTGTTTTGAGGTTAGAATATTGTAGCACATGCATTCCACAATTGTTTGACCAAATTGCAAATTAAATAAAAACATATTAATGATTTTACAACCTATAGCGTAATCATGTATAAAAATTTGCACCTACCTCAAAAAAACGATCACAAAACTTTGTCAAAACCAGACAATTGTGAGCAGCTACACCACTTTTCAGGCTTTAGCATAAACAACTGATTGGGTTTGGACAAACCAAACGATCGTATAAATGTAAATGTTTTCGAGTTATAAAGGTAGGCCATCTCTACCACTGGGGCATCTCTACCAACTTTACCCTATAAGAAATATCCCGTCAACCATGAAAAATCAGGTTTTGTTGTTTTTTACATATATTTCTACACATCGAACAATAGTAATTTACGTTACAAGTCCGGAAAATACTGTTTTGGACGAGTCGACAAAATTCTAGGACGAGCCGTAGGCGAGTCCTGGAAGTCTGCGAGTCCAAAAAAAAACTGTTTTCGGACGTGTTGCATACACTATTTTTTCGGCAACCGTGTAGAATAACAAATCAATGAGACACATTTCTTTATTATATTTCTTTTTAGAACAAAATTTCGAACATTTTAATTCTTATTTGTATTAAATATTGAAATTCGAACAGAAGATTGGTAATAATAGAAACATTATAATTCTTATTTATATTAATATTTATATTAAAATTCGAGCAATTGCTAATATTGATGTGATTCTTCCCGGCCTAGTCCGGGAAGTACGTACTTCCCGGACTAGGCCGCAGAAATGCTACTTTCTCAAAGGAAAAGCGTCCGGGAAGTACCCACTTCCCGGACGGTTACCGAAAAACCCTATTTTTGCCCTCCGCTGTCATCGAATTTCTGCGAAGCCGCACATAAGAAATACTTCAATTTAAAAAGATTGAAATTTCTATCCTTAGACTGTCTTTCTCTTGTAGCAGATTTTTCGATTACCGTCTCCTTTTTAAAATATACTATAATTTGTGTTAGTATAAATAGGCCAACATTAAAAATCACTTTCTCTCTCAAAGAATGGCCTAAATTAAAAATATTTTGCAATACAAACAACGTTTGAACCTTTAGATACCAAGTGATGCCAAATTTTTACCTGTTTAATTAAATTTTACTGGTGATATCTAGCGACGCCCGAGCGTCTAGTATAGAAGTAAATTGTACAAAAATAAATTTATTGTTTCTAAATAAATTAAAAAACCCTGAAATCAATTCGATAGCATTCGCAACAAACATTTAAAGATTTACCGACCTCTAATTTGGAGAAAATTACTTATTTAAGTAAAAGAAAGTCTATTTTTTACATCCGAATTGGCTTTTTGGACGAAACGGCCAAAGAGAATAACTGTTTGGTCAAAAGAAAGTGATTCGAACTTATTTAGTCTTCAAAGTTGGAAAATGTAGGCGGCCCAAGAAATGGTTTAAAATAGTTTCTTTTCATGCTCATAAATGAAGAATAAATAACTTCGTTTTGTCTTTAACGTATCTTCATGGTCAGGTTGCGATGTAAACATTTTCTAAGGTGATTTATACTCTATATACTCTTATAATTTGTACTTAAAGCCCATAAGGCTTTAAAGCATAAAATATGATATAGTAATGACTGATATAACATCTTAATCGCAAAACATTCCTCTTGAAACACTAAAACAAAAACAAATATATTACAAAAACCGAACACATAAACGAGCTAACTACGTTCAAGCACAAAATTTTGGCTATATTTTGAATTTTAAAAATTTTTTTTTAATAAAAAAAAAAATCGGGGACGCGGTTAGTTTTTCAAGGTAAAATTGAAATCTATACATCGATCGTGATTTTATAAGTATCTATATACTACCACCACTCCATTTAAAAAATAAATAGCGTCTGATATGACAAGTTCTGATTTAGGAAAACTCCTGCCTTCTGCGCTTTGATAAAAATAAAAACAAGAGCACTAAGAAAGTTTAATTAATCAATAATTAATAAGAGCACAACACGAATTTTTTTGCAAATATTCCTGTTCTGCTTATAATTTATAATTTATAAATGTAACCTTTTCAGTAGGTATTAATTATTGGATTCCAAAGATTGGTTTTTGTCCGCTTTTTGAATAAAACGAGGAAGTAAGGAAATATTGAACAAAAAACGAAATGTCGAATGCGCACTAGTGTTTAGTGCACTTAATAATTTAATTACCATTTAGCCAGGTTTAAAAACTTTAATAACACCAGGGATTGTATTGATAGGTACCGAATTACTGTTTATTGTTTTGGCATACTTAATTTATTTAATTTAGTACTATTTTCAATTTGACTAAAGTGATACCCGTTGTGGCCAATGTGCAATGTGCTATCAATACTTTCGAAAACTGGCTTTTGTGTAATTATTTCTACACAAAATATGTTCTATACCTCCCTATCAATAATTCATAAAGTTAGATGAACCATTCGAAAAGTGTTAAAGGTATTTAATACGTTATTAAACTTTAAAAAATATATTTAAAAAAAAATATGTAAGTACTTTTTCCTCATGCTCAATTATCGTCGCTTCTTTATTACTTAGTCCCTCGATAATATTGCCACTGGGAGCCCCATAAACTAATTCCCAACTAAATACCAATAACACTGTTAACAAAAAAGGTAACCTTAACGACATTTTGGATAGAACCGTCAAACTGACTTCAAGATGTTAATGGTCACAATTTATAGACAGCCCAAACGCCCACCATCAAAGTTTTATATTATTTCGTGCCAGCCCCGGAATGAGCGGGGGGGGGGGGGGGTGTGGTACGCCGACATAGAATACCCGATTATTAATCGATTAATTTACAATAAACTTTTATCGCTAATAAACTATTTGTAATATCACCCATAATAAATGCCATTGTAAATCAGAATATTAAATTTTTAGAAAAAAAGCAGCTTCCATTAGTGGTATCCGTAAATGTGTAATGTGGCTTTTTAATTTTAATGAAAAAGGAATTAGGAATTAAATATCTGGTGAATAAAATACAAATATCAGTTTGAAAGTATTGTTTTGTAGCTTTGGTTTCACTATCAATACCTGCCCATTTAGCGAACAGTATTAATATGTGAATAAAGCTTTTTCTTTCAATATCTATTGGACGTATGGAGAATGTTTTTTCCAACGGTATCTCGGGCACCACCCCTTGGATTAATGTGGTAAGGGGCCCACGATGCACCAGGTAGCTTGTTACAGTGCGGAGAAAGTTAAACCAGGCGTTCAACTACGCAATAAGCGACTATTTTTAAGCGTCCTGAAGGAAATTAATCGGTGAAGGAAAATGAAACAATCGGTTTCAAAACATAGTTTATTTTCAGATCAAACAATAATTCGGGAATTTAAATAGTTCGCAGTGTGTCAGAGTTGGATCAGCTGCTAACGGTACAGAAAGAGAAAGAAAGAGTAGGAAAGTATGCGTGTATGCTTGCGGTATACAGAAGTAAGGTCGCGTCGGCGTTCTGTATTTTTAACGTCACCGGTATTCTTGAGAAGGCGCGCGCAAGATAACGAAAATCACAAGAGCGGTCGCGGTTGTCTTGGCGGTAGCGGTAAGTGGTCGCGTGCGGTAGCGGGCAGCAAGAAAGGTTTGCGGTCAACTATATCAGATTCGGTCAGTGAAAGGAAAGGTAACGCGGTACGTGGACTTGCGGCATCGCCTTAATGAACGCGGACTGTTTTTGCTATCTGCGGACAGGTGGGCGGTAAACTACTTGCGATTACGGGCGCGGATAATATAACGTTAAAGGATCGGTAGAAAACAGTTAAAATGAGCAAGAGCACGACCAGCCGTCCGTAGCGGTTTAGTAGGACGTCGGTTTCCCTACACATGCGCGGGTTTTGACTACATTGGCGGACGTACCCGTTCTGGTATTAAAATAGTGTGTAAGACAGAGCAAGAAATTAGTTTCAATATTAACCAGAACGTGTAGTAAATATACGACAAAATAAATTAAACAATGTAATTCCAGATGAAGGCGTCCAGGGGAAACGGCGGGCTTGTAGTCTATGTATGGGCCCTCATGGTGGGTTGGCCTCGGAGGTGGTCGCTCGGCTTCGGGGCTGTTCGGCTTGGCTTCGGCGTCCTGGCTGGAGAGTCGACCTGTAACAAAGACGAGAACGCGAGTTCTTGAGTTCTAGTTCTGTCTAAAAATGTGTCGGTCCCGCGTATAAATTGACTCCGCGAAATCACGTGACGGTCGTGGAAGCAGAGGCACCGTACGCGCTTCGGTTTCGCGTGGAGGCATCTAGGGGTACTAACTGTGCGCGCTTCGACTTGGCTGCGCGTCTAGCGGTACTAACGAGCGTGGTCGGGAAATGATGATAAGTATTTTCCCGGTGTTTCGCGATGGAAAACTTAATAGATTTAAACAGTATAAATTAAATGAATTACTTACGTACAAAAATGAACGTTGTAGTGCGAAAAATAAGAAAGTAAACTTTGTACACGCATACTAACCTTTTAAAACTATATAAATAATGCATTAAAAATATTAATAACCCCGGAAAATATAGTAACTTCCTTATACATGTTGCTCAAAATTTTAAAGGTGCAGCAAATAGTATTTCAGGATATATTGGTCAAACAATAACAGAAAAATAGGGTCAGACTATCTCAAAAAATAACATTGCACAAATATCTACTATTTTGAGTGGTGGGCAAGATTTGGATTTTAAAGTAGATTTAGCAGTTATACCGAAAAGTAAATATGCAGCACCAATCAGTGTAGATGTAGAACTAAACGTAGTTTTTCTAACATATAGAAGACATAATTTTATCACTGACAATTGGGAAAAACATTAAGTTACATTCTTTTAAGCATTAATAAAAATAGCAGTTATGGGTAAAAACAATAGAATATATTATATAAGTAACAATATTATTTGTTATCATTATTATAGCTTTTTTTTATTATAAGCTGATTAATTTATTTTTTACCTAATTTGCTTATTTAATCCTTTTTTGACAAATCTGTGCTCTTTCACGCACTGTTTTTTTTTGCTCCTTTTAAATAAAATATGGGGACATAATAGAGCACGATAAAAAATATTATCCGCATATCCTAATTAGCACTTAGAAGGCCCAGTACAATCAGGAAATATTTATCTCTTATAGGCTTTAAAGAGGTTAATAATCTATATGGTTAAATAAAGAAAAACTGATATATTATATGACTCAAAAAATATTAGGATTTTATTTTCTTATGCGTTTTTTATATAAGAATTTACGAGGCCTTTTCGATTGAGCTACATTAGTAAATGTTGGTATTTGAATACCCATATTTTTCTCTCTTACTGAAATGCAAATAATGTATTGTATGGGTATTTGTAATACTTACCACCAAATCCACCGCCTCCGCTACCCCATCCACCAAATCCTCTACCACCTTTTCTACCACCCCATTGTGGCGATCTCTTGTCTCTTCGTTAGGTATTTTCAACTAAAGTTGATATGTCTTCCAGCTGAAGTATAATATGCTTGTTTAAGTATAGGCGAAAGATGGCGAATTCTACGCAGTTGGCAAATCCGCCCAATTCATGGTATTTTGCAGTAGCGCTTTATTGTATTATTATGTAGTATACATACTCTGGTTGAAAGGTCGGACTATAAGTCTCATTTTTAATACAAACGTATTTTAAGAATATGTTTAGAAAACTGAAAAAACATTGTGGTTTTGTATCTCGTAAATAGCTGTAAAAAAAACTCTGAAAGAATTATGGGTTTCATGTGATAAGGTCAACATTTAGCTAACTGTTACTACATCACAAAATAATATAATGTAAAAATACCACGAAATTTGTCCAAACAAAAACTGGGGGTCAGAAAAAAACACTGGAAAAAACAAATGCCATGCCATAACCTCAAATTATACTATTTGAAGTTAGGTGTTTATACCAACCTAACAAAAATTTCCTAGATCGGTACATTAAATTTAACCAGGCACCCTTAATGTACGCTGCAAGTGGTTGTGATTTAATTCACTGTTAGATTTTAACTTGTCAGTTAATTTAACTGATAAGTTAGACAAAACGGTGCAAGTAGGCATTAATAATTTAAGCACCATTTGGCCAGTTTTTAGAAACATAAATAACACCAGTGATTAAGAGCATTAGGTAACGAATCACTGTTTAGTGTTTTGGCATTATTTATTTGATTTAGTACTATTTTCAATTTGACTAAATTGATACCCGTTGTGGCCAATGTGCAATGTGCTATCAATACTTTTGAAAACTGGCTTTTGTGTAATTATTTCTACACAAAACATTATGTTCTATACCCCCCTATTAATAATTCATAAACTTAGATGAACCATTCGAAAACTGTTAAAGGTATTTATGACGTTATTAAACTTTAAAAAATATATTTAAAAAAAATATGTTAGTACTTTTTCCTCATGCTCAACTATCGTCGCTTCTTTATTACTTGGTTCCTCGATAATATTCTCATTGGGAGCTGCATAAACTGATTCCCAACTTAATACCAATAACACTGTTAACAAAAAAGGTAACCTTAACGACATTTTGTTTAGAACCGTCGAACTGAGTTCTAGATGTTCATGGTCACAATTTCAATTTATAGACAGCCCAAACACCCACCATCAAAGTTTTGTATTTATTTTGTGCCAGCCTCGGATTTAGCGGGGGGGGGGGGGGGGCAAGTGTGGTACGCCGACATAAAATACCCGATTTTTAATCGATTATTTTACAATAAACTTATTTCTACAGTTAGCAGAAGGCGTCAGATCAACGTTATTAATAGAGATTCTAAGCAACGGATCATGGATAAGAGTTTCTCAACTTTGACAATTATTTTTGTCAATGTCAGTACTGTTACAGTAAAAGTTGCCTGGTCAGTTAGTTTATTGTTAATAATCTTTCTACAATCCAACATAAATGTGCAAAATTTCAGCTTCTTAGGCCTTACCGCTTTTATTATTGACATTAAAAAGGGGCAGCTACCTATTGGGGAAAGGGGCGACCGTCAATGTAAGTATGCACTTTGTCGTAAGTAAATGATCGGTGACCTTTGGACTCGCATGATAAGACCAGATTTGACTATACCTACTTATTGCCTGTAAAATTTTATTCACTTTAATAATAATAATAATTTATATTTTCCAATGAGTCCTCATACATACTCTGGTTGTTAAAAGGTCGGACTATAAGTATAATTTTTCTAATACAAACGTATTCTAAGAATATGTTCAGAACACTGAAAAAACATTGTGGTTTTGTATCTCGTAAATAGCTGTAAAAAAGAACTCTGAAAGAATTGTAGGTTTCATGTGATAAGGTCAACATTTATATAACTATTACTTTCGGGCATTCGCCATATGCCATGATAAAGAATACAAATCACGCGACTCCAACTTACACTTGATCAAAGTATTGTTGCATCACTTATTTTTACGTTTCTTGGCTATAAGTCCTATTTATATTATAGAGCGTCTTTTTCGGGAAAATCAAGTCCGACTCTGGGATGACTCTAGGACCCACGATGTTTACTAACGACTACTAATCCACATTAGTATCGGGATAATGCAAACAAAATAAAAATATTTACTTTTCAGGACTATTATCAAAACACAATTTGTGTTACAGTAATCAAAATCTTTGTTTATATTTTTAAGATGTTATTTTCTATAGTTTGTGATAAAAATCAGTAAGCATTTTTGTCATTTTTCCATTAGTTGCCAATTAGTTACTGCTCTGACAAAGCATATAATACAAATATAAATTATTTTTTAAATAATGATTTTAACCTCTAATTTTAGGTAAATTTATATTAACAGAAATATAAAAAAGAAGAAACAACAACAACTTTATTTAAAAATCCAAATTATGTATACTGACTTTACCTTTTGGCGATAGTAGGAAGTACCAAATAGATCACGACTACCTATAAATATGAAAAAGGGAACTTCTATACATAAAGAGATGGGATTTATGAAGGTACGATGAGCTAAAAATACAAATCTATTAAAAATATAATCCCGTACCGGGTGTACAACTGAAAAGGGACGCCACTGTGTCTTGGAAACCGTTGATCGTACAGCTTTTGCAGACCTTATCTGTATCTTGGGGCGCATTCCAGGAAAATATTTTTTTTCATACAGGGTGTTCCAAAAAAGTGTTACGTCATAAGTATGTATTGTTTTAGATGTATATATTTTCTTACTTTTTTGGGTGCCTCCTATAGTTACCTACAAACTTCTAGAATTTTATTGAAATCGATTCAGTATTATAGACGAAAAAAAAAACTAAAAAATACCAGTTTTGCACCACTGGTATTAAAAATAAATAAAAAAATAAAAATAATGCCTGGTTAATAAAATTATACTTATATACTTATTAAATAAGGTATAACAGTTTCGTTAACCAGGTTTCGTTTAATACGAATTGTACAGGGTGTCCAAAGTTTAGCGTCAAACTTTGCAAACTTTAAAATTTATTTTCTTATTTCAAATAGGAACACCTGTATCTTTTTATGTCATTCGATGCAGAATTAAAAATCAAACATTTGTTCTAATTGCAACCCTATCGCCATTTCTAACGCATCAAGACTTATTTGCAGAAAACTCATTTTATCAACTATTCCAACATTCATTATTATGAATAAATATCGAAGGTGGCTTTGGAAAACAATTTATTGGTATTAAAGTTTATTAAAGTGACAAGAGATTATTTTGACTTTAGTAATCTAATAGTTTCAAATATTGTTAAATTGTTAGTAATTATTGTTTTCCTACGACCACCTACGAAAATGATAATAACAACACGGTTAACTTGGCTAGAAAGTGCCAAATATCACACGCGTGTTGTAAAAAAATATTTTAACACGAGTGTGGAAATACCAAGCACACTAAGATATTAAATTTAAACAGGTGTCAATTTGACGACAAAACTATTTATTAAACATAACAAACTTACGGGACACGTGGAGTGAATTGGGGTGCTGGGTGGGGTAAAGTACACTAGGGCATTACTGCAAATTTTTCGTTATTTTTGGGAACCGAAGAGTACTTATTTATGATAAAAATAATATTATCAAAAAGGGAAAATAATAATATGTCAGGCAACCCACCAACTGTCATGTTTCATGTTTACATGTCAACCCACAGAAAAGTTCTGTTCTGTTCTGTTCGAGGATTGCGATGGCCTCTAGCTTTTCAGTCTCCAGCCAATTTTTATACTCACAGAAAAATAAAGGGTTTATGTCCACTGAGTTGAACCACAGAAAAAAAGGGGCAGCTATAGAGCAGAAATAGAATACCCTAGGAAATACCGATTTATAATTTTGCCATTATCTCGGATGTTTAATTATATTGGTGTAAGTGAAAGTGCTTTATGTAAGTAAATTTATTTTAGCAATATTCAAAACAAATCGAATATAGACAGAACTTTTATAATTAGCAAGCTATCGATATTTAACTCCATCTCTATCTTTCAATAATGTTGAGGTTTAATAATGCGGTACATTAATTATCATAAAATAAAACTATAATAAAAAAAATAAATAAATAAGTTAGTGAAGTGTCTAGTTAGGTTCTACTCAGTAAATGATTGTACTGTCTACTAACCCCTAAATTCCTTCTTTTTAGTAAATGTCACTCCTATCCTATGTTGTAATTGTCAATACTAAACCCTTGACCCTTAAAATAGCAGCTAAGAAAAGGTCAAATACACAAATCCAGAGACTCATATTAAGCAGTCCAAACCGCATTGTACGCAAAGAAGAAAAGTCAGTGGTCGTGATATGGTACAGACCAGACAACATCACGATCACCCCTAATGTGCTGGCAAATTGCCCCCAGGGAGCAGAGCCATTATGAACAAGACAATGTTGAGGTTATGTTTTGTTTTTGTATGTATATTTAGGTATATTATTGTTTTATTGAAAGAATGCAAGCAGCTAAAAAATCAGAAACGAAATTTATTCACTGTACATAGATACTAGGTATGATGTGCGTAAGCAAATAGGAGAAAAAGTTATTATTTTTATTTAAATCTAGGTAAGTTAAAATTTGTAAGTAGGCATTGTTTTTATTTTGTTTTAATATAGACGCTTCTGTTGGAATCCGCCTTGAAATTTGTTTTGCATTTATTGCGTTTGTACTTTGTCAATTTTTTTTAACACAATGGTGTACAAACTATTAAAAACCAAACAAACTCTTTTTGATTATTTTGTATGGTCGTAGGAAAAATTGTGTACATTACTCGTGTGAAAGTGATTTTCTCACACTCGGAGAATTTCCGCACTCGGCTGACGCCTCGTGCTAAATATCTCCTCGTTTGAAAATTGCCACTTTCAACACTTGTTATGTAATATACTATTACGTTGTTATACTTACTTTATGTTGTTTTTTTGTGAAACCAAGAAGAGTACGTAGATATGACTTTTATATTAGGAGCATGCAAAAAAAACGCTTTTTTGGCAAGCACCCAAAACCAGTGAGAAATAAACCGGTCCGAACTGAAGAAAATCAATTGGCTGTGCTATTATCTGTTATAGAAAATCATTCAGTTCCTCAACAAAATGGTCACTTGTCACTTTATTAAACTTTAATACCAATAAATTGTTTCTCAAAGCCACCTTCGATATTTATTCATAATAATGACTGTTGGGATAGTTGATAAAATGAGTTTTCTGCAAATAAGACTTGATGCGTTAGAAATTGCGATCGGGTTGCAATTAGGGCAAATGTTTGATTTTTAATTCTGCATCGAATGACATAAAAAGATACAGGGGTTCCTATTTGAAATAAGAAAAATAGATTTTAAAGTTTGCAAAGTTGACGCTAAACTTTGGACACCCTGTACAATTCGTATTAACCAAACCTGGTTAACAAAACTGTTATACCTTATTTAATAAATATATAAGTATAATTTTATTAACCAGGCATTATTTTTATTTTTTTATTTATTTTTAATACCAGTGGTGCAAAACTGGTATTTTTTAGTTTTTTCGTCTAATACTGAATTGATTTCAATAAAATTTTAGGGGTATGTAGGTAACTATAGGAGGCACCCAAAAAAGTAAGAAAATATATGGCATGTAATCTAAAAAAATACATTGTTATGACGTCACACTTTTTTGGAACACCCTATGAAAAAAATATTTTCCTGAAATGCGCCCCAAGATACAGATAAGGCCTGCAAAATATTAAAATTCTTAACTTAATTACTTAATTACTAAGTGAGCTATAGGAAAACGGGAGGTGAGGTGCAGGACCCTGTATATATATAAAAAGAAATAATTGAAACAATAAAACACATTTGAACAAACAAAAACATGTATTTAAAATAACTATATAAAGTAAATATATATTTAACATTCATGAAATAAAAGGTAGGATGGATTACGACCACAAATTAATTTTAGAACAACTTTATTGTTATGCCATTTTTATGGAAAGTATGCAGTAGAATCGAATACGCATTAAATTATTATTTTTGAGAAATAACTGTCAGGTTCTACGGCATACTTTCAGACCGTTTGTTTATATCGTATCATGCATCTGTATATATATATATATATATATATATATCACATTAACCTGTATATTGACTACTGACAATATACAGGGTGTCTCACGGTGACCGTCATTAAAATATTTTCGAAAGTAATGCGATTTGAATTGTGCCAATTCAAATCGGAGACGCTCTCTTCAAATGAAAGAACGGCAACCATAATATGGCTTCCTGTTATATCGGAAGTTGTTTCACACTTGCTTATTTTAAATTGAGCACCCTGTATAATATTTTCTTCTTTGTTCCCTTCTTTATTTCCAATAACTTATACTAAAAGATTTTTGTTGTCTTTATCCGTTTCTGAGAAAATAATTTTCCTCAAACTTTAACCTTTCACATAGTGTCCTCTAAAATCGAAACTCTTTTCAAAGATAAAACAGTAAAATTCGAAATTACGGTTGTTGAATTAGATACTATCGTGATCAATAATGAATTGTCGGAATAAGAAATATTTGATATAGGGAACTGAAAAAGTAACAATTTATAATGCTTATCGAGAATAAAAGAACATTTTTAAATACGATGTTACGTTGCTGGTTCATTCAATGAATGGGCGAGAACGTATCATATCTGTCCCCATAGGGTGTCCCTATACCTAAACTAAAATATTTAAATTTTATTTACGGTTTTTCCGAAAGTCCTTTAAATATTGAACAGTCTTATTGTTTTAGACAAAAAGGCTGTGATAAACAAAGCAATAATATGTCCCTACAGACGCCCTACGGCGGCGGAGGAATAGGCTACAGCTTCGCATGGGCATCCGTTGTAGCCTATGCTTCCGTAGGAGTAGGGGCTTTAGCCGCAGCATAAGCATGCGCCTGATTTGCGTAAGCCTACGCCGCTGCCTGCGCCGTAGCCTCCTCCTAATCCGCCACCTAGTCCTAACCCTCCACCTGCTAATAACCCTCCACCTGCTCCTAACCCTCCACCTACTCCTAAGCCTCCACATCGTCCAAATCCTCCGCTACCCCCTCCTCCAACACCACCTCCAAAACCTAAGCCAAGTGTTCTATCTTTCCATGGAGGTGGTGATCTCTTGTCTCTTAATTGGGTGTCTTGAATTACGGAAGGTGTTTCTTGGATCTGAAATACAATAGGCACTTCTAACAAAAGCATTAAGAAGGTACAAAGTAATTACCAAAAATTGTTGTTATTTTTATTAATATTTGAACAAGTGAACGATAAAACGAATGAACTCCACAAATAACACAAAAAAATTATTTAATATGGTGAAAATGATAAAATTTGATATAATATGTTACTTTCTCTCATCAGTCTCATCAGTACTTTACATAATATAAATCAAAAATATAACAAGAAAACTATTTTTAATGGGTTAAAACGGTAAAATATTGCGCAAAAAAATATTTTGTCAGAAAGGTTATGGCAGATGATCAAACTCAAGTCAGTGAGGGTGTAAAATAATATTATTAATATTATCAAAAATGCTGAGTCTGAGTAATATGTTGTTTTTAATGGTTATTGAGAAAAATGAAACCAATTTTTATCAATATTCACAATGTGTCCACTTTGGTTGGAATATATGGAAAACTTTTTATTATTAATGTTAGGAAAAAAATCATTCTTTATAAAAAGTTCTGCATGATCAAATAAATATAAACTTTTTGCACTCGTATACGAGGTTTGTCAAATAATAATCTTTGATCAAGATTAAATTAAGTAAGTACCTACCGCGATTTTTGACAATATCGCACATTGCTTAGAAAAAAGTTTACAAAAATTGAAAACTCCGATGTCGCCGATTTTCTCCGAAACCGCACATATGATTTACTTCAATTTAAAAATATAGAAATACCTATGCTTACTTTTTCGTCTAAGCACAAAATATTGGCTATATTTTAAATTTTTTGTATTTTTATTTTAATTAAATGACTTTTTTTCGGGGCGCAGTTAGTTTTTCAAGGTAAAATTGAAATCTATATGTAAAATTTTTTAGGCGCATTTAATTTTTCACCTCACATCGATGAAATAGTGATTTTATAAGTATTTATATGCTACCACTCCATTTTAAAAATAAATAGCGTCTGACATGACATATTCTGATTTAGAAAAACTCCCGCCTTCTGCGCTTTGATAAAAATAAAAACAGATTTTTTAAAATTTTATAGTTAGAAAAAAATATATTTCTTAAATTTAATTGTAATTTTCCGTTTTTTCCATTTAATTTTCCAAATCATGAATGATAATAATGGTGTATTTTAAAACATATTTATTGTATAAATATTTAAGAGCACTAAACAAAGTTTAATTAATCAATTAATAAAAGCACAACACGAATTTTTTCCAAATATTCCTGTTTTACTTTTATTAATAATTTATTAATGTAACCTTTTCAGTTGGTAAATATTGTATTCCAAAGATTGGTTTTTGTCGGATTTTTGAATAAAACGAGGAAGTAATGAAATATTGAAGAAAAAACAAAATGGCGAATGCACACTAGTGTTTGGTGCTCTTAATAATTTAATTACCATTTAGCCAGGTTTAAAAACTTTAATAACACCAGTGTTTGTATTGATAGGTACCGAATTACTGTTTATTGTTTTGGCATAATTTATTTGATTTAGTACTATTTTCAATTTGACTAAAGTGATACCCGTTGTGGCCAATGTGCAATGTGCTATCAATACTTTCGAAAACTGGCTATTGTGTAATTATTTCTACACAAAATATGTTCTATACTCCCCTATCAATAATTCATAAAGTTAGATGAACCATTCGAAAACTGTTAAAGGTATTTATGACGTTATTAAACTTTAAAAAATATATTAAAAAAAAATATGTAAGTACTTTTTCCTCGTGCTCAATTATCGTCGCTTCTTTATTACTTAGTTCCTCGATAATATTGCCACTGGGAGCCCCATAAACTAATTTCCAACTAAATACCAATAACACTGTTAACAAAAAAGGTAACCTTAACGACATTTTAGATAGAACCGTCGAACTGAGTTCTAGATGTTAATGGTCACAATTTATAGACAGCCCAAACGCCCACCATCAAAGTTTTATATTATTTCGTGCCAGCCTCGGATTTAGCGGGGGCGGGGGGGGGGGGGGGCAAGTGTGGTACGCCGATATAGAATACCCGATTTTTAATCGATTAATTTACAATTAACTTTTATTGCTGATAAACTATTTGTAATATCACCCGCATTGCGATTGGCGATCTTGCAAAAATTTTAGCGCTACAGGGCCGAATTAGGCCTAGGCCGACCAAGCCCAGGCTTGATGCAGCAATTTCTAGGGGCAGCCATTGGGCAGAATATTAATTTTCAGCACTAAACCGAATTAAAATATATTTTAGATCAACTATGGAAACTGATTTAATTCTTTACCAAATTTACACATAATATAATCAGAACTTTTACTTGATCTTGATTACAATGAAGTCACTTTGACACACAGAAACTACTTTGCAAACTTTTGTAGTTTTTTGTTCGTAATAAGCTTTTTATTAAATTTATAAAATATTATAAATATAGAGTTCCTAGACTTTGTCAACAATGGCTTTGTCAATATATATTTTATATTAGCTTTCTGTTATTATATTTACCTACTAGATTAATGCACATAGATACACTCTTTGTTTCTTTTATATATAATTCTTGTCCCCTTGAATTACTGTGTTTCTTCTTATGGATAACCTTTTGCATATTAAAGTTTTGCGCAAGACTAGAAATTAAGAAATTTGGTACTAAACCCGAAATGAAGTTGACGCATGTTAAATTCGAAAAGACCACCACTTGTAAATCTAGAAACTTTACTAGAAAGTTAATAATGGAAAGATATGAAAAAACATTTTTGGGCCTGCCCCAGGCAAAATATCAAGAAAGAAGTAAAAATAAAATATTCGAACAACCAACTTTAATTGTTATTTAATTTAAGAAATTTTATAGTAGTTGAGTGTTGGGTAAATTCTTAATGAAAGTTGAGCATCGTTCCGAAAACTTAACACCTGCGGCGCTTTTTTTGGGCTTAGGGTGGGGCTTGTCCCAAATGAGGCCACACTGCGAGGGAGCGCAGCGTAGGCACGGAGCAAAAAATTACAAATAAAGAATGTGTTACTTTGTTAATATAAAATGGATTTTAAGTTTTATCTCAAAAACTATCCTGCTTAAAGGTGCAAAAAAATACAACTTAATATAATACAGAAATTAAAGGGAGGATGAGCGAGAGCGGCATTTTAAGTTGTTGTCCCGCCCCGCTTTGAAAAAATTCATGATTCGCTGATTTCTTGCGTTTGCAGTAAAAATTAAAATTTGTTGTTACAGTCTATTATAAAGAATAAAAAATAAAAGTAATTTTAAAAAATACCTCTTTCGAGAGGTGTAATGGCCAATTCAGGCTGTACTAGGACTTATATAAAAGCAACAAAAATAATATCTAATTTGTTTTTTTAACTTTATTTTCATGATTAAAGGGCATATTACGTACACCTAAATTTTATTTTGAATTTGTAGCTTGTGCATAGCTTTTATGTTTAGAAAATTAAATATGGGTTTATTTAAAACAATAATGAAATTTATTTATAAAGTTAATATTAAAACGTTATTATCTTATAGGTAAGTTTTTTTGTACTTCGTACATATACATACAATAACAAAGAATATAGAGTTTGCCACTTGGTAATGTTTAAACTACTTAAGTACCAATAAGATATCAGAAGGTGCGTAAAACAGTAATGGGACTCTTAAAAAAGTATTATTGGGAAACCCGAAGAGTAAGTAGACTAGACTGGGTACATATCGCTAATCGTCAGCCGAGAGTGCACCTAATATTAGTACTAAAAAAATTTACTAAAATTAAAAAAATACTTTTCTTTCCTATTTTTTTATTTACTATTGCTTTTTTTTGCCTCACTTTCCTGCGGAACGTGAAGGGGAAACATATCGCCAAATTGTCATAACAACTGACCAAAACTAGACAATGGTGCAAAATTTCCGTTTTCTTGTATAGATAGGTCGTTTTCGGAGATGGCGCCGTATAGTGCTTGATGTCCCGTTTCCATTGCCACCTCGCTCGATTCGCTACGACTTTTCGTTACGGAGATATATGATATTGATATTTATAGGTGCTCTTCAATAGTAGTATTCAATCGATTAAAACATAAGCAAAAAATTATTCTTACATGGAAGCTGTTCGGTCAATAATAGACTTTAATGAAAAACAGTTAACAATGGCAACGTTGCTTTGTCAAACGCGCCCACGCATACGCGCCCTTGGTGCAAGAGTGAGATGCAGCGATGTCGCCTGCCGCCTCGTCCTATTGAATGGATACCGCTGAAGAGAACACATCAAAATTCACATTTTATAACAATTACAAATACAGTCCACTTTAAATTAACAATAAATTACTACTTGCACTTAAGCAAAACGATAGTTTTATTACCATAGTTTCTTGGACCTTCCGAGCCAAATTATATTAAAAAATCGGTACAATCGAGTGAATACAATCGATAATAGTGAACGGTCGTTTAGCCAGCGGTATCCGCCATGACACAAGGGTGAGTTTCCTGAATTTACCAATTGTTTTCCATTGACCTGTTATATCCATTGACCAATTGTGTGTTTATTTAACTAGAACAAGTAAGATGATTGCCGAACTTACTACCTTAGTAAAGGAAAGGGGCATAATTAAGGGTTCTTTGACGCGACAAAAAAGTTTCTTTGACAGCATTGCTTCTGGATCGCTTGACAACATAGTTGCACGTGAACTAGAAGCACGGCTACATAAAATCGAACAGTTATTTGATAAATTTACAATAAAACAAGACGAAATAGAGCTATGCGATTTAGTTGACGATGAGTTAAATAAACAATTAAAAGAGAGGAATGATTTTGAAAAGTTATATTTTGCGTTAATAGGCAAAATTCGATCAAAAATCGAAAGTTTTTATAATGACTTCAATGCACAATACGCGCAAGCGCAGAATGACATTAAAAGCGTTCCATCGGCGCATGCGTCGAGAGATGACGTAATCTCTGGGGCGGTGCCACATGCTCGTCCACGAGGTGTTGAGCTTCCGGCGCTCAAGTTGCCTAATTTCAACGGCCAGTTTGACACTTGGGTGGAGTTTAGAGACGGCTTCAAGGCTCTTATACAAGACAATGCGGCGTTGTCAAACGTTCAGAAATTTTATTACCTACGATCTTGTTTGGGAAAAGATGCGTTGGCGCTTATTGAATCGATACAAATGACTGATGCAAATTACGATATCGCCTGGGATTTGTTACACGATAGATATGAGCAAAAAGCCTTGCTTATTCATAATCATATACGCGTTTTATTCGAATACTCTTCAATAGAATCTGAAAATCATACAAGTTTGCGAACTTTTTTCGACACAATAACAAAAAATTTAAGAGCTTTAAAGGTGTTAGGAGAAGATGTTGATAAATGGGATAGGTTATTAATCTATTTATTTACAACGAAATTAGATAAGTCATCACGACGCGAATGGGAATTATTTAAGATAAGCAATGATTTACCTACAATGAGCGAGTTTAATACATTTTTAAAGCAACGATGTGAATTTTTAGAAAAAATCGAGGTATCAAATAAACCGCGAGAAGTGCACGATAGAGAATTTAAAAAACCTCAGGCATATAAAGCTCAAAAAAGTGGTTCCTATTTTAACACAACAACGGGTATTAGTTGTTATTTTTGTAAAGAAAAGCATTCAATTTTTCAATGTGAAAAGTTTTTAAAGTTTTCGCCCTCTGATAGGTGTTATGAAATAAGAAAAGCAAAATTATGTAAAAATTGTCTAAGACCAGGACATGACGTAAAAGAATGTATGCATTCGGGCTGCAGAAAGTGCAATAAACGCCACAATACATTATTGCACGTAGAGTTTTTTAAACAAAGAGATAACAGGGATACTAGCAACGATGCCAGATTTAAAGAAAATTCGGGAAACAATAAAAGCAATCGAGAGGACTTAATAAGTAAACAAAATGCAAATAAAGCTGCGACTTTTCATGCATGTTCAAGCGAGAATACTATTGTCAATGACCAAGTGCTATTGTCAACCGCTATAGTTTATGTGGAAGATAATCAAGGGAAACAATACGAGTGTAGGGCGCTTCTAGACAGTGGCTCACAGAGCAATTTTATAACCGAGCGATTGAGTAAAAAATTAAATCTAGCGATGGAAAAGGTTAACTATAAAATAGTAGGAGTTGGTGACTCCATTTCAAATTTAAACTATCGAGCGAAGATAAATATTCTATCTTGTACTAGCGATTACAAAACGACAATCGAGTGTCTAGTGTTAAAACGTATTACCGACAAGTTGCCTACAGTAACCTTTAATAAAAACAATTTGAAAATACCAAGTCACGTATGTTTGGCAGATTGCAATTTTAATAAAGCTAGCGATATTGATCTATTAATAGGGTGTGCCCTATTTTGGGAAATCTTGCAAGGGGGTAAGATTCAAGTAGAAAATTCTAAGATATATTTACAACAGACTTTGTTAGGTTGGGTTGTAGGTGGCGTTACGTCAGCGGACGATAAAACGTCAGGAACTTCTATTAGTTGTTTTTCAAGCGAGTTAAAGGACGAAAATACTATTGATACACTTTTACCTAAATTTTGGGAAATCGAGGATATTTATGGTAAATCAAGTTCAAGGTCAAATTATTCCGAGGAGGAAATCTATTGCGAAGATAATTTTGAAAAAACAATTGAACAAAGTAGCGATGGCAAATTCATTGTGTCAATACCTTACAAGGAT
Organism: Polydrusus pterygomalis; assembly: GCA_963969555.1. Taxonomy (NCBI): domain Eukaryota; kingdom Metazoa; phylum Arthropoda; class Insecta; order Coleoptera; family Curculionidae; genus Polydrusus; species Polydrusus pterygomalis. The sequence goes on from OZ018382.1 coordinate 30,567,969, forward strand.
AATTTGCGCGACTTAGGAGATTCAAAGGGTCAAGCACTTAAGAGATATTTTTTACAGGAACAAAGACTTTCAAAAAATGCTTATTTAAAAGGTGAGTATGATAAGTTTATGTTAGAATATTTAGAACTAGGGCATATGACCGAGGTTAGCGAACAAGAAGAAAATAAAATGACCTACTATATGCCACATCACGCGGTGGTTAAAGATGATAGTAAAACCACAAAGGTTAGGGTAGTCTTCGATGCTTCAATGAAAACAGAATCGGGATTATCACTCAATGAGGTTCAATGTGTAGGTCCGACAATACAGGACGATCTTTTTTCTATAGTTCTGCGTTTTCGTAAGCACGAATACGTAATGACCGCGGACGTATCAAAAATGTATAGAATGATTTTAGTAAAACCGGAGCAGCGCAGTTTACAACGTATATTTTGGAGAAAGGATCCCTCTTATGATTTAAAGCGCTATGAGTTAAATACTGTTACTTACGGTACCGCATCGGCTCCATATCTAGCGGTACGATGTTTAAACAAGTTAGCGGACGATTTCGAAACCACTTACCCAAAAGCAAGTGAATCAATAAAGAAATCTTTCTATGTTGACGACTTTTTAGAAGGCGCTAACAGTGAAAGTGAAATTTTGACATTACAATCACAAGTAACAACTATTTTATCTAGTGCTGGGTTTCAATTAAGAAAATGGTTATGCAATAAAAAAGACCTATTAACACAATTTCAAGTAGATAAGAATATAGATTCAAGTATTTTAAATATTGGCGACAATGAGACCAGCAAGACGTTAGGTATTCTTTGGGACTCAAATTCTGATACAATTCAATATTCGGTGCCTAACTTTAAAAATCCTGAAATAATCACTAAGCGAACTATTTTATCTTCAATTTCACAAATTTACGATCCTTTACATCTTTTAGGTCCTATCATAATAGTAGCCAAGTTAATAATGCAATTGTTATGGCAAGGTAATTTCGGTTGGGACGAAGAGCTCCCTAGGGAACTGCTAAATAAATGGTTAATGTTTAAAAATAGTTTACCAAAAATCAATAATTTTAAAATACCAAGAATAGTTATAACTCCAAATTACGTCAATATAGAACTTCATGGTTTTGGAGATGCTAGTCAAAGGGCGTATGGCTGCTGCCTATACATAAGATGCCAAAATTCAAGTGGTCAATACTTTACACAACTCTTATGTGCAAAATCGAGAGTAGCACCAATTAAAAAGTTAGTTACTTTACCGCGTTTAGAACTATGCGCTTCAGTATTATTGGCTCAATTGGCACAAAAAGCAATAGAGTCACTACAGATAAATTTCAATAAGTGTTATTTTTACTCGGACTCTCAGATAGCCCTATCGTGGATACGAGGGCCGGCTAGTAAGTGGAAACTTTTTGTAGCAAATCGTGTAAGCGAGATACAACAATTGACAAACATAAAGGATTGGTATCATGTGTCTACAGATCATAATCCTGCAGATTTAGTGTCTAGGGGGTTAACGGTTAATGAAATGACAGAGTCTAAATTCTGGTGGAACGGGCCTGAATGGCTAAATAAGGATAACTTAGAATTCGACAGATATATTAATAAAGAAACTTTAGCTATCAATAACTTACCAGAACAAAAAGTAGTCGTTCATACTGCGGTTATTAATAATTTTGATATTTTCTCGCGCTTTTCTAGTCTAAGTAAACTAAAGCGTGTGTTTGCTTATTGTTTAAGATTCGTTCGAAATTGTCAAAATATCAAAAGTAGAAGGACAGGATTATTATCTTGTTACGAATTAACCGAGTCAATTGAAAGGCTAGTTAGTCTAGCACAACAAGAGTTATTTCCAGTAGATTTTAAGTTGTTACGGGAGGGTATAAATTTAAAAAGAAAAAGTAATTTACTTTCTTTAAACCCTAAATTCGAGAATGGACTTATTCGTGTCGGAGGTCGTTTACAAAATTCTAATCACGAGTATGATAAAAAGTACCCTATCATTTTATCGTCTAAGCATATTCTGACAGAATTAATTTTAATTGATGAGCATAAAAGACTTATGCACTGTGGTCCGACAATGTTACTAGCTTCAATTCGAGAAAGATTTTGGCCGGTATCAGGAAGAAATATTTGCAAGAAAATTATAAGAAAATGCGTTACTTGTTTCAAGGTTAAGCCTACTTCTAGTACGTATATCATGGGTAACTTACCTGATACTCGCGTCACTCCATACTTACCATTTATCAATACAGGCTGCGATTTTGCAGGTCCGTTTCTATTGAAAGACAGACTTACTAGAGGCGCAAAGTTAACAAAATGTTATGTATGTATATTTATTTGTCTATCAAGCAAGGCTATACACCTTGAAGTCATGTCTGATCTTACAACCAAGTGTTTTATGGCAGCCTTCAGACGTTTTGTGGGCAGACGTGGTAAGCCACATAGCGTATATTCCGATAATGGGAAAACATTTGTTTGTGCAGACAAAGAATTACAAAGACTTCACGAATTTTTACTAGAGCAAGCGAAGTCAGAGCAATTTAAGCATTATTATACGGAACAGAATATAACTTGGCATTTCATTCCCTCACGTGCGCCAAATTTTGGGGGAATATGGGAAGCAGGGGTAAAAAGCTTTAAATTTCATTTTAAAAGAGTTGTGGGTGCGGCACATCTACATTTTGAAGATTTCAATACAATACTGGTTCAAGTTGAGTCTATACTCAATTCACGTCCATTGTGTCCCCTATCGCCCGCTCCTGATCAATTAAATCCTTTAACACCCGCTCACTTCTTAATTGGAAGAAGCATAACTGCACTACCTGATCATGATGTCACTGCAGTAAAAGAAAACAGTCTCAAACGCTTCGAGAGATTGCAGCAAATCATCCAGCACTTTTGGTCTAGATGGAAAAAAGAATACCTAGGTGAATTGCAAGTTAGAAACAAATGGAAACAGCAACCAGAGACGCAGTTCAAAGTTGGTTCCGTGGTTCTTTTGGCAGAAGACAATTCCCCACCGTTAAAATGGCCTATGGCAAAAATTAAGGCTGTTCATCCCGGAAGTGACGATGTTGTCCGAGTGGTGACTTTACGTTTTAACAATAAACTTTACAAAAGGCCCGTTACAAAAATTTGTACCCTTCCGATAGACTATTAAAGGTAAACTAGAACTATTAGTTGAAAGTGCCGTCACGTTTCAAGGCGGCCGGTATGTTCGGTCAATAATAGACTTTAATGAAAAACAGTTAACAATGGCAACGTTGCTTTGTCAAACGCGCCCACGCATACGCGCCCTTGGTGCAAGAGTGAGATGCAGCGATGTCGCCTGCCGCCTCGTCCTATTGAATGGATACCGCTGAAGAGAACACATCAAAATTCACATTTTATAACAATTACAAATACAGTCCACTTTAAATTAACAATAAATTACTACTTGCACTTAAGCAAAACGATAGTTTTATTACCAGAAGCTATCAATTATCAGCTAATAACTTTGTAGAAATATTATTGTGCCGAGCCCTTCGGGCATGGCACTGTTCTAGGTCGTTCGTTTAATTATACGACAGCTGTCACTTTGACAGGTAAGTGTAATTTTTTTTTAGCTTTTTTATAGCGAGGGTTATAGCTGTAAGAATTCGAAATTAAAAAAATTTCAGGTACCTAAATAAGAATGTTTTATACGATAGCTGTCAAATTTTGACAGGTAAGTGTCAGTTTTTTTTATCCTTTTCATAGCGAGGGTTATAGCTGTAAAAATCTTAAATTAAAAAGTTTTTCAGTACCTAAATAACAAAGTTTTATACGATAGCTGTCAAATTTTGGCAGGTTAGTGTCAATTTTTTTTTAGTCTTTTCATAACGAGTTCATAGCGAGGGTTATAGCTGTAAAAATCCGAAATTTAAAAAATTTCGGGTACCTAAATAAGAAAATTTTATACGATAGCTGTCAAATTTTGACAAGTAAGTGTCAATTTCTTTTTTTGCTTTCTTGTAGCGAGGGTTATAGCTGTAAAAATCCCAAATTGAAAAATTTTTCAGTACGTAACTAACAAAGTTTTATACGACAGCTGTCAAATTTTGACAGGTAAGTGTCAATTATTTTTTAGCTTTTTTGTAGCGAGGGTACTTAAATAGTAATTCTTATTTTTTATAATTTGCTACCATTTCTATGCTATTTAGGTATAGACCATGATACAAAGAAAGAAAGATATGATCGATCGTATTCCCAATTCGGTCCGGTCCGCGCAATGACGTCATGTGGTGCTAACGAGATTTAAAATTACATAGGATTAGCCGGTAAAAGTAGACATTTTACTGCATATTTTGCTATTATTGCTTTGGAAGATTTAAGTGCATATTATTTTAAGTACTTTAAGGATAGAGGTTCATAAATCAGAACGTATTTCATGATGTTCTTGGGTTAAATGTTAAAATTTAGCATATATTTGGTATCAATGAAAATAATTGTCTGCTTATGCATTTTATCTTTTAAATGATTACAATTACTTATTTATTTTTACAAAATCATAAAAAAATACCCTATATTTTTTGGTCCTTCCACCTTAAGCAATAAATTGTTTGAAAAAAATTTAAGAAAAGAAAGAGAAGAAATTTAAGAAAAATATACTAGGACTGGTAATTATCATAATAGTAATAATAAGAGGTACATTAACAATTATTAAAAAATAAGGCACACATACAGGGTGTCCCAGATAAGAATGCACTCTACAGGGATCTCGTAAACCATAGGAGATACAGAGATGGTTAAATTAGAGAAAAGTTGCGCAATACTGAATCCTGTAACGTCATGTTTTCAAATTTAAAAAATTCCGAATGCTTCCGAAGATATTTGGATAAAACCGAATTTTCGCGATTTCGTTTTAATTGATTTCTGATTTTATTTGAGGAGACATTTCAAAATAAATTTAACATTCTCATTGCAACTTTTTCTCCCCTACAACATGGTTTAATTACATTTTTGATCCGACGTTTCGTTTAGTCACAACCATCATCAACTTTGTTATTTTAAATTGTAGGAAAATTTTATTTTATGCTTAGTAAATTCTACGTTTTATTTTAAATCTAACGGTGTGTATCACGCTTATTATTTATTAGACGTTTCGATATTTAAAAACACATCATCAATGAAAATAGGCACATTATCGAAAATATTTTTGTTTTTATTGTTTTATTTAAACACTATAGTTGGATTTTAAAACATTTTTTTAAAAGAAACTTATAACAAAACATAATATCTAATAAAATTTATCTGAAAAATGCAACAAGTAATAATTAATTATAATTATAATTAAATATTTTTTATTTTTAAAAAATACATTATAATATTCAAACATATACCATTTAAATTCGGCATCATATGGGTGGCTATGAAATTGATTGACGACATTGACGTTCGCAATTGTTTAAATAGTTTCTTTAGATCTGTCACTTAGCTACAGAGACCTGTTAGTTTTAAATTTGGTAATAATTATTATGTTTAAAAAAAAAAAAAATAACTCCAGAAATGTTAAATAACGTTATGGAATAAATTGTTTCCCGGTGTTATTTATGTTTAGAGAATGAGGGTGGAATTTTTCAAAATAAAAAATAATTTATTATAAAAATATTTGTATTTAATAATTAAAATTAATTATTACTTACTTGTTGCATTTTTCAGATAAGTTTTATTAGATATTATGTTTTGTTATAAGTTTCTTTTAAAAAAATGTTTTAAAATCCAACTAGTGTTTAAATACAACAATAAAAACAAAAATATTTTCGATAATGTGCCTATTTTCACTGATGATGTGTTTTTAAATATCGAAACGTCTAATAAATAATAAGTGTGATACACCGGTAGATTTAAAATAAAGCGTAGAATTTATTAAGCATAAAATAAAATTTTACTACTATTTCAAATAACAAAGTTGATGATGGTTGTGACTAAACGAAACGTCGGATCAAAAATGTAATTAAACCATCTTGTCGGAGAGAAAAAATGGCAATGAAAATATTAAATTTATTTTGACATGTCTCCTCAAATAAAATCATAAATCAATTAAAACGAAATCGCGAAAATTCGGTTTTATCCAAATATCTTCGGAAGCATTCGGAATTTTTTAAATTTAAAAACATGACGTTACAGGATTTAGTAATGCGCAACTTTTCTCTAATTTAACCATCTCTGTATCTCTTATGGTTTACGAGTTCCCTGTAGAGTGCATTCTTATCTGGGACACCCTGTATAACGGTTTATTATTTTAAACCAATTTCGTCAAATTAAACTTTTTTATCTCACCTACGAGGAGAACAATTTTTTTAAGCTAAAATTTGAAATATTTTACATTGATTTGTATCATAAATATGTAGGTATATACTTTTGCAGATAATTATAACAAATAAAAGCTGTCATATTGTCACCTATGCATAACGCCACTGCACAACGCATATTAACAACTAATTGTCACTAACAAACAACAATAATAATCCAAAAAAATACTAAAAACCTCTTTCTGTATAACAAATAATAACAATAGTACATAAAACCAAACGTATTTTATACGAAGCCCGCCAGAAAATTAGCACCGCATGACGTAAGCGGCTGTCGATTTGGCTCCGCCCACATGCGCAATGTCATATCTCTTCTTTCTTTGTATCATGGGTATAGACCAATATATTTAAAAAAAGGAGTATTTGAGATGACCTAAACGAATATCCAAACCAAAAGTATATCGGACGCACCCAATTCGATTTATTAACGATTCAATATGACCCTACATTGATTTTAAAAAAATCAAAAAAATTACTTTTCAACTTTCGATCGCGTTCGCAAACAACAGTATTTTGTAGCCCAACGTCGTCTCCACGTCGAAAAAGTTTAAATCGATTAAAATACTTTTTGCCACCGTATCGCCGTACAACGAAAAAAAAAACATATTTTTCAACTTTGACTTTAATAACTTTTTTCCGGTACACCCTGTATATTCAAAATTTTTCTAAGACGTACCCCTACTATTTCTCTCTACATCCAGAAAATTTTAATCGTTTTGCTCTAACCGTTTCCGAGAAAAGAATTCGCGAATATCTAAATGTAGAACAGCCTCCCACCACGTGGCGACGGATTATCAATGTCGGAACGCCATATTTAAATTGAGATTACAACTATTTCTGAAACATTTTGGTAAATAAAATTAGAAGAAGGTTCAAGGTAGATATTCCACCCAATTTAAAATCTGGAAATGTTCTTATTAGTCTAGCAACGTTCTCAAATATGGTATTACTTCGTCTTTAGCCAGAAGCAGAAGCAAGCTGCATATTCCATCTGGACCAGGCAATGTGCTTTTTTTAATTTCGTCAGATGATACTTAATATTTCGATTTGAAAAAACAAAGGGATGACCCTCATTAGTTTGAAAAGCATTTGCCTGCTGATAGTTACTCGCTGTGCCAAAAATAGAGTGAAAGCAGTCATTGACTGCATTCGCCTTTTCCTCCTCGGTAAGATGAACTTTATTTTTATAATTAAGGGTTGGGATTACATTTGTATTACCTTTCTTAGAGTTTATAAATCGATAGAATTCTCTTAGCCCCCTTGATCGAGCTTCACGGGTATAAAAGTTTTTATGTAGGTAGTCATTGAGCGCTTTACGTTTTTGGTAATTAAGATTTCTACAGGCAGTTTTGTATTCCAAGTCATGACCAACACTTTCCTTTCTCAGCCTGTGCAGCCTCCGGCATTTATTTTTAAGATTTTTAACAGTTTTATTATAATACAAGGGATCTGTGTTACCTGAAAACTCCTTTCGCTGGGTTGAAGCAGCTCTTGCCTCGAAAAGAATGTCCTTAAAATTCTTCCAATATTCCTCAATTGTTCCTGGAGAGCTAGCCCATCGGGGATACCTGTCTTTAAGTATTTGATTAAGTGAATTTATATTGGTTGTTCTATATAGCCATTTGACAACTTTCTTAGGTTTCACATCACAATTTATGTTTAACGATAAAATTATACACTTATGGTCACTCAGTCCCAAGTCGACGGTACAGTTTTGTATAAGGTCATCGGACTTTACTATAAAAACATCAAGCAAGGATCCTTCATTATTGTTAACTACTCTTGTCGGTCTTATCTACGACTAATGTATAATGTAAGTATTATAGTTGTGGTTTTCGCAATATAATGCCACCTATAAATCCCTTAGGGAATAATGACAAGGGATTAATAGTCGTTATTCCCGGTCCAATCACAAAATTTCTCAAATCAAATATTACCATGGAAACAAAATACACCAAGTCAAAAGTGTCACTGTCAAACGCGTAGTGTTTATGTATTCGTATTGGGATGGATGAAAATGAAGAGGCTTTTACTTGTACACCTCCAGAAATTGTACAACTAGCTACAGCAACAACATCTACCTTAATACCGGAAACATCGAAATATATTTAAAATAAAACATACGCAACCTTCAACGAATGGCGTCTTCGAAATAACACAAATTCATTTTCCGAAAATGTTCTGCTAGCCTATTTCGCTGAACCGGCTGAACTAAGTGCAAAATACAAACCATCTTCATTATGGTCATTTTATTCAATAATTAAATCTATGTTAAGAATAAACCATGACGATGATCTGGAAAAATATGGAAAACTACGAGCGTTTTTAAAAAGAAAATCTGAAGGATTTCAAGCAAAGAAATCTTCCACTCTGACCCCGAAAGAAATTAAGACATTTATTGATAAAGCTCCTGATGAAGTTTTTCTTTTACATAAGGTAAATATACATAGGTATTTAATCTAATCTATTCAAAAACTCATATTCTTATTTGCTTCAGGTTATATTAATTATTGGAATTATGGGCGCATGCCGCTCAAACGAGCTTTATGAAATGAATATAGAAGACGTAAAGGATCTTCAAACAAACTTCTTAATAACAATACCCAAGACTTAAACCAAAATTGTACGAACATTCGCCATAAACAGTACGTTTTACAACATTATAAAGAAGTACATCGATCTCCGCCCGTCACATGTAAAAATCAATTCATACTTTCTAAATTATCAATAATCCAAATGTATATAATACTGCTCTGGCCATAAATATTGGATCTTTGACCTACTGTTTCTTTATTGTAGCCTTGAAAAAAAAAATAATTTTCGAAAGCTCGGCGCGAAAGTAAATATATATTTTACATTTATAAAATAAAAGGTAGGATGGATTAAGACTACAATTAATTTTAGAACAACTTTATTATTATGCAATTTTTCTGGGAAAGTATGCCGTAGATTCGATTAGGGATATCTTAAATTATTATTTTTGAGAGGTAACTGTCAAGTTCTACGGCATACTTTGAGACCGTTTATTTATATCGTATAATTTGTATTTGTATCACATTTTTAATGCTTATCAAAAAATGTAAAAGAACTTTTCTAAATACGCTGCTATTTTGCTGGTTCATTCAATGAATGGGCGAGAACGTATCATATTTGTCCACATGGGGTGTCCCTATACCTAACTAAAATATTTTAAATCCTATTTACGGTTTTTCCCAAAGTACTCCAAATATTAAACACTTGTTGTTTTTGGCAAAAAGGGCGTAATAAACAAAGCAATTATATGTCCCAACAGACGCGTATAATTGTCAGTTGCAATTATTACCGATTTTATAATAACGACTTATTCTCTGAATCAAACACCAGCACCAATGCCGCCGAGTATACCTTTGCCGCTGCCTATCCCACCGCCTGCCTCGCTGCCTGCTAGGCGGCCCGCGCTGAAGCCTGCGTTATAGCCTGCGCCGTAGCCTGCTTCATAGTCTGAGATGTAGCGTGCACTGCTGTCTGCGCCATAGCCTACGCTGATGCCTCCGCCATAGCCATGGCCCATGCCTCCGACCATGCTTCCGCCCAAGCCTGCGCCCGTGCCTGCGTAGCCTCCGACAAAACTGCCGCCTACGCCATAGCCTTGGCCGTAGCCTTTGACGATGCCACCGCCGTAACCATGTCCAAACCCTCCACCTACTAACGCTACACCTACTCCTTTGGTGTCTTGAATTACGGAAGGTGTTTTGGGGATCTGAAATAAAATAGGCACTTCTAACAAAAGCATTAAAAAGGTACAAAGTAATTACCCAAAAAGTGAACGATAAAACGAATAAACCTCGGAAATAACTCAAAAAAAAAATATTTAATAAGGTGAAAATGATAAAATTTGGCAAAATATGTTCTCGCATCACTATCAGAAAATATATAGAAGAAAACTATTTTTAATGGATTAAAAGGGTGAAATGTAGCCCAAAAAAAAATTATGTCAAAAAGGTTATGGCAGATGATCAAAGTCAAAAATTAGACAGTTCAGTGTGTCCAATTTAGTTGGAATCATAATAATTATGCTTTTTATTATTATTTTAGAAAAAAAGTAATTCTTTATAAAAAGTTCTGAATAATCAATAATTATAAAATGCACTCGTATTATACGAAGTTTGTCAAAATCTTTAATCAAGATTAAATTAAGTAAGTACCGTTCTTTTTGACAATATCGCACATTGTAGTAAATTGTACAAAAATAAATTTATTGTTTCAAAATAAACAAATAAACCTTGAAATAAACTCGATAGGTTACCCAACAAACATTTAAAGCCTTAGCGGACTCTAATTTGGAGAAAATGACCTATTTAAGTAAAATACAGTCTATTTTTTTACTCCCAAATCGGCTTTGTGGACGAAACGACCAAAGAGATTAACTGTTTGGTCAAAAGAAAGTGATTCGAACTTATTATTATGTCTTCAAAGTTGGAAAATGTAGGCGGCCCAAGAGATGGTTAAAAAGAGTTTCTTTTATGCCAATAAATTACTTCGTTTTTTCTTTATTGTATCTTCATGGTCAGGTTGCGATGTGTCCATTTTCTAAGATGATTTATACTCTATATACTTTTACATTTTGTACTTAAAGCCCATAAGGCTTTAAAGTATAAAATATGATATAGGTATTATAGTAATGACTGAAATAATATTTTTATCGACAAACATTCCTCTTGAAACACTAAAACAAAAACAAATATATTACAAAAACCACAAATATAACACATAAACGAGCTAACTTCGTCCAAGCACAAAATTTTGGATAAATTTTGAATTTTTTTTTAATTAAAAAAAAAAATTCGGGGACGCGGTTAGTTTTTCAAGGTAAAATTATAATCTATAAAAAAAAATTTACGCGAACTTAATTTTTCACCTCGCATCGATGAAATAGTGATTTTATAAGTATCTATAATATACTTCCACCATTTTTAAAAATTAGTAGCCCCGGACAGGACATGTTCTGATTAAAGAAAACTCCAGCCTTCTGCGCTTTGATAAAAATAAAAATAGATTTTTTTTTTAAATTTAATTGTTTCTTTTAAAAATTAAAATAATTTTTTAAATTTAATTGTCATTTTCCGCTATTTCCATTAAATTTTCCAAATCATGAATAATAATATGGTGTGTTTTAAAACATTTATTTTATAAATATTTAAAAGCACTAAAAAAAGTTTAATTAATCAATTAATAAAAGCACAACACGAACTGTTTTTGCAAATATTTCTGTTTTACTTTTATTAACAATTTATAGATGCAAACTATTATTCTGTAGGTAATTGTTTTCCAAATATGGATATTTGTCAGATTTTTGGATGAAACTTAGAAGTAAGGAAATAATAAAAAAACGAAATGTCAAATGCGCACTAGGTTTAGGGCTCTTAATAATTTTATTACCATCTAGCCAGTTTTTAAAAACATTAATAACACCAGTGTGGTTTATTGTTTTGGCATTATTTATTTGATTTAGTACTATTTTTAATTTGACTATTTGATACCCGTTGTGGCCAATGTGCAATGTGCTAACAATACTTTCGAAAACTGGCAATTGGGTAATTATTTCTACACAAAATATGTTCTATACACCTTATGAATAATGCATGAAGTTAGATGAACCATTCGAAAACTGTTAAAGGTATTTAAGACGTTATTAAACTTAAAATAAAAATATTTAGAAAAAATATATAAGTACTTTTTCCTCATGCTTAATTATCGTCGCTCCTTTATTACTTGGTTCCTCGATAATATTCTCATTGGGAGCTCCATTAACTAATTCCCAACTAGATACCAATAACACTGTTAACAAAAAAGGTAACCTTAACGACATTTTGTATAGAACCGTTGAACTGAGTTCAAGATGTTAATGGTCACAATTTATAGACAGCCCAAACTCCCACCATCAAAGTTTTATATTATTTCGTGCCAGCCCCGGATTTAGCCAGGCAAGTGTAGTACGCCGACATAGATTACCAAATTATTAATTGATTAATTTACAATAAACTTTTATCGCTGATAAACAATTTGTAATATCACCCGCATTGCGATTGGCGATTTTGCCAAAAAAAAATTAGCGCTACCCTAAATCGCTCAATGTGCAGGGCCGGATTAGGCCTAGGCCGACCATGCCCGGGCTTGGGACGGCAATTTATTGGGGCGGCAAACGGGCAAAATCCTCATTTTCTGCACTAAACCGAATTAAAATATATTTTAGATCAATTATGGAAACATACTTTAACAATTTTACATACAGCGTGTAACAGAAGTATGGAACGCTTTAAATATCTTTAATACCGTTTGTCCGATTTAGCTAAAATTTACAAGAAAAAGAAAATATAGTGGCATATCGGACAAGTGTGCTATTTTTACAGAACTTAAGGATTGGCCAGGGCCGGACTTAAAAATTATGTAGGAACATGGGTCAATTTATTTCTAGTAATATATTTACTTACTTTTACATAAAAAGAAAAACTTCACAGATACACACAGTCCAACAGTTTAAAACCAAAAAGTCTAATACGCACAAAATATAAGCAAAATCCTGTCTGAAAAATACCAAAAACAATAACAACACGAACGATCAAGAATTAACAGCAGAATGCACGCGGTGCGCGGTGTGTCCCAATGCGGCACTGTGATAATTAAACAACGCGACGAAGACAATCGAATTAATGAAGTACGAAAGGAGATATGCGAGGGCAAATGCGTAAGACAAAGATGTCCATACTAACGGCATAATATGAGCGATGCTGTGCAGTTTGAGCTCATTGAAGGGAAACGTATTGAACTGTGTAATGTATATCTTCGTCATGTACAGGGTTATCCAACCAAGACTAGACAAGGCGATTTTTTGACTTTTCCTGTACTTTTATAAAAAAAACTGAAATAGCCATCTTAAGTCATTTTCTCCCGCGAATTCGAATATCTTCAGCAAAAAACAATTGAACATCAAACAAAAGTACTAGGGGTCACTTTGATATTTTTTTAAATGGAACACCCTGTATATTTTTACATTTTTAAATTCCACATAAAATTATAATTATCTTTTATTAAATACACTATTAGTCTATACTTCATAGTTTCCGAGATATTGACTCTCGAAAAGTGACATTTTTTAACTTGACAGCTTATAACTTTCTAACAGTACGTCTTAGAGCAAAACGGCTTACATGTCCCTATCTTCAATTTTTATTATCTTCCCAAAAAAATCAACTTCCGGTTAAACCGGATGTAACTCGAAAGAAGGAAATAAAGTTGTTCCGGTTTAACTGGAAGTTGATTTTTTTGGGAAGATAATAAAAATTGAAGATAAGGACATGTAAGCCGTTTTGCTCTAAGACGTACTGTTAGAAAGTTATAAGCTGTCAAATTTCAAAAATGTCACTTTTCGAAAGTCAATATCTCGGAAACTATGAAGTATAGACTAATAGTGCATTTAATAAAAAATAATTATAATTTTATGTGGAATTTAAAAATGTAAAAATATACAGGGTGTTCCATTTTAAAAAATATCAAAGTGACCCCTAGTACTTTTGTTTGATGTTCAATTGTTTTTTGCTGAAGATATTCGAATTCGCGGAAGAAAATGACTTAAGATGGCTATTTCAGTTTTTTTTATAAAAGTACAGGAAAAGTCAAAAAATCGCCTTGTCTAGTCTTGGTTGGATAACCCTGTACATGTAACTATACGGTCAGTTATATATCCATCTCTTGTTAATCTAGCCAATGCCCGTGCCTGAAAGCCGTTTATAGAATTAGGGATTTTAAAATCACATGTTGGCTAATATGTTTGACAAGAGATACGTCAAAGCATTAAAAACTAAGGTGAAATTTACTATATAAGAGGTTATTGCGGAGCTGCTAGCGATATTTGCAATGTTGCCAAATTTACAGTTTTCTAGCAATTTAAAATATTATTTTTTTTTAAATGGAACACCCTAAATATTATTCAAAAAAAATGATTCCGCAAGAAATTCTAAACAACTTTTGTATAAGTTTGTTAATGTCGAAATCTAGCCATTTTTTTGATATTGTGGTTTAAATATTATAAGAACTTCTTATCAAAGATAGACTGATAGAGATATCAGTAGGCCTTGAAAATTTGTGACACAATTAAATTCTGACAGCGACATTGACAAACTTTTCGTAAGGTATTTGTGTTTCATAATTTATCAGTTTTAATAATTCTTAAAATGGATTTACTAACGGAAACACTGCAAATAGAAATATTAATGATATTGGGTTACGAGGTCGAAGGCGAACGCAGCAGGAGGTTGCTGAGATTTTTAATGATAAGTATCCCAACCGAAATCCAATAGCACGGTCCACAGTAAGCAAAATTTTAAAGAAATATAATGAAACTGGTCATGTAAAAGACATTTCAAGATCTGGGCGTCCAAAAACTGCTACAAGCGGAGATAAAGCTTTAGATATTTTACTTAGCATAGAGGAAAATCCACACCTCTCTACTCGAATTATTGGCCTCGATTACAACACATCGCACATGTCGGTAGATCGCATATTAAAGTGTGAGAAGTACCACCCATACAAAATTCACCTGGTCCAAGAACTCTCTGAGGATGACTTTGACAGACGTTTAGAATTCAGTGAGCAAATGATGGGTTTGTGTAATGCTAATCCAAATTTTATTAATAAAATAACGTTTTCCGTTAACGTTCTGTCTTAATGGAAATGTTAACCGGCATAATATTCGTTATTGGTCCAAAGAAAATCCTCATTGGATTCGAGAACAGTACACCCAATTTCCGCAAAAAAATTAATGTTTGGGCAGGTATTATAGGACAAAGGATAATTGGTCGATTGTTTATGGATTATAATTTAAATGGCGATAGATATTTGCTGTAATAGAACGCAAAAATCTATCATTTTATTTTAAGTTATTTTATTAAAGTGCGTTCTCACGAGTCCAAACAATATGTTTCCTTTTTAAATTCAAAAAAGGGCTCTAAAAGCTTTTATTC
The DNA here is from genome assembly GCA_963969555.1 of Polydrusus pterygomalis. Taxonomy (NCBI): domain Eukaryota; kingdom Metazoa; phylum Arthropoda; class Insecta; order Coleoptera; family Curculionidae; genus Polydrusus; species Polydrusus pterygomalis. Next base: position 30,583,299 of record OZ018382.1, read on the forward strand.
CAAGAATAAATATGATAATGAAACCAAATGTAGTATAACAATTTTAAACAAATACCAACGGTTTTTCCTAAACAAATAAATGACCCAAATTATCCTAAATATTCGTTATGTCATAGAGTTTATTTTTTTATATCCTAATAGCAAAATCTCAAATAAATATCTAGAATCTTTAAAAAAGCACGTTTTGTCAAAGATAATGTAAACTTTCTAAGAATCTATAATAAAACAGATGGGAATAACAAATAAAGGGGACTCCGCTGGTGGTCCATTATAATGAGATATTAATGAACCATATATTGAGAATAAAATGGAAAATATAGGTAGAACCTGAATTTGTATTTTGACCATTCTATGTATGTGAAAGTCGGATCAGATTTATTCTTTTATTTTCCCTGGAATAGCTTAAAAGGTTTTTTTTAAGTAAATCTGATTGCTGTACTTTAAATTTAAGGTTAATTTAGGAATGTTATTTGTAAGACCATTTTTACGGTTATTTTATAAATATAATATGTATTGTTTAGCTATAGATATGATTTTTAAGGTAAAATGTCCATAAAGAGAGAAAAGGTTTTAATTAAATATCGAGAGGGTATAACTAGAGTCACCTAGCGGTAATGTCTACAATCATATATTGGGACGACCCTGTTTTATGATCTAAGGCAGAGTTTTAGAGAGAAATGACTTCTGATTGGTTGGATAGAATAAAATATCACTTGGTACCGAGGGATGATATTGATTTTAGTACTTTCTATAGGGTGGAATATCTAAATATTTGAAGTAGCTTAATTTAAGGGGTTGTGTCTGGAAGTTAGATGCTTATTCAGGGAGATTCACAATTCAGTTCCTAAAGTTCTCTTAACGGTTTCGGTTTAGCAGTTCCGAAGTTTCTGTTATCGGGTTCGATTTGACCAAGTACCAAAGATGCTAATTTCGGGTGTAGTCGCGCGATGTTTTAAGAGTATATATTTTCGGACACATTTCTCTCTTTGATATACCTCTCGTGTAGTGAATCCTTTGTTTCTTAAAAGTGTAAAGTTAAATTGTGGGTTTTAAGTATAATTGTTGTTTTACCTGTAAGTTTCAGGGTTTTAGTGTTTAGACTTTTCAGTTATCGGGGATTATCATAAATTAATCTTTGGGTGATTAAATTACAGGGTTGTATTGGTTTAAAAATAGTAATTTTATCTGTTGACAGGGTTGTAAATATTAAATGGGTAATTTTCGGAATCGTACAGTAAACGCATTTAAATAGAACAATCTCTTTTTATTAGTTAGCATAATACATATTTTGTATTAGTTTTACAGTCTTTCTTTTTCTTGTTCATTAATTTTTCTTTCTACCTTTCTTTATAATTGTTGTTAATAGATTTATAAGTTGTTGTTTAAACTGGGTGTTGTTTTATTGTAACAATCAATATAAAGGGTTTCATTAGCAAAGGTTGAACGGTTCGCTCTCGCGCCATAAAGACGCGTCGCTGCGACGTTATTGTTAACATCATCACCTGGATATTGCTGTTTGGTCGACATTGGTAAGTCGTTTAGTATTAACAGTAGATACAACTTACAGAAGGAAACGACGTGGACGTTATCATGAAGAACTCCAATATCTCCAAGAGTGCCTTTGCTATAAAATTGTTTTAGTTATTTATACTCGTAATTCTAAACTTATGTGTAGGGACCGGTCTGGTATTCTCGGTCAGAAACGCTACCAGTGATAATGAATAATGTTCATTATAGTCAGAACGCTACCGCATATGTAATTAACTAGTAATTAGTGATATACCAGATCAATCCTGTCACATTGCAGCCCTTAAGAAATGAAATTGTTCCAAATCCTCGTAAGTTAGTTTCATTAAAGTAAATTATAACTGATTATCAATAAACAAAATTTTAGGCAACGTTGCGTTATATGGCTGCATCAAGACGGTGTACCACCACACTACGCCAGACAAATACGGGAGTATTTAAATGAAGTATTTTTTGAAAGATGGATAGGGATACGGGGTACAAATTGAGTGGCCAGCTCGGTCACCAGATCTGACTCCACTCGATTATTTCTTGTGGGGACATTTAAAAAATGTGGTCTACAAGATCAAGCCAAATGATGTAGAAGACCTTAAACAATGAATTGAAGTTGAGTGCCGACGAATCGAATAAACAGATATTCTTTGTAATGTTTTAAATACTTTTCCGCAATATTTAGCATATTGTCAAGAAGTAAATGTAAGGCACTTTAAACATCTAATTTAATTTCTTTATTCTGTAATAAGTAAGTAAGTTTAAGCAATAATTACCTACCTTACAATAATGTTTCAATAAATTCTCAATTTTCGAGCTCGAATATTACAAGAATGGCTAGATTAATAGCGAAATCCATTGGGAAAAAAAATGTGGCACTAGATCGGCACTGACACTGACTCGGTTCGGTTAAAAAACCGCACTGTCGCATTGTCAATGGATTTTGCATTTGGCCTTGAGGGTCGTAAAAATTCGTTGTTGGTTGAGGTTATGTTCAATTATGATTTTGTTTTATGACGAGGTTTTTCAAATAATAAAATGGAACAAGTTGAAATTCGATTTAGGTTAAACGAGGAAATAGTAACAATTAATGAACCTATAGATGGATCTGATCATTTATTTAAAATCACCAGTAAGTACATATAAAGTTGGGATGTTACTATTATGTCTATTTTTATTGTCTTGTATATCTTATTAGTGGTTTGCTTTGCTTGTAATACATATTGTTTTTAGATGATGACGAATACTCACTAAGCTACTTACATCGGCTTATTAATAATGGATTGATATCCCTTAGTAATCCACTTTACTGTGTCTATCGGATTGATGATGATGGAGTGTAAGTATTTTAAGCCTATCTTAGTCTTTGAAATAAAAATAAATCCTCAATTTTCTGATGTAAATATAAGACATTCACCTTTATATATACAAATTCCAGCCAGTCAAGCACAGAATGTAAGTTATACTTACTTTTTAGGGAACATGAAATTGTTGCTGCAGAAGCTGCTGACACACAAGCAAGCTCTCAAGATGAAAGCTTTCAAGATAATTTGGCTAGACCAGCTTCTTATAACAAGGAAATTTGTAGTAAGTTTGTAATTTAAAAATGGATTGTTTTTAAATATGTCTTTCCAGGTTTTTTTAATTAAAGATAAGTTTTTTATATTTGTTTACAATAACTTAATCATGATTCCTCATTTTAATTGTAATATATTTTAAGGTTGGTCTGATGCCGAGACAAAATTGTTATTGGATACATATGAACAGTCCATGGTTAAAGTAGGACCAATGAAACAATTTAAAACAAAAAAACAAATGTGGGCAGAAATTGCTAAAATTATCAACAATGAGTTTAGCATTTCTAAAACAGCCATACAATGTGAAAATAGGTATAAAACGGTACTGAAAAGAAAGAAGGCCGCAGTTGACAATAACAGTAAATCAGGGAATTCTCGAGAAGCTATTCCATTTGAAAATGAACTTAATAAAATAGCCTCAATAGATGACTCCATTGAGCCAGAAGTAGTAGGGACAAGTCATGGGATTAGAGTTATAAAAAGAAAAACACAGCCTAACTGTCCTCAGAATGTTTCTTTAAATTCTCCCTCGACTTGTAGTGACGTTGAGGAAGTCAATAATGAAAATATTGTTAACACTCCCTCAACTTCACATGCCCCAAAGCGAAGGAGAACATTGACTGTACAAGAGACGCTCATGGAAATATTCGAAAAGAAGGAAGAAACAAGAGAGAGGCGTCACAAGGAAAAGTTAGAGTTAATAAGAGAAATATTTGGGAGCAATAATAGAGAAAATTAAAATTAAAGCAATGCTTGTAAAAGCTGTTTCTAGAATGTTGTTATATTTTTTGTTGTTTTTTATACACTATTCAAAAAATAAATATTTTTGATAGGTATAAATGTTTGAAATTTTTTAAAAATATTTTACCTACTTACATTATTTGTTTTGGATATTTGAACAAAAGAAAAGAAAATAAGAAAGGTGTGGGATAAAATAAAAAAATTGTAACTTTTTTTACATAAAATTTAAAAATGTAACTTTATTTTTATTCAGTATAATCAAAACAATTTTTTATGTGATCACGCTTAATCTCTCCTTGTCTTTTCAGTTGCCATTCAGTTTCCAACAAGTTTGCCTGCAAATCATTAGGGCTATCATCCAAAAATTCTGTATCTTTAAGAAAATCTTCATAATCTATACAAAAATTATGCAAAATGCAACATACAATGATAAATTTTGTTAAAGTTGAAACACTTAACATATCTAATCTAATGAGTTGCCGAAATCTTCCCTTTAATATACCAAATGTGTTTTCAATCAAAACACGAGTAGCACTAAATTTTTTATTATATCTTTTTTGTTTGTGTGTGAGGTTACCATAATCTTTATATGGTATTAACAACCATGGTCTAATAGGATAGGCACCATCTCCAAGAATGTGATACTTATTAACATTACAAATATCTGGTAATAGATTTGATATATCTGACATTTTGAAAACTCTTGCATCATGGACTTTTCCTGGGATGCCAACAAAAATGTCAATAAACCTTTTTTTGTAGTCACATATTCCTTCAAGTGTTATACATGGTATATCATGCCTATTTACATAAGTGGATTTAATTTTATGGGCTGGCGTTCTTATGGGAATGGAACTTCCGTCAATACAGCCCAAGACTCCAGGAAAACCAGATATCTGAAAGTAAAAAAATTACTATTACTATAATTTTTAACACATCAAATTAACAAACGTAGGTAGCCATAGCTTTAAATATTATGGAAAACAGCAGACACATTTAAACATTTACATTTAATTTAAATAAAATAGTACTTATACTTAATTCTATAGCAGTTACCAAGCTTACCTTGTTAAATTCCTTCTGGAAATTTTCCTTTTCGTCGATTGTTTTTGGCATCCTTATCATGACTGGACCTAAATCCATGAAAAAATTTATCATTCTATCCATAACTCTATGAAAAGATGATTCGGTCATATCAAATCTTTGTGAAACATCCCTTACAGTGGACTTATTCCCAGCAAACCTATAAAGAACATTATTTTTATAAATTCTGATGATAACCATCCTGGCTTATATTTTATGTATGTTAAATAGTTTCTTGGAGGTAAGTGTTGACTTTCTTTATTAGACAGTCTTTTGTGAAGTTACTTACCATAAAAATGAATAAACATGAATTGATGCTGGTATTGGAACTCTTCCACCATGACCTTCATTCTTTGGAAAGTGTTTCGATTGCATAAACTTTTCAACTAAAATTTTGGCTGTTTCTTTCTTCATTCTAAAGTGTCTTCGGAACTAAAATAGTTAAAAGACAAAATACATGTTATTGTCGATGTTTGCTCTATGACATAAGAAGAAAATAAAGGTTTACTACTGAATTTAAGTAGACTTGTGTCAGGCGGCGAGGTTCACTAGTGTGAAGTAACTTTTTTGTTTTATAAAAAAGGTTTTTGTTATTAGGATAACATAATAATTATAATAAAACAATCTTAAGCAGTGAGCACAACAAAGATACTTGCCTGATTTGCATCAAATTTGCTAATAACATCCTCAAAATATTTTATTTTCGGTAAGGTTTTTCTTTCTCCCAGCAAAGGATAATATTCTTCATCACTATCACTACTTGAAGAAAGCTGTAATGAAGCAAACCATAACATTTTCTGTTTTTTATTTATTATATTTTCATCCATAGCAGCAAGAATAAATAAATATTGAATTGTTCATAAAATAATCCTCCTTATTACTGTTCTCCAAACAACAAATAATAAATTGATGAAAATGGCTAAAAACTACCTACAATACCAACCGCCATGTTTTTTAGGAACTAGTGCCACACGACCTCCGAGAGCTCGTGCGGAACTGTATGCACTCAGGGCAAAAAGTGCCACCCTGGTGCCCCAATGGATTACAAATACCTGCACTATTTTTACCAATGGTTTGTAAATTTTGCCCTGGTTCCACACTCGTGTTGCATTTTTTTTCCAATGGATTTCGCTATTAGACAATAAGAAACTTATACAAAAGTTGTTTAGAACTCGTTGCGGAATCATTTTTTTGAATAATCATCGTGCATCGATCCACGCAACATAGGAAATCCCATGCAAATTTTAAAATGGTCAAATATTAGCTCCCCAATTTATTTTAGAGCAAAAGTTTATTTACCTTTATTAAAGGGAATACTTTCACGAACTAACTGACGAAATTTTAGCGCGATTTATTCAGTAATTAAGGGCTTATTTAAAAAACGTCAATCTATAATTGGCGAAAATTAACAAATTCGATTCTAAAGCTTTATAATAAAAAAACACCAGTAAATGTCAGTGACTGACAAGAAGGATGTATTATGACAATACATTTTTTTGTATTCTGGTAAAATAGGTTAAAAGCTTCAAGGTTTAATATTTTTAATACAATTTGGTTTGTCTCTCCGTTATACATACAAAAATATATTGGAGGAGGTAAATCAATAAAACAAAAAGTACTTTATTTTTCGAGACTTTGACTTTCAATGTATAATAAAACAAATAGATTACATACTTAACTAATTATTTAATAAGATGTTCAAACAACCCCCCATTTGCTGCTAGACAATACCCGAGACGATCATAAAATTAATTTCGAACATTTCTTAATTGATACACGAACAGTCTTTCACACTCTAAAGTAATAGCATTTTTTAGATACCCCAGCGTCTCGTATTTAAAATTTTTGTGGATGGTTGTATTTAGGTGTCCCCACAAGAAAAAGTCATTCGGCGAAAGATCGGGAGACCTAGCTGGTCAATAATTGTGTAATTTAGTCCAATAACGTTAACTACAAAAACATTTTCTAAATACTCCCTAACTACTGCGGAGTTATGAGCTAGGCAGCCATCCATCTGGAACCAAATTTCTTGATTTTCTCGAACAACTTGATGCAACGCAGGCGTAATTTCATTTTGAAGCAGTTCAAGAAAATATTGTGCGGTTAAATTTTGATTTAAAAAGAGTGGCCCAATGATATGATGTCCTAAAATGCCAGCCTATACGTTAACTTTTTGCGAAAACTGCGTCCTTGTTTCAATAAACCGAAATTAATTTTTTTGGCTCCAGTATCGTAAATTTTGTACATTAGGTTCGTTATTCAAGGTAAAAGTACATTCGTCGGTGAAACAAATATTTTGCAAAAATTCCATGTCATTGTTTGCCCTCTCCATCATATTAAATAAAAATCAGCCCTTCGAATCATGTCCCCCATCTCTTAATTGTTGAACTCTATGGTATTTATACGGATAATATTTATGTTTATGTAATACTCGTAAAACGGTTGTATGATGTTTCCCCGTTTCGTCTCCAATATGCCTAGTAGGGGAGGGTGGTGTATATTGGGACACAATTTTTCTTTTCAATGTATTTTCTGTCATTTTTATTTTTAGGTATTGTCACTGAAATAGGTCATAGTTCTTTGGAAAACACACCTAATAATTAGAATTTTACTGTTCTAAACGTAATATATTAAAAGAAAAGCTGCGTGTCCCAGTATACACATCCTGTCCCACTATAGAACACACCATGGTACATAGTGGGACAGGGGGTGGTGCACAACGGGACATACGAGTGTAAACATTTATTAAACCTCAAAATATAAAAGTATTCCTTAGTTTAATCTAACAAAAGGTAAATTATTATTAATAAAGTGAAAATCAAATTAAAAACATTTGCTTCTGTAAGTATTTGTAGGCATATATATAAATATATAACAAATCCGCAAATTTAAAAATCATTAAATGTTATATTTAGTAAAATCAAAATTAAAAATCAGTTTTTTCATTGCTCTTTCAGTTCCACCATGATAAATCGGCTTAGAAAGTTTGCATACAATGTCCTCTTTTCTTACAATGTCATCTTTCCTTTCTGGGAAATAAAATCCCAAGTTTTCGCACTTTAAAAAGTTAACATGGATTTCTTTATTTTCTATTTTTTCTACTTCGGCGACGAAATGCTTAATACTTTTCTTCAATACATATTCCACAATTACGAAATCTGTTACAACGAATGTATTGTCTTGAACGAGAGGTCTTGAATAATTTCTTCTTCAAAAAAACTTTCATTACTGGAGTCATCACAAATTTCTTCATCAACATCACTCTCACTGGACGACTCGAACACTTTCCGCCATGTGGATTTTTCGTTTTCATCCAATTTTTTTAATTTACTCCACATGCAATGTAGCGCGGATTTAGATAATGCGTATTTCTTTGCAGCAGCTCTTATGGTTAGTTGGCCAGCTACAATTTCCGAAACAGCACTTTTCATTTTATTCTTGTAGTCGCTATGGAAACGTTGACTTTCAGCTTTTTCGCTTCTTTTCTGCTTTTCTTTGGCATCTGCAAAAATATGCAAATGTTAAACCGATTTGCGTCCATTACAAGGTATTCTAATAGGTAATAAAGGCAAATTGTAGCGTTAATACCCGATACAATAATTTAAAAACGCATTGAAAAATTAAAAACGCCTTGAGTGGTGCAAAGTGGGACATGTCCCAATATTCACCATCTCAGAGTGTCCCGGAATACACCATTATGTTTTTTTTTTCAAAACCTATTTTTTTTTTAAACGTATCATGCGAACTGCGAAATCTACATCAAACTTACCTTAGAAAACGTATTTGCCAAAGCAATATCACCTTAACTGAATTAAAATGTAAATTTTAACGCTGTAAAAGCGATTGATTGATGAACGATAAAAAAAACTTTACACACGAAATAACCGTGCATCAAATATTTCGCCATCTTGCTCTATCGGTATAACAGAATACTGTAAGTAAGAACATCAGTGGTCACAAACACTGCACCTTGGTGGATGAAAACATTATTTACTGACTAATAGGGGGCGCCAAATGGCTTTGTCCCGGTATATACCACGTCCCAGTATATACCACTCTCCCCTACTTATAATTCCCTTATTTTTTTCCACACTTAACAAAATATTTAAATCTTTATCATTATCTGCATGATTATTACCTTCGTCTTCTCTTTCGCATTTACATTTATTGAGAAGCGTTCCACTATTTTCAAATTTGTTAATTATTCTGATTACGGTGGATATTGCTGGAATTGGCCTCTCTGGATAATGTACTGCAAACATATCGGATACATTTTTGCTGCTGTTTCCCGCATAATACCACTTCACTATAGCAATCTTTTCAGGCGTGAAATAGTTCATAACGAAATAATATTTATGGTTAAAAAAATTGTCAAACTTGGTTTGAATTTGACCCTGACATAACTATTCAAAATATCGTCATTAAAATTCAGACCCGTATTATCCATTTTCGGATAATAAAGGATAATATTATTTTTTAAATAACTTCGGATGGACTGCATGCAAATTATCAAAATTTTGCAACTGAGTTGAGTTTATTGAATTCTTTAAAAAGTTTAGATAAACTTTTGCTCTAAAATAAATTGGGGAGCCAATATTTTACCATCTCAAAATTTGCAGGGGATTTCCTATGTTGCGTGGATGGATGCTCCATTAAAAAAAAAATATATTTTAATTTGCTAGAAAACTGTAAATTTGGCAACATTGCAAATATCACTAGCAGCTCCGCGATAACCTCTTATATACGGATACCGAATTTTAGCTAAATCGGACAAAGGGTATTAAAGATATTTAAAGCGTTCCATACTTCTGTTAAACGCTGTATAGAATGAAAACTTCTACGTGATCTTAATTACAATGAAGTCACTTTGCCAAACAGAAAGTACTTTGAAAACCCTTGTGGTTTTTTCTTTGTATCATTTTGTAAAATTTATAAAATATTATAAATATAGAATTCCTAGACTTTGTCAACAATGGCTTTTTCAATTTATATTTTATATTATCTTTTATATTATTATATTTACCTACTAGTTTTATGCACATATAAACTCTTAGTTTCTTTTATACACAGAAAAAAGTAAAATGTTGAATCTAGCAAGTCCATTGGATTACTTTTAAAAAGGTTAAATTAAAACAATTTGGGTATTTTTAAACAATTTTACTCGATTATTTCTACTACTTGATTGGGTTGAATGTAAAATGTTAAATTAACCAATTTAAATTGTTAGAATCCCCTTCCTTGGGTAAAAACAAGCTCATTTAAATGGTAAAAATATTAATACTTATTTATACCTTTTCTGTGTTAATTCAATCTAATCAAAATGTTGATTTTAAACATTATATTGTGTTAAACAATACTGTATGGTTCAATCAACCATTTCATTTTGTTAATATTACCTATTTAATAACCTTCGGTTTGAAATTTTATTTAACCCTACTATCGGTTAGATTCTAGCATGTGAACCTGTTAATTTTAGTAAATTTGAAAGATAATCAGGCCATCGCCAATTGACCAATGGCAGCTCAGTTTAGGGATGCTAATAAAGCAACAAGTGTCTCGTCATTCGCGGCATTGGCGTAACAACAGTAACAACATAACCTTATCAGTTTTGTGGCGGCACTGGAGTCTGGAGTTCATTTATGGTTTTCCTCGTGTTTTTCTTTCTTTGTAAGTGTAGGATAATTGTGCAATGGAATTGAAAAAGCTGTTGCGGGCTTCCACACCAAGTGGAAACATTTTTGGGTAAGGATAATAATATATTATATTATATATAGTATACTATATTTAGTGTCACCTGTTTCATTATTCCTAAACTAATTGTATGTAGGCACTATAAAAATACTACATTAAATTTGTTATTTTATTAGGTAAGTATACTTAAGTGTATCGTGGTACCTGCCTACAATTGATAATAATTTTAGGTGAGATAAATATGTAAATTTTAGTAAAAATTTGCCAAAAGAGACATGAGATTCATGGTCTATATAAAATACGACCTAAAATTAGTCGGTATAAAAAATCCATGTTTTCTCTTTTTAATAATTACCTTACCTAATAATATTTTCCTTAGGTACCTACCTACAAGCAAAAAAATATTCTTAATAGGTGCTTACCTTAACCTATATAACCTAATTGTTTTAACCCTTTGTGTATACCAACGGGACGGGACTGTCAAGTCCCACCAACTTTATTTATTTATTTATTTATTTATTTTTGAGTGGAACAATAACTCATATTTTGTTGTATTCGAATATTAAAGATCGAACTATATATTTTTCTGTCAGCTCTTTAGATCTATATGTACCGATCATATTAAACAGGAAAACAATAATGTTATTTTATTATTGGTTTACAGAAAAGTATGTACAAGGGTTTTATGGCAATTACATAACACTAATTTGGTTTCTCCCTCAGGCAGGTATCTCCAAACACTCTGGGGTGAGGGTATCTAGAGTCGGACATACGCGCAAGCGCAGGCATGGACGACCATAAGAGGCACATCTGGGAACAGTGGGAACACGATCGGACCGGCAGTCTGTACCAGACTGGTCCATCAAGGATCCGCACCGTTCTGTTTCCCTTGTAATATGTTAGGTATAAATAAAGAGATTGTGTTTAAACTTGACCAGTACATTACGTTGTATAATAAACTACTACTATATAAAGCGGGTATATATCTTTTATTACACCTCGGATATCAAAAATTTAACCTATTCATATTTTTAATTTAAACCAATGATATGGTAAATTTAACCCTTCTAATGGGTTGTAACAACAATATCAAATTTTTAAAATGATACAAGGTTACAAGGATATGGTAAAAATAACCCAATGATATTGTTACTTCAATCATATTATTTGCTATATTATACCTTTAGTGTGGTTTAAATCAACCAAATAGTCGATTGATTTGATCATACCAAGTTAATCATTTCATAGAGTTGATTTAACCAGATCATTGCGGTGTTGCTATTTAAACTGATTATTGGGTTAAATCAAACCTATTTGCGTTAATTCAATCTTTTACTTTTTTCTGTGTATATTATGTAATTCTTGTCACCTTGAATTACTGTGTTTCTTCTCATAGATAACCCCTTGAATATTAAAGTTTTCTACAAGAATAGAAATTAAGAAATTTGGTACTAAACCCAAAATAAAGTTGACGCAAACGGTATGCGTCAAGTTAAATTGGAAAAGACCAGCACTTGTAAATCTAGAAACTTTACTAGAAAGTTTATAATGGAAATATATGAAAAACATTTTTGGACCTGGCACAGGCAAAATGTCAAGAAAGAAGTAAAAAGAAAATATTTGAACAACCAACTTTAATTGTAATTTAATGTAATTTTATAGTAGTTGGGTGTTGGGTGAATTCTTAATGAAATTTGAGCAATTAAGCATCGTCCCAAAAATTTAACACCTGCGGCGCATTTTTTATGCTCAGGGAGGGACTTGCCCTAAATCCGGCCACACTGCGAGGGAGAGCAGCATAGGCACGGAGCAAAAAATGACAAATAAAGAATTTGTGTAACTTTGTTAATATAAAATGGATTTTACGTTTAATCTCAAACCCTATCCTGCTTAGAAGATTACAACTTTATACAAAAATTTAAGTTGTTGCCCCGCTTCGAAAGAATTCATGATCTGGGGCTGATTTCTTGCGTTTGCAGTAGAAGTTACAATTTATTGTTACAGTCTATTAAAAAGAATAAAAAATAAAGTAATTTTAAAAATGTAAACTACCACTTTCGAGAGGCTAATTCATGCTGTACCAGGACTTATATAAAAGCAACAAGAATAATATTCAATTTGTTTTTATTAACTATTTTCAAGCTTAAATGGTATATTACGTACACCTAAATTTTATTTTGACTTTGTAGCTTACGCATAGCTTTCATATTTGGAAAACTAAGTATGGGTTTATTTATAACAATAATGAAATTTATTTATAAAGTTAATATTAAAACGTTATTAGCTTAAAGGTAAGTTTCTTTGTACTTCGAACGTATAGATACAATAACATAAAAGAGAGTTTGCCACTTGGTAATGTTTAAACTACTTAACTGCAGTGACGACCGACGGTCAAAATACGGAACTTCCTGAGAAACAATTGAAAGCGGTGGGTAATAACAAAAAAATTATATTTTTTAGGGGTTGTAGGGCTTTTACAGATAATTTTTTTCGCACTTAAAATTTTCCAAAATGCCGTCCAGTAAACTGGACATCGGTGTGATAATAATATGATAAAATGATGAAATGATATGGTAAAAATATGATTTTGATTGATGAGCTTTTTTCTTATGCAGGGTTTCCGGGAAAAGGATATAATATGCAAAAACAATATGACTTTTATAGTGCCATTTTTCATTGTCTTTTATAATGCCATTTTTTATTTTTGACCCTCGTGTTCGATATTCAGAGTGACAAAGTTTTAAATTAAAAACTGGTTTTCTTGAATAATTCGAGTATTTAAGAAGATATTAATTTCAAATTTGGTACATTGCTTCAGCATAAACATCTGATTCATATCATTCATAAACAAAAACAACAACAACAATGGTTACCCAACAAACAATTATAGTCTAAAAAAGGTGACTTTTACCTAAGTTTTTAACTATAAAGCTCGACGGACCGCTTTACATAGTCAGAAGTTAGTAATTTATACCACTTTATCACCTAGTGGGGAATAAAACCAAGGTAATAAAGTGGTAAGAAACAGCTGTCATTAGGATAATTGTTCTTCATAGACGAGGCCAAGTAGTCTTCTCCGTGGTAGTAAAGAGGTGTTTTTTACCCGTATTTTACCTATGTGGGCCTATGTTGGGCCTGTTATGGGCTATGAAGTTTATAGCAAATCATAACCACAATTTTAGAAAAAGATAAAAATAGTATTTTGTTTTTATTTGTATCAAAGCACAGGAGGCAGGAGGGTTCTTAAATCAGAACATGTCATGTCAGCCGCTATTGATTTTTAAAATGGAGTGGTAATATATAGATAGGTATGTACTTATAAAAATCATTATTTCATCGATGTGAAGTGAAAAAATGGGTGCGCGTAAAAAATTTTCCTATAGATTTCAATTTTACCTAAAAAAACTAACCGCGCCCCAGAAAAAATGCATTTAATTAAAAAAAAACAAGGTAAATTAAAATTGAAAATACCAAAAATTTAAAATGTAGCCAATATTTAGTGATTGGACGAATAAGTTAGCTCATTTCTGTGCTCGGTTTTGGTAATATATTTGTTGTTGCTTTAGTGTTACAAGTAATCTAACAAAATTAATTTAACATGTTGAAAAAAATATGGCGTCAGTAAAATATTTTCCCTAAAAGCAGTGATTTCCTGTGGTTTGGGCCTTAAAAAAAATTGGACCTATAAGTCAACCCGTATTAGAGTACGCTAGGAGGAAATTTCCTATTTTGTATCTTCCGTCTTGATAGGTCTAAATTAGGAGAAATATTCGTTTATATGGCATAACTTTATAATAATGAGTGTTTATGAAGCCTAATTTGGGGTTTTTAAGAATACTGCAGGCCCTATGTACAGCCAATTACTCCATAAAATGTTTCTATCTATTAATGCCTCGCAACGGATTAATAGCCACTATTATAATGTAACTAACCTTACTTTTAGGCCGAGTTCGAATATAAACGTACAATGTTTTTTTCGTTATTCTGGCATTTTGTATAGCTTCTACGCGACCCCTTTTATTTCGCCGAAAATATGGAAACTGATTATTTTTAAATGGAGAGGGTCAAGCTCCTTCTTGGATTATTTTTATGTTCCCCACAAGTGGGAAGATTACCAAAGTGCAATTTAAACTTTACAATCATCATTCAAGTTTTCTAAGCCAGAATCTCTTTAAAGACATAGTAAAAATCACTTTGAGGACAAAATATTGGGCCATAAAGAAATTATTTAAGTCATAACTATAACCTATTTTATACTTTAAAGCCTTCTGGGCTATAAGTACAAAATGTAAGATTAATATAGGGTATACATCACCTCAGAAAGTGTTCACATTATAACCTGACCATGAAGATATATTAAAGACAAAACGAAGTAATTTGTTCTTCATTTATGGGCTTAAAAGATTATTGGGCTTTAAGGCCCAATCTAAGGTAAAAAATAACCTGGTTGGGCGTTTATTACTCACTTTCCTTAGACCTAACTATCAAGTCGATTTGCAAGGTAATTATCTACTCTTTTGGACCATCTCTTGGGCCTCTTATATTTTCCCACTTTGAACACGTATTAATAAGTTCGAATTACTTTGTTTGGGCCAAACTGTTAGTCTCTTTGGCCGTTTCGTCTAAAAAGCCGATTTGAAGGTAAAAAATAGACTATTTTTTACTTAAATAGGTCATTTTCTCCAAATGAGAGGTCGCCAAGGCTTGAAATGTTTGTTGGGTAAATTCCACTCTCCACTCCATATTGGGTCCAATACTGTTTATACTGTATATCAACGACATAGTCACTGTCGATCCTGATATTGATTTAACCATTTATGCTGACGATACTTCCATGGTTTTGTCTGAGGAATCCTTGGATGTTTTACAGACAAGATGCGAGAGTAGTTTGGTGGCTTTGCATGAATGGTTTAGTGGCATCGACCTTTATGTTAATGCCGACAAGACTCAGGCATTGCTCTTCCAGTCCCGTCAAAGACCTGCGCAAACGCCCCCAGTTTTAAAGATTGGTGAAAGTCCGATTTTATTTACCGAAAGTGTAAATTTTTTGGGTTTAAAAATGGATAGGTTTCTTTCGTGGAAACCACATTGCAGGGCTATTTGTGCCAAACTCAATTGAATATCACACCAGTTCAAAATGTTACACCCGGTACTTACTACGCAACAGCTTTTGACACTCTATCATGCTCAAGTGGGTAGCAGAATTTCTTATGGCGTCTGTTTCTGGGGTAGGCCACCTATGGTTTCTAATGTTCTTTTGTGTCAGAAAAAAATTTTAAGAAATATTATAAATGTTCCTTCTACGCATTCCTGTAGAACCCTTCTTAGAACTTATAATATATTAACTGTCATATCTGTGTTTATTTTTGAAATGCGTGTTTATGTATTTTTAAATAGGGCTAAGTCCAAAAAAAATTTTATGTTACATAATTTTAACACAAGACATAAGTCAGACTTTTATATAAAGCATTTTAATCTAAACATTGCCAGAGACTCTCCAAATGTTCTAGGACCTAAGTTATTTAATATGCTTCCTGATCATTTGAAGAATTCTACTAATTTACTAAGTTTTAAAAGGTGCCTAAGAAAATATTTAGTCAGTAAGTCTAGTTATAGCTTGGACGCATTTTTAAATGTCTGATTTTTTAATGGTTTAATCGTTTTTATTTTTTGTGTCATTTTAAACGCAACTCAACTGACGAAACCTATACATTGTAAAATGTCTTTGGAAATATAAACATTTATTTATTTAAATATTAAAAATATGGGGGTCCAGTACCGACTGACCCCCCTATTTTTTTAGTATTTGCGACAGTGAATTCCGAAGTATATTTTTTTAGGTAATCATTTAGCCATCAAATATGAGGGTCAAAAAGGTAAACTGGCATTATAAATACATATTATTTTTGAGCAAGAAATATATGATTAATGGATTGACCTCCATTTTCCGGACACCCTGTATAGTGTGTCCCCCGTATCAACGTATAAATAGGTGAAACAGATGAAAAATTTTTAAGTTAAAACTTTATCTTCTGGGGTTCAGCCCTGCGTGGGTCCAAGGTTATTTGAGTCGTCATTTTAGTTTTGACAAATCAAGTATGTCCTTACAAAAAACTTTTTCCCACTATTAAAGTGCTTTCTCTTTAGAAAATACCAAGAAATTTTATTAAGAACTGATGCTCAGAAAGCGTAAGAATGTAAATTTTTAAAATTCCGTGCCAACTTATAGTTAAATCAAAACAATTTCCGTTGCACGTCATACCTTCGAGTATCAGCAGTGTTGCCAGTTTTTAATGAAAATACCCCAGTAAGGAAATACTCCGGCATTTTTCAATAAAGGTAAAAAACGTAATCAACAGAAATGTGTATGTATCCCTTTGTTATTCTTAGAAGACCAGTTTTTAACCCTATTTATAAAAGGATTTGCAGTTTTAGTTAAAAACGACTTAAATAAACTCACGAAAACACGAAATGAAAACAATAAACGTCAATCAAAATTCGCCAAGAAATAAACTGGCATCACCGATGCGTTGACACTTCTGTTGCCAACTGTTAGCCCAAAAAATACAAATGATATTAATTTTTAAAAGGTTAAATTTAAAAAACATATCCTTTAAGCGGCTTAGTATCAAAGAAGAATACATTAAGTGTCTTTTACATTTAATATTGCATGAAATTTATATATTTTTGGCCCAAATTTAATTTTCTTATGTTTCCTAACCGATTTTCAATTATCAGCTGATTGATGACGTGCAACGGAAATTGTTTTGATTTAACTTTAGATATTTTACATTATTTGCATAGATAAGTACCATTCTTCTTGCCTCCCATTAACATTTCTTATAATTATCCAAATATTCAATGGACGGATGAAAATAAACCGATTGTGTCAAAATTTTGCAAATTTATTATACAGTGTCACCAGTAAAGTCCGCATCATATGGGATTTTTTTTTATTAATAGCTTTATTCGAAATTTGACTTTGGCATCAAGCTCTGCTTCGATCGAGATGAAAATTGGGCAAAAAAATAGTAGTCACGTGATTCGCATTATCTGTCAAATTTTAATTTTTTCAAAAATATAATTATTTAAAAGTGGGGTTATTTCTTAAAATATCGAAAAAAGTTATTAGAAAAAGTTTTTTTAAATGCAGTTTCTAGCCCGCATGCAAAATTTCAGCCGCATAAGATAATTTTTATTTTTTACCTATATTTTGTAAATTGAACCACTTTTGCAAAATAAGACTCAACGCAACTTACATAAAACTTCTTAGTTTTGACAATGCTTTATTTCAGATACATTTTTTTAAAGTAGCGCCATATTAAATGTGTGTAAATCTACAAAATCAAAATTGGGTTATTAAAATTGGGTCGCACGTGATGCAAAGTTCATTTATTTTTGACCCTTTATATGGTAACTCCATAAAATAAGTATTTTTAAAAAGGTTGTTTGTGTCTGAAAGTAATACACCTTAATGTTAAGACAAAAAGAAAACAGTGCCTTCAGTAAAATGTTTTTAGTGTGGAAAATAAATTTTAGTTTAACTTAACGTAAAGTTTATTTATTTTCAACGATTAAATTTAAAACTCCTTTACTTTATTTTTTATTTTAATTTTTTTACTTTCAGGCACAAACTACGTTTTGAAAAATACCTATTTTATGAAGTTACCTTATACAGGGTCAAAAACAAATAAACTTTGCATCACATGCGACCAAATTTTAATAGTTAATTTTGATTTTGTAGATTTACACACATTTAATATGGCGCTACTTTAAAGAAAATGTATCTGAAATAAAGCATTGTCAAAACTAAGAAGTTTTGTGTAGGTTGCGTTGAGTTTTATTTTGCAAAAGTGGTTCAATTTACAAAATATAGGTAAAAGATAAAAATTATCTTATGCGGCTGAAATTTTGCATGTGGGCTAGAAACTGCATTTAAAAAAACTTTTTCTAATAACTTTTTTTGATATTTTAAGAAATAACCCCACTTCTGAATTATTTTTTTGAAAAAATTAAAATTTGACAGATAATGCGTATCACGTGACTACTATTTTATTGCTTAATTTTCATCTCGATCGAAGCAGAGCTTGATGCCAAAGTCAAATTTTGAATAAAGCTATTAATAAAAAAAAATCCCATATGATGCGGACTTTACTGGTGACACTGTTATACATGGTGTCCGGAAAATACGTGTACAACGTTTGACCACAGACTCCTGACGTCAAAATAGGTCGATCTAAAGCCGACTTAGTTATATCTAAAATTGTCTCGTTTAGCCGGTAGAAGGCGTCAAAAATTTGTAAAAATATTGGTTTTTCCTAAATTACGTGAAAACCTGCTAATTAATTTTAATGATTTTTAGTATGTAGACTAATACTATAAAATGACGTTTTCTAGTAGTACCTATAGTCACCGGCTGTAAATAAGTGGAAGTGTTATAAAAGTGATATAATACGTCAACATTTCTCCTCATTTTTTATATGAACGGCGTTATGACAACCCAGATATTTTTGTAGAGTGACTGGATGTATTTGGAAGCTATTTTACCTCTTTAATATTTTTCGTTGAAAGAGCTGTTTTGCCAGAAGAAAATATTTACAATATTTAGTATTATTAGTAATAATATTAAAATCAAATTACCTGTAACAATAATTTTTTAAGTGACCTTGTTGCTATGGCATTTAATAATTTGACAATTATTGACAAATTGTCACCAGTCTATACTCAAGTATACGATCAACATTCTTGAATTACAAATTCATTTTACCATTAAAAATGGAAAATTATACGAACTCTAAGAAGGTTGACATGCTCCTAGTATATATACGGGTTTTGTCAAGGAAATGGGCGTCAGAGTGTTAGGGTTTACATGGAGAGGTTTCCTAACCGTCGAATGCCAAACCACCAAACATTTGCCAATATCGAGCGTCATCTTCGGGAAACGGGCAGCTTTGAGAAAAACTTTGAAGGCAGGGGTCGTATGCGAGCAACTCGAACTGACGTTTCCGAAGATGACGCTCGATATTGGCAAATGTTTGGTGGTTTGGTATTCGACGGTTAGGAAACCTCTGTATGTAAACCCTAACACTCTGACGCCCATTTCCTTGACAAAACCCGTATACCAGGAGCATGTCAACCTTCTCAGAGTTCGTATAATTTTCCATTTTTAATGGTAAAATGAACTTGTAATTCAAGAATGTTGATCGTGTACTTGAGTAAATTTTATAGACTGATGACAATTTGTCAATAATTGTAAAATTATTAAATGCCATAGCAACAAGGTCACTTAAAAAATTATTGTTATAGTCGGATCTGGTCTTATCGTGCGGGTCATACGATTCAAGAAAGACATACTCTCAGTTTTTGTTTTCTTTACTTGCGTTTAATTTTACCCTCTAAATAAAATACGTAAGATAAATGAGACAGACTTATTCCATATTGACATGAAAAAAAAGGATATGTGTTTATTTTCCAGCGATTCTAAAAAAGCTTATAATAACACCAGCTACGTTTTATTTTAAATATGCCAGTTTTGTGACAAAATGAAACAATTTTCTGGGTTTTTGCATCCCCAATCAAAAAAAATGGTACTTAATCTGATAAACTATTTCGAAAATGAAAGAAAAAGTGGAAATTCGCCAACCAATATTCAGGAAACAGTTAGTAGCCAAAGCACTGGGAATTAGTTTAAGGACTGTGCAGAAAATTGTGCATGAAACAAAACATAACATAATACCCAAGAATACTAAAAAGTGTAAACGAAGAAAGCCAAAGACTGAGGATTTAAGCGAAAATAATAAAATGGGAGTTCGAAATGTGATTTACGATTTATACAAATTAAAAACCAATGTAACTCTTCCAGTTTTACAAAAAACATTAAAAATTCGGGGTATTTTGGAAATTGGACTTGAAGCGTTATCAAAATTAATAAAAAAATTAGGTTTTCGCTATAAAAAAAGACTGTAACCGAAGATTTTTATGTGAGCAGCCACAGATAGTGAGTCAGCGTGTTCAGTTTTTAAAAAAATATACGGACAATTACAAATCGAAATTTAGAAAAGTGGTATTTTTAGACGAAACGTGGATATTTTCGAATGGAAGTGGTTCAAAATCTTGGCAAGATGAGTCTGTAAAAAGTCTTAAAAGAAAAAAGGGGTGCGGTACGGGATAGCGTTTTATTATTTTGCATGCCGGTTCTGCAACAGGATATGTTGCAGGTGCGAGTTTAATTTTTTCTTCAACATCAAAAAGTGCTGACTATCATGATAATACGAATTGCGAAATGTTTGAAAAATGGTTAAAAGTTCAATTGATACCAAATTTGGATGCTCCGTCTTTAATTGTATTAGATAATGCATCATATCATTCAAGAATTTTAAATAAACAGCCTACTTCATCTTGGAGGAAAAGTGATATTTATGAGTGGCTGGAAAAACACAACCAAAATCCTTTACCAAATATGCTTAAATTGGAACTCCTATCAATAGCAAAGTCTCTTAAAAAACCCAAAATATACGCGGTAGATGAAATACTGCGTGAATATGGACATGAGGTTCTACGACTGCCGCCATATCATTGCCAGTTTAACGCAATAGAATTAATATGGCTGGTGCAAAGTCTTATTATGAAAAACATGTAGGTGATGGTCTTAAATTCGACCAAGTACAAATAGTTTGGCAATATTCGTTAGATCATATTACACAAGAGTACTGGAAGAAATCGGTGGAACATACAGAAATATTAATAATGGATTGGTGGGATCGAGAACAAGTACTAGATGTCGAAGTAGCGCCAATGATAATTATTGCTCCATTCGAAGCCGAGTCAGACGACGAGGACTTTTCAGATTTTATAAGTGACGATGAAAGTTTTTAGGCTATAATTATAAACGGTGTTTTTCGTTTACAATTTTTAGTATTCTTGGGTATTATATTATGCTTTTTTTTCATGCACATTATTCTGCATAGTCCTTAAACTAATTCCCAGTATTTTCATTACGGTTTCCTGCATATTGGTTTGGGAAATTCCACTTTTTCTTTCATTATCGAAATAGTTTATCAGACTAAATGCCATTGTATTTTAAGGTTTTAGTGGTAAAATTGTTAAAATAAATTGCACTGTTTATTATTGTCGTTTTTAATTAAAGGGTACAGTAGGTATATAATTAACGATTATATTATTTTTTTGTAACTTTTTCAACTCCCCTGTACATAATTTTTACAAAACTAATAATATTAGGTATATGTGGCTATCTTCGCGATAGCTAAAATAATGAAACTATTTTTCCTTCCTTCGGTATATTTGTAAATAATCTCACAACATTTTGATAACTTCTGTGTTGTCTGATTTGACGCATATGATCAGTGACCTTTGGACCCGCACGTTAAGACCAGATCTGACTATACAGGTAATTTGATTTTAATATTATTACTAATAATACTAAATATTGTAAATATTTTCTTCTGGCAAAACAGCTCTTTCAACGAAAAATATTAAAGAGGCTTCCAAATACATCCAGTCACTCTACAAAAATATCTGGGTTGTCATAACGCCGTTCATATAAAAAATGAGGAGAAATGTTGACGTATTATATCACTTTTATAACACTTCCACTTATTTACAGCCGGTGACTATACTACTAGAAAACGTCATTTTATAGTATTAGTCTACATACTAAAAATCATTAAAATCGATTAGCAGGTTTTCACGTAATTTAGGAAAAACCAATATTTTTACAAATTTTTGACGCCCTCTACCGGCTAAACGAGACAATTTTGGATATAGCTAAGTCAGCTTAGATCGACCTATTTTGACGTCAGGAGTCTGTCGTCAAACGTTGTACACGTATTTTCCGGTATATAAATTAATTAATTTTTTTGAACATCGTTTCTTAAAAACATTTTTTCGTAACTCCTAGAGAAACAGCCTCGGAAAAAGCACTTTACAAGTGAAGTTAAATAAAAGTTTATAAATGAATTTTGGTTTTTCTATGTCGCTCCGCAAAAAACTGCCAAACAATAAACTTTAAACTGAAATATCTCGAAAAAATGATTTTGCATCATAGGCTTCATCCACTTGTGTCTTTAATTATTTAAATGTCTAATAGACAGATAAAAATAAACCGATCCGTATGGAAATTTTGCAAATTTAAATAATTTCTTATTTTAAGTTTCTTTTCATAAAATAGTTATTTTCCTAACAAGTGCGCAAAGTGATACTTTTCCGCACGCAAGTACAGTTGGACGAACGACGCGAAGCGGAGTTCGGATAAGTTCTTGCGTGCGGAAAAGCACTTTGCGCACTTGTTAGGAACAACATTTTTCCTACGAGCTTCATATCAGATAACAACAAAAATAAAAATATGATAATTTATTTAATAATTTTTAATTCGACTTTAAAGAAAGAACTATAATATACTTACAACTAAAAATTACATAACAAAAAAAAATAATAGAAAATTAAAAAATTACATAACAATAAAAAAAATAATAGGAAACTTAATTATTTGTTTATAACATTTATATTTATCGTCAGAGCTGCTCATTTTAACAGTGTTTATATATATTCCCTACCAAGGAGATTTTTGAATAGTTTTACTTTTCCGCACCCAGTGCGGATAAAAGTCTTATCCGCACTAGTGCGGAAAAGTGTAACTTTGCACACAAAAATGCGTGCGCAAAGTACTACTTTGCGCACGCTCGTAGGAAAACATTTTTTCGTAACTTCAGAGAAACATCCTCGGAAAAAGCACCTTACCAGTAAAAAAATAAGTTCCTTGTAATTTTCCAAGACATATCTATATACTAGATATTTTAAAACCAAAATTATGACATAAATTAGTTTCTATTTATCAAGTAATATGACAAAACCGAAACCTAGGTACACCGGTACCTAGGCATAGGTAAAGTACGAAACAAAGCATGCACTAGGCGTTCCGAGCGGAAATACTAAGCGACTACTTTGAAGGCTTATACGCCCTAGGCGCGGAAACCGCAGGAACACGGGGAGTTTAGTCGGTAGGCGGCCCCATCAGGGTAGAATCTGGCACTGCTCTGCCTCACAGGGTGTCAGTCTAGTCTAGAAGATTCTCCTCGAAAAAAAAAAGTATCTCTCGCAGCAGGGCTGAACCCCAGAAGATGGCGTTTCAACTTAAAACAAATCGGCCTTTTTTATCTATTTAAGCGTCGATTCGGTAACATAATATATATTTAATACAGACACTAAAAACCCTATTTGTAAATTATTTTTGGCTTGATATCACTGTTCAGAGGTCTCATATCGCTTCCTGCGGATGTCGCTATACGTTGATAAGGCATGGATAAAAGATAAAAATAGATCTTAAAGATCGTGAGTTCCTTTTCGTTAATAACCACCTAACCAGTTTGAAATCGCAAAAAACTTGAAACTCTATATTACTAACATAAAATTAAATAAAATATCAGGCCGAGGTTAGTGAGAAAATTTCAGAGTCTTCGTGGTGCAATTGGTAGAGCGCTCGGCTGGTGATCGAGAGTCTCTGGGTTCAAATCGCATCAGCGGAGACAAGAACTTTTTCAAGTTTAAAAAACTTGTCAGTTATTATAGTCAAACACTTTTCAATTATAAAAATATGAATTTGCTATTTAGAAAAAGCACGCAAAATGTTCACATAAAAGGTGGAGCTAAGATTTCAGTACAACCATCAACAATATTTTATTATAAATAATACATAATCTTAGGAATGCAGCACTTACAGAAATAAAATCATGTTTGTTATTCAAGCATAAAGTTTTCAGTGCCTTTTTCTTTGACAGTAACAAAATATTATTTTGCGGTCCTATATAATAAACAAAAAGGTTTTGCAGTGCATTTATTGTTGGGCTAAAAAAAATAAATTTGTTTACAAACGCTATACTTTTCCAAGTTTTTATTCTGTAACTTTCTTCCTCCAGATTTTTGGAAATTCACAAATAGCCGGTTATATGAAGTAGTTTACTAAAGACGATAAATCTAAATGGTAGAATTTCATCTTCGCTACTAAAAAAATTAAAGATCGTTTACAAATGCTACAGGCGGAATTTACACGTACCATAAAAAAAATGTCGTCGCTACATATACAGGGTGGTGCATCGATCCACGCAACATAGGAAATCCCATGCAAATTTTGAGATGGTAAAATATTGGCTCCCTTGTTTATTTAAGACCAATAATTTATTTAACTTTATTAAAGGGAATACTTTGACGAACTAACTGACGAAATTTTAGTGAGATTTATTAAGTAATTAAGGGCTTATTTAAAAAAAAACGTCAATCTATAATTGGCGAAAATTAACAAATACGATTCTAAAGGTTTATAATAAAAACACCAGTAAATGTCAGTAACTGACAAGAATAATGTATTATGACAATACATTTGTATTCGGGTAAAATAGGTTAAAATCTTCAAGGTTTAATATTTTTAATACAATTTGGTTTGTTTCTCCGTTATACATATAAAAATATATTGGAGGAGATAAATCAATAAAACAGTTTTGGTAAACAAAAAGTACTTTATTTTGCGAGACTTTGACTTTCAATGCATAATAAAACAAATAAATTACATACTTAACTAATTATTTAATAAGATGTTTAAACAACCACCCATTTGCTGCTAGACAATACCCGAGACGATCATAAAATTCATTTCGAACATTTCTTAATTGATACACGGACAGTCTTTCACACTGTAAAGTAAAAACATTTTTTTTTGTAGATGGTTGTTTTTAGGTATCCCCATAAGAAAAAGTCATTCGGCGAAAGATCGGGAGACCTAGCTGACCAATTAATTGTGTAATTTAGTCCAATAACGTTACCTACAAAAACATTTTCTAAATACTCCCTAACTACTGCGGAGTTATGAGCTAGGCAGTCATCCATCTGGAACCAAATTTCTTGATTTTCTCGAACAACTTGATGCAACGCATGCGTAATTTCATTTTGAAGCAGTTCAAGAAAATATTGTGCGGTTAAATTTTGATTTAAAAAAGAGTGGTCCAATGATATGATGTCCCAAAATGCCAGCCCATACGTTAACTTTTTGGGGATACTACGTCCTTGTTTCAATAAACCGAAATTTTTTTTTTTTGGCTCCAGTATCGTAAATTTTGTACATTAGGTTTCTTATTCAACGTAAAAGTACATTCGTCGGTGAAACAAAGATTTTGCAAAAATTCCCTGTCATTGTTTGCCCTCTCCATCATATTAAAACAAAAATCAGCCCTTCGAATCATGTCCCCATCTCTTAATTCTTGAACTCTATGGTATTTATACGGATAATATTTATGTTTATGTAATACTCGTAAAACGGCTGTATGATGTTTCCCCGCTTCGTCTCCAATATGCCTAGTACTTATAATTCCCTTATTTTCTTCCACACTTAACAAAATATTTAAATCTTTATCATTATCTGCATGATTATTACCTTCGTCTTCTCTTTCGCATTTAAATTTATTGAGAAGCGTTCCACTATTTTCAAATTTGTTAATTATTCTGATTACGGTGGATATTGCTGGAAATGACCTCTGTGGATAATGTACTGCAAACATATCGGATACATTTCTGCTGCTGTTTCCCGCATAATACCACTTAACTATAGCAATCTTTTCAGACGTAGAATAGTAATTCATAACGAAATAATATTTATGGGTAAAAAAATTGTCAAACTTGGTTTGAATTTGACACTGACATAATCAATCAAAATATCGTCATTTAAATTCAGACCCGTATTATCCATTTTAGGATAATAAAAGATAATATTATTTTTTAAATAACTTTGGATAGACTGCATGAAAATAATTAAAATTTTGCAACTGAGTTTAGTTTATTGAATTCTTTAAAAAGTTTAGATAAACTTTTGCTCTAAAATAAATTGGGGAGCCAATATTTTACCATCTCAAAATTTGCTTGGGATTTCCTATGTTGCGTGGATGGATGCACCACCCTGTACATATGTTGCTAACGTCACACATATGATTTTTGTTTTTTTGCTATTGTGGATTGTAGGTGTCTATTTATTGATTTCTTGTTTTTCTGTAGTTTTGTGAATTGTTTTTGTGCCTTTAGTGACTTTGATACAATGACTAGTATAGGTCATTGTATGATTTTATTATGCCCAAATAGGGGTAAAATTCCGTGTATTTAATATTTTCAGTAAATATGAAGTAATGATAGTTCTTGATACGTATTTTATTTTATTATGATCAATTTAAGCATGTTTAATCAGGCCTAGGCCATCCAAACTAGATGTTTACGCTCGGACCTATCTATTTTCCCCATTCGCTAAATTATAGCAAAGCGCATGACTATTCCTGTGTTGTTTTGTTACATGCTCAAGGCCATAAATGTGCACTTCTTTCATAACTATTGTTTGCTTATTTGAAGGTAAATGTTTATGCTAGTATATTTATATAAAAAAACAAAAAGTCCTTCAATAAATAACTTTTAAAACATTCCTGGTCGTCGACATTTAAGTATGATTTTATTAATCTTACATAATTTTCTAAATTAATGAAATTTCCAATATATTTTATAATTGAATAAGGTAATTAAATTTTTACCGTATTGTTTAATTGCTGCAATAAATTAAAAAAAAAAATGACGAAACACTTATTATACAGTGTCACCAGTAAAGTCCGCATCATATGGGATTTTTTTTTAATAATAGCTTTATTCAAAATTTGACTTTTGCATCAAGTTCTGCTTCGATCAAGATGAAAATTAAGCAAAAAAATAGTAGTCACGTGATTCGCATTATCTGTCAAATTTTAATTTTTTCAAAAAAATAATTCAAAAGTGGGGTTATTTCTGAAAATATCGAAAAAAGTTATTAGAAAAAGTTATTTTAAATGCAGTTTCTGGCCCACATGCAAAATTTCAGCTGGATAAGACAATTTTGA
Organism: Polydrusus pterygomalis; assembly: GCA_963969555.1. Classification (NCBI taxonomy): domain Eukaryota; kingdom Metazoa; phylum Arthropoda; class Insecta; order Coleoptera; family Curculionidae; genus Polydrusus; species Polydrusus pterygomalis. The sequence continues at coordinate 30,610,822 of OZ018382.1, forward strand.
TTTTTTACCTATATTTTGTAAATTGCACCACTTTTGCAAAATAAGACTCAACGCAATCTACATAAAACTTCTTAGTTTTGACAATGCTTTATTTCAGATACATTTTCTTTAAAGTAGCGCCATATTAAATGTGTGTTTTTCTACAAAATCAAAATTGGGCTATTAAAATTTGGTCGCATGTGATGCAAAGTTCATTTGTTTTTGACCCTGTGTACGGTAACTTCATAAAATAAGTATTCTTGAAAACGTAGTTTGTGTCTGAAAGTAAAAAAATAAAAAATAAAATAAAGGGGTTTTAAATTAAATCGTTGAAAATAGATAAACTTTACGTTAAGTTAAACTAAAATTTATTTTCCACTTAATGAACACTTCACTGATGACACTGTGTTCTTTTTTGTCTTAATATTAAGGTGAATTACTTTCAGACACAAACTACGTTTTTAAAAATACTTATTTTATGAAGTTACCTTATACAGGGTCAAAAACAAATGAACTTTGCATCACATGCGACCAAATTTTAATAGCTCAATTTTGATTTTGTAGAAAAACACACATTTAATATGGCGCTACTTTAAAGAAAATGTATCTGAAATAAAGCATTGTCAAAACTAAGAAGTTTTATGTAGATTGCATTGAGTCTTATTTTGCAAAAGTGGTGCAATTTACAAAATATAGGTAAAAAATCAAAATTATCTTATCCAGCTGAAATTTTGCATGTGGGCTAGAAACTGCATTTAAAAAAACTTTTTCCAATAACTTTTTTCGATATTTTCAGGAATAACCCCACTTTTGAATTATTTTTTTGAAAAAATTAAAATTTGACAGATAATGCGAATCACGTGACTACTATTTTTTTGCTTAATTTTCAACTCGATCGAAGCAGAACTTGATGCAAAAGTCAAATTTTGAATAAAGCTATTAATAAAAAAAAATCCCATATGATGCGGACTTTACTGGTGACACTGTATACCAGGGTTTATTTGCGAAAAATCCCTTCTTAGTGGATGTCTACGTTATAAGAAGAGGACATGCTCGAAATTTTATGATTCTAGGATTAGGGGTTAAGGCTTGGTCGTTGATGAATCGGTCAATCAGTCACTTTCCAATTTTATATAACAGTACAGATATCTACATTAAAAAATGTATACAGTACTGACAAACTCCAAGTTACAGTTGCATTTTATGCGAGTATAAAAAAGTAAATTCTACACAGAAAAAAGTAAAAGATTGAATTAACGCAAATACACTGTTAAAAGAAAAGAATCAAATTTAACTTTTTTTTATGTCCCAGAAAGTCCACTCCCGTTTTTTTGTCAATTTAACTAAAACCGCTTCAGTCAACCAGTAACTTATAAAATATGTTATTACTATGCTGACATTAATCTGATTTTATTGTGCAGTAAAAATTACAACTTAATTAGTTAATTTGACACATTTTTTATGTTAGTATTAACTTCTTTTAAAATTTTAACTAAAAAAGATATTGATAATGATTATAAACTTTATCAAAGTTACTAGTATTTGATTTATTTGAACCGTAAAAGAATTGCATGTTAAATTTAGTTAGCTGTTATGTTAAAACGACTTCCAGAAAAGTTAGTTCTTAAAATCTTATTTTTACTAAACACAAAAGAGTTAAAATAACTATATATTTTAAGTTAAATTTGATTTATTTTAATTGACTATAAATTTTTTTGATTCTCACGTCCAGGATTTCTAACAGTGTAGGTTTGATTTAACCCAATAATCAGTTTAAATAGCAACAACGCAATGATCTGGTTAAATCGACTCTATGAAATGATTAATTTGGTATGATCAAATCAATCGACTATTTGGTTGATTTAAACCACACTAAAGGTTTAATACAGCAAATAATATGATTGAAGTAACAATATCATTGGGTTATTTTTACCATATCCTTGTAACCTTGTATCATTTTAAAAATTTGATATTGTTGTTACAACCCATTAGAAGGGTTAAATTTACCATATCATTGGTTTAAATTAAAAATATGAATAGGTTAAATTTGTGATATCCGAGGTGTAATAAAAGATATATACCCGCTTTATACAGTGAGGACCTAAAGTCCGTCCCCCCCCCCTCTAACTTCTAAACCGTTCGGTATATTTTAATGAAATTTTGAACGATAATATTTGAGCAAGTCTTGCACTTTTTGACATACCAATGACAGCTTTAAATGTCAAGATGACAGCTGGGTCCGCTTTTGGAATATTTTTTTAAGTGGAACACCCTATATATTTTTACATTTTTAAATTCCAAATAAAATTATAATTATTTTTTATAAAATGCATTATTAGTCTATACTTTATAGTTTCCGAGATATTGACCCTCGAAAAGTGACATTTTTGAACTTTGACAGATTATAACCTTCTAACAGTACGTCTTAGAGCAAAACGGCTTACATGTCCCTATCTTCAATTTTTATTATCTTCCCAAAAAAATCAACTTCCAGTTAAACCGGAACAACTATATTTCCTGCTTTCGAGTTACATCCGGTTTAACCGGAAGTTGATTTTTTTGGGAAGATAATAAAAATTGAAGATAGGGACATGTAAGCCGTTTTGCTCTAAGACGTACTGTTAGAAGGTTATAAGCTGTTAAAGTTTAAAAATGTCACTTTTCGAGAGTCAATATCTCGGAAACTATGAAGTATAGACTAATAATGCATTTAATAAAAAATAATTAAAATTTCATGTGGAATTTAAAAATGTAAAAATATACAGGGTGTTCCATTTAAAAAAATATTCCAAAAGCGGACCCAGCTGTCAACTTGACATTTAAAGCTGTCATTGGTATGTCAAAAAGTGCAAGACTTGCTCAAATATTATCGTTCAAAATTTCATTCAAATATACCGAACGGTTAAGAAGTTAGAGTGGGGGGGGGGGGGACGGACTTTAGGTCCTCAATGTATAGTAGTTTATTATACAACGTAATGTACTGGTCAAGTTTAAACACAATCTCTTTATTTACACCTAACAGATTACAAGGGAAACAGAACGTTGCGGATCCTTGATGGACCAGTCTGGTACAGACTGCCGGTCCGGTCGTGTTCCCACTGTTCCCAGATGTGCCTCTTATGGTCGTCCATGCCTGCGCTTGCGCGTATGTCCGACTCTAGATACCCTCACCCCAGAGTGTTTGGAGATACCTGCCTGAGGGAGAAACCAAATTAGTGTTATATAATTGCCATAAAACCCTTACATACTTTTCTGTAAACCAATAATAAAATAACATTATTGTTTTCCTGTTTAATATGATCGGTACATATAGATCTAAAGAGCTGACAGAAAAATATATAGTTCGATCTTTAATATTCAAATAAAACAAAATATGAGTTATTGTTCCACTCATAAATAAATAAATAAATAAAGTTGGTGGGACTTGACAGTCCCGTCCCGTTGGTATACACAAAGGGTTAAAACAATTAGGTTATATAGGTTAAGGAAAATATTATTAGGTAAGGTAATTATTAAAAAGAGAAAACATGGATTTTTTATACCGACTAATTTTAGGTCGTATTCTATATAGACCCTGAATCTCATGTCACTTTTGGCAAATTTTTACTAAAATTTACATATTTATCTTACCTAAAATTATTATCAATTGTAGGCAGGTACTACGATACACTAAATATACTTACCTAATAAAATAACAAATTTAATGTAGTATTTTTATAGTGCCTACATACAATTAGTTTAGGAATAATGAAACAGGTGACACTAAATATAGTATACTATATATAATATAATATATTACTATCCTTACCCAAAAATGTTTCCACTAGGTGTGGAAGCCCGCAACAGCTTTTTCAATTCCATTGCACAATTTTCCTACACTTACAAAGAAAGAAAAACACGAGGAAAACCATAAATGAACTCCAGACTCCAGTGCCGCCACAAAACAGATAAGGTTATGTTGTTACTGTTGCTATGCGAATGCCGCGAATGACGAGACACTTGCTGCTTTATTAGCGTCCCTAAACTGAGCTGCCATTGGTCAATTGGGGATGGCCTGATTATTTTTCAAATTCACTAAAATTAACACGTTCACATGCTAGAATCTAACCGACAGTAGGGTTAAATAGAATTTCAAACCGAAGGTCATTAAATAGGTATAATATTAACAAAATGAAATGGTTGATTGAACCATACAGTATTGTTTAACACAATATAATGTTTAAAATCAACATTTTGATTAGATTGAATTAACACAGAAAAGGTATAATTAAGTAGGTATTAATATTTTTACCATTTAAATGAGCTTGTTTTTACCCAAGGAAGGTGATTCTAACAATTTAAAATGGTTAATTTAACATTTTATATTCAACCCAATCAAGTAGTAGAAATAATCGAGTAAAATTGTTTAAAAATACCCAAATTGTTTTAATTTAACCTTCTTAAAAGGAATCCAATGGACTTGCTTGATTCAACATTTTCCTTTTTTCTATGTATGTTAAGATGCCGGCAATCATATTTTCAATGCGATGTATCGTATTTAAGCGATGCATTGACGTATTTTAATTTTGTTAAATGTGTCGAAACACTTGTTTTGATTGACATCAACAAAAACAAGTGAAGACCTTACACCTTTGTGTTATTTTCTCGTTGGTCTCTAAGTTTTTGTCTTTCTTATTTCCAACGAATTCAATTTCTTGAAATTTTGAAACCATACCTGTTATGTAGACGTGGCTGCCGTTTTTGACAGAATTTCATTAAAAGTAATGGTAGTTCTCAAATAGCATAAACCCACACTGAGCACCATTTCAGAATTAAATTAAATTCTAAGAAAAAAATACAGACACAAGTGAGTTTAAAAGCCATAGACATTTACCTTTAGATACGTACGGTGTGTGTGTATAAAGTCTGGAAACGGCTTAATAACATCACAATTTACTGGCCGATTTAAACCAAATTTAGTACAGTTGTGTAAGAGGATCTAACGCACCGAATGACGATATTGGCGTTGTTGCCAGCTTTTTAGTTTGTCTGGAATTCGAACGAATTTTATATTTTTAAATATATCACCCAGTATATTTTTACATTTTTAAATTCCACATAAAATTATAATTATTTTTTATTATATGCATTATTAGTCTATACTTCATAGTTTCCGATATATTGACTCTCGAAAAGTGACATTTTTGAACTTTGACAGCCTATAACTTTCTAACAGTACGTCTTAGAGCAAAACAGATTACATGTCCCTATCTTCAATTTTTATTATCTTCCCAAAAAAATCAACTTCCGGTTAAACCGGATGTAACTCGAAACCAGGAAATATAGTTGTTCCGGTTTAACTGGAAGTTGATTTTTTTTGGAAGATAATAAAAATTGAAGATAGGGACATGTAAGCCGTTTTGCCCTAAGACGTACTGTTAGAAAGTTATAAGCTGTCAAAGTTCAAAAATGTCACTTTTCGAGAGTCAATATCTCGGAAACTATGAAGTATAGTCTAATAATGCACTTAATAAAAAATAATTATAATTTTATGTGGAATTTAAAAAGGTGAAAATATACTGGGTGTTATATTTAAAAATATAAAATTCGTTCGAATTCCAGACAAAGTAAAAAGCTGGCAACAACGCCAATATCGTCATTCGGTGCGTTAGATCCTCTTACACAACTGTACCAAATTTGGTTTAAATCGGCCAGTAAATTGTGATGTTATTAAGCCGTTTCCAGACTTTATACACACACTTTATAGCTTATCTGGTGCGTAAGCAAAAGTTTAGTTTTATGGGTAAAAAAATACGTCTGTAGGCACGGTTCGCCGGTCTTATCTCTTAGCGCCCAACAGAGGGATGGGTATGCGCACAACCTCAGACCAAGCACTATAGACAAAGCTATTTACATTTGGCCATAAAAAGAGTTTTATGTTCACAGTATAAGAATTTACGCACTGTAGTAGCAATACGGCTGTGATCGCCGTTCGACGTTCGACACTCCTTGTCGAAGCGCTTTACAAGACGTATCCCCTCCATTTCGTCCGGTTCTCCGCGCGCCCCGATTGAACGCCCCTTATAGTGGTGGGGGACTTACTTGTATCGCTGTTGCATCGCAATGTGACTTGAAATTTGTCAACACAACAACCCCTCTTTCATGAATGGCAATGAGTGGCATGCTTTGTCTATAGTGCTTGGTCTGAGCGCACAACCCTCTTGGTATTAGGGATTCCTTCTTTATCGACATTATGTAAAAATACACCAGAACCAATCTATTTTGCTCCAATTGCGTAAGTGTCCTTCGAGAAATTAATTTATTTAACTGTTTATTGTGTAAAATTGTATAATTCTTATTTTGGTCAGAGTTGTCTATTAAGTGGAAATTGTTTCTTAAAACTTGCTGGAATAACACCTTTCTAAAGTTAATTAACCCAGATATGCCTGAATTGTATTTTTTTTTAAATTAAAAAAAACTAGGTAATATTCTGTTTAGTTCAAGGCTATACAGGGTGATTCACGGTGGATGGAACGTTAGACGTTTCTGACGAACCAGTAAAGGAATCGTTCTGAAAATTTGTTCTCGTACATAAACGTACATGCTCTACCAACATAAAATATTTTTAACAATACAGTGTTGCCGCTTCTACACAAAAATAATAGTAACTTCGATTTTTTAAATGCAACACTATATATTTTATTTTATTTTCGAATCCCCCATTACTTTCCTTACCATTTTTATTAACTCTACTCTATACTTATCTCTTACCGTTTCTAAGATATAAATTCATTTCCGTTTTTTTTTTCCGAAAACGTCACTTTTAAAAATGCTGATATTTTTGAACTCTAAAACACTGAAACCCTGAAATTTAATAAATAGTTAACTAATACCATAGGGCTCTTTGCCATAGTCCCAAATCTTAGTTGCAATTTACAGGGTGGTTGAAAAATACACTTATTCTGGTAACTTGAAAAAGTGACCATAAGTCCTTTTTTTCAAATATAACACCCTGTATATTATTACGGATTTGAAAAGCTGCTAAAATTTCGCTTAATTCTTGTATATCATACCTGTATCTAACACTTGTTAACCATTCTTTGACGTATTAAGCATAATTTGTAAAATTTTCTATACAATTCAATTTTTATTCGGTTATTAGTTAGTTAGCCATGACAAAAACTGATGTTTACGTATGTTACTATGGTTATCGTTTTGACATTTCATTAAGTTTAGATACAAGATAGAAATACACTTTAAAGTCATGGAAGAAAACTATACAAATACAAATGCAGTTCTTTTGAATTTATTTATTTTATTTGGACAATGTATGTTTGCATTAACATGCAAAACACATTAAAACTAAATTTTTCTTGAAATCCATGCAGTCAACACCCGCATAATATAGTGTTTGGATGTAAATGTCCAGCGTTTTGAACATCTGTTAAAATAGCATTTTATTAGTTATAATTTTAGTAGACTTTTATTATTTGACTACCTAGTTAACATTTAATAAAATTGTTCTCGATCCTTATGAATTTTCTAAGATTCATTAGCGGTAAATTAGAGTACATTTCGTTAAACGTTATATATGTCCTGGCGATAATTCTCTCACATTGTCCAAATAAAATAAATAAATTCATAAAAACTGCATTTGTATAGTTTTCTTCCATGACTTTAAAATGTATTTCTCTCTTGTATCTTAACTTAATAAAATGTCAAAACGATAACCATAGTTATATACGCAAACATCAGTTTTTGTCATGGTTAACTTACTAATAACCGAATAAAAATTGAATTGTATAGAAAATTTAACAAATTATGCTTAATACGTCAAAAAAATGGTTAAACCAGTTAGTTAGGTACAGGTATGATATACAAGAATGAAGTAAAATTTTAGCAGCTTTTCAAATCCGTAATAATATACAGGATGTTATATTTGAAAAAAAGGACTTACGGTCACTTTTTCAAGTTAACAGAATAAGTGTATTTTTCAACCACCCTGTATATTGCAACTAAGATTTGGGTCTAGGGCAAAGAGCCCTATGGTATTAGTTAACTATTTACCAAATTTCAGGGTTTCAGTGTTTTAGAGTTCAAAATTATCAGCATTTTTAAAAGTGAAGTTTTCGAAAGAAGAAACGGAAATTAATTTATACCTTAGAAACGGTAAGAGATAACTATAGAGTAGAGTTAATAAAAATTGTAAGGAAAGTAATGGGGGATTCGAAAATAAAATAAAATATATGGTTTTGCATTTAAAAAATCGAATTTACTATTATTTTTGTGTGAAAGCGGCAACACTGTATTGTTAAAAATATTTTAGGTTGGTAGAGCATGTCCGTTTATATACGCGACCAAATTTTCAGAACGATTCCTTTACTGGTTCGTCAGAAACGTCTAATGTTCCATCCACCGTGAATCACCCTGTATATTACCAAAAAAATATTCAAAAAAATATTTGAATTTTGGTTTTCTGAAAAACCAATGTTCTTTTAAAAGGACAATAGGCATATCAGACTACTAAAATAAAAAATATAATTTTAAAACATTTTATTACTAAACGTAAAAAAACTGAGTTATAGTGTTAATATAAAAAATACGTAACCCCTAGTTACAGAAAAAAGATCTAGAGTTAGCATAAGACCTATTCTAATTTATTGTGATTTGTTACAAAACACTCAACATCACATTTTATACATTTTCTTTGAACTTTTTTATGGCAAACTCTACAACGTGCTTGTTTTGGTTAGGATACAATGTAGTGGTTTCTGTTATCTATTCGTGATTCTAAATGTTCGAACGAAGGCCTGTCTCGTTTCTTCCCACTATTTTTGTATTTCTCCAGCAACTTCTCCACTACTGTCCTTCGAACATTCAAATAATCCATTTTCCATCTTGGTGTTTATGTAGCTGCCAGGCGTTTTATTCAGCAGCGTCAAGACAATACATAATAATACCACTTTTTCGTTTATACATAGCTGGCCACTGGACATCTGGTAAGGATACATCTGTCTCAGGCCATATGTAGCTTTTCTTTACTGCTTGAAAAATACTTAAAGGAATGTCATCTCCTTCATCCCTATTTTCTGTCAAGTTTTCTCCGCTGGGAGCATTCAAATTAGTTCCAGCGGCAGTTGCGATAACTAAATTTTCATCTTCACTAATGTCTGTACCTTTGATCCAAATTTCTGCTGGAGCCAAGAGCTGAGAACCGGCCAAGTTGTTTATATTTAAACGTCTTCGGAATCTTCATCTGTCAAATCATCGACTTAATTTATAGGAGGCAACATGGCAATATTTATTTCAGAAGGTAATAAAAGTAGTAATCTTCTTCCAGACTTCGTAAAGTTCATTTAACTTCAAACCCCGAAAAATACACTCTAATGCCTATTGTCCTTTTAAAAGGACACTAAAAATTATTGGGCTAAATACATATTTTTTTTTTATCATAACCTTAGTTTTTTATAATAACCCAAAGGTATAACCTTTTGACCTAACAAACATGTAAAAAAAAAACTTTGTAAGGTCGTACTTACCCTACTAGCTTCAATTCAATAGGCTGCGTCATTTTCTAAAAGTCACAAGCTTTAAAATATTCTAATTCACTTAAAAAAACGTTATAGCAGCAAGTAGGATCATAAGACATGTGATTTGGACTGTTCTTAAATAATGTTAGTACTGCCATCTTTTGTTGAGAAGCTTTATTAGTCCATAAAGCTATTTCAAAAATCCGTTACAAAATGTCCTTTTCAAAGGACAATAGGCATATCTGGGTTAAAAGAGACAATCTCTCTCCTAATTAGAGGACTATTTAAATTCACCGTTTTATACTCTTAAGTCGTTAATTTGTATTTTATTCGTACTATTTATTGTAACCTTTCATTATTTCATTGCTTTGCTGTATTGCTGTTAATCAAATAAAGCTCTGAAAAGCCTATTTGGATTGTTTAATCTATTTAAAAACTAGATTTGTCTGCTCATCTGCTACCGTATCAATAAAACATTAGATTGGTATTTTTACTACTTTATTTAAAAGTAAAAACTTAAAATGCAGGATTCAACGAATATTTAAATATGCAAAAACATTATTCAGAACCGTGTGCTCGGATGCGTATATTAAATTTTATGGTATTTTCTTCTCTTCATTGTTCTAAAAGGTTGACTTAGTTGTAAGCTGAAAATAGTAAATCAAAATTAGTCGTTAATAAATAGTATTTTTAAAAAAAAAAGGCGTTTACGTCAAAAGATTCATTTATCCCCTTTAAAAAATAACTTTATTATATCATATCTAGTCATCCTGTCTCTTATTATTTTTTATTTAAGTTATCGAAAAATCTGTGGTTACCGGCAAATAAAAAAATTGCTTGAAATTTACTCATGTATTCAAACTTGATGTTTTATCGGGATCTTTGTAATTGTTTTTTGGAAAGGTTTGTTACATACTTGGAAGTTTTTTATTATTGAGATGTATTATCAATAGGTTTAAAGTCAGGATTTTAGTGCTAAATATAATAAATTCGGTTATACTGAAAAAGTCCATTATAACAAAATTCTGTTTTCTACTTTGGCACAATAATCGAAATTTCAAGAAGTTCGATAAGATTACTATTATTATATTTTATTAAAACCCACTTTAATTTTATTATACATCTCTGACTCAATTGACTGGAGTCTCCGTGATTACTATCAATTTTATTATTTGATGTTAAACTTGAGAAAACACAAAAGACCTCAAGCTAAATGGTTTTGTTTTCATTTTCGATATGGACATAAAGAAAGATAACTGCTGTCTTACGAAAAAAAAACAGCTACACAGTAAAAAAATCTTTGATTAACAGCAATTTAATTATTTTAGTTATATTTTTTAATTTAAATTATGTTCTGACGCATCCGTAATACGTAACAATTTAATTAATCGGGAGTACAATCCCATAATCTTCCTGTAGCAGCTGGGCAAGTGACAGACCAGTCAATCGTTGGTTTTGAACGTTACGTGTCGTTCGCACCCTGCCGGTTCATTTTGTCTTTGTGTGTGACATAAACAACTGGGTGGTTGTAGAAACACTAGAAAAGCTTTCTCTGCTTCATCGAAAATGTATGTATGTATTTTTATGTGTGGCCTAGTCTTGCGTTTCAGTATTTTTAAAAGTATTCGTTTATCGATTTTGTTTAATAAAACAATTTTGACAGAAAAAATATTCTATAATGTAAAATATTCTTTTTTCACAACCCATCAGCAAATGTACTCTTACCTTACAACAAAATAAAAACGTTTTGGTTTCTTATAATGCTGTTCTTTCACTAGCGTTCATCATAACTGTCACCCTACTGAGAAATTTCAGAAAGAAGCTATTTTGTGTGCTATGCCGATTAATGCTTGCAAAGTCAATAGAAATTTAAAACTAGTTTATGCAACTTTAGACTATACAGAAGTTCAGGTTAAAAAGCTTCTTAAATGTAATCAAAACCCATTTACCATAAAGTAAAAAATTATTAAATTATTGCACATCGCAGCCAATTTTATCATTGTTGATTAAACTAATTAATATAAATTAATTAAAATATAATCAGTAATAATTCTAACATTAATCCGTTTTAAATACGACGGCTTAATCACGGCCTTTTTGATTTAAAATTTAATAATTTTTTTAGTGTGTAGGTAATATTGATGACACAAAAAACTATATAGTTCTACATACTTTTTTACCTAATAGCACAGATAGTAGTCGCAATATGTGGGATACTTCAGGGATCTTCCGCCTAAAAATATAAAAAGAATATATAAAAATATACAGTGAGGACCTAAAGTCCGCCCCCACCCTCTAACTTCTAAACCGTTCGGTATATTTTAATGAAATTTTGAACGATAATATTTGAGCAAGTCTTGCACTTTTTGACATATCAATGACAGCTTTAAATGTCAAGATGACAGCTGGGTCCGCTTTTGGAATATTTTTTTAAATAGAACACCCTGTATATTTTTACATTTTTAAATTCCACATAAAATTATAATTATTTTTTATTAAATGCATTATTAGTCTATACTTCATAGTTTCCGAGATATTGACTCTCGAAAAGTGACATTTTTGAACTTTGACAGCTTATAACCTTCTAACAGTACGTCTTAGAGCAAAACGGCTTACATCTTCAATTTTTTTTATCTTCCGGTTAAACCGGATGTAACTCGAAAGCAGGAAATATAGTTGTTCCGGTTTAACTGGAAGTTGATTTTTTTGGGAAGATAATAAAAATTGAAAATAGGGACATGTAAGCCGTTTTGCTCTAAGACGTACTGTTAGAAGGTTATAAGCTGTCAAAGTTCAAAAATGTAATTTTTCGAGAGTCAATATCTCGGAAACTATGAAGTATAGACTAATAATGCATTTAATAAAAAATAATTATAATTTTATGTAGAATTTAAAAATGTAAAAATATACAGGGTATTCCATTTAAAAAAATATTCCAAAAGCGGACCCAGCTGTCATCTTGACGTTTAAAGCTGTCATTGGTATGTCAAAAAGTGCAAGACTTGCTCAAATATTATCGTTCAAAATTTCATTAAAATATACAGAACGGTTTAGAAGTTAGAGGGGGGGACGGACATTAGAAAAAAATAAATAATTTAAACAATAAAAAATATTTGAACAAACAAAATCATGTATTCAAAATAACTATATAAAGTAAATATATAATTTACATTTAAGAAATAAAATGTAGGATGGATTAAGACATCAATTAATTTTAGAACAACTTTATTATTATGCCATTTTTCTGGGAAAGTATGCCGTAGAATCGATTATGCATATTATCTTAAATTATTATTTTTGAGAGATAACTTACGGCATACTTTGAGACCGTTTGCTTATATCGTATAATATATCTGTATATGTATCACATTTATCTGTATACTGACTACTGATAAATTTTTGATGCTTATCAAAAAATCTAAATGAACTTTTCTAAATACGATGCTACGTTGCTGGTTCATTTAATAAATGGGCGAGAACGAATCATCTTTGTCCACATAGGGTGTCCCTAATTCTAACTAAAATATTTTAAATCTTATTGTTTTTGGCAAAAAGGCCATGATACAGACGCGTGTGATTGTCAGTTACAATTAATACCGATTTTTAAAATTTATTAAGCACTTACTCCCTGCACCATAACAAGCTCCGCCTCCGCCGTAGCCTCCACCATAGCCTTCGCCGTAGTCTCCGCCGTAGCCTCCGCCGTAGCCTCCGCCGTAGCCTCCGCCGTAGCCTCCGCCGTAGCCTCCGCCGTAGCCTCCGCCGTAGCCTCCGCCGTAGTCTCCGCCGTAGTCTCCGCCGTAGTCTCCGCCGTAGTCTCCGCCGTAGTCTCCGCCGTAGTCTCCGCCGTAGTCTCCGCCGTAGTCTCCGCCGTAGTCTCCGCCGTAGTCTCCGCCGTAGTCTCCGCCGTAGTCTCCGCCGTAGTCTCCGCCATAGTCTCCGCCGGCGCCCATGCCGTAGCCTCCGCCGTAGCCTCCTCCGGCGCCCATGCCGTAGCCTCCGCCGGCGCCCATGCCGTAGCCTCCGCCGGCGCCCATGCCGTAGCCTCCGCCATTGCCTCCGCCGTTGCCTCCGCCGTAGCCTCCGCCGGCGCCCATGCCGTAGCCTCCGCCATTGCCTCCGCCGTAGCCTCCGCCGGCGCCCATGCCGTAGCCTCCGCCATTGCCTCCGCCATTGCCTCCGCCGTAGCCTCCGCCGGCGCCCATGCCGTAGCCTCCGCCTTTGCCTCCGCCGTTGCCTCCGCCGTTGCCTCCGCCATTGCCTCCGCCGTAGCCTCCGCCGGCGCCCATGCCGTAGCCTCCGCCATTGCCTCCGCCGTAGCCTCCGCCGGCGCCCATGCCGTAGCCTCCGCCATTGCCTCCGCCGTAGCCTCCGCCGGCGCCCATGCCGTAGCCTCCGCCTTTGCCTCCGCCTTTGCCTCCGCCTTTGCCTCCGCCTTTGCCTCCGCCTTTGCCTCCGCCGTTGCCTCCGCCGTTGCCTCCGCCGTTGCCTCCGCCGTTGCCTCCGCCATTGCCTCCGCCGTAGCCTCCGCCGGCGCCCATGCCGTAGCCTCCGCCATTGCCTCCGCCGTAGCCTCCGCCGGCGCCCATGCCGTAGCCTCCGCCGGCGCCCATGCCGTAGCCTCCGCCGGCGCCCATGCCGTAGCCTCCGCCGACGCCCATGCCGTAGCCTCCGCCGGCGCCCATGCCGTAGCCTCCGCCGGCGCCCATGCCGTAGCCTCCGCCGGCGCCCATGCCGTAGCCTCCGCCGGCGCCCATGCCGTAGCCTCCGCCTTTGCCTCCGCCGTTGCCTCCGCCGTTGCCTCCGCCGTTGCCTCCGCCTTTGCCTCCGCCGTTGCCTCCGCCGTTGCCTCCGCCGTTGCCTCCGCCGTAGCCTCCGCCGTAGCCTCCGCCGTTGCTTCCGCCGTAGCCTCCGCCGTTGCCTCCGCCGTAGCCTCCGCCGTTGCCTCCGCCGTAGCCTCCGCCGTAGCCTCCGCCGTAGCCTCCGCCGTAGCCTCCGCCGTAGCCTCCGCCGTAGCCTCCGCCGTAGTCTCCGCCGGCGCCCATGCCGTAGCCTCCGCCGTAGCCTCCGCCGGCGCCCATGCCGTAGCCTCCGCTGACCCCATGGCCTCCGCCTTCGCCTTCGCTTGTGCCTTCTCCTCCTCCTCCTCCTCCTCCTCCTCCTCCTCCTCCTCCTCCGCCTCCGCCTCCGCCACCTCGGTTCAATGCATCTATTCCTATTCCAATTCCTCCTTTACCTACTCCAATACCTAAACTAAATTTTCCTTTACCTACTCCAATACCTAAACCTAAACTAAGTGCTCTATTTAACCCTGATGGTGATCTCTTTTCCCTTAGTTGGGTGTTTTGAATTACGGAAGGTATTTCTTGGATCTGAAATACAATAGGCACTTTTAACAAAAGCATTAAAAAGTTACAAAGCATTTACCCATACTTGTTGTTATTTTTATTGATATTTGAATAAGTGAACGATATTAGAACATAATATACAGGGTGTTTTTTAATAAGATGCAAATATTTAGGGAGCTTATTATAGGGCCCATTTTAAGAAAAAAACTTCATATAAACATATGTTCTAAAATTCTTAACTGTTGAACTACAGGGTGCTAAAGTTTTGGGAAAAAAATATTTTTTTTATGATAACTTTGGTATGACCCTGTATATTTTTGTGAAACGTGGTACCCATCTTCTATGAATCCAAAGGCGTTTACTGCTGTACAACATAATTTTTTATTTTTGCCAGTGGCGTTCGTGCGGGATTTGAACTGCATCATTTTAAAGAGAAAAGTGTTACGCTACTGCTTCTTCTTTACATAAAAATTATTTTTTGAATCCTTATTTCTTACTGAGCAAATCTGGTCTTTTCATTTTGATTCATTTGACGTATGGTTTTCGCATAAAAAAAAAGATCACGGATTAAGTAGATTATTTTTTATTATTAATTAGAAAAATTGGTAACAATTTAAATATCTCACATATTCTTGTTTGGAGAATTTTTAAAGACTTTTTATTATACCCCTACCATATCCAATGGGTTCAGGAACTACTCCCACGCGATTTTCCATTAAGGATGAACTTTTGCCAATGGTTTCTTGAAAAAGTAAATGAAAATCCATTATTTGATACTGAAATTTTATTTACCGATGAAGCCATTATTTCCAGAAACGCCATCCCAAACTTTCACAATAATCATTTTTGGGCTGAAGAAAACCCACATGTGGAATCCCGTCACTAGGACCAGTTTTCCGTCAACGTGTGGGCTGGAATATGTAGCGATTATTTAATTGGACCCTATATTCGTCCTGAGAGGTTGAAATCGACTCTGGTTTATGCACGACGACGGCGACGGGGCGCCAGCGCACTTCAGTATTCTGGCGCGCGAACATTTAAACGAAAATTATATTAATCGCTGGATAGGTCGCGGAGGACCACAGGCTTGGCCACCTAGGTCCCCAGACCTCAATAGTTTAGATTACTTCCTGTGGGGTCATCTTAAAACATTGGTTTACAGCACACCAATTCATACTGAAGAGCAGTTGAGAAATCGCATTATAGTTCATTGCGAAACAATTATAAATAGTCCCGGCATTTTCCAAAGAGTTCGTGAGTCCATGATAAAAAGAGCAGATGCATGCATATTTGCAGGAGGTGGACATTTTTAACACCTGATTTAATTTATTTCTTTGTGCGTTCAGGGTAATTTTGTGTTAACATTCCAAAATATATTTAAGTTCTTATAATTTCATAATTTTACCGTTTAAAAACCATTCTGTTAAATAAATTGTTGTTTAAAGTTACATAAATTGTTTTTTCTGGTAAGTGGTCTTGCGAGATGCAAATCAATGTATTTTACTTTTTATGCGAAAACCATACGTCAAATGAATCAAAATGAAGAGACCAGATTTTCTCAGTAAGGAATAAGGATTTAAAAAATAATTTTCATGTAAAGAAAAAGCAGTGGCGTAACACTTTTCTCTTTAAAATGATGCAGTTCAAATCACATGATTTAATTTATTTCTTTGTGCGTTCAGGGTAATTTTGTGTTAACATTCCAAAATATATTTAAGTTCTTATAATTTCATAATTTTACCGTTTAAAAACCATTCTGTTAAATAAATTGTTGTTTAAAGTTACATAAATTGTTTTTTCTGGTAAGTGGTCTTGCGAGATGCAAATCAATGTATTTTATTTTTTATGCGAAAACCATACGTCAAATGAATCAAAATGAAGAGACCAGATTTTCTCAGTAAGGAATAAGGATTTAAAAAATAATTTTCATGTAAAGAAAAAGCAGTGGCGTAACACTTTTCTCTTTAAAATGATGCAGTTCAAATCCCGAACGAACGCCACTGGCAAGAATAAAAAAATATGTTGTACAGCAGTAAACGCCTTTTGATTCGTAGAAGATGCGTACCACGTTTCACAAAAATATACAGGGTCATACCAAAGTTATCATAAAAAAATATTTTTTTCTTAAAACTTTAGCACCCTGTAATTCAACAGTTAAGAATATTAGAACATATGTTTATATGCAGTTTTTTTCTTTAAATGGGCCCTATAATAAGCTCCTTAAATATTTGCATCTTATTAAGAAACACCCTGTATAGAAGAAAAGTATTTTTAAAAAAAAATTATTCTGTCAAAAGGTTATGGCAGATGATCAAAGTAAAAATTAGCCGAATATGACCAATAATTGTAAATGTTTTTTAAAAGTAACGGGGGTTGTCAGAAAAGAAGTGAAATAATAATAATAATGATATCAAAAATGTTAAGTCCCATATTGTTTTTAGAGTGGTTATTGAGCTTAAGGAAACTAATTTTTATCAATATTCACAGTGTTGCAGTTTCACTTTAGTTGGAATCATAATATGGAAAACTTTTTATTATTAATTTTAGGAAAAAAAGTCATTCTTTATAAAAAATTCTGCAGGATCAAATATAAAATTTTGGCACTGGTATGTATACGAAGCTTGTCAAGTAATATCGCTGCTCCAGAACAATATCGAGGTAACTGTAAAAACACCAGTTTTACAGGAGAGGACAAAAACAATTTTAATTTATTATTTAAGGTAAAAGACCCAATTATCGGCACTGATCCAATTATCGGCACTTACTCCAAAGATCCTTAATTAATAAGAAACTGGTAAAGGAAATATTTTGGCAGCGTATTATAAACCAAAGTTTACCATCTAACCCTTAATTTACCGCGGTTCCCAGATTTTTAAACCGGTCAGTTATTTGAAAACTCCTAACTATCGGTGACAGATATCAGGTGAGGTGAGCTCGGGGGTGTTTTACAGTTTGTAGTGCTAAGGACCGCTCCAGTGAAAGTTTAACGATTTATTAAATATCAACAGTGTATTTTCACCAATTTAAATGGTAAGTTCTTCGTTAAACATTTATGATTAGGAAAATGTATTGAAAATATCTTTTTTGTACAGTTTTTATTCACTTTTCTCAAAAATAAAATGTGCCGGAATCTGGAGCAATGTAAAAAGGCTATGTGCCAATTACCGGCATGGGTGCCGATAATTGGTGCGGTGTTGACTTTAGGTTAACCGCTTATTTTGCCGAAGATTTTGGGATATTTAAATACAAATTAATTTTAAAGTGTACTTATTGAGTAACTTAATAGTGGGACCAATTATCGGCACCTTTAAATTATCATATTTAACGCTCTGGATAATGAATAAATCCTATGCCGCTTATAGGAGCATCTAGGTGCCGCTAATTAGAACGTGCCTTTTTTTCAGTGGAAAGATGGATAAAAGGCAAAGAAATCAGTATTCTACCTCGAAGCAGAATGAAGCAATTGAAGCAATTCAGAATGGAATGCCATTTAAAACCGCCAGTAAAAGGTTTAACATTCCAAGATCAACGCTACAGGACAAGGTTAAAGGCAGATCTACACTTGGTAAGAGATGCGGTCCAACAACAATTCTAACAAACGAAGAAGAAGCATTATTGGTTAAGTGGCTGCTCCACATCTCAAATTGTGGGTTTCCTGCAACAAAAATGCAACTGCTGGATAGTGTGCAGCTTTTGGTCAAAAAGCTTTAAGCTGTAACGTCCGAACACATTATTTGTAGATGGTGCGGGAAATGCAAAAAGTATGTTCATGAAGAGTGCGTCGGCCTCACTAAAAAGGATAATAAGGGTGAATTTTTATGTCCTGATTGCGAATAACATTATTATTATTTAAGAATACTTAATATAGTCATTGTTCCTTACTTTAAGAATAACATGTTTCTTTTCTTTTTTAATTCCCTTACCTATACGGGCATCAGCATCATGACTTAACTATTCTTTAATACCTTGAACAGACCATGCCGATAATAGGGACCCATTGGTGCCGAAAATTGGAACTACACTCAAATTAATGTGCCGATAATTGGTACATCATGTATGATTTTGCAAAATATTTTTTTTCTTTTTTTACTGTTAAGCGTTCTCTAATATTTTTAATCGCTTACATAAAGAACCCTTAAGGCTTGCTACATCATTTGTTACAAATTTTACCGATTTAAAAATTGGATTTTACTGAATTTCGAACTATGACTTGTTCCTTAAGGTGCCGATAATTGGGTCGTTTACCTTAATAATGATTTAATTTTAAAGAAAACGGGAAAAAATATTATGTTTTAAAATAAAAACGATTAAACAGTATGTTTTGACCACTTTAAGGCTCACTAATTAAAATTCATGATGAATTTTATAGTTAAGTTGTCGTTATATCTCTAAAATGAAACAAAATAAATCTCAGTTGTCTCAATAAGTACATAGTTATCAAGTCAATATTGCTCTGGAGCAACAATATAATCTATGATCAAGATTAAATTAGGTAAGTACCGTGTTTTTTAAAAATATCGCACATTGTTATAAAAAAAAGTTGACCGAAATTGAAAACTACATTTAAATATGTAATATCCGTCTACCATGAAAAATCAGGTTTTGTTGTTTTTTACATATTTTTCTACACATCGACTGAACCCTATTTTTGCTTATTTTTAGGAAAACTCCTGCATCCTGCGCTTTGATAAAAATAAAAACGGATTTTTTTTTTAATTTCACAGTTAGAAAGAAAATAAGAATAATTTTGTAAATTTAATTGTCATTTTCCGCTTTTTCCATTTAATTTTCAAAATCATGAATAATATGGTGTATTTTAAAAAATATTTATTTTATAAATTTTTAAAAGCACTAAACAAAGTTTAATTAATCAATTAATAAAAGCACAACACGAAATATTTTTGTAAATATTTAAAAAAGAATAATATACAGGGTCCTGCACCTCACCTCCCTCCCGTCTTCTATAGCTCACTTAGTAATTAAGTTTGAATTTAAATATTTTGCAGACCTTATCTGTATCTTGGGGCGCATTTCAGGAAAATATTTTTTTTTTCATACAGGGTGTTCCAAAAAAGTGTGACGTCATAAGGATGTATTTTTTTAGATTACATGCCATATATTTTCTTACTTATTTGGGTTCCTCCTATAGTTATCTATATACCCCAAAAATTTTATTGAAGTCAATTCAGTAATATAGGCGAAAAAAAAATAAAAACTAAAAAATATCAGTTTTGCACCACTGGTATTAAAAATAAATAAAAAATAAAAATAATGCCCCGTTAATAAAATTATACAAGGGTACTTATTAAATAAGGTATAACAGTTTTTTTTAACCAAGTTTGGTTAATACGAATTGTACAGGGTGTCCAAAGTTTAGTGTCAAACTTTGCAAACTTTAAAGCAATTAATTTTTCTTATTTCAAATAGGAACCCCTATAAATTTGTATGTCATTCGATGCAGAATTAAAAATCAAACATTTTTCCTAATTGCAACCCTATCGTAATTTCTAACGCATCAAGACTTATTTGCAGAAAACTAATTTTATCAACTATTCCAACAGTCATAATTATGAATAAATATCGAAGGTAGCCTTAAAAAACAATTTATTGGTATTAAAGTTTATTAAAGTGACCAGAGACCTTTTTGACTTTAGTAATCTAAAAGTTTTAAATATTGTTAAATTTTTAGTAATTATTTAAGCTGTTATTTTTGTGAATTTGTGTTTTTGTTTTTAGTAATTATTTACTAGTTATTAACTTTATATTGTTTTTATGATGGACTACAACCAAGAAGAGCTCGTAGATATGATTTTTATACTAGGACCATGCGAAAAGAACTCTTTTTTGGCAAGCGGAGTTTACGCACAGCGTTATCCGGAACGATGACATCCAGACAAAAGGAGCCTGCAAAACATATTAGAGAGGTTTGTACAAACGGGAAATGTAAACTACCCAAAACCAGTGAGAAATAAACCCGTCCGAACTGAACAAAATCAATTGGCTGTGCTATTATCTGTTATAGAAAATCCTTCAGTTACTCAAGAAGCAGTCGCTGATGCCGTAGATGTAATCGAAAGAACAGTTCAACGAATTTTTAAGGATAACCATATCCACGATAATCATTTCCAGTTTATAATTACTAACAATTTAACAACATTTGAAACTTTTAGATTACTAAAGTCAAAATGGTCTATGGTGGCTTTAATAAACTTTTTCTATTTCACGTTCATAATAAGCTCAGTACGATACGCATTTGCGTATCGTAATGAAGCTATTTCGATACGCGTTTTTTCTTTATTTGATGTTGGTAACATTTAAATGTTTTATTTTATTGACTTGCGCGCCTTTGTGATTTACGAGAAAACCCATTTTTCGCAGAGGAAAAATAGCTTGATAACTTACTTTTTTATTCTGTGTGGATAACAGTCATGTATGTTGGTTGCATAAATCTATAAATCAATCTTTTGTAGATGCTTCAAGCTATCATTTTCTGTCAAATCCTATCCAAAATTCAATCTACTAACCTTCCAATGTCGATTTTAACTTCAACTTTATTTGAATTTTCCATCTTCCCTGTACTAAATTGCAATGCCGTGACGTAAAATCACGTCTTTTGAAATTCGAAGAAAAGTAGCAAAATCTCCCGAATTTCTGAACGCTCGGTATATGTACCGAATGTACAAGGATCACACAGCGTATTCCGTCCAATTTCAAATCTCATATCGCTAAAATAACTTTAGAATCTCGTGGTGAAAATGGGTCAATAAATCAAAAAATGACAGTTTGCAAAATAATTTTTGTTATCCAGAGGCTACTATGATAAAATAGTATTACCAACATAAAATTTAGACATAAAAATTTACAAAATTTAAAGGATTTATTTTCTTTTTAAAATGTATTTTTCTTGATTATAAAAGGTGAAATAGAAAAAAATGTATAAAGCACATGTTTCATAAGGAGTTTTAGCGCACGTGTCAATAAAAAAACTCGCCACTTTGTGGCTCGTTTTTTAAAATAGACGCGTGCGCTAAAACCGCTTCTTATGAAACGTGTACTTTAATATACTATTAATACCAATAAATTGTTTTTCAAAGCCACCTTCGATATTTATTCATAATAATGATTGTTGGAATAGTTGATAAAATTAGTTTTCTGCAAATAAGACTTGATACGTTAGAAATTCAAATTCAAATTCAAATTCAAACACAATTTATTTATCAAGAAACAATAAAAATAATACAACATGTGATTATTAATTATAGATAAATTGGACTATACCGCGATTATATAGAACCGATATCACAGAGCACAAATAAATTGTATCTGTGTGGTATAGCCCAAAATGATATTAATAACTAAAAAAACTATAATATGTGAATTATTGAAACCTATATTTAATTCAATCAAAGATTCAGCAAGGTAACGACCGACCCAGGCGCAAGAGAGAGAAGGACAGAGAGGACAGGTAGACAAAACTTAAAAACGACAGAAAAAAATAAAGAAAGTTCGAGCAGTTTCCAGGTCAAAATCAACCAACAAATTGAGATAGGGTTGCAATTAGAAAAAATGTTTAATTTTTAATTCTGCATCACATGACATACAAATATACGGGGGTTCCTATTTAAAATAAGAAAAATAAATTGCTTTAAAATTTGCAAAGTTTGACACTAAACTTTGGACGCCCTGTACAATTCGTATTAACCAAACTTGGTTAACAAAACTGTTATACCTTATTTAATAACTACCTTTGTATAATTTTATTAACGAGGCATCATTTTTATTTTTTATTTATTTTTAATACCAGCGGTGAAAAACTGATATTTTTTAGTTTTTATTTTTTTTCGTCCATAATGCTGAATCGATTTTAATAAAATTTTAAAGGTATGTAGGTAACTATAGGAGGCACCCAAAAAAGTAAGAAAATATATGGCATGTGATCTAAAAAATACATCCTTATGACGTCACACTTTTTTGGAACACCCTGTATGAAAAAAAATATTTTCGTGAATTGCCCCCAAGATACAGATAAGGTCTGCAAAATATTAAAATTCAAACTTAATTACTAAGTGAGCTATAGAAGACGGGAGGTGAGGTGCAGGACCTTGTATATACAGGGTGTTTTTTAATTGAGTACCGATACTTAAGGTTATGAATCCTTGGATGATTTTAAAAAGTAAAGTTAATATTAACATTATGTCCTAAAGCTCTTCATTTTTGAGCTACAGGATGTTAACATTTAAAAAAAAATATAACTTTTTTATCATAATTATTATATCACTCTTAGATATTTTTATGAAATTTTGTACACACCATTTAATCATTAAGGAGCATTTTTTGACTTAAAAGATTTTTTAAAATTTTTACCATGCAGTGACGTCCTTACGGAGTTTGAACTGAATATTTTTAAAGAAAAAAATGGTACGCCACTGATTTTTCTAAAAACAAAACTTATATTTAAAATCCTTATTTATTTTGGAGCAAATTTGGTCCATAGACTTACTTTCGTACGATGCACCTTTTTTGTATAAAAAAAATAAAAACCAAAAACACAATTTTTTTCTTCGGTTCATTGAGACTGCTTTCGATATTTTGGTGAAATTTGGTAGGCACTCATCATGAGTGAAAACACTTTATTCATGGTTTTATTTTCTACTTTCACCAGTGACGTTCTCGTAGGCATGATATTGAATGTTTGAATAGATAAAAAACGGTAAGCATATTAAATGCCCTTAAAGCATTCATAAATTTTGACGTTTCTTTTCATAAAAACAATAGGGTTGTCATTGGTTTTTCATTATTAAATAATTAGTATTAGAGTGAGACGTAAAATCTGATAAAAAAATGGTAAATTTTACAAACAGTGAATGAACTGACATGCATTTTACTTATGGGCTTGCAGACGGAAATGCATACGAAGCCAGGCGGATATACCAAGAGCGGTATCTAAATCGCGTACTACCCGACTCGAGAACATTTTCTAGGATTCATAGATGTCTTCACGAGACCGGAAATTTAATAGTAAACCATAGTGCTAAAGGAGTCCATCAAACAGTAAGAACACCGGAACTTGAGGAAGGAATTTTACATGAAATTGAGGAGAACCCCGAAACTAGCACGAGGAAAATCGCGGCAACATTTAATGTTTCACATTTTCTTGTTTGGAAAATTCTCATCGAAAATTTATTATACCCATATCACATTCAAAGAGTCCAGGCATTACTCCCTAGAGATTTCCCGTTGCGCATTAATTTCTGTGAGTGGTTTCATCAAAACCTGTTGGAAAATCCGTTATTTGACAGGCACATTCTTTTTACCGATGCAGCTAATTTTTCTCGAAACTCAATAAGAAATTCCCATAATAACCATTTATTTGCGGATTTAAACCCTCATGCAATAGGGAACTTTCCAATTTTTTTTTTTTAATAATATGATTTAGTTAGGCCTGAAAAAATATTCCCCAATTATTACTGCTTAAAAATCAAAAATAACTTGGTAAAAATTCTTTAAAGTTTCACGCGTGTCGAAAGCATTTCAAAGGATCTCTAAAGCGCGCGAAGCCCGATGACGTCAGGGGGTATGACTTTTGGTCATCTGTCATCCTGACACTCCTGACAGGTGCCGAGCGACCCAATTTGCATTTGGATTGTCGTGTGTTATTGTATTGTTCTTTTAAGGTCGTGTCGCTTGACGCGTGGATGTCAAATCTGACAAATCATCAAATTTATTGAAAACCTATAACTTATTTCGTGGATGTCACACACAAATCTGACAAATGATACCCCTTGACGTCACGACTACTAGCAACGCGTTTTTACCCGCTTGGAATAATTTGAATTTTGGGGTATTTTTAAATCTTTTTAACGGTCTTTTGGGACGAAATATGTGTTTTTTTTTGCTGCCATGTTTTATGACAATATGTGGTCAAATAAGGGAGGACGTCGGCTTTATCTCGGAAACCATTAATCGTGCAACTTTCGAAAAACATTTTTTATGAGTAAAGTGGTCAAGAGAAATTGTTGGAAATTACTTTTAAGTTCCTCAATTCGCCGCAAGGGGGCACAATTAAAAATTGTTTTTTTAAATTCTAAATTTCTTCGAAAATTCCCACATTAAGGTATAACTCTGATTACATCATTGGAAAGCTTAGACAATTCTGCATCATTTTGGTTTACGGCTCATTGGCGTACCGACCTTAATAAGAGTGGGAGAAGCTATTGAAAGTGTAAACATTAAAATCGCTGTAACTTCTAAACGACTTATCCGATTTTACTAAATTTAAGATTGTTTGGAAGGGGAAAATAAGCACCTTCAATTGCTGTAACTTCTAAACGACTTATCCGATTTTACTAAATTTAAGATTGTTTGGAAGGGGGTAATAAGCACCTTCAATTGCCTTATCCAACAGTACACGATAGTGTTTAATAAAATTGCTAGAGGGCACAATTTGTAATAATAACAGTTTTTTCGATTTTATCCCGAAAATTCAAATCATACGGTATAACTATGACATCATAATCAAAAAGTAGATGAAATTTGCAAGAAAAGATGTGAAGACCGCAGTTCGATATCTTTGTTCGTTTCAGAGTTATTGCCAAAACAATAATTTTTTAATACAAATTGCGCCCTCTAGCAATTTTATTAAAAACTATCGTGTACCATTAGATACGACAATTGAAGGTACTTCCAAACAAGCTTAAATTTAGTAAAATCGGATTTGTCGTTTAAAAGTTACAGCGATTTAAATGTTTACACTTTCAATAGCTTCTCCCACTCTTATCAAGTGAAAGGGTAAACATTAAAATCGCTGTAACTTCTAAACGCCTTAACCGATTTTACTAATTTTAAACTTGTTTGGAAGAAAAAGGTAAGTACCTTCAATTGTCGTATCTAATGGTACACGATAGTTTCTAATAAAATTGCTAGAGGGCGCATTTGTATTAAAAAATTATTGTTTTGGCAATAACTCTGAAACGAACAAACATATTGAACTGCGGCCTTCACATGTTTTCTTGCAAATTTCATCTACTTTTCGATTATAATGTCATAGTTATACCGTATGGTTTGAATATTCGGGATAAAATCGAAAAAACTGTTATTATTATAAATTGCGCCCTCTAGCAATTTTATTAAACACTATCGTGTACTGTTGGATATGGCAATTAAAGATGCTTATTTTCCCCTTCCAAACAAGCTTAAATTTAGTAAAATCGGATAAGTCGTTTAGAAGTTACAGCGATTTTAATGTTTACACTTTCAATAGCTTCTCCCACTCTTATCAAGGTCGGTACGCCAATGAGCCTTAAAGCAAAATGATGCAGAATTGTCTAAGCTTTCCAATGATGTAATCAGAGTTATACCTTAATATGGGAATTTTCGGAGAAATTTAGAATTAAAAAAAAACAATTTTCAATTGTTCCCCCTTGCGGCGAAATGAGGAACTTAAAAATAATTTCCAGCAATTTCTCTTGACCACTTTACTCATAAAAAAATCTTTCCGAAAGTTGTACGATTAGTGGTTTCCGAGATAAAGCCGACGTCCTCGCTTATTTGACCACCCGGTACTTATGATTTATAGAATTTTTCCCCATTTAAAATTTTTGTCAAGTTCCCTATTGTGGAATCGAATCATCAAGAACAGTTCTCATTAAATGTTTGGGCTGGCATAATTGATAATTATTTGATAGGCCGATTGTTTCTCCCAAGAAGACTTGATGGACAATCATATTTACACTTTCTTGAAGAAGATCTGCCGCCAATGCTTGAAGGCCTTCCAATTTTATCAAGAAACCAGATGTGGCTAATGTACGATGGTGCGCCTCCACATTTTAGCTTACGAGTGCGTGAATTTTTAAATCACACCTTTTGCAATAAAGTGGAAAAGTTGTTTAGAATTAAATACTAGGTTTATATGCAAAATTTAAACATTTTATTTAAAAAAATTGGAAAATGGAGTTTTACACTGAGAAAAAAGCCTTCCATTCCCAATAATAATTCACATATTCTTTATACAACTGTTTAATACTATACAGGGTTCCCCATTTAAAACGAAACAGGCTAAATATCTGGTTTCACGTTAATTAAAAAAAAACACTCGGACCCGTCGATTTTTATTTCGAGGGGGACATCTCTTGCGTATATTGTCAATCTTGTTACTTTAAGCCCCTAGGAGGGAGGGGGGGTAAGATCTAAATCGTAAATGGATACCCCTATTTTATATAATTTTTTTGGATTCTGCATAAAATTCTGAACATTTTTTAATAAAAGCATTATTAGTCTATATAGTGGATTTCACCTTAGTTTTTAATGCTTTGACGTCTCTCGTGTCAAACAAATTAGCCAACACGTAATTTTAAAATCCCTAATTCTATAAACGGCTTTCAGGCACGGGCATTGGCTAGATTAACAAGAGATGGATATATAACTGACCGTATAGTTACATGTACATGACGAAGATGCACACTACACAGTTCAATACGTTGCCCTTCAATGAGCTCAAACTCGTCAAAAGCACAGCATCGCTCGTATATGCCGTTAGTATGTGCATCTTTGTCTTACGCATTTGCTCTCGCATATCTCTTTTCGTACTTCATTAATTCGATTGTCTCATATCACAGAGCCGCATTGGGACACACCGCGCACCGCGTGCATTCTGCTGTTAATTCTTGATCGTTCGTGTTATTGTTTTTGGTATTTTTCAGACAGCATTTTGCTTATATTTTCTGCGTATTAGACTTTTTGGTTTTAAACTGCCGGACTGTGTGTATCTGTGACGTGTTTCTTTTTATGCAAAAGTAAGTAAATAATTATTAATGTCTCGGACGGTGACGACGACATCGACAGCTTGTCAGATGAAGACCAAAAATAATAGGGAACTTGCACCAAAATTAAATTTGAAAACCACAGTGAACCATTATGCTAAAATAAGTTTTACATACAGTTGTATTGAAGAGTGCTTGAGGTATTTGTTCTGCAAACGAATGGACAAAAATTTTTTTTTGTAGTATCTACTTACACAGTGGCGCAACCAGAAATTTCGTTCGGGAGGGGCTTTAACTTCTTGCGCCGCAGACGAAATTTTTTTTGGGTGCCACGCCCTTTTTTGGGTAAAATACGTATGATTGACGAGAGCGACAGCCCCCTAAAACTTCTGCAATAATACGCCGCTAGCCCTAACGAAATATTTATGAAAAAAAATTTAGAGATTTTATTTTAATTAGTAAAAATGTATTTAAAATAAGTAACGCATATATTAAGCATACTTATACTAAAACAAAACAAAACAAAAACCTTATACAATAAGTTGTAAGTAATCACTAATAATACTAATATTAAAGTAAAATTCTTCGTTTTGTTTTTGCCATTTCGTCCAGAATTTCTTCCACGGTAATATCAATATCGTGGTTCGCATAAATAGGTAGACCAGGGTCGATAATTTTTAAAACAAAAAAAATAATAGTAGGATGAAACCCATTGGAAAACAAAGAGAATATAACAAAAATGAAAGAAAAAATAATTTACGGGCGATCCGAGGTCGGGAAGTGGAAGGGGGTGAGTTTTTAAGGCTAGAAAACGATTTATCTCGATTTTCGGGAAAACTACAAGTCCTATAAAAAAACGTTAAATAGCAAAGTTGTAGGTAATAAAAAGATCTACAACTTTTGTATTAACACTTTTTTTCACATTGCCTTAAAAGTTATGTGAAAAATTCAAATAACCAAGTTTTGTTTTTTTTTATTTTTATCTTTTACAAAAGAAATTATGTTTTCACGAAATTTGGTGATAACTTACCTTTTTATGTCCCAAACACACTGTAATTATTTTGATTTAAAATATTTATTTTTTCACCTTATTTTGACTTTATATCGAAAAAGCACCCTTATTTTCAATCGAAAATTCTCACGTCAAAATATCTGCTGTTTTAAAAAAGTCGGTGGGCTTTTTGTTCGTTGAAATCTCCACTTTCTGATGGTGTAAAAAAATATATACATTACTATGGTAAATGTTCTCAAAAAATGCAACGAAACGGAAAAAACTCGAATCAGAATTTTTTTTTTTAATCATTATGTACAATTTTGACCTATTTATTAAAATTTATACTTTAATTACTCAAAAAACGTAAGAATCCATGTTACATTGATAAACAAAAAAATTACAAATCCATAAAACATTGAGATCGCAAAAAACATGCGAAAATAGTTCGCGTGACATGAAAAATTGGTTTGCAATTAAACGAATAGGCTAAGTTTCTAAGCTCGGCTGCAGCCCGGCTGCAGCCCGGCAGCCCCCCCCTGGTTGCGCCACTGTACTTACATTATTTTTTATTTATTCATTAAAAAAAAATACCTAATTCGATAACATTACAAACTTTTGTTGTTTTATTATAAACCGACGAAAAGTTAGACCTATTGTAAACTTCAAACTCTTTAGAACCTAGTCTAAAGAAAAAAATATCTACCCGTGAATAAGAAAATAAAAAAGTAAACAATAAGCTATTAAATATAATATATAGATTTTTTCAACTTAACACTGCATGGTCTAAAATCAAATTAAAAAACAAAATAATTTTTTAATAAAAAACGTAGTTAATTATTGATGATACTAGACGACTGCCCCCTTGTATATTTTTTATTGTACTAAATTAAGAGTGGGTTTTTACCAAAATAACAGCACTTTATTATATTATAAATTAAAATGAAATGAAATTGTTTTTCTGATATTCTATCCTATTTCCATTCCCCTTCAGTGTTTTTTTTTTTTGAAATATCTTAAAAATTGCTTAGGTAATTCTCGTTTCCATCCATAATTACAACTACAAATAAATTGACCCATGTTCTCATATAATTTTTAAGTCCGGCCCTGGCCAATCCTTAAGTTCTGTAAAAAGAAATGTTATAAATGACATGTGTCAGCGGCGGCCATTAAAAACTAAGGTGAAATCTACTATACTAAACAATTTCCGAGATATTGACTCTTGAAAAATGAGATTTTTGAACTTTGACAGCGTCTAGCTTTCAAACTGAACGTCATTAGAGTAAAACGGCTTACATGTCCCTATCTTCGATTTTTATTATCTTTCCAATAGTGTCAACTTCCGGTTAAACGGGTTGTAAGAAATATAGTACTTCCGGTTAAACCGGAAGTTGACACTATTGGAAAGATAATAAAAATCGAAGATAGGGACATGTAAGCTGTTTTACTCTAAGACGTACAGTTAGAAAGCTAGACGCTGTCAAAGTTCAAAAATCTCATTTTTCAAGAGTCA
The DNA here is from genome assembly GCA_963969555.1 of Polydrusus pterygomalis. Classification (NCBI taxonomy): domain Eukaryota; kingdom Metazoa; phylum Arthropoda; class Insecta; order Coleoptera; family Curculionidae; genus Polydrusus; species Polydrusus pterygomalis. The sequence goes on from OZ018382.1 coordinate 30,640,920, forward strand.
ATATCTCGGAAACTGTTTAGTATAGACTAATAATGCTTTTATTAAAAAATGTTCAGAATTTTATGCAGAATCCGAAAAAATTATATAAAATAGGGGTATTTATTTAAGAATTAGATCTTACCCCCCCTCTCCCTCCTAGGGGCTTGAAGTAACAATATTGACAATATACGCAAAAGATGTCCCCTCGAAATAAAAATCGACGGGTCCGAGCGTTTTTTTTTTTAATTAACGTGGAACCAGATATTTAGCCTGTTTTGTTTCAAATGGGCAACCCTGTATGTGACAGCTACGCGCTTTCCTACTGTAAGACGACGAGAATTGCTAGACCGTTGTGTAGTGATATCACGGTAATTTAGCCAATAGGAAATAAGAGTTAATGCTATCACAGAAGGGTTTATAGTCATTATTGCTCTGAATACTCACAGTAATTATCAATTTCTATTGGGGGGGGGGGGGGGACTTTGGCTCAGATTTAAGATTTGGAATTTATCGTTTTACTAAATGAATTGCGATTTTTAAAATAAAATTTTTAAATATTTTTTTGGTTTTTATTTTTTTATGCAGAAAGGGTGCATCGTACGAAAGTAAGTCTACGAACCAAATTTGCTCCAAAATAAATGAGGATTTTAAATATAAGTTTTGATTTTAGAGAAATCAGTGGCGTACCATTTTTTTCTTTAAAAATATTCAGTTTAAACCCCGTACGGACGTCACTAAAAATTTTAAAAATCTTTTGAGTCAAAACATGCTCTTTAATGATTAAAAGGTGTTTACAAAATTTCATAAAAATATCTAAGAGTGATATAATAATTAGGTATGATAAAAAAGGTATATTTTTAAAAAAATGTTAATCTGTATAGACCACGGCTGAAGCCTTTGAAAATGGTAAAAAGTGAAAAAAAAATAATAGTAGGATGGAACCCATTGAAAAAGGAAGAGAATATAACAAAAATGAAAGGAAATAGCTATTTACCTAACAAGTGCGGAAAATGAATTTTTCCGCACGAGTCTGCCGTTCACCGAACGACGCGTAGCGGAGTTCGGTTAAGCAGCCGAGTGCAGGGATAACATTTTCCGCACGTGTCAGGTACAATAGTTTTTCTACAGACGTGTGGAAATAAGTAACACATATTTCAAAGAAATTTAATAGTTTTTAATTAACTATAACAATCACATACATATGTAACAGTAACTAATTCTGAGAAAAAAAATAATAACTAAAAGTTATAATTGATATATTATTGATTTTGACATAATCGTGCCGAAAAATTTTTCCGCACTAGTGTGGAAAAACAAATTTTCCGCACGGATATCAGTGCGGAAAATTGATTTTTCCACACGTCTGTAGGAAAAATAAATTACGGGCGATTTGAGGTCGGGAAGTGGGGGGCGGTGAGTTTTTAAGGTTAGAAAATGATTTATCTCGATTTTCGGCAAAACTACAAGTCCTATGTAAAAACGTTAAATGGCAAAGTTGTAGGTAATAAAAAGATCTACAACTTTTGTTCTTGCACTTTTTTCACATAACTTCAAAATTTATGTGAAAAATTGAAATAACTAAGTTTTTGGTTTTTTATTTTTATCTTTTACAAGCAAATTTTTTTTTTCACGAAATTTGGTAAAAACTTACCTTTTTATGTTCCAAACACACTGAATTTTTTTTGATTTAAAATATTTACTTTTTTTTTAACTTGTTTTGACTTAATATCGAAAAAGCACCCTAATTTTCAATCGAAAATTCTCACGTCAAAATATCTGCTTTTTTAAAAAAGTTGGTGGGCTTCTTGTTCGTTGAAATCTCTACTATCTGATGGTGTAAGAAAAAATATACATTACTATGGTAAATGTGATGAAATCCCCTTTAAATCCTACCTGTAATTATATTTAGAACAACTATTTTCACATATTTTTTGCGATCTTTATGTTTTAAGGATTTGTAATTTTTTTGTTTATCAATGTAACATGGAATCTTACGTTTTTCGAGTAATTAAAGTATAAATTTTAATAAATAGCTCAAAATGGTACATAATGATTAAAAAAAAAATTCGGAATCGATTTTTTTTTCGTTTCTTTGCATTTTTTGAGAAAATTTACCATAGTAATGTATATTTTTTTACACCATCAGAAAGTAGAGATTTCAACAAACAAAAAGCCCATCGACTTTTTTAAAAAAGCAGATATTTTGACCTGAGAATTTTCGATTGAAAATTAGGGTGCTTTTTCGATATTAAGTCAAAATGAGGTGAAAAAGTAAATATTTTAAATCAAAAAAAATTCAGTTTGTTTGGAACATAACAAGGTAAGTTTTTACCAAATTTCGTGAAAAAAAAATTTGCTTGTAAAAGATAAAAATAAAAAACCAAAAACTTGGTTATTTCAATTTTTCACATACATTTTGAGGTTATGTGAAAAAAGTGTAAATACAAAAGTTGTAGATCTTTTTATTTCCTACAACTTTGCTATTTAACGTTTTTCGATAGGACTTGTAGTTTTGCCGAAAATCGAGATAAATCGTTTTCTAACCTTAAAAACTCACCACCCCCCACTTCCCGACTTCGGATTGCCCGTAATTTATTTTTCCTTTCATTTTTGTTATATTCTCTTTCTCTTCCAATGGGTTTCATTCTACTATTATTTTTTTGGTTTCAAAAATTATCTACCCTGGTCTAGTAGCTCAACAATGAATGGCTTTAGGACATATTATTATGTTAATATTACCTTTACTTCTTAAAATCACCCAAGGATTCATAACCTTAAGTATCGGCGCTCAATTAAAAAACACCCTTTATAAATATATATTAATAAAGGTATTTATTGTATTTCAAAGATGGGAATTTTTCGGATTTTTGGATAAAACGGAGAAGTAAGGAAATATTGAAGAAAAAACGAAATGGCTAATGCCCACTAGTGTTTAGTGCTCTTAATTATTTAACTAATTAACAGCATTGTAATGATAGGTAACGAATTACTGTTTATTGTTTTGGCATTATTTATTTGAATAAGTACTATTTTTAATTTGACTAAATTGATACCCATCGTGGTCAATGTGCAATGTGCTATCATTACTTTTAAAAACTGGCTATTGTGTAATTATTTCTACAGAAAATATGTTTTATACCCCTTATAAATAATTCCCAAAGTTAGATGCACCATTCAAAAACTGTTAAAGATATTTCAGACGTTATTAAACTTAAAAGAAAAATATTTAGAAAAAATATGTAAGTACTTTTTCCTCATGCTCAATTATCGTCGCTTCTTTATTACTTGTTTCCTCGATAATATTGCCACTGGGAGCCCCATAAACTAGTTCCCAACTAAATACCAACAACACTGTTAACAAAAAAGTTAACCTTAACGACATATTGGATAGAACCGTTGAACTGAGTTCAAGATGTTAATGGTCACAATTTATAGACAGCCGAAACGCCCACCATCAAAGTTTTATGTTATTTTGTGCCAGAGCCTCCGCCCCGGGCAATTGTAGTACGCCGATCGAATACCCGATTATTAATCCATTAATTTACAATAAACTTTTATCGCTGATAAAACTATTTGTAATATAACCCGCATTGCGATTGGCGATTTTCCAAAAATTATAGCGCTGCGCTAATTCGCACCTCAAAATCGCCCAATCTGCAGGGCCGAATTAGGCCTAGGCCGATCAGGCCCGGGCTTGGGGCAGCAATTTCTAGGAGCGGCAAACGGGTACAATGTTAATTTTTAGCACTAAACCGAATTAAAGTATATTTGAGATCAACTATGGAAACGGACTTAATTCTTTAGCAATTTTACATAATTATAGAATCAGAACTTTTACGTCATCTTGATTACAATGAAGTCACTTTGCCGAACGGAATGTATTTTGCAATCCCTTGTAGTTTTTTGTTTGTATTTTTTATTAAATTCATAAAATAATATAAATATAGATTTCCTAGACTTTGTCAACAATGACTTTTTTCTACGGACGTGTGAAAACAACAATTTTCCACACTAATGCGGAAAATTTTCTCGGCACGATTATGTCAAAATCAATAATATATCAATTATAACTTGTAGTTATTACTTTTTTTCTCAGAATTAGTTACTGTTACATAATATTATGTGATTGTTATAGTTAATTAAAAATTATTAAATTTCTTTGAAATACGTGTTACTTATTTCCACACGTCTGTAGAAAAACTATTGTACCTGACACGTGCGGAAAATGTTTTCCCTGCACTCGGCTGCTTAACCGAACTTCGTTACGCGTCGTTCGGTGAACGGCAGACTCGTGCGGAAAAATTTATTTTCCGCACTTATTAGGTAAATACCTATTTCAATTTATATTTTATATTAGTTTTCATATTATTATTTTTACCTACTAGTTTTATACACATAGGAACACTCTTTGTTTCTATTAGGGTAAACCCGGTAGAGATGGCGCAGCGGGTTAGATGGCGCAGTCCAATATATCCCTAAACAAAATAATATCCGGTAACGTGGCCATCGCTACAGACCTTCATTTGCAAGTAAACGTCTATGCCGTTCACCTCACGCCCATCATTTGGAGTTGAGGTATTTTAATTTTCCTTTATATATTTCAGCATGTCCTTTTGTTTTCTAGATAATAAGTAATCTAATTATTTGGGTGTCAAACTAGCCAAAGCTTTTACTAGTTGTAACATTGTCGCTTTGAAATGAGCATATAGTTTGTTTTCTAACTTTAAAATCATTCACATTGTTATTTATTCCCGAGCACGTTACCGAGCCATCTCACCAAATGCAAGTTGGGTTAGATGGCGCGTGCCATCTCACCCAAGCTATTAGATTAAAGTGCTAAAATAATTAGCTTGAAGCTTATCAGGTTAACTTTTTATTTTTTATAGATGCCCACTATGTGGCACGAGACAAAATTTGAATATGTAGTTATTTTTTTATATTTTGTGTGAGCGCCATCTCACCCAGAGATGGACTTTTCTATTATTTTGAAAAAAAATGAGAACCATGTCTTATTCAGTTGAATTAAATGAATTTTTTTCGTATCCTCTACTTTTATTTTTCCCAAAAAAATAGTTTTTTTTAAATTATGTGTTTACGCCATCTCACCCATACCCATGGGGTGAGATGGTTTTTTTCTACTTTTTTTTTAAATACATTTTATGGTCATTAAAATTAAATAAAGTTTTGTTTTTTGTATCCTCTACTATTATTTTACTCAGTATAATCATATAAAAAATAATTCCTACCTAAAAATTGGAAATCTGATTTTTTATGCGACTTTGAAAAAACGTGCGCCATCTCTACCGGGTTTACCCTATATGTAATTCTTGTCCCCTAGATAACCCCTTGAATATTTTCCACAAGAATAGAAATTAAAAAATTTGGTACTAAACTTGAAATTAACTTGACGCAAAACAGTCTGCGTCAAATTAATTTCGGAAAGTCCACCACTTGTAGATTCAGGAAGTTTATTAAAAAATTTATAATAGAATTATATGAAACAACATTTTTGGTCCTGGCACAGGCAAAATATCATGAAAGAAGTAAAAATAAAATATTCGAACAACCAACTTTACTGTAATTTAATTTAAGAATTTTATAGTAGTTGGGTGTTGGATGAATTCTTAATGAAAGTTGAGAATGGTCCCGAAAATTTATCACCTGCGGAGCATTTTTTGTGCTTAGGGCTTGCCCTAAATCTGGTCACACTGCGAGGAGTAAGCACGGAGCAAAAAATAACAAATAAAAAATCTGTTAATTTGTATAAAATGGAATTTAAGTTTTATCTCAAACTCTATCCTGCTTTAGAGTGCGAAAAGATTATAAGTTAATATAGAAATTTAAGGGAGGTTGAGCGAGGGAGGCATTTTAAGTTGTTGCTCCGCTTTAAAATAATTTATAATCTGGGGCTGTTTTCTTGCGTCAGCAGTAAACATTACAATCTGTTGTTACAGTCTATTATAAGGAATAAAAAATAAAGGTAATTTTTAAAATGTAAAATACCTCTTTCGAGAGGTGTAATGGCCAATTCAGGCTGTACCAGGACTTATATAAAAGCAACAAAAATAATATCTTATTTGATTTTATTTACTACTTTCATGCTTAAAGGGCATAATATTACGTACACCTAAATTTTATTTTGGATTTGTAGCTTGCGCATAGCTTTTATATTTAGAATATTAAATATGGGTTTATTTAAAACAATAAGGAAATTTATTTATAAAGTTAATATTAAAACGTTATTAGCTTAAACGTTAATTTTTTTTGTACCTCATACATATACAATAACAAATAAAATAGAGTTTGACATTTGGTAATGTTTAAATTACTTAAGTACCAATTAGATATGAGAGTAAAACAGTAATGGAACTCTTAAAAAAATATTATTGGGAAAACCGAAGAGTAAGTAGACAAGTTTTTTTCTATTAAAATGGCTTTAATATTCTCATTATTTAATTTAAATCAACTGAAAAAATATTTTTACGATGAAACAAAAACATGTTTTTGATTTTAACAAATTTTTCTGCAAGCCTCTAAACTTTTTTCAGTTATGCAGGGTGTCCGGGAAAAGGATATAATATGCAAAAACAAAATGACTATAATGTCATTTTTCATTGTCTTTTATAATGCCATTTTTGATTTTTGACCCTCATGTTTGATATACAGAGTGTCAAAGTTTTAAATTAAAAATTGACTTTTGTGAACAATTCGAGTATTTTCTAATTTGGTACATTGCTTCAGCATAAACATCTTGAAAAAAAAAAACAAAAAAAAACAACAATGGTTAAATATTAAAAATATGGGGGAACAGTACCGACTGACCCACCTATTTTTTAGTATTTGCGCCAGTGACTTCCGAACTATATTTTTTCAATTAATTAATTGTGGATTTGCGATAATTAATTGCCTCTTGTAAAATTTCGATAAAATTATTCGTTTTGGCGATAATTTAAAAAGTATGGTTCCCTAACTAATACTAACGCGGCTTATAATTTTCCAATGCTAAATCAAGCCAGTCGTTGCGACATTATAATGGATACAAAATATAATTAAGTGAAACTTTGCAATAGGTGACAATACCGAAAGCAAAGGACTAGCCATCGAACATGAGGGTCAAAAATGAAAAATGGCATTATACAGTGACCGGCCGAAAGTGCGCAGCATATCGGAAAGTTTTTTATCGTTAAGATTAGAAAATTAATTTTATTTTAGATAGGTTCTGCATGTTGTCAAACCAAAGTAACAACCATTAAATCCGGTAAAAGTCTTGGTATACGAGGTAGGATCAAAAATTTGAAATTCCGCTAAGAGTAAAGTACCTCCATTTTTCATTTTTGAATATTTTTTTACAAAAAATTATTGTTTTAATTTCAAAGTTATACCCAAATTCCAAATTTCGCTTATTTTGGACAAAAAAATGGATTTAATCGTGTTTTCTGAATAACCCTGTATAAAAAATAAATGGCAACCGAACAGTACGAAAATAAGATTTTCTGCAGACTTTGTTAGAGATTACCGTCGATCATAAATCCGATTAGTTTGTTTTCATAATATTATGGCTTTTTAAAATAAAATATAAAAATATTAAATTATTTTGCTGCACACCGTATTTTATTTTCTGAGGGAACAAGTTAATTTCATCTAACTGATATTTTTTGATTTACATTGACTTAAAGCATCTCCTAAATAGTTTTTTTATACATTGAAGTATGCATAGAAAGTTTCCTTTTGATTTAAAAAGAAAACAATTTAAATTAAAAATATATTTTGAACGGATTTTATTCGTCACGCAAAATAAGGAAACTTTCTATGCATACTTCAATGTATAAAAAACTATTTAGTAGATGTTTTAAGTCAATGTAAATCAAAAAATTTCAGTTAGATGAAATTAACTTGTTCCCTCAGAAAATAAAATACGGTGTGCAGCAAAAATATTTAATATTTTTATGTTTTTATTTTAAAAAGCCATAATATTATGAAAACAAACTAATCGGACTTATGATCGACGGTAATCTCTAACAAAGTCTGCAGAAAATCTTATTTTTGTACTGTTCGGTTGCCATTTATTTTTTATACAGGGTTATTCAAAAAACACGATTAAATCCATTTTTTTGTCCAAAATAAGCGAAATTTAAAATTTGGATATAACTTTGAAATTAAAACCATAATTCTTAGTAAAAAAATATTCTAAAATGAAAGATGGAGGTACTTTACTCTTAGCGTAATTTCAAATTTTTGATCCTACCTCGTATACCATAAGACTTTTACCGGATTTAATGAGTGTTATTTTGGTTTGAGAACATGCAGAACCTATCTAAAATAAAATTAATTTTCTAAACTTAAAGATAAAAAAGTTTCCCATATGCTGCGCACTTTCTGCCGGTCACTGTAAATGGCATATTATTTTTGCTCAAGAAATATATTATGGTTAATGGATTGACCTCCTTTTTGTGGGCATCCTGTATAGTGTGTCCCTCGAATCGACGCATAAATGGGTAAAACAGACGATTTTTTGACTTGAAACTTTATCTTCTGAGGTTCCGCCATGCTTGGGTCCAAAGTAATTTGAGTCATAATTTTAGTTTTGAAAAATCAAGTATCTCTTTACAAAAAACTTTTTTCCACTATTAAAGTGCTTTCTCTTAAGAAAATACGTAGAAATGTTATTAGAAAACGATGTTCAGAAAGACAAACTGAGTAAGAATGTAAACTTTTAAAATTCTTTGCCTACTTAGATTAGATTTACATTATTTTCATACAATTCTTCATCCCATAAATATTTCTTATAATAATTAAAGACACAAGTGAATGAACGGCCTATGTAACACTTTTTCAAAAATTACATTTTTCCGTAAATGAAGGGCGAATGTACCTAAAATTCGTTCAAAACACCTTCCGTTACGATATATCAATAAATAAGGAAGTTGTCAGTGGATAAAGGACCCAAGTACACGGGAACAATACTTTATTTATACGGATTAAGGACCTATATACTAAAAACACATGTACCGGGTGAACAACTAAGAATGGTCGTCGGCTATATCTCAGAAACTGGAAGTCATAGAGCTTTGAAGTAAAATATTTTTTAGTAAAAGTGCCCAATAGAAAATGTTGGAAATTGTTTTCGAATTTGTAAAACGCCCGCAAGGGGGCGTCACAGGCATGACCACTGCAAATATTACGATTTTCTTCGTGTTTTGACTAAATAAGAGGTACCGAAATTATCTTTGTTTTAATGCTTACATATTTCTTTAGAAATTTTATAATTCACAAATTTCTCTATCTAGTGAAATAAAGTGGTGGGGGGAATTCAAATGTTTTTTTACATAAACTACGATTACTCCCACGTGGCATAACCGATTTCAACTAACTTGGTCTCATTTAAGAGAGGAGTATTTTGTTTACAAATTTTGTTTTTTCATCATATCCTTGAACTTTAACTTCGCCGCTAGATGGCGTTAACTGGAATATAAGCGAATATTAGTCTTTTTCGCGGCAAAGTTGAATACAATGATAGGTCTGTTTTAACAGGATCAGATAAAGAATTAAACTCTTAATATTTCGTGAAAACCTCATATTCGTATCTTTTATATTTATAGAATCGGAGTTATTGACTAAAATAAACTAATATATCGTATTTTTTCGTTTTAAGGGCCTATTAGTTTATATATTGGATGCGTTTCGCTTACATTAATTATAAATTAATAGACAGTTACAAAAAGTGTTAACTATAACAATAAAAAACATCATTAAAAACTTCTACCTATATTTTCACAGTTTATAATAAATTATTTATACTGCAATTTACTTCTTTGAAATTGCACACTAAATATTGGGAGAAAATGTATTAATGACGGTCCAAATATTCAAAATGACGTCCATCATTATTATTGCAAGCCTGCAACCTCTACTGCGTGCATTAAAACAGCAGTTTTAATTTCCGCAATTGATATATTTCCTAACGCCGCTGTAATTTTCTCAATCATATTTTCTCTGGTTGTAGGCCGGTTGGCAAAAACAATGTCCTTAACTCTCCCCCACAAATAAAAATCTAGGACGGTGAGGTCTGGTGACATTTAGGCAGAATCTATCATTGATTAGCAATAGACTATAAATTTACGTACGTTTTAAACAAACATCGCTAATCGCGGGTAGATTTTGTCTCCCTGGGAATACTATATGTATGTGTGTGCCAATATTTTTTAGTAAATGAGCTGCCGCTTCTTTTAACAGATGTTGCTTTGGATGTTCGCCGTGACATGTTTTTCAACAGGATGGGTGTCCGGCGCTTTTTTCTGTAGACGTACGGGAGTTCTTAGATCGTTCATATCCTGGCAGGTGGATTGGACGAGGACGTTTATTTTTCTTGCCGGCTGGGTCACCAGACCTCACCGTCCTAGATTTTTATTTGTGGGGGAGGGTTAAGGACATTGTTTTTGCCAACCAGAGAAAATATGATTGAGAAAATTACAGCGGCTTTAGGAAGTGGTCATGTCTATGACGCCCCCTTGCGGACGTTTTACAAACTCGAAATAAATTTCCAACACTTTCTTTTGGGCACTTTTACTAAAAAATATTTTACTTCAAAGCTCTATGACTTTCAGTTTCTGAGAATCTGAGATATAGCTGACGACCATTCTTAGTTGTTCACCCGGTATATAAGCCCCTCTTCCATTCGAGATGGACGAAACGATTCTTTAGAAGAATGTCCGCCAAGTGTTTCTGACTTTGTCATTCAAAATGACTGTAGAGTTTACACTCCTTCCGGGACTACCTGAAGAAGTAAGAGTTTATCTAACTATACTTGTTTTAAGTATAGATATTTAAAATCAAAGTGTCATTGTTTGAACTTTTAACACAGCAAAATCATCTATACTTTTTCATTGCAAATAATGTATTTTGTTATAATGAATAAAAAACCTATGTACTTTTTTTTCTGATTTTTATAAAAAATACTGACTAGTAGCAATTTATGTTTTTACCGTTTTAATATTCAGTTAAATAAAAGTTTATAAATGAATTTTGGTTTTTCTATGTCGCTCCCCAAAAAACTGCCAAACAATAAACTTTAAACTGAAATATCTCGAGAAAATGATTTTGCATCATAGGCTTCATCTCCTTGTGTCTTTAATTATCTAAATGTCTAATAGACAGATGAAAATAAACCGATCCGTATGGAAATTTTGCAAATTTAAATAATTTCTTATTTTGAGTTTCTTTTCATAAAAACATTTTTTCGTAACTTCAGAGAAACATCCTCGGAAAAAGCACCATACAAGTAAAAAAATAAGTTCCTTGTAAATTTTCAAGACATACCTACTTGATATTCTGAAACCAAAATTATGACATAAATTCGTTTCTATCGAGGCAGGGCTGAACCCCAGAAAATGGCGCTTCAACTCAAAAAAATTGCCTTTTTTTATCTATTTATGGGTCGAATCGGGAACATAATATATATTTAATACATACACTAAAACACATTATTTGTAAATCATTTTTGGCTAGATATCACTGTTCAGAGGTCTCATATGGCTTCCTGCGAATGTCACTATATGTTGAAGAGCCAGGGATAAAAGATAAAAATAGATCTTAAAGATCGTGAGTTCCTTTTCCTTATTAAACCCTCATCAGTTTGAAATGGCAAAAAACTTCAAATTCTATATTACTAACATAAAATTAAATAATTTATCAGGCCGAGGTTAGTGAAAGAATTTCAGAGTCTCCGTGGTGCTATTGGTAGAGCGCTCGGCTGATGATTGAGAGGCTCTGGGTTGAAATCGCAGCGGAAGCATAAAACTGTTTAAGTTATGAATAACATTTATGACTTTTCCTAACCTAACATTTTAACATTATTATCTTGTCTTGTTCTTAATGGCTCTGCCCCCTGGGGACAATTTGCCAGCACAGTAGGGGTGATGGTGATGTTGTCTGGTCTGTACCATTTCACGACCACTGATTTTTACATTATTAATACTATTTTACCGACATAACAAGCTGTCTATTATTTACTGCTTCTTACTCATAGATGGCTCTGAGATAGTTATTTTCTGTTTTGTCGAAATTATGGAGAACTAGAGGGTAGGAGGCCGGTCGACAATGGCAGCATTTTCAAATTCTGTCCCGGTTTTTTTGGTTAGTTCGCTATTGGCCGATAGATGGCTCTCGCGTCCGAAGTGGGCTGATGTTGTCTTCTTCATCTTCGTTTTTAATATGAAAAACTAGATCCTCCATAGTTTTTAAATTTTACTTTTGACAATTGACATTTTATTTTTCGAAATAACAAATAACGTTTGAAGGCAAGACAAGACAAATAACGTTGTATTGTAATTAATTTCCATATTTTTAATAAATAATGGTACAATTTATAAAAGTAGAGTTTCCTTTGTGTCGGGGTGTAAGACAGTATCTTCTTCAGAGATGAAACGCAGCCAAATAAGTATCTTTCTAGCTCCAAAGGTAAAACCCTCTAGCTAAAATGTTCCTGTATTTTAAAAACGAAGCATCGTTGGAACTTTATACAGGCCGAGTTTACTAATAAGTATAACAAAATAAGTGTAAATTCATATAAAAGTCCTTATTTGTTCCTTAAAGAACTAATTTAAATAAAAATAGTTATCGCGTCCATAAGAAACCATTTATTTGATAGCCCACTTCGAACACGAACGCCATCTTACGGCGACTCGTAAAGCTGAATTACCGATGTTAATTTGGGACAGAATCCAATGCATTGCGATCGGCCTCCTACCTCAAGTCACAGAAAATATAGCTACGCGTAGCTATATTTTCTGTGCTCAAGTCCTCCATAGTCGAAATACTGAGTTACATTTTTCAATTGTTAACCTACCAACAGAGGTCGCTAAACTAATATTTGGGACACATATTCTTTACCCTTTGAACAACATTTTTCTAAATGTATAAAAAAAAAATTTCTATTAAGTAAATATTATTTCTGACTATTTGAGTAATTGTGAACCTTAATTGAGCTTTTCCCTCGATACCATTTTATTAATTCAAAGGAAACTTTTTAGCATACTGAAAGGCACTTTAATTTGACCGCTAAAATACATGTCATTTGTTCCCCCCCTTTCAATGTCAAGTTCAAGTTCATTTCCCGTGCTGGTCGCAGCGAACTTATTTTAAAGATGTTCATGAAAAACGAAACTTTTTAAAAATGTTCTCTGAAAATGTCTTAAACTTATTCTTTCTTCTTTAAACTAAATGTGTCAGTTTTGACTCCTGCTGGGGTAACTGGGCCGTAACAAGCTTGGTACCCCAACATCATTTTATTTCAAGCTAAATGGTAAGCTAATCTAACTTATTTTATTACATTTTATTCATTACATCCCTCTTTTTTATCTTTTACAGAAAGCATCTACACGACTTTAATAAAAAACATACTTTTTCTTTCTCTCTCCCTCATACTTGACGTCTTTCACACTTCTTCGACATAGTTGAATCAAACTAAAATGTTTTTATCACGTACACTTAAAATGATTTCTACAAAGTCCTTTATTTGATACTTCCTAATTTTTCTCTTCATTTCCCACCCACAGTGGCTTTTCACTGGTCCTTGACCTTTCAGCGTTCTGATATATTTTCCGTCGTTTGACTACAAAAGGGTTTTTCACTCCCCATGCGTGCCATTGAAAGCTCCATTATTTATTAGTTCCACCTTTTAATTTTATTATTATTTTCTCTTTTGCTAACAACATCAGCTGTTTATTATATTAGCTTCAATTTCCTGATGATGAGTGTTTCTACACTCGAAACATGTCGATTCTACCCTAGGTTCGCCTAGCTATTGAATTAAAATTGTGGAGAAAGACTTTATACTTTTCTTTTTCCTATACCATTCAACTTCACTTTGAGTATGGACTACCTACTTCTTCAAAATTTATGACTTTGCTATTTCAGTTTCAGTACAACCAACAATTTTTTATTATAAATAATACATATTCTTAGAAAAGCAGAACTTACAGAAATAAAATCATGTTTGTTATTTAAGCATAAAGTTTTCAGTGCAGTGACAAAGTATTAATTATCATTTTGCGATTCTATATATTAAAGAAAAAGGTTTTGCAGTCCATTTATTGTCGGACTAAAAAAATTAAATTCGTTTACAAACGCTACTTTTCGAAATTTTTATCGTGTAACTTTTTTCCTCCGAGTTTTTGGAAATTTGCATATAGCAGGTTATTTACTCCTATGAAGTAGTACTAAAAACAATAATTCTAAATTGTAGAATTCCAATTTTTGCCGCTAAAGAAAAAATAACTCGTTTACAAACGCTACAGGCGGAATTGACACTTACCCCAAAAAAAAATCGTTGCTTCATAAACGTTGCTAACATCACAGATATGATTTTTTGTTTTTTTTGCTTTTGTGTCTATATTTATGGATTGTTTGTTTTTCTATAGTTTAGTAAATAGTGTTAACGTTTAGTGACTTGGATACAATGACTAGTACAGGTGATTGTTTGATTTTATTATGATCAATTTAAGCACGTCTAATCAGGCCTAGGCCATCCAAACAAGATGTTTAAGCCCGGACCTGTCTATTTTCCCCATTCGCTAAATGATAATTTTGCAATGCGCATGACTATTTCTGTGTTGTTTTGTATAAATGCGCAAGTCCATAAATTTGCAGTTTCGTAATTATTGTTTGCTTATTTAAAGGTCAATGTGTATGCCAGTATCTTTATATAAAAATACAGAAAGTCCTTCAATAAATAACTTTTAAAACATTCGTGATCTATGACATTTAGGTATGATTTTATTTATCTTAATAATATAATAATAATAATTTTCACAATTAATAAAATTTCCAATATATTTTATAATTGAATAACGAAATTAAATTTTTACCGTATTGTTTAATTGCTGCAATAAATTTTAAAAAATGACGAAACACTTAATATACAGTGTCCGCAAGAAAGTCCGCATCAAATGGGATTTTTTTTTATTATTAGGTATAGGTAAAAATTGAAAAAGCAGTTAGTTTTTGCTTACCTATAAACCAAAAATGACGTATACTCAGGCACGACTTGCGTTACTTGTCAAATTTGACATTTTTAATAAAATAGGTTTAAAAATGCCCTTATTTATCAAAATATCGAAAAACTTTATTCGATAAAGTTGTTTATTTAGGTATTTTTAGCCTTTGTACGAAATTTTGAAAGTCTAATACAATTTTTATTTTTTGCCAGATTCTTGAAAATTTTGATCAACCCTCGTAGATTAACTTTTATACATCGGTGTAAAACCATTTGCCTTTACTTCATTTGTAATCTTAATGCAATTTTGTGTAAAATTTTTGTTTCCAATTATTTATTTTGCTTCAAAAACTCAAATTGTTATTAATCAGTATGTAATGTTTGATGCAAAGTTGATCTAATTACATCAGTTTTGTCAAAACCGACGTTTCTCATTTTTCTTAAGTTAGTAAACAGATGTACAAAAGAAAATATTAGGAAGCTTTCGTTGAAATTTTACTTAATTAATATTGGATCAAAAAGAGTAAATATTAATCGCTCCAAACATTTTATTCAACAAAAATATAGTTTAATATAATTAATTTAATTTAATAATAATAATGAAGTAAAATTTCAACGAAAGCTTCCTAACATTTTCTTTTTGTACATCTGTTTACTAACTTATGGAAAATGAGAAACGTCGGTTTTGGCAAAACTGATATAATTAGATAAACTTTGCTGCAAACATTACATACTGATCAATAACAATTTCAGTTTTTGAAGCAAAATAAATAATTGCAAACAAAAATTTTACACAAAATTGCATTAGGATTACAAATGAAGTAAAGGCAAATGATTTTACATCGATGTAAAAAAGTTAATCTACCAGGGTTGATCAAAATTTTCAAGAATCTGGCAAAAAATTAAAATTGTATTAGACTGTCGAAATTTTGTACAGAGGCCAAAAATGCCTAAATAAACAACTTTCTCGAATAAAGTTTTCCGATATTTTTATAAATAAGGGCATTTTTGAACCTATTTTAATAAAAATGTCAAATTTGACAGGTAACGCAAGTCGTGCAGCTGCTTCAGTATACGTCATTTTTGGTTTTTAGGTAAGCAAAAACTAACTGCTTTTTCAATTTTAACCTATACCTAATAATAAAAAAAAATCCCATTTGATGCGGACTTTCTTGCGGACACCAGTTGTACCAGTTTTAGTTTCTGAGATGCAGAAATTCCTATAAAACTTTTTACCCACGTTTTTATCACCTTAGGGGTTCATTTTCGAAAAATCACTTCTTAGTGACTACGTTATAAGGAGAGGACATGCTCAAAATTTTATGATTCTAAGATTAGGGGTTAAGGCTTGGGCGTTGATGAATCGGTCAATCAATCACTTTCCAATTTTATATAACAGTATAGATATCTACATTAAAAAATGTATACAGTACTGATAAACTTCATGTTAGAGTTGCATGTTATGTGGGTATAAAAGAGTAAATAATATGTTGAGATGCCGGCAATCATATTTTCAATGCGATGTATAGTTCTTAAGCCATGCATCGAAGTATTTGAATTGTGTTAAATGTATCGAAACAATTATTGTTCTGGTTGATACCAATAAAAATAAATGAAGACCTTACACGTTTATGCTATTTTCTCAATAGTCTCTAAGTTTTTGTCTTTTTTATTTCCAACGAATATAATTTCTTGAAATTTTGAAACCTGTTATGTAGACGTGGCTGGCGTTTTTGTCAGAATTCATTTTATTAACAGTAATGGTAGTTCTCAAATAGCATAAACCTACCCTGAGCACAATTTCCGAATTAAATTAAATTGAAAGAAAAAATACAGACACAAGTGAGTTCAAAAGCCATTGACATTTACCTTTAGATACGTACAGTCTGGAAACGGCTTAATAACATCACAATTTACTGGCCGATTTAAACCAAATTTAGTACAGTTGTGTAAGAGGATCTAACGCACCGAATGACGATATTGGCGTTGTTGCCAGCTTTTTAGTTTGTCTGGAATTCGAACGAATTTTATATTTTTAAATATAACACCCAGTATATTTTTACATTTTTAAATTCCACATAAAATTATAATTATTTTTTATTAAATGCATTATTAGTCTATACTTCATAGTTTCCTAGATATTGACTCTCGAAAAGTGACATTTTTGAACTTTGACAGCTTATAACTTTCTAACAGTACGCCTTAGAGCAAAACGGCTTACATGTCCCTTCAATTTTTATTATCTTCCGAAAAAAATCAACTTCCGGTTAAACCGGATGTAACTCGAAAGCAGGAAATATAGTTGTTCCGGTTTAACTGGAAGTTTATTTTTTTTGGAAGATAATAAAAATTGAAGATAGGGACATGTAAGCCGTTTTGCCCTAAGACGTACTGTTAGAATGTTATAAGCTGTCAAAGTTCAAAAATGTCACTTTTCGAGAGTCAATATCTCGGAAACTATGAAGTATAGACTAATAATGCATTTAATAAAAAATAATTATAATTTTATGTGGAATTAAAAAATGTAAAAATATACTGGGTGTTATGTTTAAAAATATAAAATTCGTTCGAATTCCAGACAAACTAAAAAGCTAACAACAACGCCAATATCGTCATTCGGTGCGTTAGATCCTCTTACACAACTGTACCAAATTTGGTTTAAATCGGCCAGTAACAGTACACACACTGTATAGCTTATCTGGTGCGCAAGCAAAAGTTAAGTTTTATGGGTAAAAAAATACGTCTGTAGGCACGGTTCGCCGGTCTTATCTCTTGGCGCCCAACAGGGATGGGTATGCATGCGCACAACCCTTCTTGGTATTGGGGTTTCCTTCTTTATGGACATTATATAAATACACACCAGAACCTATTTTGCTCCAATTGCGTAGGTGCCCTTTGAGTAATTTATTTTTTCTACTCCTATATTAGTAAACATTGTTTTACGTACAGTTCACTCTATAAGTAAATCCATTCTTACGTACAACTGTGCGTAAGGATGCATTTACCACACAGTTGTGCGTTATGAGATCTAATATAACAATCAAGTTAGCCTTGATCCACTCAAATCGTGACATTTATTTTCTGGCGTTTTGAATATTTGACAGTGACATTGTTATTGTTTGAGATTTAAAGTTGAAACCGATACTGTATAAGTGTATAAATTAAAAACCAACCCTTAATTTATTGGTATTCTTTGAATAATAACAATATGAGCAACTCCGATATTGAAATGAGTGCAACGCCACCGGACGTTGTTCTTCAGGCTGCTTCTGCTGTAGAGAATATTCTGCCGCAAAAATCAAAGGATAGATATGAAAAGGCTTATCAAAAATTTATGGAATGGAGTATGGATAATCATGTGAGTCATTACTCCGAAACGATATTGCTCGCCTATTTTAATAATTTGACGAAAACATTTAAACCCTCCTCGTTCTGGGCAATATACTCGATGTTACGTACTACGTTAAATATAAGGCACGATGTTAATATCGAAAATTATAAAAAATTAAAAGCTTATCTAAAGAGGCAGTCCGACGGCTACAAGGGGAAAAAATCAAAAATTCTTACAGCGCAAGAAATGAAAAAGTTTTTGCACGAAGCTCCGGATCGGGAATTCCTCTTTATGAAAGTAGCCCTGATTATTGGAATATCTGGGGCTTGTAGAAAGCAAGAACTTAAAAATATGAAAGTAAGTGATTTAGAAGATTGTAATGGGAAAACTCTCATAACAAGAATTCCTGACACGAAAAATAAGATGCCGAGATCGTTCATTGTTTCCGGAATTTTCTACAATATTTGCAAGAAATATATGGAAATGAGAAATGCTGTAAAGGGGACCAGTATTAGTGAGTTTTTCCTTAATTTTTAAAATGGAAAACTGACAAGACAAGTGGTGGGAATAAATAAACTAGGAGCAGTGCCAAAAAAAATTGCAGAGTACTTGAATTTGCCCGATGCTGCTTCGTACACTGGTCATTGCTTCAAGTGGACTTCGGCTACCATTTTAGTCGACGCAGGGGGTGATTTAATGGCACTGAAACGACTCGGTGGGTGGAAGTCTTCCACCGTAGCAGAAGGATACGTAGACGAGTCCATTGTAAATAAAACGACAACTTCTAAAAAAATATTGCAATCCATCAACAGTAATTTACCATCCACATCGACTCTAAATAATGATATTGAGATTTCGTCGAATATTTTAACAATGAATAATTTATTGGAAAAATCAAATGCTCCCATTGTAATAAAAAACTGTAAAAATTTTACTATTAACTTTAATACCAATAATAATAATAATAATTAATAATTCCTAATTATTATACCCAAATTCATCATTGATATACTTATTCTGATTTATATTTTCTTAGATTTAGGTTGTTGTTGAAAATGAAACCATAAAGTACGTTAGTGACCTACGTTTTTTTTTATTACTTAAGGCTTAAACAAACGCATCACCCGGTATGTAAGAGTCGTAGAAAAAGTATAGTACGTATTGCGTGTTGTATAGCAATTACGCACTCATGTAATTACTACACTCGCCGCTACGCGGCTCGTGCGCAAGTTTTCCATTCTTGCGTAAAATGCCTTTTACAACACTTGATACGTAATATACTATAACCGTTTATTGTGTAAAATTGTATAATTCTTATTTTGGTCAGAGTTGTCTATTCGGTGGAAATTGTTTCTTAAAAATTGATGGAATAATACATTCCAAAATGAATTAAAAGAGACAATCTCTCTCCTAATTAGAGAACTATTTAAATTCACCGTTTTATACTCTTACGTTTTATACTCTTAAGTCGTTAATTTGTATTTTATTCGTACTATTTATTGTAACCTTTCATTCTTTCATTGCTTTGCTTTATTGCTATTTTTAAAATAAATCTCTTAAAAAATCCTTAGTGTTTCAGTGATTAGAAAGCGCACTATAAGGGCACAGTAATCAATAAAGTGGCACTCTCAGTAAAAAAACCATAAATCAAAACCGAGATCAAAACCATACACAACACATTCGGCTACCATTCTAATACGCGACAATATCTGTGGCTTGGTCGAAAAAAGGCCTAAGTACAAATTTTTAAAAAATGCGTTATTGGGCCTAACTGACTAAATAAATACAACTCTTTCAAATAAAAGTGGTCCCAAGTAAATAAAACTGTTATTTTTATGAAAATTTAAAGTAAAAAGGACCTAAGTGCAAAAAATATAATGCACATAAAGTCCAGGTTCATTTAGAACCCATTTTTATTGGTATTATCTAACTGTAACGGTAAAATTTAAAAACACAAAAGGGCATAAGTGAATAATAGGCCCAAAGAATGAGTTCTATGTGCTCTTAGGTCCTTTTTACCATCTTATTTAATTTTTTCTTAAAGGGCCTATCTGCAACTTATGTTATAATAATTGTAAAATATTGGATCTATATTTACTTAGGCCCTTTTAATTTTACCGGTAAAAATTAAAACAGGCCTAAGAGAAACATAGATATTTATTATTTTGTAAATTTAGGTTCAATATGTTACTTAGGCCTTTATTAATTTGGAACCAATAATTTTGTTACGGCCTAATAACGACATGAGCCTATAAACATTGGGATCAAATACCATAAACTCAAAATTTAGTTTTGTTTGTTTTGATATTCTTTCCGGCTTGTGTGGATTTAAAACTGTTAAACTCTTTACTAAAGGTAAGTTTAAAGATAAAAGGCGTTTTGTTAAGTAACTGACATGTCACAGGATGATTTTTATAACATCGATGCTCTTCAAAAAGCACATTTTGTAAACCGAAAAAAAAATGTAGAAGGAGAACAAATGTCATTTCTAAAAACTATTTTCGATACACTAAAGATAATCCTGGAAAGATTTTTTGCAAACAAACCTTTTTGGAAGATGAAGAATATAAAGTTTGGGATATAAACAGAAAGAAAAAAGGACAACCAGCATCGCCGACTTTAGAAAAGTTACATACCTCGTATCCCCTTCCTCTTCCAAAAAAGAAATTGGATGATATAAAAAGTTTGTTGTGCTTCATACATCCTAATAGTCGACTATTATATATGAATTTAAAATTATTAAATGATCAAGAAGAACATGAGGAAGTTTGTCCAACAGGTTCGCCTGACTATGATGAATAAGTTGAACCAGACTTTGCGTTTTAACATAGTTTTTTTACAGTGTTTTATTTTTGCTTAGAAATTAGAACATTATTTTTTTTTTAGTGAAATTTCGTTAAATGTTTTTCCTTACATAAATAACTTTAAGTAAATTATTGCCGTTTGATTTAAAATTATTAGCAGCCTCACAAAAATAAAATAAAATCCGTTTTAGCTAAATAAAAACGGCCTATGTACTGTTATTGTTAACAATAAGGCCTAAGTAACAGTTTTTAGGGCCTAACTGTTACTTGTCCCCTATTATAATTAGGGCCTATGTACATAATTTAAAAAATGCAGGGGCCTAACAATCAAAAGTATCATAACTATAAAAGATTAATATAAAATAAATATATCCTATAAACAATACTGCTTTAAAGTAGACTCTACCAAAATTATATCACATTCGGAAAAGAAATATCGAAATAATAAGCATTTTAAATTCTCGATTATCTCAAAACTTGATTTTGTCAGATAGGCCCTTGTTCAACCAAGCCACAGATATATCGTTTATAAACGTATTTCGAGGTGCCTATTTGGATTGTTTATTCTATTTGAAAAATAGATTTGTCTGCTCATCTGCTACCGTATCAATAAAACATTAAAAAGATATTTTTACTACTTTATTTAAAGGTAAAAATTTTAAAGCAGGATTCAACTAATATTTATGTAAAAACATTATACAGAACAGAGTGCTCGAATGAGTATATTAAATTCCAATGTGTTTTCTTCTCTCCATTGTTATAAAAAGTTGATTTAGTTATAAGCTAAAAATAGTAAATCAAAATTAGTCGTTAATAAATAGTTTCTTTTTAAATGCATTTACGTGAAAAGATTTGTTTATCCCATTAAAAAAATTACTTTATTATATCATATCCAGTCATCCTGTCTTTTATTCTTTTCTATTTAAGTTATCAAAAAATCTATGGCTACTCCTGTATTTAAAGTTGATGTTTTATCGGGATCTTTGTAATTGTTTCTTGGAAAGGTTTGTTATACTCTTCGAAAAAATTGAAAAAGTTCATTATAACGAAATTCTCTTTTCTACTTTTGCACAAAAATCGAAATTTCAAGAAGTTCGATAACATTACTATTATTATATTTTATTAGAACCCACTTTAATAATACACCTCTGACTCAATTGACTGGAGTTTCCGTGATTACTATCAATTTTATTATTTGACGATTAACTATTTAACAACTAAATGGTAGAGCAAAGTTACCCTTTCCTACTACTTGGGATTATAAAAAAACTATTATTTTTGGGGTACGATAACTCGAGTCTATACAACAAAGCACTAGATTAATAATATTTGTAGTATCTTTGGGATAAGCCTATGGCATCAGTAAGATTTATTGCTTAACATCAAGAAAATACTAAATTCATCCTCCTCAGTCCGGATTTTGTAAAGAAATGTTCGAAGCATGATTAACGCGTGCCTTGTGCGTTATTGGGAGATGCAATCCCGCTATTGGGCAGGCGGTTTTAGGAAGAGAATGGATGACCAAGCGCGCAGACCGTACTCGATGTACATCTAACAGACCAGGGTAGCTTGATTACGCACTGGCGGTGTGGTTTTGTTTTGACGCGGCTTGTGTTTAGGACCAATTTAGTATAAAGTTCCTAGTAATTTCTTTTTTTTTTTTCAAAAATATTAAAATTTTCGTTTTCGATGCAGACATAAAGAAAGATAACTGCTGTCTTACAAAAAAAACAGATACACAGTGAAAAAATCTTTGATTAACAGCAATTTAATTATTTTAGTTATATTTTTTAATTCAAATTATGTGCGTCAGCATCCGTAATACGTAACAATTTAATCAGTCGGGAGTACCACCCCATAATCTTTTTGTGGCAGCTGGCAGGTGGCAGTCCAGTCAATCGTTGGTTTTGAACGTTACGTGTCGTTTCCCCGCTGCTGGTTCATTTTGTCTTTGTGTGTGACATAGCAAGTGGGTAGTTGTAGAAACACCAGAAAAGCTTCCTGAGCTTCATCGTGAATGTATATTTTTATGTGTGGCATTTGCGTTTCAGTGTTTTTAAAAGTATTCGTTTATCGATTTTGTTCAATAAAAGGATTTTGACAGAAAAAATACTCTATAATGTAAAGTTTTCGCTTTTGACAACCCATCAGCAAATGTACTCTTACCTTACATCAAAATAAAAACCTTTTGGTTTCTTATAATGCTATTCTCTTCCTAGCGCTCATCATAACTGACACCCTACTTAGAAATTTCGGAGAGAAGCTGTTTTGTGTGCTATGCTTGCAAATTCAACAGGAATTTAAAACTACTTTATGCAAGTTTAGATTATACTGAACTACAGGTTTGAAAGCTTCTTAAATGTAATCAAAAACCATTTACCATAAAATAAAAAATGATTAAATTATTGCATATCGAAGCCAATTTTATCATATCATGTAAAGTGCCAATTTAACTTCAATCAACAATATTATGTTATAATTTATATTTAAATTTAAAAAAAATACATGTCCTTTGAAATGGGGGTGGGATATTTAAAATGAAACGTAAAATGAAATTATTCATTCATTTGCAATAAAGCAAGAAACCTTTGAAATTAATACAACGGTGTGGCTATTTATCCGCCGGCGGTATCTGATCTATGAATCAATAATTCCGCCGGCCGGCGGATTAGTTACTGTTCTAATAAATTGCCCGCCGATAAACATACTATATTTAAGAAGCGCGGCGGAAGAGTGATATTTTCCAAAAACTTCCGCCGATTGACGGATTGTTTCTGTATTACACTGAAATTCCGCCGAAACATAACCTATAATTTTTATTATACATTGTAAACACTACGTGTTCTGTCTTATGATCTAAAATTTACTGTTGTATACTTAATGTATCAAATGTGATTTGACCTGTCGCAATAAGAAAGAGGGGTAGGCCTAAAGGTCGCAACAATACTGTAATTGGTTTGTCAAAAAAGGCAAAGAAGGGTACCGGGGTACATTTAATGTTACCGAAAATATGATTAACAGTTTACATACATGATAATAATATGTATCTTCTATGTTAAATAAACATTGTTTGGTAATTATACCCAAGTATTATTAGGTATGTATTCCTACCCAAGCAGTGACAGCCGGAATATCATTTTGGAGGGATCGAATTGAATAATATTTAAATTTGCTTTTTCGATTTAAAATGGATGTCATTAAACGTTAACACATTTTTAAACTACACATACGAAGACAAAATTGAATTAAAGCAAGACTCACGTCCATTACCAGGTATTTTTATAGAGAAGCGCGTATTTATGGGGGTAATAATTGCTAATGGTGATAATATAGGGGCAGGTACTTCCTTTGATATTTTGAAAATCCTTTTTTTGAGAATTACCTTAAATCGGCTATGAACTTTTACTCAATAAACACAAAAATAAATTTTTTGAGTATTTTTCCTACTTGAAAACAATCGTAAATTAAAAAAGAGCATGGCACCCAAATTTTTTTTCTAAATTATCAAAAATATTTTCGGCGGATCTTAGCTACTATGTATTAAAATCCGCCTACAGGCGGAAAATGGGTTCTCAACCATTGCGATCCGCCGCACCTAACCAATGTTTTAATATTTCCGGCGGACAATCTATTAGAACAGTTACTAATCCGCCGGCCGGCGGAATTATTGATTCATATATCAGATACCGCCGGCGGACATTTAGCTACACCGTTAATACAAATAAAAAATACCGGAGTGCAAACCTTGAGAAAAAATTATATTTAAAATAAAAATGTTTCTACGTTTTTTGGGTTGGGCTATCGATCGAAATGTAGAATTGCTAGGTTTTAATAGTCCAAAACGGGGCGTGGCACTAAAAAAATTTGCCTGCGGCGATTTTTAAAACAAAACAAAGTTTCGGTATTAATGTACTGTTTAAATTTAAAATATAGTCTCCCTAATCCTAATGACTTTAGCAGCACTCAAAATTTAAAATAATATAAAAAGTTAGAAAATGTAATAATAAATTATTCGCGTGAAAAATAATTGCAAAGACATGCAACTTTAACCCTCTATTTATATTTTCAATTATTCGGCAGAATTACCAAATATTGTACTTTGATCCGAAAACAGCAACTAGAATTACGTAATAGCAACGTATTATCCTTAAGTTTTAAAATTGTGTGTCAATTGAATCAACATAATTATTAGGGGTGGTATTCATGAAAAAAAAAAATCGTTAGATATGAGAACTGGACACTCTTTCAAAATATCCGCAAAAATCTGCCACATTTAAAGTTCCGCAAAATATCCGCTCCTTTAAAAGAAAAAATTCGCAATTCGGGGTTTTCATCCACCGATTAACAAAACGGCCGACAAAATATTTTTTTTCGAGTAGTTTACCTACTTACAAAGAAACCCATAAGAGACTTTAAATTATTATGAATTATTGGCGTTTTGTATTTATAAAAAGAAGAGAAAAAAAAAATTACCGGGTTATGACTTGCCCCATACAAATTAACATTATTATCCTTGAGTAATAGGTGTGTTTCGGACTACCATTGCCTTTAGTTTTTTCATATCACAACGTTACAACTGGTAAGTATCTCCAGTCGTCTTCAGGTGCATACACATCTATTACTCAAGATACATCATTAAGAACATTCAAATTATTATCCTTGTTATTTGTCAATAATTCGTGTAAAAATTAAAAAAAAAATAAACATATATATATATAAAAATGTGTGCATTAAGCAAGGTCTTCTAACTTGGAGTCAAGCAAACAAAAGAAAATTACGGGCTGTGTGAGAAAAATGATCATAAATAAAAATAAAATGTAAAGTTAAAAATTTAGGTATGACGTCTAGTAGGAAGACTAAAGACTAAACGTCCCAAGAAACAAAACGGCACCTCCACCATATGCCATGTATAGATACAGAGCCTCCGCCATATTACGTATAATACGGGTTCTTTGGCGTTGTTCCTAGCTTTGGGGGATAGAACAAAGGGTTGAATCAAAGTCAGAGGTAGGAAACATATACAGATTTATTAATAAAAGAGAAAAGTTTAATTGATGTTGATATTGAAATTGTTATTTAGAGATTAGAGGACCCAGCTTGCTTAGCTAAAAGAATGAGTTGTTACTTACATCTTAGATTGAAAGGGGCTCAGCTCTTAAGGATGGAACACTCGGTATCGCACGCACATTGTCACGGCCCAGACTTGACTCATCGCTCGTAGCCAACCCGATCTTTCACCGTGTATGGTTTATGATTAGTCAGCAAACACTTACTGTATAAACATACATACGTACAGGGCGAGAATTAGTTAGTAAAGCTTAATGTTGCTTATTTCATTACAGTTGATTAAACAAATTAATATAAATTAATTAAAATATAATCAGTAATAATTCTTACATTATTCCGTATTAAATAGGACGGCTTAATCACGGCCTTATTGATTTAAAATTTAATATTTTTTTTAGTGTCTAGGTAATATTGATGATACAAAAAACTATATAGTTCTACATACTTTTTTACCTAATAGCAATAATAGTAGCCGCAAATTGTGGGATAATAGGGTAGTAACAAGGATCTTCCACCTAAAAATATAGAAAGAATATATTAAAATATCGCACCTTTAAAAGTAAAGTGACACAACTCAAAAATTGTATATTTCAAGGTTTAATCATAAAATGGCACTAAATACCGCCCTCTATCAGTTGCCACTGGACCTAATACCAAATCGCTTTTCCCCAATTAGAGGAACCTATTTATGCCTTTTTCATAGTAACGGTATTCGCGCGTCTTTTTAATACTAAAGAGTATCATTTCCGTATGTTGTCGCATGCGACGGAAAATTGACACTGCTTTAAGTCTAAACTGACTTGATTCTAAACATTTTACAAAAAAGTAACTGGTATTTAATAAAAAAAGGACTTATTCTAAAATGAATCGCTGAGTACAACGACAATTTTAATTTTAAAATGGCATAACTCCAAATAATTCGTTCGTTGTTAAAAAAAAATGGCAGTAAAAAGACCTAACTTGTTTTTTATTTTTTATTTTAATTTTTTTTACTATTAAGGGTAGGTTTTAATATCAAATTTAAATAATTGCCTTCTAGTAAAACCATTTAGCTAATGTTTCCTCAAATTTTACATTTAATTTAATTTATTACTTGGGCTTAGGAGACAAAAGAGTTAGAGGGGTCCAATATATTTTCCAGTTTTTCCTGTTTCTGCAAAATTCTATTTTTTGGATTGTGTCACTTTAATTTTAAAGGTGCGATATATATAAAAAAGAATTTAATGAATAATACATATTTGAACAATCTAAATACTCAAAATAACTATATAAAATAAATATATATTTAACATTCAAGAAATAAAAGGTAGGATGGATTAAGACTACAATTAATTATTACAGAACAACTTTATTATTATGTCATTTTTCTGGGAAAGTATACCTACCGTAGAATCGATTACGCCTATTTTAAATTATTATTTTTAGAGATAACTGTCAAGTTTTACGGCATACTTTGCGACCGTTTGTTTATATCGTATAATATATTTGTATATGTATCATATTTACCTGTATACTGACTACTGATAAATTTTTAATGCTTATCAAAAAATTTAAAAGAACTTTTCTAAATACGATCCTACGTTACTGGTTCATTTAATGAATGGTCGAAAACGTATCATATCTGTCCACATAGGGTGTCCCTAATTCTAACTAAAACATTTTATATCTTATTAACAGCTTTTCGCAAAGTTTTCCAAATATTGAACAGTCTTATTGTTTTTGGCAAAAACGCCGTGATACAGACGCGTGTGATTGTCAGTTGCAATTAATACCGATTTTTAAAACTTATTAAGCACTTACCAATGCCTCCGCCCATGCCTCCGCCGATGCCTCCGCCGATCCCTCCTCCGATGCCTCCGCCGATGCTTCCGCCGATGCTTCCGCCGATGCTTCCGCCGATGCTTCCGCCGATGCTTCCGCCGATGCCTTCGCTGATGCCTCCGCCGTAGCCTGCGCCGCCAAAACCGTAGCCTCCGCCGCCGTAGCCTCCGCCGCCGTAGCCTCCGCCGCCGTAGCCTCCGCCGCCGTAGCCTCCGCCGCCGTAGCCTCCGCCGCCGTAGCCTCCGCCGCCGTAGCCTCCGCCGCCGAAGCCTCCGCCTCCGCCTGCGCCAATATCTCCGCCTCCGTAGATGCCTCCGCCGTAGCCTGCGCCGCCGTAGCCTGCGCCGCCGTAGCCTGCGCCGCCGAAGCCGTAGCCTCCGCCACCGTAGCCTGCGCCGAAGCCGTAGCCTCCGCCTGCGCCGATGCCTCCGCCTCCGTAGATGCCTTTGCCTCCGTAGATGCCTCCGCCTCCGTAGATGCTTCCGCCGTCGACGATGCTTCCGCCGATGGTTCCGCCGAGGAATCTGCCGTAGCTTTGGCCGTAGCCTGCGCCGCCAAAGCCGTAGCCTCCGCCGCCGTAGGCTGCGCCGATGCCAATACCGTGGCCTCCGCCACCGCTGCCTATGACCATGCCCATTCCTCGGTTCGCTACACCTACTGCGCCACGCGCTGCTCGAACACCTAAACCTACTGCGCCACGCGCTGCTCGAACACCTAAACCTATACCTAATGCTCTACTTTCACCTGGAGTTGGTGATCTCTTTTTCCTTAGTCGGGTGTTTTGAATTACGGAAGGTATTTCTTGGATCTGAAATACAATAGGCACTTCTAACAAAAGCTTTAAAAAGATACAAAGCAATAACCCAAAATTGTTGTTATTTTTACTGATATTTGAATAAGTGAACGATAAAACGAATAAATTCCAAAAACAACTCAATAAAAATAATTATTTAATATTGTGAAAATGATAAAATTTGGCAAAATATGTAAAGTTCTCGCATCGTATTAGGACATAATATATAGAAGAAAACTATTTTTAAAGGTTTAAAACGGTGAAATGTTACACGGAAAAAATTATTCTGTCAAAAGTTTATGGCAGATGATCAAAGTAAAAAATTAGCCAATTTTGACCAATAAATGTTTTTTAAAGTTAATGGGGGTTGTCCAACGAATTAATAATACAAAGGAAGGAGGGTATTGTAGATTGACAGTTGCCCGGGTTGGGAGCTGATGGCGGCAACATTTGAAACATGCACGCACGACTGTTTCCGGTCCGCCTGTGGCGTATCATTAAAATGGCAATAATAAAATGATTAATGAAATTTTATTTGGCGAAGAAAAGAAAAAAAATATTTAGATTCATATATACCTCTAAGATACGTTAAGGTTGGTGTAATAAAACAATACAACTATTTCTTTTAATTATTTATTTAAATAAGGTAACGGTGGTGAAAGGGTCCTTTGTAAATATCTGATTAAATAACTAAAAAACACCTGTTATTATACATTAAAAAAAAATTGCAGAAAACAAATTGTTTTAGATAATAAATAATGATGAGGGCAAGATTATTGCCAAAACGTCTATGTTAAAAAATAAAATTTTACGAAAACCTTACTGAACATGAACCAAATCACAAGAAAATAATAAAATATAATATATAATCCTGTTTATTATATATGTACCTAAATAGTATTAATAAGATTTTCAGTATTCAAGAAAATTGTCAAATGACAAACTATGCAGATGATACAAACATTTTATTGTCATATACAGATTTATTAAGCTTCTCGAGCAACATATTCAACAATTTATGATTGAAGTAAATAATTGGTTTAAATAAACTAATAATAAATAAATCAAAGACCGGTATCACCTTCTGTAGGACTAACCGATACACTTTGGAGAATCCGGAAACCGTAACCATTAATGATTGTCATATAAGATTAAAGGAAGATACTAAAATCTTAGGAGTGTTGTTAGATAGTAAAATGTCCTGGAAGAGCCATGTCCAATATTATGTTGTAACCAGAAAGTGTTTCAGTTAGATTCACAGTAGGATAATTATCTTCAGGCAGGTTTTGACATGGTGTCTTATAAGATATTGCATAGAAACGTACCTGCAAAAAAATAAAAGTTTTTTAATTATCTGTTTGACACCTTTACCAAATGACACAAAAGTACCTGTAACGTAATTAAAATACCGAAACCTATAGACTACTACCTATCTTTGTAAAAAAATGATTTATATTTTGATATGAATTTCTTTGATGATGATATAAGGTTTGGGACTTGCTTTGAATTTATTTTTTTAATCACTGGTATGTCCAGTCGTCCTCAGGTGAATATTGGGAAAACGTTTCTATCATCGAAACACCATTGTCTTCAACCTTTAAGTATGAATTTTAAACCAATAAAACACCTAAAAACTTTTCTCAATAAATAATTTATGAAAGAGTGACAAAGCAGCTTCCTCAGAAGCATAAATAATGCAGAATTATTTGTATTTATATTCTTAAGTACCTACCTACCTACATATTTTCCAATATATTATGTAATGACCCGATACAATAGTTTCAAAACTTACATTTTTTAACCTGGCTACTGCAAAAGTAGGCGCTGCAGTTGGGACCAATCTAACTTTTAATCTCTTGAAGTTCTGTCAAAGCAATCTTCAGAAAAATGCTCCGAGCAAAGAACGCTATTTCGTGTAGGATCCCAATCACTTCGGTTTACAAATTTCAACCATCCTTTTTTCTTAGGTAATTATTTGGAAAACTAAAAACCAGTAAGAATTTTTAATTTACTTTCCTAACAAAGATTTTACTCCCCAGGGTTCTGAAAATGAGACCAAATATTGTAAATCCTCTGTGATATATATTTGTGATTTAGGTTTAAATTGTTTTCAATAAAAGCATTGTTTGTTTTAAATTTTTACGTAATTTTTTTAATTATTAAATTGTTGCACATTTTTTCCCGATTGCTATAAAATTATTGTTGAAATTGTGATATTATATTTACATAGCTAAATATTTTTGTTGTTTCTGTAGAAATGGGGTTACATAATAACTCTGGTTATATAGGACGAACGCCCATGAGGCCAAGAATGACATGCGAGGTTATGTCTATTTTGACATTAAATTAAAATAACATTTTTTTTCTCTACAGATTAAAAAAAATTATATATCTAAACATAATCTTACCGATGATTGAAATATTATGCCCAGTTTTTTATTCTTTAGCGTTTGGGAGCACCCACAAGCAGCATTACTAACCATACTTATAGCTATTTAATTAACACAGAATACCACCTAATTAAAATGTTTTAATCACTGTCCAGCGCTAAAAGTATACTTCACTGTCACACTAAAGTAATTATAAGTTTACTAGAATTCGTTAAATATGGTTCTTAACAAATTAAAATGCAAATTAACTCAAAAACAGCAAAGAAAGCAGAAATCACAGCTCGACTTGTCAACCACCCAAACAAACATGGAGTAATTTGTGGGTTCTCAAGATGGCCGACTTCCGTCGCAAACTTTGTTAGGCGGTTTAAGCATAACCTTCCTTCCTTTGTATTATTAATTCGTTGGAGTTGTCAGAAAGGGAGTGAAATAATAATAATAATAACATTATCAAAAATGTTGAGTCTGAGTAATATGTGGTTATTGAGGTTAAGGAAACCAATTTTTATCAATATAAAGAGTACCTATGTATACTTTAGTTGGGATCATAATATGGAAAACTTTTTATTAATAATTTTAGCGAACAAGTCATTCTTTATAAAAAGTTCTGCATGATCAAATATAAAATTTTTGCACTCGTATAGGAGGTTTGTTAAATAATACTTATCGCTGGTCCAGAACAATATTGAGGTAACTGCGAAAACACCAATTTTTTAGGAGAGGCATAAAACAATTTTAATTTATTATTTAAATATTTTTAAAGGAAAAAATAATATGTTTAAAATAAAAACGAATAAATAGCATTTTTAACCACTTTAAGGCTTACTAATTAAAAATATAGTTATTAAAATTCATGATGAATTTTTTAGTTACTTACGTCGTTGTATCTCCAAAATGAAACAAAATAAATCTCAGTTGTCTCAATACATAGTTATTAAGTCAATATTGCTCTGGTACAACGATATGATCTTTGATCAAGATTAAATTAAGTAAGTATCGTTATTTTTGCCAATATCGCACATTGTTATAAAAAAAAGTTGACTGAAATTGAAAACTACATTTAAATATGAAATTTTCGTCTACCATGAAAAATCAGGTTTTGTGGTTTTTTACATATTTTTCTACACATCGACTGAACCCTATTTTTGCCCTCCGATGTCACCTATTTTCTCCGAAACCGTACATACGATTTACTTCAATATAAAAATATTGAAAGACCTATCTTTTTCAAAATATACCATGACCTTTACGAAAAATATTTTACTGCGCCCTATTTCTTTAACATGGTGCATTATCTTAAATAAATTAATTTTAATAAATTACTTGTAACACTAAAACAAATCTATTACGTAAACCGAGCATTTTCTCCAAAACCGCACATAAGATTTACTTCAATTTAAAAATAAAATATTGAAATTCCTATCCTTAGACTCTATTTCTCTTGTAGCAGATTTTCCAATTACCATTTGGATTTTAAAATATACTATATGACCTTTAGGAAAAATATTTATTGACGCCATGTTTCTTAAACATGGTGCATTATCTTAAATAAATTTTGTTAAATTACTAAAACAAATATATTACAAAAACCGAGCACATCAACGAGCTAACATTTTCGTCTAAGCACAAAATATTGGCTATATTTTAAATTTTTTGTATTTTTTTTTTATTAAAAAATTACTTTTTTTTCGGGGGCGCGGTTAGTTTTTTAGGTTAAAATTTAAATCTATACGAAAATTTTTTACGCGCACCTAATTTTTCACCTCACATCGATGAAATAGTCATTTTATAAGTATATCTATATAATACCACTCCATTTTAAAAATAAATAGCGTCTAACATGACATGTTCTGATTTAGGAAAACTCCTGCATCCTGCGTTTTGATAAAAATAAAAACAGATTTTTTAAATTTTATAGTTAGAAAAAAAATAAGAATAATTTTTTAAATTTAATTGTAATTTTCCACTTTTTCCATTTAATTTTCCAAATCATGAATGATAATAATAATATGGTGTATTTTAGAACATATTTATTTTATAAATTTTTAAAAGCACTGAACAAAGTTTAATTAATCAATTAATAATTGCACAAAACGAAATGTTTTTACAACTATTTCTTTTTTACTGTTAATAATAATTTATAATTAAGGTAATTATTGTATTCCAAAGATGGGTATTTGTCCGACTTTTGGATAAACCGATGGAGGAAATATTGAAGAAAAAACGAAATGGCGAATGCCCACTAGTGTTTAGTGCTCTTAATAATTTAATTACCATTTAGCCAGTTTTTAAAAACATGAGTAACACCAAATTATAAGAGCATTGTATTGATAGGTACCGAATTACGGTTTATTGTTTTGGCATTATTTATTTTAATTAGTACTATTTTTAATTTGACTAAATTGATACCCGTTGTGGCCAATGTGCAATGTGCTATCAATACTTTCGAAAACTGGCTATTGTGTAATTATTTGCACACAAAATATGTTTTATACCCCTTATGAATAATTCCCAAGGTTAGATGCACCATTCAAAAACTGTTAAAGATATTTAAGACGTTATTAAACTTAAACAAAAATATTGAGAAAAAATATGTAATTACTTTTTCCTCATGCTCAATTATCGTCGCTTCTTTGTTACTTGGTTCCTCGATAATATTCTCATTGGGAGCTCCATTAACTAATTCCCAACCAGCTACCAATAACACTGTTAACAAAAAAGGAAACCTTAACGACATTTTGTATAGAACCGTCGAACTGAGTTCAAGATGTTAATGGTCACAATTTATAGACAGCCCAAACGCCCACCATCAAAGTTTTATATTATTTTGTGCCAGCCCCGGATCTAGGGGGGCAAGCCAGGGCCTTCGCTCCGGGCAAGTGGTACGCCGACATAGAATATCCGATTATTAATCGAATAATTTACAATAAACTTTTATCGCTGATAAACTATTTTTAATTTCACCCGCATTGCGATTGGCGATATTGAAAAAATTTGAGTGCTGCGCTAATTCGCCCAAGTAGTTTTTATTTGTATTTTTTTGTTAAATTCATAAAATATTATAAATACAGATTTCCTAGACTTTGTCAACAATGGCTTCTTCAATTTATATTTTATATTAGCTTTCTGTTACTGTATTTACCTACTAGATTTATGCATATATAAATTCACTCTTTGTTTCTTTTATATGTAATTCTTCTCCCCTTGAGTTACTGTGTTTCTTCTTATAGATAACCTCTTGAATATTAAAGTTTTCCACAAGAATAGAAATTAAGAAATTTGGTACTTAACTTGAAATTAACTTGACGCAAAACAGTCTGCGTCAAATTAATTTCGGAAAGACCACCACTTGGAGATCTAGGAACTTTATTAAAAAGTTTATAATAGAATTATATGAAACAACATTTCTGGTCCTGGCACAGGCAAAATATCAAGAAATAAGTAAAAAAAAAATATTCCAACAACCAACTTAAATGTAATTTAATTTAAGTAATTTTATAGTAGTTGGGTGTTGGATAAATTCTTAATGAAAGTTGAGAATGGTCCCGAAAATTTATCACCTGCGGAGCATTTTTTCTGCTTAGGGAGGGGCCTGCCCTAAATCTGGCCACACTGCGAGGGAACGCAGCGTAGGCACGGAGCAAAAAATAACAAATAAAAAATCTGTTAATTTGTATAAAATGGAATTTAAGTTTTATTGCAAACCCTATCCTGCTTTAGAGTGCGAAAAGATTATAAGTTAATATAGAAATTTAAGGGAGGTTGAGCGAGGGAGGCATTTTAAGTTGTTGCTCCGCTTTAAAATAATTTATAATCTGGGGCTGTTTTCTTGCGTCAGCAGTAAAAATTACAATTTGTTGTTACAGTCTATTATAAAAAATAAAAAATAAAAGTCATTTTAAAAATGCAAAATACTTCTTTCGAGAGGTGTAATGGCCAATTTATGCTGTACCAGGACTTATATAAAAGCAACAAAAATAATATCTAATTTGATTTTATTTTCTACTTTCATGCTTAAAGGGCATAATATTACGTACACCAAAATTTTATTTTGAATTTGTAGCTTGCGCATAGCTTTTATAATTAGAAAATTAAATGTGGGTTTATTTACGACAATAATGAAATTTATTTATAAAGTTAATATTAAAACGTTATTAGCTTGAAGGTTAATTTTTTTTGTACCTCATACATATACAATAACAAATAAAATAGAGTTTGCCACTTGGTAATATTTCAACTACTTAAGTACCAATTAGATATCAGAAGGTGCGTAAAACAGTAATGGAACTCTTAAAAAAATTTTATAGGGAAAACCGAAGAGGAAGTAGACAAGTTTTTTTTTAATTAAAATGGCTTTAATATTCTCATTATTTATTTTAAATCAATTGAAAAAATATTTTTACGATGAAGCAAACACATGTTTTTGATTTTAACTGATTTTTCTGCAAGCCTCTAAACTTTTTTCAGTTATGCAGGGTGTCCAGGAAAAGGATATAATATGCAAAAACAAAATGACTTTTAAAATGCCATTTTTTATTGTCTTTTATAGTGCCATTTTTTATTTTTGACCCTCATGTTTGTTATACAGAGTGTCAAAGTTTTAAATTAATTATTTTAACACTTTTGTGAACAATTCGAGTATTTTCTAATTTGGTACATTGCTTCGGCATAAACATCTTTAAAAAAAAAAAAAACCAACAATGGTTAAATATTAAAAATATGGGGGACCAGTACCGACTAAATCCCCTATTTTTAGTATTTGCGCCAGTGACTTCCGAACTATATTTTTTCAATTATTCAATTCTGGATTTTCGATAATAAATTGCCTCTTGTAAAATTTGGATAAAATTATGCGTTTTGGTGATAATTAAAAAGTATGGTTTCCTAACTAATACTAACGCGGCTTATAATTTTCCAATGCTAAATCAAGCCAGCCATTGCAGCATTACCATGGATACAAAATATAATTAAGCGAAACTTTGCAATAGGTGACAATACTGAAAGCAAAGGACTAGCCATCGAACATGAGGGTCAAAAATGAAAAATGGCTTTATAAATGGCATATTATTTTTGCTCAAGAAATATATGGTTAATGGATTGACCTCCTTTTTTCGGACACCCTGTATAGTGTGTCCCTTGGATCGACGCATCAATAGGTAAAACAGACGAAAATTTTTTGACTTGAAACTTTATCTTCCTGGGTTCCGCCATGGAGTCCAAAGTAATTTGAGTCATAATTTTAGTTTTGAAAAATCAAGTATCTCTTTACAAAAAAATTTTTTCCACTATTAAAGTGCTTTCTCTTTAGAAAATACGTAGAAATGTTATTAGAAAACGATGTTCAGAAAGAAAAACTGAGTAAGAATGTAAATTTTTAAAATTCTGTGCCTACTTAGATAATTTACATTATTTTCATACCATTCTCCATCCCATAAATATTTCTTATAATAATTATCTAAATGTCTAATAGACAGATGAAAATAAACCGATCCGTATTGAAATTTTGCAAATTTAAATAATTTATTGTTTTAAACTTCTTTTCATAAAAACATTTTTTCGTAACTCCAGAGAAACATCCTCGGAAAAAGCACTTCACTAGTAAAAAAAATAAGTTCCTTGTAAATTTCCAAGACATACCTACTTGATATTCTGAAACCAAAATTATGACATAAATTTCTATCGAAGCAGGGCTGAACCCCAGAAGATGGCGTTTCAACTCAAAAAAATTTGCCTTTTTTTTATCTATTTATGCGTCGAATCGGGAACATAATATATATTTAATACAGACACTAAAAAACCTTTTATCAAAAATTATTTTTGGCTAGATATCACTGTTTAGAGGTCTCATATTATAGCTTTTTGCGGATGTCGTTATATGTTGACGAGGCATGGATAAAAAGTAAAAATAGATCTTAAAGATCGTGAGTTCCTCTTCCTTAAGGTTGAATTCTCAACGTCGTTCAATTTATTGCCAACCTGTAACCTATTTCGCTTTCTTTTTTCAAGTTTATTATTTTTTAAACTAACATTTAAATAAAATCAGTATCGTCGGCACATTACTTAGGTAATATCTGATTTATTACAAAAATATCAATTTATTTCATTGCTAATTTTGGGAAAATTATATAGTGAAAGAACAATTAGTGACAATGACATAATAATGTTAAAAAAAATCTTACCCGATATTTTTCGCTATACAATTCTCCTAAAATAAGTTATGAAATTCTTTGATATTTATTAAATATGTCAATTATTACCTATAGAATATCAAGTTGATACTGATTTTCTTTAAATTTTGTATAAAAGCTAGAAAACATAAATAAATCTACGCGAAATAGGTTATAGGTTGGCAAGCATGTTGATACTCCCACCTTAATAACTTCAAACTCTATATTATACTTACATAAAATTATATAAGTTATCAGGCCCAGGTTAGTGAGAAAATTCCAGAGTCTCCGTGGTGCAATAGGTAGAGCGCTCGGCTGATGATCGAGAGTCTCTGGGTTCAAATCGCAGCGGAGGCATGAAACTTTTTCAGTTATAAAAATATGATTCTGCTATTTAACAAAATGCTCGCATAAAAGGCGGAGCTAAGTTTTTAGTACAATCAACAATATTTTATTATAAATACATAATCTTCGAAAAGCAGCACTTACAGAAATAAAATCATGTTTGTCAAAGTCAAAGTCAAAGTCAAAAAATGCTTTATTGTCGAAAGATTAAATCTTGTTGACAAAGCGAGCCCTAAATTCTAAAATTGTTTAAGCTAGAAAGTCCAAGATATGCTCAGTAAAATCCATTTCTACACTCCAACAACTATACAGGGTGTCCCAAAATTAGCTGACAATATTTTAAGGGGATAAAGTACATTCAAAAATAAGACTAAAATCCTATATTAATATACCTTCAAAAACGCTTCGCTATGGGGCTAGAGCCCCCCGAATTGGAGCTATGACAAGCAGTTTTTTTACAATATCTCAGAAACCGATTTGGATATCGAAACAAAATTTGATACATGTTTTACCCATAGCTAGGCGCAATAAATGGTTTAATTAGCATAACTGTATTTCTTCCAGTGGCGTCCCACTGGGTAGGTAGTTGCGAGAATATTGCCCTAAGTTTTTTATTTGTAGGATTTTTTAACTTTATTTGAAATTTTTAGAAGCCTTGAAGTCTTTTGTTGAAAAAAGATACTCTTGTTTCATTGCGGTAGGATGCACCATTTTCCAGTAAAATCGATTTTAAAATTTTCGGTTTTTTGCAATCCGGTGAAATTTCTAAGGTTTTTTTGCATATCTCAGCAAACACTTAATATTAAAACATGAAATTTATTAGAAGTTCTATACTAGCGACAAATAATAATAATACATAATCAACTTCGGGATTTATTAGATAATGTGCCACTGGATTTAGGTTTAGGGCACTTCTTTTAACATGATGGAGCACCAGCTCACTACGGACGTCAAGTGAGGAATTGACTTGTAGAAAATTACCAGGTTGATTGGTAGCCATAGCCTGGTCACCAAGATCACTTGATTAAAATCCCCTTGATTATTATTTTTAGGGACACATGACTGGTACTTGCTTAAGAATTAGTTTCCGGTGTGGTTCACAATCAAATTTGATTTGCAATTTGTTATTCTGTTTTGTTTTATTTTAAAACTCTCTTAAAATCTCCATGAAAATAAATATTTAAAAAACAAAGGAATCTAAACATATGAATTTAAAAACGATACATTCTGTCAAATTACAATAATAGAAGGATTTATTAACAAAAAATTTAAAATAAAAAAAAAAAATACATTAAAACTATGAAATTAAAAAATAATAATAGTAATATTTACTTAATGCTCTAAAAATATTTTAAAGTAACATCCTTTAATTCATAAGCCTTGTCGCTAGTAGAACTTCTAATAAATTTCATGTTTTAATATTAAGTGTTTGCTAAGATATGCAAAAAAAAACCTTAGCCTTTTCACCGGATTTCAAAAAACCGAAAATTTTAAAATCGATTTTACTGGAAAATGGCGAATCCTACCTCAATGAAACCAGAGTACCTTTTTTCAACAAAATACTTCAACGCTTCTAAAAATTGCACCTGAAGTTAAAAAATCCTAAAAATAAAAAACTAAGGGCAATATTCTCCCAACTACCTACCTAGTGGGACGCCACTGGAAGAAATAAAGTTAGGCTAATTAAATCGTTTATTGCGTCTTGTCATGGGTAAAACATGTATCAAATTTTGTTTCGATACCCTAATCGGTTTTTGAGATATTGTGAAAAAACTGCTTATAATGGCTCCAATTCGGGGGACTCTAGCCCCATAACGAAGCGTTTTCGAAGGTATATTAATAGAGGGTATTAGTCTTATTTTTGGATGTACTTTATCTCCTTAAAATATTGTCAGCTAATTTCGGGACACCCTGTATACATATAAGAAAAAAAAACCACAAAGAGAACATTAGAAAGATCAGTAATAAAAGCCTTATCTGTGCTATTATAAAATCAACAATATACAATACTAACAGGTGTAACAGAACAACTAAAACGGATCACCAATAATCACCATCTATCATGGA
The DNA here is from genome assembly GCA_963969555.1 of Polydrusus pterygomalis. NCBI lineage: Eukaryota > Metazoa > Arthropoda > Insecta > Coleoptera > Curculionidae > Polydrusus > Polydrusus pterygomalis. The sequence goes on from OZ018382.1 coordinate 30,680,676, forward strand.
AATACTCCTCAATCCCATAGTATGCCTTGGATAATAATTTCTTTTTTACCTCAGCTCGAAATTTATTAGAACAAGTTAAAGATTTTATGTTATTGGGTAGGTGGTTAAATATTTTTTTCGCATTATAATATAAAGAGCGTTGAATTTGTGAAGAGGCTGGTATGGATAGAGGAATATTCATAACCTGTCTGGTATTAAAGGCAGATCCATCATTCATTACGGACCTAAACTTTTTATACATTAAACCAGGCTAGGATAACTTAAATGGTGAAGGTCGTCCCCTGTTCGTTTAATTTAGCCCCCCGGTCGCTAGTGGCGCTATTGTAGGAATTTTGTTTTATAAGGTTGTTCATCTCCTAACGTTGGTAGGAACAGAATATTCATTTAGAATGAGCATGGCCAACATTCTGTACCTCTCTCTCGCTCTGTACCTGCATAATATGTGCGAGAAAGATAAAAATATGGCTTGTTGTGACAGATACTGAAGTCTTACCTGGACTGGTGAAAGATTGTCATTGTCATTTTATGATTGATTTGTAAAATATATAAAAAATAAAGTTATATTAAATAATTATTCATATATAATTTATAAACTTAACATGGCGCAGTCGGTAGTTTGAGAATCGTAAATAGGTATATATTTAATATGTCGCGACCAAAAAAATCGGGAAGAAAAACCAAGGCAATTAACAAGAGCGTGGAACCTCCTGAAGACTTCATTAATGTCGCCCAACGATTGGAAAGTACAGCGAAAGCTATTAAAGATATAGAAAGAAACTTTACTTCACAACTTAATGAACTACAAGGTACAATAACTAGTTTATTAAATAAAAACTTTGAAAATAACACGGAATTGTTAGAAAAATCTACAGAAAATAATAATATAATAATGTAAGCTGTTTTTTTATGTAAATCATATTTATGTAAATATCTAATATTAATAAATCTTGTCGCCATATCATTGTTATAATTTCCTTTCGTTCTCCCAAATTATTTTAACTTGAATCAGATGTTTCGCGCTTCAAACTTTTCCCTTAAGTTGAAAGCGCGAAAATTTGAATTCAAAGTAATAATAAAATTTAAATTTTTATGCTTGGCGCCTACCCCCACCACGAATATATTTAGTTTTTCCCCCGGTCGCATGTGGCGCTATCAGGGAACCAATTTAGTATGTTAAGTTGCCTATCTATCCTTGAGAGCGCGCAACTCGCTTGTCTATGCATTAAACAAACACATTCCAAAATAAAAATACATGTCTGTGTATTCTATATCTTAAAAAATAGGGTTTAAAGGAATCTCTCTTACCGATCTTATATATAAAACGAACTGCCCTCTTTTGCGGTACAAAAATGGGATTCAACAAATATTGATAACTACCCCCCCAAAAACAGACACCGTATCGTAGATGAGATTCAATTAAAGCAAAGTATACACTTCTTAAAGACAGAACATCCAGCTTACATGCCAACACTCTAATGACCGTATGCACCATTTTACCCATTAGGCATGATTAGGTGATCGTGATTAACCAGGTAACCGTGATTAAATAAAACAGCCTATGCACCAACTAAAAGGATATGTGGGTTTTGTAATCAGGGTAAAGTTAAAACCTCGATTTGGCAACATAGCTCAGATGCAAAAATTCGTGCCATCAACCAGAAAAATAAACCCTTTATTTTTCTGTGACCAGAAACACCAAGCAGATTGACAGTTGTGGTTATGTTTTCTTTTTGTTGTTTTTTTAACTTTTCCGAGAACTTTTTCCAGTTTGGCTGTTTTGCGCATTAAACCCGCAATTTCACACTTCGGCATCTAGAGTCATGGAGTTTGACTCACAGAAAAAAAGGGTTTGACTGGTGAGGAAGAAAATAATATATTAGATGCGAAAAAGAAAAGAACTGTTAGCTGAACAAACCCTATTTATCTATCAAATCAAAATAATTTTGTCTCCGAGGTCTTTCTAGCTCTCGGAAAGCCATCATTAAAAATATCCATTACATTAAAATCATCATCGAAGATGATTTCATCTCCCATTTTAATTTTATTATTGAAAATTCCAGACAAATTTCAAAACAAAACAGGAAAATAACCTTTTAATCATGATTATTTATATAACCCATCAAGATTGGCTGGTTAACTTTAATCTTGATTAAGTTCCTGAGCAGTGCTGGCGCATTGGAAATTTTCTTAATTGAGATATTTAATCACGATTATAAGCTAATCATGATTAACTGGCCTTGGTGCATACGGTCATAAGTGCATAACAACCTGACGCAAGCCTGCTGGATAAGCTGTACATATGATTTGTAAAAGTCAACCTATCATCTATGTGAAGCCCCAGAAACTTAGTACATGCCTGATTTCTAATAATTTCGCTATCCATAACAAGGTCCCTAATATCACATTTAAAACACAGTATATTCGTCTTGGAGACATTAAAAGTTAAAAAGTTAGCGTCACACCATTTCCCAATCTTAGCAATATCTTCACTCACTAGCTCAGCCAGACTGTCAGCATTATCACTATGCCATATGATGGCGGTATCATCAGCAAAGATGGTCAACAGACCTCCAATATTAATTAGTGGAAGATCGTTAATATAGAGTAGAAACAATATTGGCCCCAGTACAGAACTCTGAGGCACACCACTGTCGACCTTAGATGACTGAGAATTATCCTCAGGCAGGGATACAATCTAAGAGCGATCAGACAAATACGATCGAAAACACGCCAGTTTGTTATTCAAACATAAAGTTTTCAGTGCTTTTTTCTTTGACAGTGACAAAGTATTAATTATTATTTTGCGGTTCTATATAATAAAGAAAAAGGTTTTGCAGTCCATTTATTGTCGGACTAAAAAAATTAAATTCGTTTACAAACGCTACTTTTCGAAGTTTTTATCGTGTAACTTTTTTCCTCCGAGTTTTTGGATATTTGCATATAGCAGGTTATTTACTCCTATGAAGTAGTTTACTAAAAACAATAATTCTAAATTGTAGAATTTAAATTTTTGCCACTAAAGAAAAAATTACAAACGCTACAGGCGGAATTGACACTTACCCCAAAAGAATTCGTTGCTTCATAAACGTTGCTAACATCACACATATGATTTTTTGTTTTTTTTTGCTTTTGTGTCTATATTTATGGATTGTTTGTTTTTCTATAGTTTAGTAAATAGTGTTAACCTTCAGTGACTTGGATACAATGACTAGTACAGGTGATTGTTTGATTTTATTATGATCAATTTAAGCACGTCTAATCAGGCCTAGGCCATCCAAACAAGATGTTTAAGCCCGGACCTGTCTATTTTCCCCATTTGCTAAATGATAATTTTGCAAAGCGCATCACTATTCCTGTGTTGTTTTGTATACATGCGCATTGCGCAAGTCCATAAATAGGCACTTTTGTAATTATTATTTGCTTATTTAAAGGTAAATTAATGTGTTAGTATCTTTATATAAAAATACAGAAGGTCCTTCAATAAGTAACTTTTAAAACATTCGTGATCTATGACATTTAGGTATGATTATATTTATCTTAATAATATAATAATAATAATTTTCTCAATTAATAAAATTTCCAATATATTTTATAATTGAATAACGAAATTAAATTTTTACCGTATTGTTTAATTGCTGCAATAAATTTAAAAAAATGACGAAACACTTATTATATACCAGTTGTACCAGTTTTAGTTTCTGAGATGCAGAAATTCCTATAAAACTTTTAACCCACATTTTTACCCCCTTAGGGGTTCATTTTCGAAAAATCCCTTCTTAGTGGATGTCTACGTTATAAGGAGAGGACATGCTCGAAATTTTATGATTCTAGGATTAGGGGTTAAGGCTTGGGCGTTGATGAATTGGTCAATCAATCACTTACCAATTTTATATAACAATATAGATATCTACATTAAAAATGTATACAGTACTGATAAACTCCATGTTACAGTTGCATTTTATGTGGGTATAAAAGAGTAAATAATATGTTGAGATGCCGGCAATCATATTTTCAATGCGATTTATAGTTCTTAAGCCATGCATCGAAGTATTTGAATTGTGTTAAATGTATCGAAACAATAATTGTTTTCGTTGATACCAATAAAAATAAATGAAGACCTTACACGTTTGTGTTATTTTCTCAATAGTCGCTTAGTTTTTGTCTTTTTTATTTCCAACGAATCCAATTTCTTGAAATTTTGAAACCTGTTATGTAGACGTGGCTCGATAGTCTGGTGGCCCGCGGTAGAAAAACCACTGCTAGAGCAAGACTTTTGAAATAGCAGAGACTGGCTGGCCTCGGTATAATCGGAGCCATGAGGACGACCCCCAAAGCCGCACTCGAAACTCTACTTGGGCTACCTGGGCTCCCTCTCTGAATACAGAGGGAGGCAATGGCGGCCTATATAAGAATGAGAAGCACTTACTGTTGGAACGGTATTGGAGACGTAGGACACACAAGGATAGCCCGACTAGCGGAAGCTGAGGTTCCGATACTGAATCTCGCAGCGACCCTGACAGAGGACCCGTTAAGGCTGAACAGGAAGTACTCCCTCACGATCCCTATCAAGGAGCAATGGGAGAGAAAAGAGGTTTTATTCCCAGAGGATGCCCTGGTATGCTACACCGATAGGTCACGCATGGCCGGAACGGAATCCTCAGGAGCCGGAGTATACATTGAAAAGACTGACACTCGAGAGAGCTATCCATTAGGACAGAGGTGTTTGCAATCTTAATGACGGCTAGTATGGCGGAGGTCAGGGACTGTAAGGAGCGTGCGGTATATGTATGCTCCAACAGCCAAGCTGCCCTAAAAGCCATATGTAAACCAAGTGTCACAACCAACCTCGTCAGCGATTGCGTCGATGCCTTGAACATACTCTCGAGGAGAAAAGAGGTAAACTTGGTCTGGGTCCCCGGACATCAAGGGGTTCAGGGCAACGAGATGGCAGATAATCTCGCCAGACGTGGAGCTGAGACCCCATTCCTAGGACCAGAGCCGGCTATAGGAATAACTAAAAAGCAGGTAGGATCTGCACTAAACGAGTGGGCTGAACGCCGCTCCAAAGAGCAATGGCGGACGATCCAGGGGTGCAGACAAGCTAAGGACTTTATAGCTTGGCCGAGCAAGGCTAAGCTAGATTGGATTTTAAACAGAAGACGATGTGTCCTAAATCCCTTGATTGGGATACTGACAGGACACTGCAAGCTGAGGAAGCACTGATTGGTGTCGAAGACGACCCAATTTGTGCCGGATGCCTAAAGGAGGAACCCCGCTGCATTTTCTGGGCACCTGTGAGACCCTGAGAAGACTCAAGCACCAGGTCCTTGGATCGGCGGCTCTCCGAAAGGAAGAAATCACGGCCCTTGCCTGGAGCGACATACTTAACTTCGTAATGAGGTCGGGACGCTTTGGCGGGGGCCAAGGTGGTTAGTGTGATTGGGGGAAGACTCTGGGGTAGGCGAAAAGGATCGCTGTTGGTCTACTCGCCAAGTTTTCGAAACCTCCCCTCAATTACTACTACCATATCCAGTCATCCGGTCTTTTATTCTTTTCTATTTAAGTTATTAAAAAATCTATGGCTACTCATGTATTTAAAGTTGATGTTTTATCGGGACCTTTGTAATTGTTTCTTGGAAAGGTTTGTTATACTCTTCGAACAATTTTATTATTGAGATGTATTATCAGTAGGTGTTAAGTCAGGATGTCAGTGCTGAATATGATAAATTCAGTTATACTTAAAAAGTCCATTATAACGAAATTCTCCTTTCTACTTTTGCATAAAAATCGAAATTTCAAGAAGTTCGATAAGATTACTATTATTATATTTTATTAGAACCCACTTTAATAATACACCTCTGACTCAATTGACTGGAGTTTCCGTGATTACTATCAATTTTATTATTTGACGATTAACTATTTAACAACTAAATGGTAGAGCAAAGTTACCATTTCCTACTACTTGGGATTATAAAAAACTATTATTTTTGTAGGTAGGATAACTCGAGTCTATACAACAAAGCACTAGATTAATAATATTTGTAGTATCTTTGGTATAAGCCTATGACATCAGTAAGATTTATTGCTTAACATCAAGAAAATACTAAATTCATCCTCCTCAGTCCAGATTTTGTAAAGAAATATCCGAAGCATGATCAACGCGTGCCTTGTGCGTTACTGGAAGATGCAATCCCGCTATTGGGCTGGCGGTTTTAGAAAAATAATGGATGACCAAGCGCGCAGACCGTACTCGATATACATCTAACAGACCCGGGTAGCTTGATTACTCACTGGCGTCGTGGATTTGTTTTGACGCAGCTTGTGTTTGGGATCAATTTAGTATAAAGTTCCTGGTAATTTTTTTTTTCAAAAATATTAAAATTTTCATTTTCGATACAGACATAAAGAAAGAAAACTGCTCTCTCGTAAAAAAAACAGATACCCAGTGAAAAAGTCTTTGATTAAAAGCAAATTAATTATTTTAGTTATATTTTTTTTATTTAAATTATTTTTGTTTTGATTGATTTTAAGATGCCTTGAAAGCTGCTGACGCATCCGTAACACGCAACAATTTAATCAGTCGAAAGTACCACCCCATAATCTTCTTGTAGCAGCTGGGCAGGTGACAGTCCAGTCAATCGTTGGTTTTAAACGTCAAGTGTCGTTCACATGATGCCGGTTCATTTTGTCTTGGTATGTAACATAAGCAAGTTGGTGATTGTAAAAACATAAGAAAAGCTTCCTTAGCTTGATCGTAAGTATATATTGTTATGTATATTTGCATTTTAGTGTTTTTAAAAGTACCCGTTTATCGATTTTGTATAATAAAGGGATTTAGACAAAAAAAAATACTGTATAAGGTAAAGTTTTATTTATTTTTGACAATCCATCAGCAACGTACTGTTTACCTTACAACAAAATAAAAACGTTTTTGTTTCTTATAATGCTGTTCTCTTCCTAGCGTTCATTATAACTGAAACCCTACTCAAAAATTTCGGAGAGAAGCTGTTTTGTGTGCTATGCTGATTAATTCTTGCAAATTCAACAGGAATTTAAAAGTACTTTATGCAAGTTTAGATTATACTGAACTACAGGTTTGAAAGCTTCTTAAATGTAATCAAAAACCATTTACCATAAAATAAGAAATGATTAAATTTTTGCACATCGAAGCCAATTTTATCATTGTTGATTAAATTAATTAATAGAAATTAATTAAAAAATAACCAGTAATAATTAGTGTCCGACCGAAACAAGATTTTCAGCCAAAACCGAATCTTCGGCCTTGGTCTCAGTTTCGGCCGAAACCGAAACTTAAAAATTTTATTGTATTACGGAAACTTCATTTTTTCAAATGAAAACATATATTTTTTATTTCCTTTTTGAATTTTGCATTGAATTCTAAGCATGCTTCATGTACCATGTCCTATACATAAACTCCAGTTATTGAAAAAATTAGGATTGAACATTTAATTTAGGGAATCAAACGGTCTATGAAATCTTTTGGCAATATGGCATTTTGGGCTCACTAATAATTAAGAGTGTACTGTCTGTCACTGTCACCGTTTATTTCCATAGAAACTGTATGACAATTTTATTTCAAATAAGAATAATTATTGTCAAGCGTAGTTTCAAAGTTGCGGTTTTCACAATAATGGTGAAGTTAACGGAACGGGAAAAAATTGAAATTCTATGCATGGTTGGGTTTGGTGATAAAACACGTAAGTTAACTAATGAGACCGTCGTAGACCGTTTTTAAAAATACATTTATTTTGTTAAAATACAAATATTGGTCGATTAAAGTTTTACAATAAAATATGTTAACTTAATACGGGCTTCTAACTGACTGGTGTCTTCTTCCTTGGCGGCACTCTATAATATCAGCGGAGATGCATGGTCAGCAGAATCTAGGGCTAGACGGTGATATAACTCCTCCCTCCTTAGACTGAACTACAGCCGGATCGGTGGTAGTTCTATGCGGGGGCTGCTGCTTTCTGTGAGGGTATTTTTCTTGCGTAAATACCCTTTTTGTATAAGATATCCATATAGCATATAACAACCAATGCTAATTATAAGAACATACACCAATATAGTCCACAAACTGGGTATTTTTGAAACTTCGTCAAAAAATAGGTGTGGTTCATTTTCTTCAATTTTGTTTTGAAGTTCATGCAATTCATCTAACTTTATTTCTCGTAGATGGAAGCTTAAATTTAGAACAGGAAGTTGCGGCGGTGCATCGTCGAAATCCGGGAAGATTATGGGCTGCTGTTTAGAATCGATTATTCTTTGATTATTGGTAATCGATATTTCATTGATTTTCAGGTGGCATCCAATCGGTATGGTGATCAAGTAGCTACCAACCAGTTTACGGCTTTCGTCTTGTGACAGGCATTTTATTTGGACTATTTCTTCCTTTGGGAGAACCAATATCCAATTATTTGATTGGTCCAGTTGATTGATGACAGCTTGAGTTATTGTGACGTCGATCTGTTGGCAGGTGAAGGTGTTTTTTGTGGATTGTAATAGTTGTATTTCGCAAGGGCTTCGTACATCGATTTCTTTCAGGTCTTCCTTCTCGCAAATAAAGAAATTCTGTTCCATCTCTTTGCAGGGGGTTCCCCGATATGTATAGTGTAATTGATTTTTAATTAAGTATTTGTCGCGAGGTATGACGACCTTAAACAGACTCTGGTGTATAATTGGTACTGAATATAAGTGATAATATTCAAAGATATGAGAATTGGTAATTGGTACCCTAAGTAAATATGTTATTTTATTATTTAAGATAAAACAGTCAACGTCAATTAATTTTTCAAAAAGAAAAATACTTTCTAAATTTATTGGTAGGGGCAATTGATTGATACCCACTAACTTTTCTAAAATTTTAAGTTCTTTTAGGAGATCATTCAAAGTTATTATACTTGGATGCATAATTTTTAGTCTGGAAAAAGTGAAAGAGTTCTCAATATCTTGCAATATTGAGTTAATAATTTCGTAAAGATTAATAATTTGGTTCAAGATATCTTTAATGAAATGCATATTTTCCCTATAGGTAGTATTTTGGACTATTACGCTTATTTGATTTATTCTGCCCTCGATTAATTTTTCGTTTTGGCCAATTTGTTGTATTGTAGAATTAAATTTATTGATGACGCTTGCAGAAATTGAATTTTGGTTTTTTATATTGTAAGCCAATTTATTTTGATTGCTTTCTAAATTTTTTATAAGTGTTTCGTAACGTTCACCGTCTGACGCGTCTAGGTTTCCTGTTACAGCCTTAAATACTGAGCCTACTATGTTAACTAGTCCTCTTTTAGTTCTTTCAGGATGGGGTAAAATTTCTCTAATTTTATTTTCGACTCTCTCTTGGGTTAATTTTAATATTTTTAAATAGTTAGATGATTCAGCAAAATATTCTTTGTGGGTGAGAAGTGAACTTGTGATGTTTTTTGATCGGATGTGTAACTTGTTAATTTCTATTAAAATCGGATTTAGGTCATAATAGTGTATCAATGTGTGGGTGTATTCGGTAATTTTAGCGTTCCCTAGTTTAAGTGGTAAAATTCCTGGGTTGTCTGTTAGTTGCCTGATTGTAACATTATCTCCGTCTCCGATAACGGTGACAATTAGCCTGAAATAAAATTTTTATTTTAATCGAAGCTGTATGTGTTTCTTAGTGGGCGTTTTAAGTTGTCCATGTGGATTTTAGCATGAGATTGGGTTTTCACTGTTTTTCGAGTTATATTTACGTTTTCGATGTCAGTCGGCTTTGTAAATTTGTCAGAAAGTTTTTGTCTAATATGCTTTTTAACATATACTTTTTGGTTAGGTTGATATATTTCCGGTTTGTCACGATTTTCGTTAATTTTGGAAATAATTTTTTGTTTATTTTCGGTTAGTTTTTGGTTAATATTTGAATACAATAATTTAGATTTTTCTTTATGTGCGTTAACATAGTCATTTAAAATCATTTGGTCTAATTTTATATCAAACGGGTCATTAGCAGAAATGTGACCGTTTATGACGTCAATCGGTTTTAAATTAGTTGCCGAATGAATGGAATGGTTATATGCTAGGATCGCATAGATCATTTTTTGGGTTATCGGTGTTTTCGTAAAGTTTTGGTTATTTAAAAGACGTATATGTTCAGCTAGGGTGGAATGTAGTCGTTCAACTACTCCGTTGGACTGCGGATGATTTGGCGAACAAAAATGTAGTTTAATTTTATGCAAATTTAAAAGTTCTGTTACCACGGTATTTTTGAATTCAGTCCCGTTGTCTAAAATAATTTGTTTCGGTATACTATGGTGAGAAAAGTACAATAGTAGTTTGTCAACAATTTCTGTTGCAGCAAGAGATTGGAGTGCGTAAGCTTGTGCGTATTTCGAAAAACTGTCGATAATTGTTAAAAATTTTGTTTGTTCGAGTGTATAAGTATCAAGATGTAAAATTTCAAAGGGTTTAGAGGCAGTTTGTGTTATATTCATCTGCATATTTACAGGGTGGCGTTCGTACTTACTTTTTTGGCAAATTTCGCAGTTGTTTATGTAAGTCTGGATCGAATCTTTTTGATTTGGCCAGTAATATTTTGGCTTAATTTGTAGTGAGGTTTCGTCAATACCACGATGGTTGGTTTTTGATTCATGATATTTTTGTATTATTTCGGAAATATCGTTTTTATCGGTTACATCTATTAATCTTGATAAGCAACGTTTTAATTTTAAAGAGGGCCATTTAAATGTTTTTCGAATTACTTCGCAAAAAGGTTCATACATTTCCGGTTTTTCAAAATATAAATGATATTGTTTGTCAGGAATTACTAGTTCTTTAACAAAATTTAATACGTCTTCGTCGAAATTATTTTCTGAAATTTGGATAATAAAGCGGCGTTTTTTCTCAAATAAAATGACAATTTTTGGTTTTGCGGGAGAATGAAGTACCGATGAAATAATTATTTGATTTGATCCGTAGTTTACTGGTATGTCACATATAGGGATTCCCACTATAGGGTCTTCGCTTTCGTTTGTATGTACCGTCATGTTGTCGTCAGGTGGTTCTTTTTCAGCTGAATTGTGTGCTGCGGTGTCATCAACCTCTGTTGGTTCGTTATCACCCACTTGAACGGCGGTGGACATTTGATCTATGTTGTCGTTTTCTGTAGATGTTTCTCCCTGTAGTTCTCTATTAAAATTTTCAATATAACTTTTAAGGCTAAAATTGTCTTCTGTCTCTTTCGTATGTAATTCGATACGAGATAAAGCATCTGCGTTAGTGTTAAGCTTACCTTTTTTATATATTATAGTATAATCATATTCGTCAAGTTTTATACGCCATCTTAATAATTTTGAGCTAGGATCTTTTAGTGAAAACAACCATTGTAGTGGTTTATGGTCGGTAACAAGGTTTATTTTTCTTCCGTATATATATGGGCGGAAGTACTTAGTAGCCCAGACTATTGCCAAGAGCTCTCGCTCTATGGTCGAATAATTTCTTTCAGAGTCGTTTAGCGTTCTGGAGGCGTACGCCACTGGCAGGTCTTGGCCAATCAGTCCCTGTGATAGTACTGCTCCCAAACTTACATTACTTGCATCTGTTGTTAAGTTAAATGGCTTGGAAAAGTCCGGATACTGCAGTATTGGCTCATTTATTAGTAAGTTTTTGCAGGTTTCAAAACATGATACGAATTCTTGGTTGTGTTCTATAGTTGCACCCTTTTTTAAACATTTTGTAAGGGGTTTAGTTAGTTTTGCAAAGTCCTTAATAAACCGCCTATAGTATCCTAATAATCCTAGAAATCCTTTAATTTGTTTGGTTGTTTTCGGAATGGGGAAATCTTTTATTGCCTTAATTTTGTCGGGATTTGGCTTCACGCCATCGGCTGTCACTACATGGCCTAAGTATGCGACTTCCTTTTTTAGGAAATTCTGACTTATCCAGCTGGATTTTGAAGTTAGATTCGCGTAGACGTTGAAAAACGCTTCTTAGCCTTTCTAGGTGTTCTTGTAATGATGTTGAATATACAATTATGTCATCTAGGTACACTAGGCATTTTTCATTCTGGATTCCGCGCAGGATATTGTCCATGGTTCGCTGGAAAGATGCTGGAGCCCCTTTCAAACCGAAAGGCATTCTCAGGAATTCAAAATGGCCGTTTTCAGTGCTAAATGCCGTTTTCTCAATATCAGCCTCGTGCATTTGGATCTGATGGAACCCACTTGCCAGATCCAGTGTTGTGAAGTACTGGCACTTTCCCAATTTATCCAACAGGTCGGTTATATTTGGAAGGGGGTACCTGTCATCCAGGGTTTTAGAATTTAAACCCCTAAAATCGATCACAACCCTCCATTTTTTCACCCCCGAAGCGTCGGCTTTCTTTGGAACCACCCAAATTGGAGAGCTCCACGGTGAGCTACTTGGTTGGATAATTTTTTGGTCTAGCATTTTGTTTATTTGTTTCTCTACTTCTTGTTTATGCACATAAGGGTAACGATAAGATTTTGAATAAACAGGTATTTCGTCAGTGGTTTTTATTCTGTGCTTAATTTTGCTAGTAAAGGTCAAGGGTTCGTTTTCATTATAAAAAATGTCCGAATATTCTTTAATTAAACTTAAAATTTTGTATTTTTCTTCTTCGTTAAGATGGTCAGTCCGAAATTTGGAAAAATCTAATTTTGTTCCTTTTGGACACTCGTCAAAATTATTTAAGTTTATTTCTTGCATTTCCTTGTTATTAAATCTTTCTACGGCAATGGGTTCTGAAAAATCTATTGTTACAGAATCGCAAGAATTATTCAGTATAGTCGTCAAGGCATATCCATTTCTAGCAACTGATAAGCATTCCGGTATCTCACAATTATGTATTTTTTGATGCGGTATAACTACATCACCATTTTTTATCGACGTTTTAATTTTCACAACTTGTTCAACACGTGGGGCAATTGTTATACAGTTGAGATTAGTTTGTGTTTTATGAAATTGTAACTTTATATGTGCATGCGGAGTTACTAAAAATCCTTTATTAAAGTCGAGATTAGCTTGCAAAATTTTAAGATTGTCAAGTCCGAGTAAACCATCAAATACGTTATGAAATTTAAATAAATAAAATTTTAAATTTTTATTTTTTGGCAATTTAAATATTTTGGATGCTGGTATCAGCGCACTAAACTGGTGGGCTGACTTCTGAAAAACAGTCGAAACTATAAAAGGATCATTCGTTATTTGATTAGGATATAAATTTTTTGCAATATTTGGATCAATAAATGATCTAGTAGAACCCGAATCAATCAATATTTTTAAATTGGTTTCAGGAAATACAATATATGATAGTTCACTGTAATTGGACATATTTAGGGATATTACTTGAGGTTCTAAGTTAGTTTGTTGTCTTGAGTGGTTTCGTGAAAATTTTCATTGTCATTGTTCGAACCTTCGCAGGAATAATTTTGTTGTCCTAGGTCGTCGTTACATTGTGACGTATTAGGCTGTGCGTTGGGTTCATAATAATCGTTTGAGTAAGGTTGGTCATGGTAATATGGGTCATATTCATAGTATTGGTTTTCGTCATACGCGATTTGTTCGTTTTGATTTATTCTTTGCGTTTCGGCATTATAAACTTCCTCAAAAACTAATTTTGGTGGGTTATATTGCGGTGTACCCGCGAAAGGTTTGAATTTAGAAGTTTCCACGCCCGACATAGGTGTAGGTGGTGGCATTAACTGTTTTTGCTGGTAATTGTTATTATTTGGTCTAAAAACATTATTAAAATTTCTATTGCCCGGTCTGCCAAAAACTTGAGAGTTGGTGAAAAATCTCTGTGGAGGTCTATTAAAGTTTGGTCTAATATTCATAGGCTGTGATGGAAAGCTAGGTCTAAATAAGTTATGAGGAGTAGAGGTGTTAAACGAATAATTCGGTCTTGCCATAAAATTTGGTTGCATTGCATTTGCATGGTTATTAAAATTTGTTTGTGTGGGCCTAAAGTTATTATTTTTTTGAACAATAGCACTACTGACACTACTAGGCTTTGTTTGATGTTGAAAATAATTTACATTATCTTCCTCGCTAATAAATTGAAGCGCTTTCATCAAACTGTCAGGGCGCATGCACCGAATTGTGGTTCCTAGCGGTTCTTTTAATCCGGATAAAAATGTTTTTAGGGCAAGATCGTTATATAGTTTCCTTTTTAATTGTTTTGCCGAAGCTTCTGTTTCGTGCGCATCAATATAAGAACAAAGTAAATTTAGAATATGAAGTATCCTATCATAAAATTGGCTTGGTTTTTCATTAGGCAGTTGCCTTAACATTACCAAATCTCTATTTAAGCAAGTTTCATCCCTCTGATCGGCAAAATTACGTCTTAGGGTAGTTTTTAACTCATCCCAAGTACTGACATTCTGAATGTTTACAACAAGTTTAGCTTGGCCAGTAAGTTTGCCCACAAGAGAATTTATTAAGTATATATTTTGAAACGACAAAAGATTATTGGCGTCAAAAAATGAATCGATTAATGATTGACAGGTAGATATGTAGCGATTTAAATCGTTCGGGTTCCCATCAAATGGGGGTACGCAGTTTAAATATTCTGGTTTAAATTGCGCCATATCTAAATCAAATAAAGTACTAGTAGGTTGATTTACTGAGCTTCCTAAAATTCCTGAGATTTGTTCTGAAACCT